>CM028246.1:19389578-19989578 GCA_016432835.1 Brassica nigra
GGCGTTGTAGCCTGATTTTGCGGAGTACACTCCCGAAGGAACACGGCAGACAAAGATTTCAGCTCCTTTCTTACTAGGCTTCAAGCAGAGGATTCTCGAGGTAAATTCGTAAGAATTGCTCAATTCTCGGTTTGTTCCATTCTAGATCATCCGTGAGGAGATCCGACACCCTTAAGTCGAGAGCAGACTCATGAATTGGGCCTGTGGCTTGATATTCTCATCTAGGCTGATCCATGAGTCTTTCCAAAGTCTTGTATTTTGACCATTACCTATCGCTTCCCAGGTGTTGAGTGAGGAGTTCTCGACCATGGAGTATGCTTCTCCATCCATGGGAGCAGGTAGCTGGGAGTGGTGCATCAAGGAAGCTCTTCTTATGGCAATACTTCCTAAGCACTCGAGCTAGTAGACAGCCAGGAGAGGTTAAGATTCTCCAAGCATTTTTGCAGTAGGGCTTGGTTGAAAACTTGTATATCTCTCAGTCCTAGCCCTCTTGAAGCTTTAGGCTTGGTTAGCTTGTCCCAAGCTACCCAACACATTTTCCTCTTTCTACTGAGCTATCCCACCAGAACCGTGTTAAAGTGGATTTGATTCTTTTGCAGAGGCTCGCAGGAGTTGGAAACATGACATGGCGTAGGTGGGGATAGCTGTGAGGACGGCCTTGAGCATGGTGAGCTTCCCTGCTCGAGACAGGAAGCGTGTGGACCAGTTAGAGGCTCTCTGTCTTATCTTGTCCACAATCGAGGTAAAGAGGTCTTTTTTCCTTCTCCCGAAGTGTTCAGGGAGGCCTAAATACTTGCCTACTCCTCCCTCTTTATCAATTCCCAGAATGGATTTTGCTGAGTCTTTGACTTCTTGTGATGTTTTGACAGAGAAGGTGATAGATGAGTTGGCAATGTTGACCTTTTGTCCTGATGCCAGCTCGTATTCTTGTAGGATCCGAGCAGCGAGAGACAGCATTCAGGCGCTGAGTTGCAGAACATCATCGTGTCATCCGCGAAGAGCAGGTGATTGACATCTTATTTGATTTTTCTAAAAAAAACATCTTATTTGATTTTTTCTTACTTCAGCTCGTATACTCAACCCTTTTGGCTGTTTTTTTTCTTTAAAAATCCCTTTTGGCTGTTGGTTTTACAATTTGTTTTGTTTTTGGCAGTAGGAACGTCCCCGCCGAGAAGATCAAGAGCTGACACAGAAACTTCATGATTCCAAAAAATCAAATGTCGTTGAACAACGTAAAACCTTTTTTTCACCCAATTCAAAACTGAGAAATATCTGCGAGTTATAAAATCTAGTAATTTTTATCTCCAGCTTTTGTTTCCTGAAATTTTCTTTTTAATTTGGGAGATTTGCTAAAACCAACCAAATATTCAAGTCAAACCTATAAATGTACTGGACTTTTAGTTAAATGCAAAACAAACCTAAAGGGGTAGTAAAAGTACTATTTAACTTTTGACCAAACAAAAAAACAGAAATGTATTTTACGTTTCTATCCTTTGTAAGTCTACACATAACAGAAAGAAGTCTACATATCGGTAGACCTCCTACGAAGTCTATTCTGTGTACTTGTTATCTAGTCTACACCATAATTCTATCTAATAATTTAGTTTTAAAAATGTATAAAAATAATTGTTGTGATATTTTTTACTAACCATCAATATAATGGATAATATGAAGTAAATAAATTACAGTTTTATATAACTGAAAATTTTTAAGGAATATATACTAATTTGGTAACCCAACAATGTTCATGGTTTAGAAACAAAAGGTTGTAACATGTTATGTCTTTAGTGGTAGATTTCATAGGGTTAGATTTTATATTTTGATTTTCTGGTTTTACTGACTTAAATCTGCTTATTAATGTTTAGTAGTTTATATTTTGTGTAATTTTTATATTTGATACAGTAATCGATACTTTTTGATTATCAAGCAAAACATTTAGGGTTTGAGATTTGTGGTTTAGGGTTTCGTAGACCTACAATAAAGTCTATATAGCTAGAGACATCTTTTCGGTCTGCATTTTTAAATTTTGTTTACAAAAATCATTATGTTTAAATTAAGTTTAGTTCCTTAAGAAGAAAATGTAAAATCATATACTATAACTATTAAAAATAAAGAAACGACTTAGATAAATCATATATTAAAATTGTCAAAACAATAAAGAATAAATAAATAATGAAATTATCATAGTTGACTTCTTAAGAGGTCTACTAAGTTACAAAAAGTATACTCCAAAATTTTAATTTTAGTAGACTTCAAAAGAAGTCTACAATGTCGAATTTTAACCTAGTTTCATTTTTATCTCCCTATATAAATGAAATTTACACAACCTCTCTCCAAAATGGCTGCATATCTCACTTCTCTCTAAAACTCTCTCCCTTCTCTCTAAAATTTTCTCACTTCTCTCATATCTTTCTCATAATATTATCTTGTTATTTTGGGTATTATGATTCATGGTTTTCATCTTCATCTTTAAAAATGTAAGTTCTAGATCTTTAGATTTTAAATGTGTAATTTATGCTATTTCTTTCTCATAATATTATCTTTTTTTGTAGGTATTATCATTTATGGTTTTCATCTTCTCCTCTAAAAATGTAAGTTTTAGACCTATAGATTTTAAATGTGTAATTTTATGCTATTTATTTCTCACAATATTATTTTGTAGGTATTATCATTCATGGTATTCATCTTCTCCTCTAAAATTGTAAGTTTTAGATCTATAGATTTTAAATATGTATTTATATGTTTATATTCAAATAAAATTATAGATCAATCTCTATGCATTTAATTTGCTACTATTTTATCTTATAAATTCTATTTTTGAAGTTTTTTCAGATTTAAAACTAGATTCACATTTCAAAATGTACACGTTTTTCCAGATCTGAAAATTATTAGATAGTGTAGACTTCTAATGAAGTTTGCTTATAAGCTAAGGCTAGTTGACTTCATTTGAAGTTTACTAAACAACAAATTTAAGTAGACTTCATTGGAAGTCTACAAAAGTATGACTTTGTTTTTCCCATGTTCTTTAAATAATTTTATCTAATTTTGCATATATTTTCCTCCATGTATGTTATCTCCTCCTCCCAATAATTTATTACTATTTTGTCTTATAAATTATATTTTCTAAAGTTTTTTAGATTTAAACTTATTTCATATTTTTAATGTATATATTTTCAGATCTAAAAATTTATGATATGGTATACTTAAAGTTAGGGCTAGTAAACTTCATTTGAAGTCTACTAGTCCTCACCTTTAAGCAGATTTCATTTTTATCTTATTTTTCATAATTTTATTTTATTTTGTAGGTATTCTCCTCCAATGTTTTCAAATCATCTTCCCAAAAATGTAAGATTTACATTTATTCATTATAGGGATATTTTTATGTTTTAATTGAACTTAATTTATAGATTCATACTTTATGCTTTTTCTTTACTACAAAGTTGACAAAAACTATTTTAAATATTTTCCAGAGCAAAAGTATTTCAATTTTCTAAATATACACTAATAGATCTGAAAATTTTCTGCTAGTGTAGACTATAACTAAAGTCTACTAAACCATAAACTTTAAGTAGACTTAATAAAAAGTCTACTAAAATATGATTTATATTTTTCTTATGTTTTTCTAATAACTTTATCTTACTTTGCAGGTACTCTTTTCCAAGACTTCATTTGAGGCATCAAGATTATGAAAAATTAAACAAACTAAAAACATTTTTAATAAAATGATTTGTAATAATTTCTCATGATAAAATATTCATTTATAAAAATTGTTTGATGCATAATTTATAAATATTGTATTCATTTGTAGTTGTGTTTCACTTGTATGATATTATTAATTTTGTTAGCTATCAATTTTACACAAGATACTTTAGTCAACCAAACAGTTAAAACCACCATAAGCTAAAACAATAACTAGCACACATGCGAGAAGAAGAAAATCTATACAAAATTCCCAAGAAGTTTCAAGAGTAAAACTAATCACAACTTTTTGCAGTTTCAAGTGTATAATTATAACACATCAACTTTTGATATTCATCCAAGACCAATAAGATTTACTAACATACATTATAAAATAATTAAATTGTGAAAATATGATGAATAATACACAAATACACTTTTAATAGAACTTACGTAGACTTCAATCAGGGTCTACATATGTAGACTTACAAAGACGTCTACACTTATTATCTAACATATAGTCAAAAAATATATTGTAGTCTACTTGGCACTGCCTTGATACACAAAGGCATACAAAGTGTGTCTTAGATAACTCGATCAAGTTTCACACTTTTTGATCATTCGTGACATGCATAAGAAGAGTATCCGAGCATTTGCTGTAAAATGACGCCTGGTAAGGAATACATTATGTCCACCATTTTGATTTTGTTGTCCAGATCATAATCTTCTTATGCCATTTAAAGAAGTTCACCATGTGTACAACCATCATGCACAAGGAACATTCTCCCCTTTCGATTATTGACCACAAACTCTCACAAAGAGAATTTCACCACAAATTCTCCGTACAACAGTTAATTGAGCCATTTCCTACAAAAACACAGGTTTACATAATTAGCGAAGAAATATTTCATGTTTCATAAAACTATAAAGATAGACTTACAAATACATCTACAATTATTACCTAACAACATAGTCAAATCAAAAGTATTATACTTTCATAATTACAACAGTTTTTCTTTTCAAAATCACTCAAACCCAATTAGGATTAATTAACACTCACTGTCAAACAAAAATTCTTGAAAAACTTAATGAATAATACATAAATTCACTTTTAATGTATTTTTCGAAATAGACTCCATATTCAGTTCACGAAGATGTAGAGGTTCTTTTCAGTTTTCAAATGTAGACTATCAAATAGGTCTACTCTTGAGTTAGTTTTTTCAATTGCAAATTTTATGGATTACTTTCTATATTTGAAAAAGTTGTGATTTTATACAAGTAGACTTCCTTTTCAGTCTACAACTTTAAAAGATTAGTTTTCGCTATTGACCAGAATCCATCCAGATTTGACTTCCAAGTAGACTTTATATTCAGTCTACATGTTTTAATTTTTTTGAAAGAGGTTAGTTTTGCAATTGACTATGTTTGACTTTCTAGGAATATATTGAAATTAATGTCTAAAATTTTGCAGACTTAACATGAAGTCTACTCTCAAACCGACGAGTTCGTTTTGCATTTGAAAATAAAAAGTAGACTTCACGCGTAGTCTACATTTTTCCAAAATGAGAAGACTACATATGAAGTCTACAATTCAATAAATTTTGATTAATTTTAGAAAAATTTAATTAAACACAAAACTAACCTATTCAACGAAGTCAAAGTTTTGGTTAAATGCAAAACTGACCTTCAGACTTCTCCGGATATCGTTTTGTAGACTTACGGTGAAATCTACTATGAAAAGTCAAAAGTTCGGTCAAATGCAAAACTAACCTCATTTCGTATTCTTCTTGATAGGTCTACGTAAATTTATGTTTTGTTGTCAAAGGTTAAGATGTAGACTGCTGGGAAGTCTACGTTACAAAAAAATTCGTTTGGTCAATTGCAAAACTTACGTGCTGACAAATAGACAGCATCGTACGTCTACACAAAGGCGTAGACATATAAAACAGTCACAGATCTAAAAAATGACGTAAACCATGTAAATAGTTACCTTTTTCCGGTGTGAAGCTTGTTTTCAACCTTTTCAACCGTCCAAACTCCAAAAATGAGCAAAAGGAAGTATCTTCGACGATTCACAAGTGAAGAAACTCAAAAATATGAAGTATGTGATTATGAAAATGAAAGTTAGGTGAATTTTTTAGATGGAAATGTAGAGAAAATTAGAGGAAATAAAGATTTGTTTGTTTAGAATGAGAAAAAAGTGGTTGAAGATTAAATCTAGAGTTTAAGAGATCAAAAATGGTGGTTCATGGTGGTTGAAAATATTGAGGTAATGGTATAACTGTAAATAAGAAGAAATATTTAGGGTGTATTTGTTTTTTTTTTGTGATTTTCAAAATTAATAAATAAATGAGTAATAATGGAAATTTTGTAAATAATTCAAAAATTTAGGGATAGTATGGAAAATTCAATGATGAATAGTAATTACAAAAAGGGGTTGATTTTAGGTTTAACTTGAAAACATGGGTTGGTTTTGAAAAACTCCCTTTAACTTTGATCCGAAAAAGAAATTTGTAACGCTGATTAATTATGATGTAGATCCACAGCGACACTATAGTTGTTGCCAAATCTGCACTAAAACCTCCTAAGTCCAATATCATGCATAAATTTAGAGACATAAAAGAAGGTGGTGCTTCTCTTTCTCTGTTTATACACTTCAATATGCAATAGGAGGAATAAAAATGCTTCTGTGTTTCTATGTTATCAGAAAAAACAGAACTGTGAGCAAGTAGAAGAACAAGATCCACTTATTAGTTGTTGTTCTCCTTTGATGTAGGTGAACACAGTTTTGTATGTTGGAAATGACTTTGACGGCCAGTTTCATATACACAAATTGCAAAGAGTATTCACGATTAGCTGCCACCTTGGATCATGGTAATCTTTTGCTCGTATTCTCTGTCATTGAACCACTCTTCTGATGAAACTGTATATGAATCTGGCTTTCCATTGAAAGGAATTTATTTGTATTTTGAGGGTTCACTGATTCTCATTCATATACTCGCTTATACCAAATAACTGTATAACTTTATTTACAGGTGACCAGGTCACTGTGACCACCATAAAAGATATCTTACGCCAAACTGCAGACAATTCACCTGTACTTGAAAACCAGCAACTACTCAGCTTGCTACGAAACAAGATGTTGTGCCCTTTTAAATTACTCTCCTACGTGACAGACCAGCAATTTAAATCTCAGGCGCATGGTAATTATTGTAAATGATGAAGATATAGAGAATGAAGGACATTTGATAACGTTGGAATCGTTTCGCTGCTATTAACATGCGTCTCGTGGCATTCGGTGTCCTTCGGAAAGTGACGTTGTTCACAGTCAGTCCATTGATAAGAAAAGTCATCTTATGGCTATGATATGCCAGATATGATGCATGGAAAGTCTTTGCGAGGTCTTTTGTTTGGTCCATGGTTGCATCCACAACACTCGAGAATTTGGCGTGAACACATTCTTGAAGTAAGTTTTTCACAAGTTTTCATTTTGCAAAGGCACTGTTTTTTAGTTGAATAATCTTTTTGGTAAAAGTCAAGCTTTTTAATTATTGTCTGCTGCTATGTAGAACTTTAGTTTTGGTTTGTTTTCTTCCTATTTGAAAGCTTGTACTAATCATTTTCTGGTAAAACATTTTAGTACGACAGTCTATCATTGAGGAGTTCGTTGTTGATCCCGACTCTAGGGCGAAGGTTAATATAACGACCGTGACCCAAAGAAGGGGTGGTCCATTTGTTTTTTTTTTTTAATTAAAAATCCAAAACCCTTATTTTATCTTCGTCCCACATTGAAAGTTTAGAAAACCTACCTCTCTTCCATTTCCCTATATAAGAAACTCCACTCCTTGTCTTTATCTTCATCAAGTCAAAGTATTTCTTTACGTGTGACGAGTTGTTGTTGGATTATTCAACGACCAGTCATTAGTAAATTTTTCGGTGGGATTTCGACACTTCCGCAAGATTTCTAGCCGAAGCTTTGGTTTTTCTGGTAAGCTTGTTGCCTCCATTTTTCTAGTCTTAGAAATCTATTTTAGGGAAATTTCTAGTTTAGGAAAGCCGCTATTTAAAGAAGTTTCTATTTTAGGAAAGCCGCTAATTTAGGAAAGTTTCTATTTTAGGAAATTTTCCATTTCTGGAAACTTTATTTCCTGAGATCTGAGCCAAGCTGTTGATTCTCGTATTGCAGTTGACCTCTTTGACCATCTTCCGTTGGTCATTCCAGCCAGTTGCTAAGGTGAGGGCTATTCCGTTAAATCTCGTGTTAGTGTAGTATTCTTCCTATGTTAGTTTAGTTTCGAAGCATGATCCGTATGTAGCTTTCTTAATGTATATATTTTTTTCCCAATAGGCTCATGCAAGTTATAGTCTTAATTCTATATGTAGGTCATACATGCTCATCTGCATATGTTTATATCTGAGATTGGTTCTGCGTCTATTGTTTTATTTTTTGATCAACCTAGCCAAGAATAGTTTTACATGGAATGCTGGCTTTTGCAGAAAACATATATTTACTGTTTTCCTCTACTAGAGTTTCACTTTTGATCTAAGATAATGCTCCAGACAAGAAACATGTATTCGTTATCTTCTATTTGGGGAAAGAGTAAAAGTAAAACTCTTAACATACGTTTTTGGGCAAATCGCTATC
The DNA here is from genome assembly GCA_016432835.1 of Brassica nigra. NCBI lineage: Eukaryota > Viridiplantae > Streptophyta > Magnoliopsida > Brassicales > Brassicaceae > Brassica > Brassica nigra. The sequence continues at coordinate 19,397,902 of CM028246.1, forward strand.
TTTTCGGTAAAGATCTTGGCAGACAACTCAAATGATGACTGAAGTCTGTATTATCTCTTGATATATGATTGATTCTGGTGTTTTTCCTTCTGTCCCATTATCATGAATTCTATGTATACTTTTTGATATGTACAACGATTGGTATTATTTTTGGGCACAAGCTACAAGTGATAGGCACATAAAAAGCTGTCGTTTTGTATAATAACCAACAACAGACTAATTATTTAGGAACAACTTCTCTATATATGCATATATATTAAGTTAGCCAATATTGTATACTATAATCAACTTTGCAATCCTTCATAGTATTAGTACCTGCAAAACATCAGATTCCTCATAAATTTGGTCTCCGTCAATAATATTACCAATATTTTTTACAGAGGTTATCACGTAACCAAAATAATTAGACTCAAATAACATTGAAATAATTTCTCACATTAGAAACTTTTGGTCACTTTCTATTTCGATAAACTAAATAATTTTAAACGTCTATGTAAATTAAAAATATTTTGTATCATTTTTCACGTGCTTATCCGCCCTACGGACGGATTTACCCTAGTAAGAATATATAAAACAGAACGTAAGAAGCGCAGCATTTGAAGATTGAGTTTAGAAGAAAAAGATAAAGTGAGTATAAGTTCCTTTATTAACAAATATTTTATGAGTTCAGTTAATTGAAAGACATAAATGATATATTATCTAACAGAAAGTAAGAACTATACAATTAATTTTTAATGTAAATTTCTCTTGTAAAATATTTCAAATACTTTGATTAACAAATTTATTATTCATTATAAAGATAATTAAATTTATTATTTTTAGTATTTACAATTCAAAAAAAATTTAGGCTTAATATTGTTTTGGATTTATTGTTTGATTAGTAAAATTGAAAGTTTTTATTTCCTTGTTACAGATAGAACTTATGAGTTCTTAATGATAATTGACATTATCATAGCTTCCGCTACATCACTCATTAAATTATCTTAAGCATCAATATCCTTTTGGTATTTTACAGTTTAGGTGAAATATGCTGATAAAAAAATCGTAGAAAATGCATATTTTGAAAAGTAAATTAAATGAATAATTCAAACAGAAGAAACATACAATATGTTGTGAATTGTTGGGTCAGATCGCATAAAAAATTTTACATGAGCAAATAACTTTATCTAGGACTTGAATCCCACTGAACTGCATCGTGATATGTCTCTGATGGATTTTGTTGTAAATGGCTAGGGCCAGCATTGGCAAAATTTGATGATACACCAAGGAAGCTGAGGGCGGTAACAACGTCGCTGATTAGTGGTCTGACCATAGGCTCTTCATTCAGGCACATTGCTGCTACAGCCACAGCTTGGTTTAAACTCTTTTCTGGAAATTCACCTCGAAGCAATGGATCAGCTAGCTGTGGGAATCTAGTTGGGTCTCTGAAAATTGGTTGCGCCTAAGAAAAAGTACATTTTGATTAGTGAATACATTAATGATCCATCAATGAAATCAAATATATGCTAACAGAAACTCACCCAAGTTACCAAATTCTGTTCATGACTAGGTCTCATTGTGTCAATAACTCGTCTCCCTGTAATCAATTCCAACAGCACAACTCCAAAACTATAAACATCTGATTTAACCGTAAGATGGCCGGTTCTCTGATACTCAGGAGCACAGTAACCGTAAGTTCCCATAACTCGAGAAGACACATGTAGTGTGTCTCCAATAGGACCAAGCTTGGCTAAACCAAAATCCGACAGTTTTGTATCAAAATATTGGTCAAGCAAGAGATTTGATGATTTAAGATCTCGATAAATCACTGGAGGATTGGCTTTATCATGGAGATACTCAAGTCCTTTAGCTGCTCCTAAAGCTATCTTAATACGCGAGTTCCAGTCTAGTGGTTTCTGATCCGGTTCAAGATCTGTTTAAAATTATACCATTAAACCGGTTGTCTATCTTTTTAAAAAAAAAAATAATGATTATCTTTGGTTTAACCATTAAAAATAGAGTAGGGATGATGAATTACCAAGAAGATGGTCTTCGACGGATCCAAGAGGCATATATTCGTAAACAAGAAGTCTTTGATCTCCATCAGCGCAGTATCCAATTAGGTTCACAAGATTTGAATGATGAAGAAGACTGAGCATCAAAACCTCGACCAAGAACTCTTTTTGTCCTTGTAGTCCATTCCTATCTAGCTGTTTCACTGCCACGACCTGATCACAAACCCAAAAATGAAAGAAATTAGTTCAAATTTTTTTGCACGAGCGCCAAATATTGTTTGACATATATATTAGGATTTAACCTGTCCTGTCTTGTCAAGCTTTCCTTATAAACCCCCAAAGCCGCCTTCACCAATGAGGTTCTCTAGCCTGAAATTATTTGTCGCGGTGGCTAACTCACGGAATGAGAAACCCTGAGCCTCGATGTTGTTAGATTGTGAGGGTGCATTATTGGGCACTACTTCTCTTGTTGTCTCTCTGTGATTTTCTACAAGAAATAAGATATAGCGTAAATTTTGTTTTACCTTTATTTTCTGAAAGGCCTAAAAAGAGTCAGCTTACGACCTTTCCAATGATACAAGCGAGAGCTTACTAGGTGAGCCTGTTTGCCTATATGGAACAGGCATGGAAGAACCTTCATTTCCCAAATTTTTTGAAGAGAAACACGAGAAACAACTCATTTTCCCTAGTGTATATTGTTCTTTGTCTAAAACGTTTTGCAACCCCTCTCTTACGTACTTTCAATGACCTTTGTTTGGTTTTATATGAAGTTCCAACGGTCCTTAAATAACCGAAGTATTTTACTTTCCTGTTTATGCAGAGTTTAATAGGTTACAACAGAAACACAAAAGAGGTTTTGAAACGATGCAATACGGAAAATGACAACCTCATGTTTAAACTAACTGTACAGAAATGTTGGCTATCATTTGCCATTAATAAACAGGTATATATATATATTACCAATTTGACAAATAATAGAAAAGAAGAATTCTTTTTTATACCAATTTTGTTGATCTGGTACAGAGTACCAAGTTCGTTTTTAGGACCTTTACAACTTTCATACGTTGTTTTTCATGTGATTATGAGGTGGCTTATATGTAGACTCTTTTAACATCAAAAGTCCTTCTATTTCTCAAACATGAGGTGATCTAGGAAATCTGACTAGAATAAACAACCAATAAAAATAGAGATTCATATGAAATTAATGATCTTGCAATTCTGGCTAAAGAATCGGCAATTGCATTGTGAATCTGAGGAATGTAGATAAGATTGAAGGGTTGAAATCTTTTTTATAGTGTCGCTAATTCTTTTAACTCAGTAGAGAAGTTTGGCCAGGCCTAATCTTCTCTGATCATCGCAATTACATCCTTACAATCTGTTCCAAAGTCTGACAGGTTGAATGTCGTAACATATTTCTACAATATATCTATAACTAATTCATTTTTTATAAATAGCCAACTATAAGATGTAAATTCATTAGGAAAATCTTTGATTTAGTAATCTTTTAGCAAAAAAAAATTTGATTTAGTAAAACTATTTAAACGAATAACACCAAATTAGATTAATTTACAAATAATTTTTGTTATATAAAATAAAATATTTAATATAGAAAAAACTCGCACGGACATACATGGTCAAATATACAAATGATGAAATGATAATCTGTTTTATAAGGTTTGCTAAATTATTTCTTACAAAGGTATAAACATGTCAATAAAAGTCGATCTTGAAAACATATTTTCTATGAGCAAGTCATATATGAAATTAAATTCTATTAAAAATACGTGATATACAAATCCCATATGCATTTGATGCTTCAGTTGTGACTCTCAATACAACCATTAATGGAAATCGTTGACTTTGAACATATTTTTATCAATTCATTAGCTAGGTAAATTTCATAATACCAATGTTTAAATTTTAGTGTACATTATTATTTATTAAAATAAAATTAATTTTCTAAAAAGCGTTAATTACATATTGCTAATAATTTGTGGAATCAAATGTCTTAATATATAAATTAATTATACCGAAACATATTCAAAAATTGATTCTTACTAATATATTTTCCAATCAAAAACCATCATAAAACAAAATTTAAGCAATATATTATAGGAAAGATACAATACAAAGCCCAATTTCAAAACACAAAACTAAATTATTGTTTTTATATTACAGAACATGTTTTGTAAATATATTAATATACAATTAATTATATGATAGCATGTATCAACATATAAAAAGTGAAAACGTACATCCGTGAGGGACAAGCTTGTTTGGCTTAAATTTGAAACTTTCAACTTTTTAATTGCTAAAGTTCAAGGAGAACAAAGAGCACCCAATATCATAATAAGAAGATGATGTGAGATATAAAATCAAAGTTCAGAATCAAACATCAAAATTTCTAGGCGGCAAGTATATCAATACTCAGAAACCATATCAATCAATTTCAAGAAGACTTCATACCAATCAATCAAGCCATCATGACTAGAATCAAATAAAAAAAGGATATATTAAAAACCATGTGAATAAAATACGAGGAACTTATAATGGGTTAATTTTCTGAAAAACCAAAATAGCAATGAAAATTAAGTATATGACATTGATTTTGACATAATTAATAAATTAACATTTGTGCCACATATGAGCTGGTTATACCTTCCCTCTGTGCAAGTACCCTCCCTTTGTACAGTGTGATAAACTTGTGGAACATGGAGCTTCAATGTGTGAGACTCCAGCTGCAGTTATCAAAATGCAAATACACTATCGCTATTCTCTGATCCTTGTGCTGCTCTTTCGGTAATCTGCTTCATTCATTTTTGTGTTCTTTGAAGATGAATAATGTTACCATTTTGTTGTTGCGTGTGTGATTTGATTGATTGATCGATTATAAGGTTGTTTTCGATAAAGATGGTGTTTTGGAGCAAATCTTGACGGCAAAGGCTATATCGATATGTCAACAGTTGATGCTCAGACTTCCTTAAAGATCAATCAGGTTTTTAAAATATTTTTCTTACAGTTAACAATAGTGATTAGGTTTCAATTAGAGCTGTGTTGTAATAATTGGCAGGCAATCACTGGGAAAGGTGGTTGATTTTTAGAATGTCCTGTTTCAGGTAGTAAGAAGCCTGCAGAAGATGGCAGGCTCATCATACTTAATGCTGGTGACAAGGTTAACTGAATATCTCAACAACACAAATCCTTCTAGTTTAGTACACATACTCATTGTGATATGCTAGGCACTTTTCGAGGAATCCATCTCTGCTTTTGACGTCTTGGGGAAGAAGTCGTTCCACTTGGGAGAAGTTGGGAACGGAGCTAAAATAAAATTAGTAGTCAACATGATCATGGGAAGGTTAAAACATTCTCTTCCTTTGTTATCCACAGCATGATGAACGCTTTCTACGAGGGGCTTGTATTAGCTGACAAGAGTGGACTTAGCTCTGACACTCTCCTTTATATTCTGGTGAGATGGATTTGCTCAGAACTTTTTTGTGAGATATATATGTTAAAGTGTTGTTGTTGGTGCGGCAGGATCATGGTGCACTGACTAACCCGATGTTCAAGGGGAAAGGACCTTCGATGACTAAGAGTAGTTACCCACCAATGTTTCCACTAAAACATCAGCAGAAGGACATGAGACTAGCTCTTGGCGATGAGAACGCTGTTTCCATGCCTGTAGCTGCGGCTGAAAATGAGGTCAGTTACAACCAGAGACTGGGTTCTCTCATTTGATTGTTCGCATCATTGATATCACTCAAATTACCCTAAGGAGTGACTTTACTCTCTCAAGTAAGAGGTTCAGTTGTAGCACTTAGGGATCGAATCCACAAGGAACTAGGGCACACAATACATCCTAATCAGCAGCGATTAAGCAAGGTAAACAACTTGAAAACAGTAAACAAGCAAAGCGAAAAAGTAGTTGTTCAATTGATTGATTGGTTGAGGTTGTAAACAATAATGGGAAAGAGTTAAATCTAGGGTTTCAGGTAATCAGGATTATAGAGATATAGAAGCTAAAGATGTGTGTAGGATATTCTAGAACTCAAACTTTATAATGTAAAGATATCCAGCTGTCGCATGCGAGTCTATTAGTTATCCAAGTCCAGTATTCAACATCATGAACACAGAGTGACCATCGATCGTTGCTACCTTCTAGCGTCAATCGGTGGTACCTTAAATCGGTTTTAAGGTACTATTCGAATGGTCCACTAGGCTTCCTAGATCAACTGTCGTTTGTTTCTAGCAATTCTAGTTCAAGAGAAAGAGTTCAGGTAACAAACATGCCGTCGCGTGCGCCTATTATCCTAATATCAAGGTTCTAGCTAGCTACTCTAGAACACAAGCAATAAGAGCAATTCAATTGATGGATATTTCTAACATCTTAGAATCCTTCATAACCCTATATAAACCCTAAATCTAACAAATGAATTACGCAGACATAATCAAGCAAGACATGATAATAATCTGAATAAACTAAAATAGAATAGTGTAGAAAATGTTGTTCTAATACAAGCTCTGATGGAGTCTTGGATCTTTTTTCCAAACTACTAAAAAACCCTAAACTGTTTGCTGTGAAAAGTATGAAAAATAAAGAAAGCGTATGTTGCATAAGACAATGGTAGAGCACATAAATATTAGGTTAAAACTCGGCAAGGAGCAATCTTGTAATTATGTGGGACTTGGGCTTTTAGTCAGTTGGAAACCAAGTCGGGCCTTGTGCGCTTCGCTGTCGATCGACGACAAAAGGTGTTGGTCAATCAGCGATTGACTCTGATGTCGACTTCTGGCTGGTTCGATGAACATCTACTAGTTTTTTCTATCTTTATCTCCAAAATGTTCCAAAATCAACACATTGCTCCAAAACATGTCTGGACCTATAAATACTCTAAAAAGACTCCAATACATATTAGATAGACTCTAAAATATTTATATACAACTACTAAAAACTGGTAAAATCCATGTTATATCATCTCCTCAGACTTACCCTTTTGCTTGTCCTCAAGTAAAACAGAAATAGTAAGAGGTTTGAAAACAGCAGGGACTCACATAATTTAAAATCAATACTCTCACTTCTGCAAATATGATGATGGAAGTGAACCATTACTAACCTTAGATGATTCAATGTACTACACTCTAGCTTAGTCACCATACCATACAATCACACAACATCCACGATAGCCTGACATACCCCTTTACTGGCTTCATTTCTACATAAGAAAAATGTGTAGGCTACATCTTGGGAGTATCGATCACTGAACACGTGGAATCAACTCAAGCAAGTATCTGGACCAACAGGTAGTCTTTCCGATTCTTTCCTCTCTCAACCCTCTTCTCTGAATCTTTTTCTCTCTTTTTTTCAATCCCAATGAACAATTCTGTTCATCTTATTGATTCTTTTCTTTAGACAAAGTGTAGGCAAATAATGGGGTGACATGTAATTTACCTAGCCTCCAACAATGTGTGAAAGAATAATGAGGTCACAGGTAATTTACCTATTCCTCTGCATCTTCAGAAATCATCTCAATATTTTTATATACTTAGATGTTGAAGAGAGATTTGACAGGGAATCAGAAACACAAGACTCTAATACCTTCCAGACTCGCAGGAGGACTCGATCCAATATATACCAAGCCCCCAAAAGCGAGTTGAGTAGATTAAGGCTGGAAATCAGAGTTTGTTTGTCCAGACGTTCTCAGCAGGGGAGGATGTAAGTAATACATGATACACTGCGGTGTTTCCATCTACTACATCCTGCAGTCAGTAAATCTAATGGTTCTAGAGAGTGGTTAGAGTAGCAAATAAATCGAATTCAATCATAATCCTTTTCTTGACTCAATAAAAACATAAGCAAAAACTCTTTTTTTATGACACAAAATAAACTCAATATCAGTAAACCTCCCCCAGACTTAAATACTACTGTCCAGATTTAAATAACACTGTCCCCAGTGTGTATCTAGTCAAAGTTTGGTGAGAACATAAATCAAAAGGACACAATTAAACAAGGAAAACGATAACCTGCTCACTGATGTCAGTGTCGATCGACGCAATGTAGTGGCAATCGATCGTTGTTGTTAATGAACTGTCGATCGATGTCGACATGGTCTCATCGGTCAATGCTTAGGGCAATCATCTCCTCAGATCTTTTTTTTTTTTAATTTTCTGAAACAAAGCAAACACAAAAATAAGTAAAACTGACAAAGAAAACTTATTAAAACTTACTAATGGGTTGCCTTCCATTAAGCGTTTTGTTATAGTCATCTAGCTAGATTTTTTGGAGGTTGTTTGGCTAGTATGGAGGTAAGTGACTAATTGTTGGAAAACAAGTGTCTACATCTTTTCTGCTCATCTCGAACCAGGTACCAACAAAGTTCTTGATTGCTTCTTCACCTCTGGTTCTGTGGTCTTGCTGCCTCTGGATAATCATCTCAATATATTCCAATTTCTGCTGCAGCTCTTCCACTGTTTTGCTTATCCAAGCAATACTGTTCTGTAGAGGGTAGAAAATTCTGTCCATAATCTGGTGCATTCTGTCATAAATTCTATCTTGATCAGCCATTGACTTTCGCATGATATCCATGACCTCCTCTGTATTGTATCTGTCAGCCTCTAGTGTAGGATAAACTCCAGGCATCTGAAAACATCCCTCATACTGTGCTAGAGTCAGATACTTCCCTCCTGATTAGTCAGCCATCTCCAATATTTCCTCTATATCCTTCTTAGAAACATTGATGATCCTCCCATCAAGTGCTTGTGTATTGCCATCCTCATCTATGTATACTCCATACTTATCAGGCTGCACTACACGGATCTTCCTTCTTGAATGGATATCAGTATCAATCGTGAAATTTGGTTGGTAGTAATCATTATCCCAACTGTTGATTGATCCGTTTGGAAAATCGTGGATCTCATTCTCTGGATCAATGTCGATCTATGCTTCAAGGTTCCTATTGATCGTGGCTTCAAAGAGGTTTTCAGACGAGTGTCGATTGTTGCTTCACCATCTGATTCGTGCTCAGCTCCGAATCAGAGTAACATACTGCTATGAATCGTTGATCATATCCAATCTACATGTAGGACGTCTGTGACGTGAAACTCGCTTAAGATCATAGTATACGTTCGGGTCTATGAGTGTCATGCACAACTGGTTAGTCTGCATGTTGCAAACTGCTCCTACAGTAGTCATGAATGCTCTCCTACGTAGTAGAGAAGAATTACAGTTAAGCTTGATACCCAAGACATGGAAGTCCACTAGAACTAGGGCATTAACAATCTGAACCTCAAGGTTTCTGAGGATTCCTCATGAGTTCCTCTTAGAACAGTCCACAAAAGTGAAAGACTCCTCTGAAAGATGAGAGTTGCAGGAATTGAGACTAAAAGAGATGTTTTATTAATCGTTTGAGCAGGATCTACTACATTTGGTGTATAAACCCTAGTTCTAGCTGCCTAGCTCTAATCTTAAGTCTCTGAATGTCGATCCCTTGTTCTAGGGTTTGAGATCCACTTATATAGTTGCTCTGAAGTCGGTTGAATAGTTTAAACTCTTCCATATTCGGAGATATAGAAGAATTCCCTTTATCGGAAAACTTTCATTTTACCCGGAGGAAGGGATGGAAGCAGGGCTCGGAGCTGGAGCTTCTCTTAGCAGGAACCCGGGGGCCTGTGTCCTGCCCTGGGTCAGGACAAATTTCATACCGGAGTATTTTTTACCGGATTATTTTTCCCCAACAGTTTGCCTCTAATTTCTCGATTTTGTCGTCGAAGTCGGCGAATAACCAATGCACTTGAGTCAACCGGAGTTGCCCCATCTCAAAGGCTTCCCTTGGGCAGGAAATCGCTCTAGCAATCCTGTTTTCCCGGGTTCTTCTTAGGCATGGACCATGTTTGAACCCGAAACAGAACTGACTTCCCTGAGATAGGCTGGAGCCTATCAGTACTTTCTCAAGTTTCAAGCTTGTTGACGGCGATGAGGCTCAGGGCCTTGATGATTTCTTCGGATGGCAAGACCAAAGTATAGAGCTCATGCTTTGATGTAGATGTCGTGAGTTGATGTGTGGCTCTTTCGAGGGACCTTCGACGCTTCAGTGGGCTTTGACTCGAATCTTATCCGGGAGGAATTTTTCGGAAGTGTCGATTGGTTTTCCAATTATCCTTTTAGGAAAGATTTCCTTTTCTCTTTGTGAGGACCGAGTTTCCTTTTTACAGGACGGGCTTCCACGCTGATGATTTTCGAGGATATTTTGAAATATCATCTTTCCTTTTATGGCTCTGCGAGGAAGGGTGAACTCCGCGTATATATAAATTGTTAGGGTCGACAGCTGATCCAATCCATCTCGGGCTCTTATGTTTTTATCAAGAAGGATGAACAATCACCCTGATCTCCCTATGTTCCCAGCTTCATTCGTGGGTGGTCGTACAAGGCCTCATCGCCTTTTTGCCGATCCTTTTTCATCTCCCATCCCTACTTAGGGGGAGGTTCTGGAGGTCAATAGTGAAGCGGTCCCGATGGCTCCCTAGAGGCAGCGGTGTTTCCATCTGCTTGACGACGATGGTCCATGCTCCGAAATTTGGGAGGAGGACCTTGCAGACAACCAGACAAATACTTGATTCCTTCTGAGTACGAACGTGCTCCGGATGGAGGAACAAACAAAGTGGCTGTATTTGAGGCATATCTAGAGGCGGGTTTTAGGGGCGATATTCCTTCCCTTATAGCTGAGTTATCCGTATAATTCGGTTTATCTCCTTCTCAGCTTACTCCGCTGACCTGGAGGACTCTAATCAATATCCAAGTACTCGGAGATTTTTATGGCTTCTCATTCGGGATACATGAGATTCTGTACTCCTATTACTTTGCACCTCTTGCAAACAAAGCGGGTGATATCACTCAAATTACCCTAAGGAGTGACTTTACTCTCTCAAATAAGAGGTTCAGTTGTAGTACTTAGGGATCGAATCCACAGAGAGCTAGTGTACAAATAAGATGCAATCTTAATGACTATGCTAGGTTGAAAATAGTTTAAATTAAAGTGCAGGTTTGCTGAGTAAGGATGAGATTACTCAGTTGAAAGGATTTGGTGTTGAAAACAATAAAGAAAAGTAGTTAGATTCAGGGTAAGTATTCAGGAATTCAGGATTATAAATACTATAAAGACTAACAAGTTGCTTGCATGATATGTCGAGCTCAACACTTATTAAATGAATCCATCAGCTCTCGATTATTCAGACCATCTATTACTTAGATGCTAAATGGTGTTATCGGCTACTTCGCGCTATATCGATAGTTCGATAGGAATATCGACCAATACACCTCTAGCTACGTCGATCGATTACTCTATAGGAGTATCGATCGATACGGCTCTAAGCAAGCTTTATGCGCGAGTTGATACAATGCTCACCATGATCTTAGATCAGCTTTCGCATATCTCAAGAGGGTCATAGCATGTCTAGGATGTTATCGGTATTGCATGTAATAAATCAATGCAATCCAAGTTCATGTTCTAGGTAGTTAAGCTAGAAAAGCATTAATGAACAATCCTAACCATAAATATCACAACTATAGCAATTATAGGCTGGTGCTAATCCCTCATATGCTATTTAAATCCTAAATCTAACAAGTGAATCTACTCAGACATGGCTAAGAAGTTCATAGCAACAAGGTAATAATAGGAGTTCATAGATATATCGAGGAATGAACACTTAAGTTCCAATCACAAATCTCTTTGGATCTTTCCTCTAGATCAAGAATCCTATAACCATTGTAAATAAAGAACTGAAAGAAAATGAGTAGAAGTAGAAGAAACTCTTAAAACTTTTATTACTGTAAAAGATTGTATATGAAAAAGACTTGAATGAAAAGAAAGCTTGTCTTTAATGCCAAAACACTTAGGCATATAAATATATGAGTTCATTAGGTTAAAAACTCATCAGGGCATTCTTGTAAAATGTGATATCTTGGGCTTCAATTTCGCCAGGTCCAACTTGTCTTTCAGCCGCCTCAGTATCGATCGATAGTACAAGGCGTACATCGATCGATTATGGTCTCGATGTATCGTCCTTCGGCTAATGTGTGTCGATCGATATGTAACTCTGACGTCGACCTCTGGTCTTGATCTTGGGTGAACTCTTCTTTAAGCTCCAAAAAGGCACCTAAAACATCACTTTTCTCCAAAATGCTTCTGAACCTGAAAACATACCTAATAGACTCCAAAACATAGATAATAGTAGTAAAAACACTCATATACCAGGGGTAAAAACGGGTAAAATCCATGGTATATCAACTCCCCCAGACTTAACCTTTTGCTTGTCCTCAAGCAAACACACAGGCAGTCTTATGAAAGAGGTTTTGAAAAGCAGGGACTAAATCAAATTCAAACTTAGAATCATAACCTCTACTTTGTTGCAAACCACATCTAAGAGTCCATCAATCAAGTACATTATGCAATATCCTAATCAAACAACCTTGATCATCTAGCCAACAACTTAGCAATCATGTCTGACTAACCCCTATACTGATTTCATTTCTTGTACATAAAAATAAAGGTGCAGGCTTTACCTTGGGAGTATCGATCACAGGATGCAAGGTTGCTCAAACAAGTATCTGAACCTGCAGGTAAAAATTAGTTCCTATCCTCTCTCTCTACTATTTCTCTCATAGTCAAGTCTGCTTTCATTTGCAAGACATTGACCAAGATTGGACAGGCTTCCATGAATCAAGCCTTAATGGTTGCAGCCACCAAGTCCTGTTCACTTCTTTTTAACCTATATCCTAGGATTCATTATGAAGCAAGTCTTGAAGGGGGTAACCACCAAGCCCTGTTCGAACCCTTTACCTATAAAATTCTTATGAATCAAGTCTTGAGGGGGGTAACTGCCAAACCCTGTTCGAATTCCTTCCTAGTTAATATCTAACTATTCCTAGAACATAAATTCAAGTTAATTTTCGATTTTTTTTTTTTAGAAGTAAAATTTAATCTAATTTCGAAAATGAGAGAGAGAGGGTGATAAAATCATCTACACAAGGCTTTTACCTTCCAGACTTGTTTGAAGCATCCGATCCCATGTATACCAAGCCCCAAGACAAGCAAAGAATTGTCAGGTTAGGTTGGAAATCAGCTTTGGTTCCTCCATACAATCAATGAAAGTGTTGTCATAGCTGATAGGTGATCAACTTTAGCATCTATAGTACATTCTGCATCAACAAATCTAAGAATGGTGCCTAAAAGATTGGTTAGATAAAAAGTGAAAATTAAAATTATCATTATCCCTTTCTTGACTCAATAAAAACCATTTTGAAAACATTTTTTTTATGAAATCAAAAGGTAAACAGCATCAGTAACACCCCAGACTTAAATCATACACTGTCCCCAGTGTATAACCAGTCCAGTGAAGGCATAGGTAATAATAAAGTACACTGATATCAAAAAGTTTAGAACGATATACCTGACCGCGTTGCGTATCGATCGATGTTGAGTCGTCTTCGTCGATTGCTTCTGTTTGGTTTATGTCGATCGATATCGACAGTGTCATGTCGGTCGATTTCAGTGGCAATCGTCTAATTGTAACTGCAAAGAAAAACAAATACGAAAAATAAAATCCTAAAGATAAAAATAAAATGAAAAACTACCTAACAGTGGGTTGCCTCCCACTCAGCGCTTTGATTATAGTCATCTAGCTTGACTTTGGATGAGATGAGCTACTGAGATGAAGTCCAGGTACTTGTTGAGAAACAAGTATCCTCTGTACCTTTCTTCTCACCGAACCATGCGTCAAATAAGCTTCTTGTGGCTTCATATTCTATGGTTTGTTTCTTCTTTAACTCAATCAACTCATCAGTGATCCTTTGAATCCTTTCTTCATGACTTTCAATGCTGCCTGCGTGCTATCCTATCTTCCTGTAGGAATGCTCTGAAAGGTCACTAAGCTCTGCTTGCATTGAATCAAGGCGTTGGATCATCTTGTCTTGGATGGAGCTGGTATCGATCGATTCCTTGGTTGAAATATTGGTCGATGGCTGTTGAAGGCCATCGATCGATGCGCTGGTTGCTCGGTCGATCGATTCTAAAGGCGCAGGTCAGCTAGCAAGCTGTTTCTGAATAGCTTTAATTTCTTTCTGCATCCCTTCTATGCTAGATTCCATGCTTCCAACCTCGTTAACAAGCGGGAAATACGTTTGGTCTAAACGTCTATCTTGTGAATCATCCACGCTTGTTATTGCTGTGTATACATCATCAGCTAATTTATCCAAATCTGCTATGTACAGATCTCTGAAGTTTGTATATCGATTGATGCAACAGCTCGCTTATCGGTCGATTTTCGCTTCTGCAGATTCTCGTGAAGCTTCTCTGCAAAGAGCTTCATCTGGCCGTCGATTTCAGTCAATCGCCTATCGATCGATGTGAGGTTGAGCTCGTCGATCGATGCAATCGATGCAGCCTGATAATCAAGTTGACGTTGGAACTTCTCAGCCTCATGCTGCGTAGTATCTATGCGTAGTGCGAGTTCCTCCACTTCTTTGTCTACTAAGAAGTGTATATCAGCAATTTTCCTCTCAACTGCTTTCAGACGGGTCAATCCTCCAAAAGGACTGCAAGGTGCAGCGGGGTTCATATCTGCATGTGCTTCATTAATAAGTCGGATAGATCACCTAATCTCTTCTGTGCAGATTCTAAGATCTGCTAGGTTGTGCAAGATCCCTTCACAGGTTGTGGTTTGTTTGATGCTAAGACGAGCTTCTGCTTTCTTCAATTCTTTCCAGATATCTCCAAGAGACTCATCAACCTCACGCTTTGAGTAAGTGGTCGATGGTGTGGGCTCTGTATCGATCGATGTGGATGTTTCTCCGTCGATCGATATTGATCTTTTCTGGCTATGGTTTTGTGCGTTGAAAAGATCTTCAAGTTCCAGCTCAAGACGTTGAACCCTCTTGAGTAATCCTTGGTCTGCACTGAACATCCAGTTCATCTTACTGCGAAGCTTGTCTGTGGCCTCTTCCAAACTCTTTTCCATGGAGAGCTTTTCCCATTTGCGTTCTCCAAGTAAACCAGTGAACATCTCGGTTATCTCGTCCTTGGTGTAGGTTTCTTGCACCAGTTCTATTCTTGTAAATGAACTAGCGTGCCCTAGTAGACAGATGTAGGAGCGCTCGTCCATTGAAGTTCTTTGGAGCAGTTTCTTGATGTCGTCTTTAGAAATTCTGATGACGTCACCATCTATTCCTCTAGCAAAACCATTTTCGTCTCTGTAGACCCCATACTCATCTCTCTGCTCCCAAAAGAATTTTCGAACTCCATATCGAAAGGCTCTCTTTCCGAATTCGGGACACTTATCGATCGATGCGACACAATCTGTATCGATCGATTTCTTTTGAAGATATGGATCCTCCCTGTTGAGATGGTTATCCTCAGCTTCCTTTGGCTCGGTTGTTGTGTCTGCCTCCAGGTGCTGATAATGGTGGTCTGGTCTGTAGCGTTGTTGCTGGAATAGGTTGTGGGATCCATTTACTAACTGTAGGACGTCTGCAATGGTCTTCTTTGGATATGTGGAGTGTTCGTCCATCCATTGAGCGTGCAAAACCTTGTGAATCCCTGAAAATACCAAACTCATCCGGGATTAGATTTCCGAAATTAAGTATATTTGAATGTGTTACCTGGGATGGTTGGTTGTATGAATCAGTCGATTGCACTGGTTCTGGATCGGTCGATGGTTGTTCAGGCCTATCGGTCGATTGTACTTGTGCCGTGTCGATCGATGAGACTTCTTCGGGTTGGGTGATGTATGTTGGTGTGGCGGTCTCGACTGCAAAGCTCGTACTGGTAGTCGCTGCCCAGCTCTCGTTTGAGTAGTCTCCCTCTCGCTTGTTGTTGACTGTGTTGTCGAATGATGCGAGGCAAGTAGTATCGATCGATGGGGAGAAGGCCCTGTCGATCGATGTCGTAATTCTGAGGTTGTGGTGGAGAAGTCGATCTTCATCTTCTCGAAGGTTTTGACATTCTATAGCTCTCTCCTCCTCGTAATCATCAGTATACTCCTCAATATGATTAGTATTTGCAGCATATGGTGGGATGTAGTAGTCGCTCTCCCACGGTTTACTTCAAATCATCCTCGAAACTCCTCCTCGATCTGATTGAATAGTGAATCGATCGATGACCATGTGTGGCTGTCGATCGATGTCTGTTCAACAGAAATGATCGATGAGACAGTCCTACTATGGATCGATTCTGCGGTCTCTGTCTCGTATTCGCCTTGTGAGTCGTATTCATCTCCACAATAGCAAACAGCTACAAGGTCTGAGTCGTCTTGGATCTTTTTAGGGATCTTGATGACTCGTACCGGATCATAGTAGACTGTAGGGTTGATCAGGGTTAGGCACAGTTTGTTTGTCTGAAGGTTGCAGACTGCTCCAACTGTGGCTAGGAAGGCTCTTCCAAGTAGCAAAGAAGTAGGTAGGGTTATCTTGACGTCCAAGACATGGAAGTCCACTGGAATTAGGACTTCTCCTATGGTGACTTCAAGGTTTCTCACAATTCCTCCAGAGTTCTGCTGATTACAATCCACAAAGATGAACGATTCTTCAGTAGGCTCTATCTTCAGACCTAGATGGTCTGCTATCACCTTGGGTAAGATGCTAACTCCAGATCCTGTATCACATAGGGCACGTGGGAAGTTGATCCCATGGACTGAGCAAGGAACAACGAACTTCCCTGGACCACCCTTCTTCTCTAGTTTGATCCTCTTCTTCATACTTTCTCTGACTTGGTTCAACATCCTCTTGATGTCTTCTTCTGTCTCCTTGGTTTCTCTGAAAAACATCCACAATCTGTGTGAAAAGTAGGCTTCTTCAAAGGGTTTCTCTGTAGGTATCCTTAGAACTCTCTTTCTGAAACTTGCCAACTCTTTCTCATTAACTCCTCTTTTAAGGTGTTTAGGAACCTTCTCTCTTTCCTTTTTCTGAGAACCCTGCCATCTTTTTCCTTTTCTATCTCCATTGGATCAATAATATCCGTGGGCTTCTTCATTATGGCGGTTGGTGGGTTTCTGGAAGGCTTAGATTGCTCCCGGAGTGCATTAAGTCGTGCAACATCTATCTTGGGAAGTTGCACTCGGCGTGTGATAACTGAATATCGATCGACAGCTTCTGGAGTGTATCGATCGATTCCTTTATCAATCGGTCGATCGATGGGTCGTCTGTCCTGTCGGTCGACGTGGTAAGGGCTGGGCGGATGTCAGTGTTTCGCTGCGAACTCCTCGTGAGTAAGTATCTTCACGGCATTGCACTCATTGGTGGATTCTTCAAGATCCATCGGTCGATGCTCATCTTGTTCCATCGATCGATTGTTGTTGGCGTATGTCGATCGATGTGGTGATCCTGACATCGATCGATTCCTTTGGTAGCCGTCAATTCTTCCGATCTGGAAGTCTTCCTGTTGCAGCTTCTCTTGCTTAACCACTCTCCAAAAATCATCCTCTATGATAGCACTGACGTTGTGGCCTGTTGTTTCTTCTCCAGTCGCTTTTCCTAAAGCTTCCTGCTTCTTAACAGCTTCTCCTGTCTGAATCACTTGAGTCTCTAGTTTCTTCACATGGGTACTCAAAGCATCAAGCTTTATATTCAAAGTGGTGTAGACAGCGTCGATCTTTCCATTGAAGTTCACCTCTAACTGCTGCTGTCTTTCAAGAACTTTGCTGAGCATGTCTTCTAGCTTTCCCTGGGGTTGGTGTGGGTGGCTTCATGTAAGATGAGTTTCCATAACTCCTGTTGTTGTTGGGGTTGCTGCTGTTGAAGTTTCCTCTCTGTCCTGTGAAGTTTCTGTTTCCTTGGTTTCCAGACCTCTGAAATCCGGTTCCACTGATCCAGTTGACTTATGCTTCTGTGTAGTCATCTTCTTCATCAGCTTCTGCATCCTCCACTGAGCAGATTTGCTTTTTTAGCAGTTTTTGAACATTGTCAAGTGTAGCTTGTACATCATTTATCTGTTCCTTTCCAAGGAACACTGCAGATCTTGCTCTTACAATGTTCTTTGTGATGTTGCTGGATGCTAGGTTGTCTATCAGCTTCACACCATCTTCAGGATTCCTCGTGGTGAAGTTTCCTTCACTCTCAGTGTCTAGAGCCATCTGATATGTCAATGCGATGCCTATGAAGAAAGTGCAGAGCAACTGCACTTTGTTGAATCCATGGTGTGGGCAGTCTCGCTGGTAAGACTTGAATCTGATCCAGGTATCGTTGAATGACTCTCCAGGCTCCTGATTGAATGTGGCAATTTTTCTCCTTAAGTCTTCAGCGCGCGCATCATCAAAGAAGTTACGCAAAAATGCGTTTTTGATGTCGCTCCAGGATGTAAGAGATCCTGGTGGTAGCTGCTTAAGCCACTGCAAAGCTTCTCCAGATAAAGAGTGTTTGAAGAGCTTACAGAGAAGGTAGTCCACAGGGACTCCATTGGCTTTGATAGCAGATATGAGATCCTCGAACCTCTCCAGATGGTCCATGGGATGCTCACTGGACAGCCCATAGTAAGGTATCTGTCCTACAAGGGTGTAGTACTGCGGCTTGAGCTCGAAATCGCCTCTCAATAGCAGGGGACGAATGGCTGATCTGTTGGTGTAGAACTGATCTGGACGGTTGTAGTCAGCTAGTGTTCGAGCAGCCTCTTCTGCAGGTTGAACGGCTCATGTAGGTGCAGTTTCTGGCTCACGGATTACTTCATTCTGAGCGTTGAGTTTCTGACCTGCTTCATTACGAAGGTGACCTTCTTGGTCACGCAAGTCTCCATTCTCATCTCGTGTGAGAATAATAGGTGCAACCATGACTCGCGGAGTAGTGTCGATCGATGTACGGTTAGGGGTATCGATCGATATCGGATGAAAGATGTCAGTCGACGGTGAAGTAGCGTCAGTCGACGTGAAGGTGCGAGTGTTGATCGACAAAGACGGTGTCTCGGTCGGCAGGGGTGTGTCGGTATCGGTCGACAGGCAGTTGACGGCCGATCGATCGCGAACGGATTTCCTGCGGATTGAACGCTCCAAGCAGGGTCTTCGAGAACAAAGTTGGGATTCCTTGCTGCTTCTGGTGCTGCTGGGCATGTACCTGAAAAGACAAGAAAAAATTTTGTGTCAGAATTAAAACAAAATAGAAATAACCTAGACCTAATCAGATTAGATCCTATTGTATCAAAGCTCCCCGGCAACGGCGCCAAATTTGATATCACTCAAATTACCCTAAGGAGTGACTTTACTCTCTCAAATAAGAGGTTCAGTTGTAGTACTTAGGATCGAATCCACATAGAGCTAGTGTACAAATAAGATGCAATCTTAATGACTATGCTAGGTTGAAAATAGTTTAAAGTAAAGTGCAGGTTTGCTGAGTAAGGATAAGATTACTCAGTTGAAAGGATTTGGTTTTGAAAACAATAAAGAAAAGTAGTTAGATTCAGGGTAAGTATTCAGGAATTCAGGATTATAAATACTATAAAGACTAACAAGTTACTTGCATGATATGTCGAGCTCAACACTTATTAAATGAATCCATCAGCTCGCGATTATTTAGACCATCTATTACTTAGATGCTAAATGGTGTTGCGTCGGCTACTGCTGGTATCGCCGATAGTTCGATAGGAATATCGACCGATACACCTCTATTACGCCGATCGATTACTCTATAGAGTATCGATCGATACGGCTCTAAGCAAGCTTTATGCTGAAGTTGATACAATGCTCACCATGATCTTAGATCAGCTTTGATATCTCAAGAGGGTCATAGCATGTCTAGGATGTTATCGTATTGCATGTAATAAATCAATGCAATCCAAGTTCATGTTCTAGGTTGCTAAGCTAGAAAAGCATTAATGAACAATCCTAACAATAAATATCACAACTATAGCAATTATAGGCTGGGCTAATCCCTCATATCCTATTTAAACCCTAAATCTAACAAGTGAATCTACTCAGACATGGCTAAGTAGTTCATAGCAACAAGGTAATAATAGGAGTTCATAGATATATTAGAGGAATGAACACTTAAGTTCCAATCACAAATCTCTTTGGATCTTTCCTCTAGATCTAGAATCCTATAACCTTTGTAAATAAAGAACTGAAAGAAAATGAGTAGAAGTAGAAGAAACTCTTAAAACTTTTATTACTGTAAAAGATTGTATATGAAAGAGACTTGAATGAAAAGAAAGCTTGTCTTTAATTCCAAAACACTTAGGCATATAAATATATGAGTTCATTAGGTTAAAAAACTCGTCAGGGGCATTCTTGTAAAATGTGATATCTTGGGCTTCAAGTTCGGCCAGGTCCAACTTGTCTTTCAGCCGCCTCAGTATCGATCGATAGTACAAGGTGTACATCGATCGATTATGGTCTCGATGTATCGTCCTTCGGCTAATGTGTATCGATCGATTGCACAGAGTGTGCATCGATCGATATGTAACTCTGACGTCGACCTCTGGTCTTGATCTTGGGTGAACTCTTCTTTAAACTCCAAAAAGGCACCTAAAACATCACTTTTCTCCAAAATGCTTCTGAACCTGAAAACATACCTAATAGACTCCAAAACATAGATAATAGTAGTAAAACACTCATATACCAGGGGTAAAAACGGGTAAAATCCATGGTATATCAGCGGGTTCTATCATATCCACTCTCGCGACGGCGCACCTTTGGTCGATGAACCGTCAAGGGGAATCCGGGGCAACTAACCCTTCGGGGATGACTGGAACAAGCGATACTTGTTTGTGAAAGTGAGCGAGCCTTTCAATTATACTACATTCTAACGTACTGTTGGTAGGTTCTTCTCTCTTCCGATCGGATTCTAGGGTCGTCTTCGATTTCAGCCGTGTTACGTCTCGTGTCCTTCGGCAGAGAGGCAGTGGTAAAGCTAGCAAAGGAGATTCCCCGACAATTTCGGTGGGTGGCTTTTCTGGTGAGCCGGGATATGACGGCTCATCGGGACTTATCGATCTAGCAAGCAAGGGCATCCGCTAGGTGGGAGAATATGAGGGAACGGTTAGAGAAAACAATTGAGCACTGGAATCCTGAAGAGGAGTATTAACGATACTTATTCCTGTCGGCGAATAACCTATGCACTTGAGTCAACCGGAGTTGCTCGATCTCAGTAGGCTTCCCTTGGGCAGGAAATCGCTCTAGCAATCCTTTTTCTCGGGTTCTTCTTAGGCCTGGACCATATTTGAACCCGAAACAGAACCGACTTCCCTGAGATAGGCCGGAGCCTCTTAGTACTTTCTCAAGTTTCAAGCTTGTTGACGGCGATGAGGCTCAGGGCCTTGATGATTTCTTCGATGGCAAGACCGGAGTATAGAGCTCATGCTTTGATGTAGATGTCATGAGTTGATGTGAGGCTCTTTCGAGGGACCTTCGGCGCATCAGTGGGCATTGACTCGAATCTTATTCGGGAGGAATTTTTCGGAAGTGTCGATTGTTTTGCCAATTCTCCTTTTAGGAAAGATTTCCTTTTCTCTTTGTGAGGATCGAGTTTCCTTTTTACAGGATGGGCTTCCGCGCTGATGATTTTCGAGGATATTTCAAAATGTCATCTTTCCTTTTATGGCTCTGCGAGGAAGGGTGAACTCTGCGTATATATAGATTGTTAGGATCGACAGAAGATCCAATCCATCTCGGGCTCTTAAGTTCTTATCAAGAAGGATGAAAAATCATCCTGATCTCCCTGTTTTCCCAGCTTCATTCGTGGGTGGTCGTACAAGGCCTCGTCACCTTTTTGCCGATCCTTTTTCATCTCCCATCCCTACTTGGGGGGAGGTTCCGGAGGTCGATAGTGAAGCGGTTCCGATGGCTCCCTAGATGCAGCGGTGTTTCCATCTGCTTGACGACGATGGTCCATGCTACGAAATCTAGGAGGAGGACCTTGCAGACAACCAGACAAAATACTCGATTCCTTCTGAGTACGAACGTGCTACGGATGGAGGAACAAACAAAGTGGCTGTATTTGAGGCGTATCTAGAGGCGGGTTTTAGGGGCGGTATTCCTTCCCTTATAGCTGAGGTATCCGCATAATTCGGTTTCTCTCCTTCTCAGCTTACTCCGCTGACCTGGAGGACTCTAATAAATATCCAATTACTTGGAGAATTTTATGGCTTCTCCTTCGGGATACATGAGATTCTGTACTCCAACAACCCCACATGACTAAGAACTGATGATTCTTCACACTTATCAGACCGGCCAAGGAACCATGTCCAAATGGACCTGATCAGTCTTGCTCTTACAACCAGTGCAACCTTTGATCATTCAGGGCAGACACCTTGATCCATCATCCAAGGATCAGGTCATTCATCCTTGCCCAAGATCAGATAACACACGGCCTCCCTTGCACAAGTACACCCAGCACAATACTAGTGGTCTACACCACCTAGTATTGGCAGTACTCTTCTTCATGGCTCTCAGCCAATGCGTTGCACATAGCTTACCAACGCCAAGGTTGATAATTAGCTTTCCTTATGATCAATATCATAAGTGACAAACATATCTCAGCACACACGCATATGATCAGATAACCTAACACAACGATCTGACCTCAATATACCCTCAGGTGCAATTTCCACCTCAAGCAAACCCGCTCCAAAAATTAATTAAAATTCATGAAAACTCCTGATAACTCTCCACTAAGAGATTCCCACAATTAGAATCCAATGAATCGATCCAGTCCAAATGGATTCCAATCATGATCAGTCAAACCGGTCAAAAGTTGACATCATCAAATCATCTCCTAAAAATTAGTTAAAATATGTCAAAAACTCCTATAAATCATCAAAATCAGTTTCTTATAATCAGAATTCAACCCTGAGGTCTGGATCATATGGAAACCGACTTTGGTCAGTCCGGCCCATGGCCAAGGACATTCACTTCCTGAACCGGCCAAGGCCATGGTTCAGTGCCAACATATCGCATCATCAATCTCAATCATAAAAAGAATAAATATGATGAAGAATAAATATATAAACAGAGTAAGGTGTAACTGCACGAACAGATCGGCCCATATGCATCCGGCTATGTCGGATGGTCCACAGCCCACACCTGTTACCTTATCAAGGGCGATCATGCTCCACCACAGCACGCCTCCTTCAGGTCTCATCACATACCTCCAGTATTGATAAGATCCATTCATGGGTCGCACCCATCATCCTTTCTATGGAACTTCCATGAAGCCAGTTTCGGCACTGCATCCGCCTTCAAGGCTGTTCATGGCATTGAGAGTGGAGTCCGACCTTCTCTCTTCTCTCCTGACCATTTTCGTATGATCTCAAGACATAGAGGAAGCCTAGGACGTGATCATCGATGATCAAAAACCATCAAAGGTCGTTCACAACTTCCCCTTTGATTGCCCACAAAACTGCCTCTTCGCTGCCTTCACACCAATCTCGGTATTGGATTGTTCAATCCGACCATACCTTACTTTTTCTCTGTTTTTCTTTGTGTCTCTGTCTAGTATCCATTCTCTTGATCTCACAGCCAACCTCCCACCAGAATCTTCCAAGGGCCACCACGGATCAGATCACAAACCGTCGGTTCTCTCTTTTTTTCTCTCGAGGAATTTTTCCAGAGTTTTGCCTTCTGGCTCCCCCTTTTTCATGGACGACCAGAGGCCAAATATAAGGAGAAACTGATGATTAACTGCGCCCATAACCGCGTGGGAGAGCAGTTACCAAAAAGTAACCAAAAAGGGTGGTTTCCTTTTCTTCCCTAAACCGTCGCCCATAATTGTTCCTGGGCGGTTACTTCCTTTTAAAAAAAAAAATAACTCCTGAACCTATGGCAGTTACCAGACATCCTGGGCCTTCCAAACCACTCATGGATATGTCCAAAATAAGCCCAAGTTGATTGCCTACGCCCATGGCCCAACCACAAGAGCCCATCGGTACCCATGGGTCGTCCACATGGCCCGGTCACTATCCAGACCCGGCCCAACTGCCCAAGACTTGAACACTCAGTCCAGCTGAGTTTAGCTGATCCCCAGCTGAGTGAGATAGTACATCCAGCTCAGGAAGCTGACACACTCTACTTGAGCTCCAACCGAGCTCTGTTCAGCTGGTTGAGCTTCTTGCTTGTATTGCCTAGCTGTTATACACTGCGTCCAGCTTGTTTTCATCATCTTATTGATGAAGCACTTTTCAAGGGTCCTATCAAATTTTGTAATATAAAAGATGTCAAACCAGTTCTAAGTGATCATACGCAAAGGGAATGCAAGCCTATGCTTAATCTAAATGCAACCATTAGGAGGTATGATTATTAAACTAAGACAATATTTAAATGCAATAAAAGATGAAACTTTCTTTCTTAATGAGAAGGGAGAACTCATGGGCTAAGGGAATTGACCTTGGGGAGATCAAGCATCAAACTAGGGTGGCAGCAACAATCAATCTAGCAACCTTAGGCCTAGACACAATCCTAAACAAACTCTATGGTCAAGAAGAATGTTCATTTGCTAACACATCTCAAGCATCAAATGGTCATTGGTTGAATAACATGTAATCAATCATTAAGAGCAAGTCTACTAGCCATCTTAACACCTTTACAACAAATGGTCTTTGGTTAATAATGTTAAAAGCTTAGTAGAGTTGGTTCAGACATTTCATAGAACACCTTGTGGGTGAAAAATGTCTAGAACTCAACCTTTGAGTGGCCAACTCAAAATAAGCATTAAAAGCAATCTACAAGCAAGGAATAAGATATATCTACACAAGAACACCCTAGATCTAGCCTAATCACCCCTTAGTCTCCCTAACCCATGAATCGAAAAGTGGATTACTCACTAATCACCATGACCACTCTTGAATCCATGAGAGATTCAAGCTTAATCATGAAGAGAAAGAAAGGAGATGAAATCAAACAATCAAGAACACAAAGATGAGATGAGATTATGATTCAAAGATAAAGCTTTACTCAAAAGGTTTGTGTTCTTAGAGAGAAAATAACATCAGTCCCAAATTAGGGATAACAAGGGTACTTATACTTGGCCTAAAAGCCCTAAAAACATCATAGAAATTGACTAAAAGGTCCTTGGAAGCAATTAGGTTTCGACCAATGGGGAAACAAGATGAAAAACGCTCAGGGTCGTGGTTGGACAGTCTGGCCCGCGCATGTCCGACCCGCGCAGGACCATCTGGTCCGTTCCCCGTCCCGCGCGGGTGTGCTGGCCCGGGCGTCCCGTCCCGCGCGTCCTTGCAGCTCCGTCTGGCTTTGTCTCGCGCGGATGCTGCGCTCGTCCGGCCGCGCGTCCACTGTCCTGTCCGTTTCTTGTCTCGCGCGGGTACTACGTACCGCACGTAGTCGTCCGAGCATCCGGCTGTCTTCGTCTCTTGTCCTGCGCGGGTACTGCGTACCGCACGTCCGGGTGTCTCAATCCTTCTCGTCCTGCACGGGTAACACGTCCCGAGCAGATCAGTCCGCATATGGTCTTGCTTCAGTCCGTCCGTCTGGCTTGTTCCGTCCCGTGCGGGTAAGTGAACCCGAGCAGATCAGGCCGCGCGTCTGTGTGTTTGTCAGGCTCTCCATGCGCGGGTGAACATGGCCGAGCACGTCCATCCGTCTGGTCCGGCTGAGTAAAACTGAAACCATCTCTGCCCACACTAGGCCAAACTCCTTTTTTATCTCATTCTTGCATCAAAGCCATTCTCAACACCTTCTTTTACTCCATAGGACACTTCAATACCGGATAAGGACTTATGAATGCAAAATGGGTCCTAAGATGCCTAAACCTTAACCTACAAGACAAAGAATACAAAATAAAGATGGCTAAATCAATGAAAATATGCAAGACATCAACTCCCCCACACTAGTCCTTTACTTGTCCACAAGTAAACTAGCAAGGACTAAGGAGGAGAGGTTTGAAGGAGGCGATTCATAACCAAAAGAATGCTCTTCTTAGTTCTCAACTTGATAACCTTGTATAATCATACCAACTAGCTAGAGCAAACACTTTATCCAACTCTAACTTCTCAAGGCCTATCTTAACTCTTTTGATCCTTACACTCATTCATCATGAATCCACAAACCACAAATCCATTTACTCTCTAACAATCATTAAGCAAACTCAAAAGATCTCTTGCAAATGGTCAAATGGTCCAAGTCATTTGGTTTGGTTAAAAAGGCTTTGATGCAAAGTGAAACAAGAAGTTCAAGGGATTTTTCAATGGGTGGTTCACTCTTAAAACAAGTAGCCTTGACATTTCACATAATTTATCTAAGAAAGGGATCAACTCATGCATACAATGCTCAATCTCCATTGTTCTACCCTTCTCCCAAAACATAAACATGGAATAATCTTATCTACAATGCCAAACCCAACTCACATCACTCACCCAAATGCTTCCCAAGAACTCAAGGCACTTTTTCTCATATAGAACTCTTTCTTTTTGATGTCTTAGCAAGAGATTTTTATACTTTTAAAACTCTCTCTAGCTCTGTTTTAACTTTGCTAGCCCCCTTTCTTATTCTTTTTTCTTTTTTTTTTCTTTTTCTTTTTCTTCTTTTTCTTCTCTTTTTTTTTTCTTTTTCTTTGGGGGCCAAGACTTATTCACAAATAGGAGCTAGAGAGTTTCTTTTCTATTCCCCAAAAAGATTAAAAACATTGAGTTCTAAGAGTTCATTCTTTTCCTTCATAACCTTTTCACGTTCCCAAACAAAACTTTTCAACACTCACCCCCCAATCCTATGAGCCAGACAATAGAGTGCCTAATCTAGCAAGAATGAACACTAAGCATTGTCGTTCCCAATACTCTCAAGATTATGCACATGTAAGACTTTCAGAAAAAGGCCTCACTCATCAAAATAATATAGGCTTGAAAGGAAGGAAGGGTTTATGGGAGTGAAGTACCACTTGAGTTTGTCAAAAAGATTGGCAAAGAATGGGAGAGACAACTCAAGTGTTCTATCCATGACTCAGTACACAAGGGGCCATGGGCAAGAGACCTAGAGTCTAAATAAGACAGGAGCAAACTTCAAAGAGAAAGCATCTTTACAAGATAAATATCATCCCTGTCCCCTTATGCATGATGCAACCTATATGATGATATTTTTTTATGCAAGTGAATGATCTAGACTCAATCCTAATGCAACTACATGATTCTTTTTGTGCTTTTCAAATTTTTCAAAATTGTATGATTTTTCTATGCAATAACTATCTACAAATGCATGCTTATGACATAAAACACAAGATGATCAGCAACTTGGCACTTCCCCCACACTTTATTCACATAGTCTCTGTGTTTGTTAAATGTAGAGAAGGGCCCAAAAAGAGGAAAAATCTAAATGCAAAGATAAATGGTATATACAATGATAAGGTTTTGGAGTACCTCTACGGAGCGTGTGATGAGCCTGATGCCTCATCCTCAGAATCATCTTCCTCAGCAGTGGTGTCTAGAGAAAGAGACTTGTTCCCGGACTCGGATGGGAGGATGTACGGGTTTCTCAAGCGGCGGAGAGCTTGCTTCTTGGTCTATGGCGCAGAAGGATCATGAAGCGGCTGAGGAGGAGGTGCATTGAAAGCATCAAGATCAAAATCCTCAGCCTTACAACCAGCTACAGCTCCCCTAGCCAGAACATCAGCCACTTTCCTCATAAACTGAGCTGAAGCTTCAGCTTGTCTCTTCACAGTTCTTCTCAGCACTTTGCACTTGTTGGTGAGCTTGAAGATAGTCCTATCTTGAGCTCTGTTCCACCTCTGAAGAGTGCTAATCTGGTCATGAGCCTGGCGAATGGGACCAAGAGGCAAAGCACTGGTGCACTGGTCGAACTTGTAACGAGGAGGACCAAAGAGATGTGCAGTGGCTCTGCTAGTGTATCCCTGATCATATTCCGCCACCTTGCGTGCTGCCTTTTCACCCTTGGGAAGAGCCATAGGGCCTAGGGCCCCTTGAGGTCCAAGTAAGTGCCTCTCACTGATGTCAAATATTATGGCTCCTGGAGTGGTCAAGGTAGTGAGGGGATAGTTGGGGAGGATCAGCTCAACTTTTTAGGTACCTCTCAAATAGGAGTAAACACACTTTCCATTAAACCTTCCAGAGAGATAGTGAGCTGACTTCAGGTATTGTAGATCCAAGAAAGTGGGACCAGCTGCATCATTTCCCAAACTTATCCCCTGGTAAGCAAGCAATGGTGTTATCAAGCCACCAATCCCAATCTGAGCTTCAGGGTCTCTGTTTGACCAGCTCCAAGCCTTGTAGTACATGAGGCGCTTCACAAAGAATACCACTATGCCAAAATCCTTGTAGAAGTCACTAGGAACCAAAGGGAGATGAGGCTGTAAAGCATAGTGCTGGACAGCTTGGTGCAGAAATTTCACTTCATCTCCAAAGACTTTTCCTACTTCTTTCCTGGGGAACAAGGTATGCACAAGCAATCTGTGGAGGTAGCGCACTGAAGGGTGTCGGATGGAGGTATTCTTGTCGCGGTTGGCACTCCTAGTCTTCCCTGTTAACAGCTTCCAAGTAAGGTGTGTGATGTTCATCTCTCTTGACCTTGGCAAGCTTGGGAAAAGAAGGGTCTTTTTTGTCTTGAAAACCAAGCAGTTCCTCAATCTCCTTGAATGTCATGGAGTAGGCTCGCCCATCAACCTTGAAATGTATCTTCCCCCATCCTTGCTCCACATTCTTGGAAGTGTGAAAGGTGGCTTCCAGAGATGACAAGAATTGGCAAGAGACTTCTTTGTAAGTGGGATAAGCCATGGTGTAGAAACTGCCCATACTCATGTAGGCTAGCATCTCCTGGATGTCATCTTCAATAGACAACTCCTTGAGGGCCATCCTATCAACAAATCTTGTTGGAGGCCAAGAGACACCTTTTCTCATTTGTTCTAACAGCTCCTCTTCAGTGGGTGTCTTCTGCCTGTCTCTGTTATCATTGAAGGACTTTGTTGAGTTAGGATCATGCTCAGCTTCACTGTCCTCATGAGAATGCTCCTCTTCAGCACTTGCACCCTCTTGCTCCAAGGGAGGAGGTGCCACAGTCTTTCTTGGCGTCTTGGCTCTTTATGTGGGAGCCGGTTCATTAGCACCTCCTTTGGTGGCTATCTCCAACACTAAAGCTCCCAACCTGGTGCTCCTAGGTGCTCTTGCTCTCTTGGGAGGGGCTTGCTTGTGAGCAATGTCAGCCACACTCTCATCAACAGAAACTCTCTTGCCATCTCTCTTGGCCTGTGCTTTCTTTCTTAGCATTGCCAAAGCTTGCTGCCTACGCTCCTTCTCTGATTCAGGTATGGAGCCTAGTTCTTTCCCAAACTGAGCAGTTACTCTCTTTGCAGCCTGTTCTTTCTCTTCTTCCATTTGAGCTTCTCTCTTTCTCCCCATTGTACCTGAAAATTCAATCCTTGGAAAAAGAGTGAGCACAAGAAAGAGAGAAACATGATCAAACCCAAACTAGCTCTAATAAGATCATCAATCTCAACAGGAGCTGGCACAATGCAATCATGAAGGCAAGCAAGACAAGCAATAGCTAAGAATGAAGCTCTCATGCTTCTTATGAACACAAGAACTTTAAATTAGCAATAATCAAGATTAACTAGAGCTCAGCTTGAAATTGGAACCAAATCAACCTCTAACACAACTTATCTCACCAATCTAGCCCACTATCAACCCTAATTAAGCTTAATTTGAAAAAGCCCCAAATCTCATGAATCATAATTTCTCAAAGTTCAAATTAAACTCAATTCCACCATGAAATCAACTACCCAGCATGATATATGAGGCTTCCCTAGTTTATTTCACAAGAATCAAGCAAGAAAATTGCCAAATTTCAAGTTCAAATTTTAGGGTTCATGAGCATTACGAATTTGAACTTAAAGAAACCATGCCTTGCTTTGGATGAAGGATAAAGATGAAAAGATTCAAGGAATAAGACTAAGAGGATGAAGACTTGGATGTGGGAAAAAGAATGGAGTGATTTGGTGGAGATTTGAGTGAGATATGAGGTTTTAGGTGAATTGAGGCTAGAGAGGTTTTGAGATTTGGGAAGATGGTGAAGTGAGGAGAGAGACACGATTTTTTTTAGGTTTTAGGAGGGTCTGGTCGGGTCGGGTCGTGGGCGGCTGGGTCTGGGTTGAAAAATAAAGAAGAAACACTTACCTTGGGTCGGCTGGGTCGGGACGCGGGCAGTTAGGTCTGGACACGGGTCGTGCGCGGGTCATGGTGTGGGGCGGGTAGCCCGCGAGGTTCTTACCCGTGCGTCTGTCCTGTGTCCGTACGGTTGGTTCCTGCACGGCTCACGCGTCTCGCGCGTAACTGACTGCGCATTCGGCTTGGTTTCAGCGTACTGGCGTCCCGCGCGGGTTCTACGTACCGCACGTCTCAGACCGCGCACTGGTTTATCTGCCCGTCCGTCCCTACCCCCGCGGTGCATCCGTCCCGCGTATACGAGACCGCACATTTCCTTATCCATCTGTTTGTCTCGTCCCGCGCGGTACTTCCGACCCGCGCGTACGTGACCGCGCATTTCATGTCCCGATCGGTACGGCCATCCGAGCGGGTAGCATAGCTCGTGCGTATCAGACCGCGGGTTCTGGATATAAAGGCTGTCCGGACCTCTTTGTCTTGCTTCCCACTCATTTTAAAGCCTCATGCACACCATCTCGATCCCACTGATCTCCCATCATCCAAGAGCCTAGAAAAATAAATCCTAATGCAATATTTACAAGGATAACCATGGGACTTCCTCCCAAGTAAGCTTGTTTAAAGTCACTAGCTTGACTTTGCCTCCTTTGAGGTTAGGCAAGGGAAGGATCAGAGAGTGGGGTTGATGTCCCATCCTCCTTTGGTGTGTTAACCATGTAAAGCTTGATCGTCTGCCCATTGACTATGAACTCTTTTCCATTCTTGTCCATCAGCACAACAGCTCCATATGTCCTTACTTCCTTGATCTGGAAAGTTCCATACCATCTAGAATTGAGCTTCCCGGGGAACAATTTCAGCCTAGAGTTGTAGAGGAGAACTTTATCCCCAGCTTTGAAAAGCCTTAGTCCTCTCCTTGTAGATCCTTGTGCTCTCATAAGCATCTATCCTTATGTCATCAAGTTCATGTAGCTGGAAGAGCCTCTTCTCCTTTGCACTCTTGATATCAAAGTTCAGTAGCTTAACAGCCCACATTGCCTTGTACTCAAGCTCTACAGGCAACTGGCAAGCCTTCACATACACAAGATTGAAAGGTGTGGTACCCAAGGGAGTTTTGTAAGCTGTCCTATAGGCCCAAAGTGCATCATCGAGCTTATCTGACCAATCCTTCCTCTTAGTCCCAACAATCTTCTCCAAGATGCCCTTGATTTGCCTATTTGAGACCTCAACTTGACCACTTGTCTGGGACTGATAAGGTGCTGCAACCTTGTGCTTGACCCCTTTCTTCTTGAGGAGACCTTCAAACAACTTGTTGATGAGTGTGAACCACCATCACTTATCACCACTCTTGGTACTCCAAATCTTGGGAAGATAATGCTTTTGAACATCTTGACCACTACTCTAGAATCATTTGTAGGGCTGGCCAATGCTTCCACCCATTTAGACACATAGTCAACAGCTACCAAGATGTACTTGTTCCCATATGAAGAAGGGAATGGTCCCATGAAGTCTATTCCCCAAGCATCAAACACTTCCACTTCAAGGATTGGGTTTTGAGGCATCTCATTCCTCTTAGTGATGTTCCCACTCCTTTGACAAGAGTCACATCTTGAGATGAAGTCTTGTGTATCCTTGAACATATGTGGCCACCAAAACCCAGCTTGTGAAACCTTAGCCACTGTCTTAAAAGTAGCGAAATGGCCTCCATATGAAGATCCATGGCATTGTGTGAGGATCCCATCAACTTCTTCTTCAGCCACTACCCTTCTATAGAGATGATCTTAGTAAAGGATGTAGAGAAAGGGCTCGTCCCAATAGTACCTCTTCAACTCTTTGTAGAACTTCTTCTTAGCATAACCTTCAAGATCTAATGGCTCCTTTCCAGTGACAAGGTAATTCACAAAATCTGCATACCAAGGCTCCTTCTCTTTAGATGCCTTGACCTCTTCAATCTTCTTGCCGGTCTCACAAACTTCAACCACTGCCCTAATAGCCATGATCTGCTCCTCACGAAGTCTTTCATCAATGGGGATTTCACCTTCAATTCTCAGCCTGGACAAGTGATCAGCTACTCCATTCTCAATGCCTGGCTTGTCTCTGATCTCTAAGTCAAAGTCTTGAAGCAAAATAATCCACCTCAATAGTCTTGGCTTGGCATATTTCTTTGCTAGAAGATGTCTCAAAGCTGCATGGTCGGTGTACACAATGACTTTGGAACCCACCAGGTAACTTCTGAACTTCTCAAATGCGAAGACAATGGACAGCATCTCTTTCTCTGTTGTGGCATACTTCATCTGTGCATCATTCAAGGTTTGGCTTGCATAATAAATCACATGAGTCTTGCCAACCTTCTTCTGCCCCAAAACAGCCCCAACAGCAAAATCACTAGCATCACACATTATCTCAAAGGGGAGATCCCAATCAGGTGGCTGGACAATGGGAGCACTAACAAGTTCATCCTTTATCCTCTTGAAGGCTTCAAGACATTCTACATCAAAGCTGAAAGTGGCCTCCTTGCACAGCAACTTGGTCATTGGTCTAGCAATCTTTGAGAAGTCCTTGATGAATCTTCTATAGAACCCAGCATGGCCAAGAAAGCTCCTGATGTCTTTCACTTCTTTGGTGGAAGCAAACTAACCATCACTTCAATCTTAGCCTTGTCCACTTCAATACCCTTTTCTGAAATCTTATGCCCAAGCACAATCCCCTCTTTGACCATGAAGTGACACTTCTCCCAATAAAGCACAAGGTTGGTGTCTTCACATCTCTGTAGGACCCTGCACAAGTTGGACAAACAAGCAGAAAATGAAGATCCGTAGACAGAGAAATCATCCATGAATACGTTCACTATATCCTTGTGGGAACCGAAATTCACACCGTCGATTTTAATGAATAATAATGGAGGAAAGCAATGAAAACCCTACTTTCCTTGAGGTCCAGATTCTCCGCGACAGCCAACGACAAGTGACCAAATAAATGCGGAAAAGGTTTTTTTAAGATTTGGGACTTGACCTTAAAAAAGGCTGCCTACGTACCCCTTTCGAGGATCAAGTCGGACGTAGTTCAATTAGAAAGAATTGAACAAGAGATCAAACCGCCTGGGCGAGTTCGTCTAGTACGAGCATGGGTCATAGAAACAGGCATGTCGAGAATAATGCCTAGGGTTTCTAAGTGCCGAGCTCTAGAGTAAAAGAATTGACTGATCCTTCGAGAGGAACAGAGATCTGCGAACAAGATAAAAATAGAACAAGAGGCTGCCAGACGTTCTAGGTCCTGCCTCGCTAGTCAAACCGTCTAAATTCTAAGTTCTCTATGCTAACGGGAGTTCTCTAGGTCTCAAATCTTGAATCCCCCTTTTTCTTCTGCTCCTGCTCTCCTTATATAGTCGCTCTAGGTCGGTGGCCCATCTATTCCTTTTCCTTCGGGCCCAAGTTTATCTCTTTTAGGAATATTCCATTTTTCGTTGATCTTGATAGTTATCTTCGAGTCTTGACATTTATCTTTGGAAACTTAGCATTTATCGTATTTCCGCGAGTTAGGACAAACCGTCATAACTTTTATGGGCTCGAATCCCTTCTGAGAGCGTAGATGGGCTTCTAGACCAGTTTAAATCC
Organism: Brassica nigra; assembly: GCA_016432835.1. Taxonomy (NCBI): domain Eukaryota; kingdom Viridiplantae; phylum Streptophyta; class Magnoliopsida; order Brassicales; family Brassicaceae; genus Brassica; species Brassica nigra. The sequence goes on from CM028246.1 coordinate 19,431,580, forward strand.
TTGCGGACCGTTCTTAGGCCTTTTGGCGTTTATAAGATTTCTCGGTTTTAGTCATAAAACTTCGAGAATAACTTTAATCGAAACGAAACGAGAAGTATGTGGTCCCAATGGTCGGATATCACAGCTATACGGAAGATACGGGAGTCCAAGTAAAACGGACAGGCCGGGATCACCCACGTCATGGTTGAGCTCGCCGGCGAGCTGACCCGCGTGATGGTTGAGCTCGCCGGCGAGCTGAATCACACTGTGGTTGAGCTCGCCGGGCGAGTACACCCACGCCGTGGTTGAGCTAATAGGAGTTTAGGGATGATGGCTGTTAAAAAAGATTTTCCACTTTAGTTTTCAGTTATACGATGAAAGGTTCGTATAAATTTCCTTTGGTTGCATGAAAATTGCTTAGGATGCGTGGCGATTGTTTCTCGGTTTTTCGAGAGATTAGATCGGTTTGCATGTTCTGCCTGGACAGTCAAGGAACAATAGAACAATACTGGAAAAATCGCCTAAGACTTAGCTTGCTAGACTATCCACCTAGGTTCTAGGTTCCCTAAAATTTACGGCAGTTTTCAAGACGTTTTCATTCCTTTCCTACGAAGAATTAAAACCTGATAAAACTTTCTGAGTCGGACATACCTTAGTCTCATCGATTATTCGGGATTTCCTCTTCTTCCTTCTTCGTCTCCTCTTGTCTTCTGACGAGTTAGTAATTTATCGAGAGTTTCTTAGGCGTTTCGGAATGGCCACTTTCAATTCAATGTCAAGGGACTTCGAATAGCCTGATACTGAATTTTATACGAATTGGTTTTCGACAAAATTCTTACGACAATATCGGAATGAGGAAGAGACATCAACGACCAAGTTCATGTCCTCATTTCTTCGTACTTCCGGTTTTCCGAAGGAATTTTACGAAATCGTTGAAACAAAAGGAGGAGAAGCAGGCCAAGAGGGGCGTTTAGGAAAGAGGAAGCAATGGACAAGATGTCATTTAAGTTTAGTTCGTCAAGCTATGAGCGAACTGTTCATGTCCCAGACCCTATTGTTTCATATGATCTTGTTTAAATTTTCGAATGATGTTTCGAGAAATATTGCCGAGTTTGATCTTACGGAAGTTGTTTCTTAAAACGTTGTCGAGCTTTTATTTTACGAGAGTTATTCTGCAGACTGTTGTCGAGTTAATTTTACGGAAGCTGTTTCGTAAAATGTTGTCGAGTTCAATTGTACAAAAGCTGTCTCGTGAAATACTGTCGAGTATTATTTTACGAAAGGTGTTCCGTAAAATGTTATCGAATTTTAATATCAGAAACTCTCACTGCGGTGAGCTGTAATTTTTGTGACTTAAACTTCATCAGAAATTTTCTCGTTTCCTGATGTCTTGCATATTTTCATCTATTTTTTTATTGCATTCTTTGAGTTGTAGGCTAAGGTTTAGGCATGTTTAGGATCATTTTGCATTCATATGTCCTTATCAAGTGTTGGAGTGTGCTTTGATGTGAGTTGAGGTGTTTGGGAACCTTATGACCCAAAAAGAAGTGAAGATTCAAGATTGGCCATAAGAAGAGAAGTGAAATCAAGAGATGGAGAGTTGGACCGGGGAGACCAGACCGGGTACACATACCTGGTCGGATGGGATTTGATCAGGACGTCTGGATGACCGGGTAGATCAGTCCGGGTTTGAGCAGCCGGTCGGGAATGACACAAGCAGAACGGACGGCCGGGTAGATCAGTCCGGGAAGGGACACCTTGTCCGGAGGAAGCCGTATCCGGACAGGCCGGGGACAATGGTCCGGCTTGGAGCACCCGGACGATGAGAAGCATGAAGTGGACCGGGAGACGCGTCCGGCTTGGTGAACCCGGACGGGAGAAGAGCATGCGCAGGACGTCCGGACGACCGGGGAGATGCGTCCGGCTTGCTGCACCCGGTCAGACAAGGCGCGGACAGAGCAAGAGTTGGACCGGGGTGGCACGACCGGGTTGGACCATCTGGTTCACCCCTGACCGAGTTTTATGCTCTCTTCCTATTGGTTGAGACTCATTTGGCTCAAGGACTTTTTAGTGATTTTGTTTTATGTTTCTAGGGTTTTTAAGCCAAGTATAAATACTCTCCCTAATTTGGGACTCATGTTATTTTTTCTCTAAGAACACAAACCTTTGAGTGTGTCAGAAGATGCCTTCAAACTCAAGCTGTTTCCTTTCTCTCTTGGAGACAAGGCACGCCAATGGGAGAAATCTCTGCCTAGTGACTCCATCACCACTTGGGATGATTGCAAGAAAGCCTTCATGGAGAAGTTCTTCTCTACATCAAGGACAGACAAGCTGAGAAATGAGATCTCTAGCTTCCAGCAGAAGAATTTGGAAAGCTCTAGTGAAGCATGGGAGAGGTTCAAAGGCTATCAAGCTAAATGCCCACACCATGGCTTCTCAAAGGAGAGTTTGCTGAGTACATTCTACAGAGGTGCCCTTCCTGAGTTCAGAGCAAGATTGGATACAGCAAGCAATGGTTTCTTCCTGGGCAGGTCTGAAGAAGATGCTGAGGAGCTGGTTGACAACATGGTGAAGAGTGACTCAGTTTACAGTGGAGAGCATGACAGAGCTGATAGAACCACCAGGGCTGATGACAACCAGACCAAGAAGGAAATCAAATCCTTGCAGGAGAAGATAGACTTGCTGATTGCTAACCAAGCCAAACAGGAGCAGATAAACTTTGTGGGTGGTCCTAGTCAAGAAGCTCCTCCTAAGGTTAATGAAGTTGATGGGTTAGAAGGGAAAGAAGAGCTTTTCTTAATCAACAACAATGGTACTTGGTACAGGAAGGAGCCTAACTTTCAGTACAACAACTACCAGCAGAGGTCTTATCCTAACAACCAGTAAGGAGGCTATCAACCCAAGCAAAACACTCAGCAAGGAAACTACCAGCCTAGGCAGAATCCTCCTCCTGGTTTTACCAATCAAGGCAATCAGCCTACTCAAGCTCAAGGTAGCTCTTCCCAAACTAAAGCTCCAGATTCAACTATCGAAGTTATGTTCAAACAACTACTGGAAGGTCGAGCTAGAACAGCCAAGGACATTGGCCATGAGTTCAAGACTGTCCACTCCAAGATTGATAGCAACTATACTGAGCTAAACAACAAGATAAGAGCCTTGGAGAGTCAGTTTGCTTCTATGAATTCTCATCCAAGCCGCCAACAAGGAACACTACCAGGAAAGGCTGAGAAAAACCCCAAGGAGCCCATAAAAGCAATCACCTTGAGAAGTGGTAGAGAGTTATCTCCAAGAGCTCTCCCCAAGGATGGTGGGCAACTAGGTGGGGCTGGCCATCAACATTGATGATGTTGTTGTGATTGTAGATGAGAAGGTTGATGAGGAGATTCTAGAAAAGATTGTTGAAGCTAAGGGTAAAGGAAAGGTTGGAGAAGAGAAGAAACACTAAAACATGGTGAAGTTGCCACTCCAACAAAAGAGTCTTCCTTTGTTCCTCCTCCCTATGAACCTAAGCTGCCATTTCCTGGAAGATTCAAGAAGCAACTTTTGGGGAAGTACAAAGCACTCTTTGAGAAGCAAATGAGTGAAGTTCAAGTCACAAGGCCCATCATTGATGCCTTCATGCTTGTCCCTCAATACAGCAAGTTCTTGAAGGATGTTGTGGCTGCTAAGAAGAAGGAAATGGAGGGCATGATGGTTCTTACTCATGAGTGCAGTGCCATCATCCAGAGATTGACAATCCCTAAGAAGCTAGAGGATCCAGGCTGCTTTACTCTTCCTTGTGCCATTGGTCCTTTGATGTTTGAGAGATGTCTATGTGATTTGGGAGCCAGTGTCTGTCTCATGCCTCTATCTGTTGCCAAGAAGCTTGGATCCAGCCAATACAAGAGTGTAAACTCTCTTTGGTGCTTGCTGATCGCTCAGTTAGGTTCCCTATTGGCATCCTTGAAGACCTCCCTGTGATGGTGGGAAATTGTGAGATTCCTACTGATTTTGGTGTGCTAGAGATGGATGAAGAAGCTAGAGACCCCTTGATCCTTGGAAGACCATTCTTAGCCACAGCAGGAGCAATAATAAATGTGAGGGAAGGCAAGATTGATCTTCACTTGGGCAAGGAGCACACTATTCCAGGAGACTTAGAAATTGTCCTTGGAGAGATGCTCGATTCCAACCATACAAGTCGTATAAGCCGAGAACCTATCGCGTACTTTAAACTGAACCTATCGCGGACGGAGTCACTAGGCAAGACCTAGGCTTACTTCTGGTTTAGGGGGTGCGATGACTAATTCGGCTTACGTATCCCGTATCCTGTAACGGGTTCAAGCCGAGAACCTATCATCAAGCGCAGCCTCAATCTTATAATTAAGATTCCACTCTTTTTAGAGTGAACGTACAACTTTCAACGGACATTTTCAACCATTAATTCCGCCTAATTTGCCTGACTTGTTTTATCGCACGCTAGAACCTCACATCTATGATCCACGGTTCTAACGGGCTGGGGGCTAACTGTTGGGGTCAAAAACGGTCACGACAAAATTAACATTCGAAAATATTTCTCGAAAAAGATAATTCTCGTAGAAATTACTTAATCTAATTTTTACGATAAAATTATTGAATCTTTACGAAAAATATCGTCAAAGTCGAATCTTTGCAAGGAATTCTACGACTAGATCATGTTTTCGCTAAGAACGCGGTCACTACGAAACGACCAAGAACGCACACGGCTCGGTCGTGTTTGGCGACCAAGAATCGAACCAAGCTCGGTCGCTATAGCGACCGAGCCGCGAGACGAGTTCGGTTGCTGCGACCGAACTCCAAGAAAAGTTCGGTCGCTATAGCGACCGAACTCCAAGCCAAGTTCGGTCGCTATAGCGACCGAACTCCGAGCCAAGTTCGGTCGCTATAGCGACCGAACTCCGAGCCAAGCTCGGTCGCTATTGCGACCGAACTTCAGGCCAAGTTCGGTCCCTATAGCGACCAAACATGCATACATCACGGTCCTCGCGTAGCATCCGAAACTTTCCAAAACGTCAATACAACTTAAATCTTGCAGTCTCAACTACCCTTTACTACAACCTTCCGCAGACCATGGCTTAACCATTTCTTGATTCTCGATCAAATGGGATCATCTGTCTAGTTTTACGACAAAAACCGCGGAAAACTGTCTTTATCGAAGAAACCGTAATAAACGTTTCAAGTGAAAAGACGGTCCAAAGAGTCCTAAAACTTGATTCGAAGCCCACTTATGATTTCTTTAAAACCCATAAACCTTATGACGGTTTATGCTTGAAGGATAAATGTCAAGTTCCGCGGATAAATGGAAAATTTCTGCGGATAATCACGAAGATCGGGGAAATGGAATATCTCCATTTTTTGGCTATGACGGCTTAAGGGCAGTAAGGAAAGCGTAAATCGGCCTAGAGGAGATATATAAGGAGTTCAAGATGAGAGGCACAAGCAGACTCTTCTAGACTCAGAATTCTCTGCACTTAGACACTTTAGGCTTTATTCTCGACAAGTTCGGTTTCTATGACTGGCACACGATTACTAGACGAACTCGCCTAGGAAGTTCGATCTCTTGTCCAGCTCTATCAATTGAACTATGTTCGACTTGATCCTCGAAAGGGGTACGTAGGCAGCCTTTAATAAGGTTCAGTCCGAAATCAATCAAAAACCTTTTTTGTATCTTTTTCGTCTTTTGTTATCGAGCTGCGACTCAACTAGGTTTAAGGTTTTGGGTCGCTAGAACTAGGTAACTCGCTGACATCCATTGCGGCCAAAACTTTTATAATCTCTTGTAATGATCGCAACGATCTTACGCGAATAAGATCTACTGTTTTCTCTAAATTTGTTTTGTTATCTTTTCATATTTTCCGCATCTATTTGGTCAGTTGTCGTTGGCTCCGCAGAGATCCCGGACCTCATTAAAATTAGGGTTTTCCTACTTTCCTTATTTATACGAAAATTGACAGTGCGAATTTTGGTTCCAACAGTATAAGTAAGTGAAACTAAATGATTTAGATTGTCTAAATATACGAAACTATGTAAAATGAACGAAATTTAGATAGTATATTGTTATAAGGAAATGATAGCTACAAGCAGTATCAAGAACTTATGGAACTTTGTGGATAGTATTTAATGATAGCAACTAGCAGTATCTGAGATAATAAATGAAAATGGTAATATTTAGTTTGAGAAAAATCATGTAGCTTAATGATTTCTTACCCCAACTTCAAGTTGTAACTCTTCCATTAAAGGGTGATTTGATGGACTATTCGATTTCTAACACATGACTTCTTGGATTTGGAACATTGTGTAACTTTAATTGATTAAGATATATAACTTTGTATAAGTGAGTGGAACTAAATGATTTAGATTGTCTAAATTAATGAAACGAAGTCAGACTTAACAATTTAATTGTCTAAATATATGAAACTATGTAAAACATAACGAAATTTAGATAGTATATTGTTATATTTGGAATAAATGATCAGTAAAGATAATAAATGAAAATGGTATTATTAAGTTTGACAAAAAAACCTGTAATTAATGATTTATTACCCCAACTTCAAGTTGTAACTCTTCAATTTATGGGTTATTAGATGGACACCTCAAAAGAACACGACTTGTCTCATGAAAAAGTCTCTTATAATCATCATTCCACTTGCATTTAAAATCCACCACCATAAGTTAAATCACCCTTGCATTAAACTCCACCACAGTAAGTTAAATCGTCTCCTTTAGTCCGGATAGAACATTTCTCTGCAAAATTCACCAAAAAAAGCAAAGAAAGGATTCATCATCTCTCATCAAACAATATGACGCAGCTTTCTGAAGTTTGTTATAACGATAAGATCACCTCTTGGCGTTTCAGAGTCAAAATACACAGGATCCATCCTTTTTATTCTTATGTTACTGCCAGTGGACCACACTGGATTTATGTCCTAGCAGATGAAGATGTAAGTGTTAAATCATGCAACAATGAAAAATAAAATCTTGATCCTTGAACTTTATTTATGCAGGAAACCAAGATGGAGATGACAATTTATGAAGGATATGAAGATAGGTTTAGAGGCCTGGAGAAGCAAAAGGGAAACTGGGTGGAAATCTTTCTGGTAGAAGTTCACCGTACCTACCCAGGTTTCCAGGCAACAAACTCTTAGTTCACACTCACTGCTACGCACCATACGGAAGTCCACATAATCAATCCTCAAATCGATCAGCTTTTTATGGACTTCAAGAACATCCATGAAATCACTCACATGGACCGAAACTATCCCATAGGTATGAATGCTAAAATTAAAATATATTTCAGATATTAAGATGTAAGTAACAGAAGCGAACACTTATCTGGTAGATACAATAGGAGTGGTCTTCAACACGGAAGCCCATTTCGATGACCCTATAAGGGCAGAGGTGGTGTTTTACATAAGTAAAAAGATGTAAGTAGAATGTAACATATGATAAAAGCAAAATTTATACATTAGTGCAATTGACACACCTTTTTTTATTCATCATAGTGAGAGTCGGATAAAATGTGTGGCAACTGGCGCTCATGCTTATGCCTTCCTGGATGGTCTTGAAAACATGAGAGGCCGTGGACAGGTGATTGTGGTCCTTAAGATGTGGAGGGTCTGGAGTTTTTACAGTAAGTGTAGTTTATGTATTAAGTTTTTAATGTGATAGTTGAGTAAAACGTTTACTAAACTCGTTTATACAGGTTATTTTGGTCCTCCTGATCTATGGCTTGGGACCGAGGGTGGATTATCTGACTTCAGGTTCAATCCGCGTTTGTCGGAGATTGAGGACTTCAGACAATCTCTACTAAACGGTGACCCTTATGTTCAGAGATTTGGGGCTATAGGGCCATTGCAAATCTTGTTGTTGTCAATGTTCTCCATCTTCGTACTTGTCTTAAACTTCGCGAAACTTTGTCAAATGTTTGTTAAACTATGTCAAATGTTGATTAAACTTTGTGCTTTTAACTTTTTCAATTTTCCAACTTCGAAAAACATAGATAAAGTAGAAGTTCGTGTTCGTATTAACCGGTCAAAATTTGTGTTTTTCTCTTAATCAATTATCCAACTTTGTAAAATTAGACAAAGTTGAAATTTGTTTTCGTATAAATAGGTAAGATTTTGTGTTAGTTTCACTTAATCAATTGTTAAACTTTTTAAAATTAGACAAAGTAAAATTTATAGAAACTTTTTCGATAGATCAAACTTCATAATTGTCCAACTTCGCATAACTTAGGAGAAACTTAGAAAAAACAGAAAGTTTGCCTTTGTCATAGCTTTAGGAATTACTTCTTGTACATCAAAATTCCTAGAACTAAAACAACAATAAGAATTACACAACCTCCTGATATCTTTATCTTGGGAATTATTTTGGGACATTCACTGAGTTCACCTTCACTCCTTATTGTTGCTTTGAGAAATTGAACTTCTTCTTCTCGCAATCGAACTTGGTAGTCCAACTGTTGTATCTCATCGGTGAAAGCTTCATCAACCCACTTGAAGATGTGATTGTCGTTCTCAAGCTACAACATGAATTTTTTTCGAAAAAAATTAAATGTACCACTTAAAAGAACGAGTAAGCCTTCAATAACTAAAGCTAAATGGATGTACCCTTAGTGAAGCCGCATAGAGACACCGATAATACCGGCGATATGGGTTTTGATTGGTTTTGGAGATGAGCTCGGTGATGATCTCCCCGCACCAACAGTTACTAGGTATTCCCGGAGTTATTACTCGTCTCCGACCACCGGTCGTGGAAGATGAAGCGGACATTATTTCTCTCTCGGGGTTGGGAGGATTTGGGTTGGGAGAGAGTGAGGTCAAGGATAGAGAGATAAATGGGGAAGAGAGAGAAAGGGGAAGACAGCGAATAGGAAAAACAAAAAAAAAAGGTCTTTAATACTTCAATTAAACAACTTTGGGGTTTTAGCAAATTGGGAAGACAAATCAGAAATTCGAATAGCTGGGTGGGAAAATTTATCCAAGGATTTTCGTGATAGAAGTTTCACCAAGTTTTCAGTTTTACAGAAAACATCAAAGTAGTACTTTTTAACTATTTCCATTTATCTTAGTTTTACTCTACTTGAATGACCGATTTTATGGTTATACCAATTATATTATGTTTCCTTGGTCCATTTCACATATGATCATGTACACATAAACTTGATTTCGTGCCATAGCAAGTTTTCATATGTAACGAGGTGATTATTATCGAAAAAGCTATGAGAACACAATGTATTTCTTATATGATTGCTAACAAGCAATGAGATGGAAATTTTAATAATTCTGATTAAATCATTTTTAACATAACATAAATAATAAATAATACTCTTATTACTTCCATGACTTATTAACAAGTTTAGAATTCACAATCATATTACTCAGTTTACCCATCGTAGTTATACGAGTAAAGAAAAAAAGTTTCACTTAGTTGTACAACACATAAATAAAAATTTCACCTCACAACGTTCCCATACGATAAAAACATCAAAACTGAAAATGAAAGGCTTACAACCTACTCCACATCAAAACTGAAAGTGAAAGTTTTACAACCTACTCCTCTTCTGTTTCTTGTGGGGATGTTCATTGTGTTCCAAACCAGTACCCACATTCTCTTCTTCTCCATATCCACTCCCACACTCATTATAGTTCCTACTACAAGAGTTTTCTCCAACTCTTGATAGTTGCTCGGTTATTTAAACTATTTGCAATTCTTGGATGTCCTCCACATGCAAAATACTTCTCCTTTGCTCTCTATCCACTGATGTTAGATAAACAAACACATCTTCATCATCCAAAATATATGATTACCTCTTACGTTCCACTACCTATGGAATGTAACCAAAATTCAACCTCTTCGTAAACGAATCTATTCCCATCTTCCTGCATATCCTCTCCTTCAACAACGAATATGTGATCTCCTCCAATGATGATGTCTTAGAGGATATAGCATACAAACAAGCATCGGTTGGAATCCATTAATAATCATCTCCAGCATTAGAATAATGTCCATCATAATCAAAGTGTATGTTCGTAGAAGGACACATTGTCTGCAATATAAAAAAAATTAAACCATTAACGTTATACCTGGTTATTGGGGTCAAAACCATTCACGACGAAATCAATGCCAGAAAGTTCCCAGAAAACTGACTCCCAGTCAATCTGGTGAAAACCCCGACATTTCCGAAAAGTGATTAGTCAAAGGATAGTTTCTGCTTTACGACCCGAGGAACATCGAGGATTGATGCAGCCCGACTAGGACCTACCCAGGAGCAGACGGGGGAAGAACCGACCGACCTGCCCGCCTAGGACAAGCACGGTGTCATACCGGCCAGCTAGCCCTAGGACGAGCTCGGTCCCGTCCCGACCAGCTCGCCCTTGGAGGAGCTTGGTCCCATCTCGGTCAGCTCGCCCTAGGGCGAGCTCGTTCCCGTCTTGGCCAGCTCGCCATAGGGCGAGCTCAGTCCCGTTCGGCCAGTTTGCCATAGGGCGAGCTCGGTCCCGTTCAGCCAGCTCGCCCTAGGGCGAGCTCGGTCCCGTCTCGGCCAGCTCGCCCTAGGGTGAGCTCAGTCCCGTCTCGGCCAGCTCGCCCTAGGGCGAGTTCGGTCCCGTTCGGACAGCTCGCCCTAGGGCAAGCTCGTTCCTGTCACGGCCACCTCACCCTAGGGCGAGCTCGGTCCCGTTCGGCCAGCTCGCCCTAGGGCAAGCTCGCTCCCGTGTCGGCCAGCTTGCCCTAGGGCGAGGTCGGTCCCGTTCAGCCAGCTTTCCCTATGATATACCATGAATTTGACCCAATTTTACCCATGGTATATGAGTGTTTTAAGATATATTTATTATGTTTTGAAGTCTTTTTAGTGTATTTACATGTTTAGGTATGTTCTGAAGAAATATGGTGATTTTGTTGTCTTTTAGAGTCTTTTGAGTGCATGACTGTACAAATGCATCAGATGTTTGACACAAGATAGAGCTTTGAGTTAGCTTTCCAATGCCACCCGTTTGGGGTCAATCAGCATCCTGTAGCAGAAGTTATGCCCATTGTATTGAAGAGTGGTCAGTCTGCCTCGCGAGAGGAAGCTGTCGAGAAGAGGAATGCATATTGATCGATGCAGCACACTGCATATCGATCGATATGGATGTCCGAATATGTGCCGAGCATATTTTATGACCGATTGAAGCCCAGGAGCCACCACATAGTTACCAAAATACCCTTGGACGACTTGAAACCCTATTTATATGTTTTATAAGCCTTTGTTGACGGCTACGCTTTCTACACTTTCTATTATTCTATACTATTGTTTTCTCTTAGGGTTTGGAGAGAATATCAATTGTCCTTCATAGATTGATTGGAACTCCATTGGTTTTATCATTGATTGATATTCTATTATTATTCAGAATATGATTTCTATTATTGCTTCCATGTTTGAGTAATTCTCTTGTTAGGTTTAGGGGTTTCATGAGCTTAATGTCAAACTGATAATCAATTAGGATTGATGGGTTATCTATAGATCTCTACATCAGGGTGATTTGTAATACTAGGATCTGAAGTAGTTAGAGAAGCACGAGAGTGTGACTAATTGCTTGAACCTAGAATCATAGGACAATTGAGAGGCACGAAAGTACCATCAATAAACGGAACCCGAGCTCTGCTAGATTAGATACTTAGGCGCATACGATAGTTGGTCTAGGACTCTACTTGAACATAATCGATTAGGTCGTTAATGCTTGTCTAAGGTAGTATCGATCGACGCTCAGGTCATAGCATCGATCGATGCTCACTCCTTGTTCGCGTGCGACAGCCGGGACAAAGACTTAGGCATCTGATTAGTAATTGCATGTGAAAGCTGGATTACTTGCTTATTAAAATCGAGTTCTAGAATTGAATCTATAAACCTTTGGCATCCTTGAATTGTTGAATCTCTTGATTGATAAATCCCTAGATCTAGCTATTTCTTCTTATTGTTAACAACTCTCTGCCAAGCTGAACAATTGTCTTGTTCATCTTGTTTACTGCTTTATTTACTTATTTATTTACTGTCTTATAATCTATTAGCCTAGCTAAATCATATAACTTTCATATCTAGTGTGTGCCTTAGCTCCCTGTGGATTCAATCCCTAAGTGCTACAACTCGACCTTTTATTTGAGAGAGTATAAATCACTCCTTATGGTAGTTTGAGTGATATCAAATTTGGCGCCGTTGCCGGGGAGCTTCGATCGCCATTAGACTTGATTAATAGGTTTAGTCTAGGTTTTATTTACTCTTCTAAGTTACTTACGAAAATTTTTTCTTGTTTTTCAGGTACATGTGATTTCTTGCATATTTACATGTTTTTAGCATCCATATCCTGTGCATTTTGATCATTTAGATTAGGCATTAGGCATCTTTAGGTTCATATTGCATTCGTATGTCCTTATTAGGTGTTGGAACGAGCTAAGGAGTGATTGGAGGTGTTTGGGAGCTTTGTGATTCAAAAAGATGAAGAATGGAGTTTGGCCAAGGTCAGGACAAGCCAGATATTATCAAGACCATTCCTTGGACGAGACCAGGACGCCCGAGAAGCGAGATAGATCAGGAACACTGACCCGGGTGCTTGGACGAGCAAGAGATGGTTGGTCGGACGCGCGGCCTGGACTGCTCGGGAGGGAATACCCGCGCGGGACACACCAGGAACAGGAAAGAACGGACAGAATGATGCGCGGCCGGGATGCTCGGGACACATTATCTGCGCTGGACGGCAACCAGGACATGGGCCGGTGCGCGTCCTAGCATGCGCAGAGCACAATACCCGCGCGGCCTGAAGGGAACGGACATGGCTCATGCGCGACCTGGAGTGCGCGGGACAGGAAAGGCTCGGACAGGCTCGGACAGGGACAGAAACGCGCGGGTTGGGACGCTCGGGACAGTGTACCCGTGCGGCTGGCCGGCTCGGACAAGGACTGTTCTGCGCGGGTCAGGATGCTCGGGTTGGATCCGGGACTCTACCCTGAGCGTTTTTATTATGTCTGGCCAAGATTTAATGACCCCAGGGTCATTTTAGTCATTTTTTTAATGTTTTTAAGGGCTTTCAAGCTTCATATAAATACCTATATAATCTCCTTGGTGAGAACAACTTCTTTTCTCTCAAAAACACTTTTAGATCTTGAAGAAAGCTTTGATCTTTGATCCTTTTCATCTCATTTCTTTGGTGTCTATTAGATTATCCTTCTCACTAATCATGTTCAGCCTTGAATCATCATTGGTCTTGAGGTTTTCCATGGCAATTAGTGAGTAGATCTATCTAGGGTTCATGGGTTAGGGAGACTAAGGGTGATTCGGCTAGATCTAGGGTGTTCTAGTGTAGATCTATCTTGTTTCCTTGCTTGTTGAGGGTTCTTAATGCTATTTTAGTCTTGATCATACTAAAATAGATTTTTAGACATTTCCCACCCACAAGGTGTTATATGAAATGTCTGAACCAACTCTCCTAAGCTTTTAACATTCTTTACCAAAGACCATTTGTTGTAAAGGTGTTAAGGTGGCTAGTAGACTTGCTCTTAATGATTGCTTGCATATTATTCAACCAATGACCATTTGATGCTTGAGATGTGTTAGCAAATGAACATTCTTCTTGACGATAGAGTTTGTTTAGGATTGTGTCTAGGTTTAAGGTTGCTAGATTGATTGTTTGCTGCCCCCCATAGATTGATGCTTGATCACCCAAAGTCAATTCCCTTGTCCCAAGAACCCATTTGCTTCATATAAAAAAAGATAGTTCACTTTTATATTGCATTTTTAGTATTTTCTTAATTATATTCACCTTCACTCAATGGTTGCACTTAGATTAAGCAATGTCTTGTATTCCCTTTGCTTGATAATCACTTAGAACTGGACTGACAACATTTATATTACAACTTTTGATAGGACGATTTGAAAAGTCCTTCATCAAATTGGCGCCGTTGCCAACTTCTAAGTGTATTTTGACATTGGGATTTAGTCAATTTCTTGAGACTAAGTCATTTTTATTTTATTGTGTTATTGCTTTTCCTTGATCTTTTTCCTTTGCATTTCAGGTGTATGATAACTAGAAGCAGAGGTGCATCAAACTTGACACCCACTGTAGAAAAAATTGCCACACTTGAGAGGGAGATTGCAAGAAAGAGAAGAGAAAAAGAGCAACAGGCCCACTTGTAGAGTGTGGGGTTTGATATGGAGAATCAGTCTCAAGAAGGTGATGCCCTAGGGGGAAATGGTCCAAGAGCTGACAACATAAGACCACAGCCCACCACAACAGCCACAGCGCCAAGCTAGAGCCATTGGAGCCTATGATCAACCTCACATTCATGGTCATAGGTTGGGGATTAGAGCACCAGCTGTGGAGAACAATAACTTTGAGATCAAATCAGGGCTGCTGCATTTGATTGAGAACAACAAGTTTCATGGCCTTGCTGTGGAGGATCCCCTTGATCACTTGGACACATTTGATAGCTACTGTAGCTTGTCCAAGACTAATGGAGTCTCTGAAGATGCTCTCAAGCTGAGGTTGTTTCCCTTCTCTTTGGGAGACAAGGCACATCAATGGGAGAAGGCTCTTCCAAGTGACTCTATCACAACTTGGAATGAGTGCAAGAGGGCATTCCTAGAGAAGTTCTTCTCCACCTCAAGAACAGCCAAGATCAGAAATGAGATCTCTAGCTTTCAGCAGAAGAACCTTGAGGGCATTAGTGAAGCATGGGAGAGGTTTAAGGGCTATTGGTCTCAATTCCCACATCATGGCTTCACCAGGGAGAGTTTTCTTAGTACCTTCTACAGAGATGCTCTTCCAGAGTTCAGGAGCAGATTAGACACAGCCAGCAATGGGTTCTTCTTGGGCAGAACTGAGCAGGATGCTGAGGAGCTGGTGCAGAACATGGTCAAGAGTGACTCAGTCTACAGTGAGGAACATGATAGGGTTAACAGAGGCACTGATGAAGATGATCAGCACACAAGGAAGGCGTTGAAATCTCTCGAAGAGAAGTTGGACAAGATTTTGCAGAGAAGGCTAAACAGGAGCAGATTAACTCCATTGGGAACCAGAAACACAAGCAGCCTGCTGGGACTAATCAGGTTGATGGTGTAGAAGGTCAAGAGGAGCTGTGCTTCATAAATGCTAGTGGCACATGGTACAGGAAAGAGCCCAACTTCCAGTACCAAAACAACTACCAGCAAAGACCTTACTACAACAATCAGCAAGGAGGTTACCAAGCCAACCAGTCTACTCAAACACAAGGCAGCTCTTCTCAAACTCAAACTCCAACAAATCTTAGAGACTCAAGGGAGATTTGCTAAGGACATGGGAGATGAGTTGAAGAATGTCCATGCCAAGATTGATGGGACTTATTCTGACCTCAACAACAAGTACATGCAACTTGCCTCTCACCTCAAAGCTTTGGAGAACCAGGTTGCATCTTTGTCTTCATCTTCCAAGAGCCCAATGGGATCTCTACCAGGAAAACCAGAGAAGAATCCCAAGGAGTCTTGCAATGTTGTCCTCTCTACTACTTCTTCAGGGATTGAGCTGAGTGATCATGAGAAATAGGTTGATGAGATTGAGAGGCTAGTGCTTGGACCTCAGATTGAGCCTGTTCAGAGATTGGTTGTAGCCACAACTGAGGCTAGGGTTGTGAAGGAAGCTGCCAAGAAGGTTCAAGGAAGGATTCTGAAAATTGATGAGCCTAAGGTTGAGACACCAATTGAGAAGAGTGCTGACCCCAAACTGAAGGATGTGAAGAAAGAAGAAACTGCGGTTGAGCTATCACCCTATGATAAGCTACCTTTTCCCCAAAGAGTTCTCACCAAAGCTCAAAAGAAGGTGATCTCAAAGTTCAGGAAAGATCTTAGTGATGTTGGAGTCAAGCTTCCAGAGATCTCGGGTATGCGTGAAGCTCATGTCCAGATGATGCTCATTAAGGACATTCTCAACCACCAAGCTGAAGTGGCTGAGCTTTTA
Organism: Brassica nigra; assembly: GCA_016432835.1. Taxonomy (NCBI): domain Eukaryota; kingdom Viridiplantae; phylum Streptophyta; class Magnoliopsida; order Brassicales; family Brassicaceae; genus Brassica; species Brassica nigra. The sequence continues at coordinate 19,447,536 of CM028246.1, forward strand.
GACATCTCAATTCTGAAGATTGATCCACCAATCCCTCCTAAGTCCCTCCCTAAGCTTGAGTCTCAAGGGAAGTTCACATTGTCTTGCTCCCTTGGAAAACTAACTATGGATGATGCTCTTGTTGATAGTGGTGCAACTGTGAATGTGATTTCCATGGCTATGGTGAAGACTCTTGGGATTGAATGCATGGAACCAGATACTTCTTCTCTCACCTTTGGGGACTCTTCTTATACAACCCCAATTGGTATCGTCAAGGATTTCCCTTTGAAGATTGGATCTTGCACCATACCCATTGACCTCACTGTTCTAAACATGGCGACAGAAAAGAGAGTTCCATTGATCTTGGGTACACCTTTCCTCACAACAGTTGGAGCTTGCATTGACTTTCCCAACAAGAAGGTCACCCTCATGCATGTCAACAAAGCTGTCTCCTATCCTCTCCAAACTCCAATGGAAGCAGGCTATTGTGGGACAATCACCTGTGATGCACAAGCTGTTGAGAAGCCCCAAGATGAAGTGGCTGTTGGTAAGAAAGAAGGTCTTGATGGCGAGTCTTCAAAAGAGTTGTGTGATGAGCACTAGGAAAGTGCTAAAACAGAGGGGATGAGTGGAGCCTCAAAGGCCACTCATGGCAAGAAGAAGATGGTCAAAGAGCCTCATCCTCCACCTCTTGATTTGTTCCCACACACCCTCACTCTCCATCCAAAGCAGCTCAAAGATGGTGTCCTTGAGTACAAGATCAAGCATAAGGGCAAGCCCACACCATTCTCAAGTGCTAGAGCCATCATAACTCCTCAGCTCCAAGATGACCCAATCAAGCTTCAAGAGCTTCTCTCTCAGGTCCTCACCATCACACTTGAAGGTGGGAAGGATCCTCCTTCTCACTAGTTCAAGAGACAAGGTAGTCAAGCTTTGAAATTTCAATTTTTCTTTTAAGTTTTTTTTAAAATAAAAGTGGTTGAGGTTTTCCGGTTGAGCCAAGCACTAGCGGAGAGAAGAAAGGTGGTGAACCACTTGAGCCCCATGATTGCCATGTAGCAGCCTCGTCTAGTTTCTATGAACCAAGCCAACTCCTAGCCCAAACACAAAGCACCACGCCCAACACTCCTTATGTGGTATCACTCCAACCCTTCTTGTATATACATTTTCTTTTGTCTTGTTGGGGTATCTCCTTCATTCTTACTCACATAGAGACCGTGTGATTTAAGTGTGGGGGAGGTACCAAGTATTTGATCATCTTTGCTTTGTGTTTGAGAGTCTCATGCATTGCATTGTACATTCATATATGCATAGAAAAACCAAAAAAATTATAAAATTTTTGAATCATGTAGATTGCATCACTTGCATCCTTAAGATTGATGATATACCATGGATTTTACCTGTTTTTACCCATGGTATATGAGTGTTTTTACTACTATTATCTATGTTTTGGAGTCTATTAGGTATGTTTTCAGGTTCAGAAGTATTTTGGAGAAAAGTGATGTTTTAGGTGCCTTTTTGGAGCTTAAAGAAGAGTTCCCCCGTGATCAAGACCAGAGGTCGACACCAGAGTTACACATCGATCGATACACACTCTGTGCTATCGATCAACACACATTAGCCGAAGGACGATACATCGTGACCATAATCGATCGATGAACACACTGTACTATCGATCAATACTGAGTCGGCAGAAAGACAAGTTGGACCTGGCCGAACTTGAAGCCCAAGACATCACATTTTACATGATTGCCCCTGACGAATTTTTTAACCTAATGAACTCATATTTATAAGTGCCTAAGTGTTTTGGCAGAATATAGGTTTTTCAAGAGAGTTGTTTAAGTTTTCAAAGACCTCCTTCTTCTTCTACTCATTTCTTTTACTGTTTTCATTCCTTTGCAAGTCCTTAATAAAGTTCTATTCAGATCTTTATTTGTTCTTCTTAACAAAGGTTATAGGATTCTAGATCTAGAGGAGAGATCCAAAGATATTTGTGATTGGGACCTAAGTGTTCACCCTCTAATAGATCTATGAATTCCTATTATTACCTTGTTGCTATGAACTACTTAGCCATGTCTGAGTAGATTTATTTGTTAGATTTAGGGTTTAAATAGGATATGAAGGATTAGCCCCAGCCTATAACTGCTATAGTTGTGATATTTATTGTTAGGATTGTTCACTAAAGCTTTTCTAGCCTAGCTACCTAGAACATGAACTTGGATTGTATTGTTTATTACATGCAACTCCTGATAACATCCTAAACATGCTATGACCCTCTTGAGATATGCGAAAGCTGATCTAAGATCATGGTGAGCATTGTATCAACTCGCGCATAAAGCTTGCTTAGAGCCGTATCGATCGATACTCCTATAGAGTAATCGATCGACGTATCTAGAGGTGTATCGGTTGATATCCCTATCGAACCATCGATCGATACTGTCAGCAAGATAGCTGACCGCAAACATCATTTAGCATCTAAGTAATAGATGGTCTAAATAATGCGAGAGCTGATGGATTCATTTTAATAAGTGTTGAGCTCTGACATATCATGCAAGCAACTTGTTAGCATTTATAGTATTTATAATCCTGAATTCCTGAATACCTACCCTAAATCTAACTACTTTTCTTTATTGTTTTAAAATCAAATCCTTTCAACTGAGTAATCTTACCATTACTCAGCAAACCTGCAATTTGCTTTTAAACCATTTTCAACCTAGCATAGTCACTAAGATTACATCTTATTTGTACACTAGCTCTCTATAGATTCGATCCCTAGGTACTACAACTGAACCTCTTATTTGAGAGAGTAAAGTCACTCCTTAGGGTAATTTGAGTGATATCAATTGAGTCTAGAGCATATAGGTTGCATTCACTTGCACATGGAGCATTGCCTTGTAAAGAACACTTGTTTGTACTGAATTTGACACCCTAGTTAAGCATATCAAGTAGCTTAAGCATCTTTTGAATGGCTTGCATGCTTTGAGCCTTGAAAACTCTTCTTGAAACTTGCTTGCTTGCTTGATATTGGCATTGTTCTTAAGACCAGCTCCATCCTGAACTTGGACTTGAATGAACTTAATTTCTCTTGCATATGGGCATTTGTATACTTGATCATGGATCTCATACACATTTGGTTATCTTTCCCCATTATACCACTCGTTGTTAACCCAAATGGCACTTCCATACCCTTGAACCCTATCCATTCGTTGAAGCCTACATTGATTTGCATGAGTGAGGTTTTTTTTGATAGATTGTCATGTGCAAAATCTTGAGAGTACTGGGAGCGACATGAATTTGTTCTCATCTCTTGCTAGCACAGGATCCTCATTTGAGCTAGCTCCTAGGAAGGTGAGTGGGGTTTTTGTTCCTTAAAGGTTTATATCTTGGGTTTGGGTTGTGGCAATGTTGAGATTGATGAACAAAAGAATGTATTGAGAAAGAAAAAACCCTAGGGGCCTAGAATAGAAAGATAAGAATCTCTTGATTGATGTTTTGACCTTCCTCCTCCATAAAAAAAAAAAGAAAAAAAAATTCAATAAGATAGTGGGGAAGGGAAAACTAAAAGAGTTAGAGCTTAGAAAAGTAAATAGAGGTCCCTAGTGGGTGAATCATGAGAAAGAAAATGTTCATTGGGTGAGTGATGTGGGAATGTTTTTCATTATTGGGTTATGGGATGAATGGAAAGGGTGTAGAACTTGTAATCAGTTAGGAATGGGTAGAATGATGAGGATGGCTCCATGTATGCACGAATTGCTCCTAGTTTTAGATAAATTTGGCATAATGATCAAGCTCCTTGATTCTTGAGTGATAGCCACCTTAAAAAGATGCATTGAACCCTCATTTTCATCCATATTAGACCATTTGATCACCTAGCCAAATGATTGAGATCATGTGCATTTGCGAGACTTCACCTTGTGTGTGTGTGTGTGAATCAATGTGAGGGCTGGTTAAGAGAACTTGTTGGTTGATAAGCATTGCATCTTGTGTAGAGGCATAAGAGTAATTGATAGGCCTTGTGAAGCTAGAGCACAATAAGAGAGTTTGGCTCATGCTATTTGCTATGTTTCTTTAGGATGTCAAGTTGAGTGCTATGAGTGTTCCTTTTGGCTTTGGTTTCATCTCTATGTCTCTCCCCCTTGTGTTTTGAAAAGATTACTTGAGGACAAGTAAAGGTCTAGTGTGGGGGAGTTGATGTCTTGCATATTTACATGATTTTAGCATATCTTGTGCATTTTGATCATTTAGATTAGGCATTAGGCATCTTTAGGTTCATATTGCATTCATCTGTCCTTATTAGGTGTTGGAATGAGCTAAGGAGTGATTGGAGGTGTTTGGGAGCTTTGTGATTCAAAAAGATGAAGAATGGAGTTTGGCCAAGGTCAGAACAAGCCAGACCATTATCAAGACCATTCCTTGGACGAGACCAGGACGGCCGGGACGCGAGATAGATCAGGAACACTGACCCGGGGGCTTGGACGAGCAAGAGATGGTTGGCCGGAAGCGCGGCCTGGACTTCTCGGGAGAGAATACCCGCGTGGGACAAACCAGGAACAGGCAAGAACGGACAGAATGATGCGCGGCCTGGACGCTCGGGACACATGACCCGCGCGGGATGGCAGCCAGGACAGGGGCTAGTGCGCAGCCTAGAATGCGCGGAGCACAATACGCACGCGGCCTGAAGGGAACAGACACGGCTCATGCACGGCCTGGAGTGCGCGGGACAGGACAGGCTCGGACTGGCTCGGACAGGGACTGAAACGCGCGGTTCGGGACGCTCGGGACAGTGTACCCGCGCGGCTGGCCGGCTCGGACAAGGACTGTTCTGTGCGGGTCAGGATGCTCAGGTTGGATCCGGGACTCTACCCTGAGCGTTTTTATTATGTCTGGCCGAGATTTATTGACCCCAGAGCCATTTTAGTCATTTCTTTTTATGTTTTTAAGGGCTTTCAAGCCTCATATAAATACCTATGTAATCTCCTTGGTGAGAACAACTTCTTTTCTCTCAAAAACACTTTTAAATCTTGAAGAAAGCTTGGATCTTTGATCCTTTTCATCTCATTTCTTTGGTGTCTATTAGATTATGTTGGGGTCAAAATCGGTCACGACGGAATCGATGCCCGAAAATCCTCGGAAGAACCAGATCTTGGTCAAAACTTCGAAAAAAGTAACCGAAACGGATCACCCGACGAGCACAGACCAGCTCGCCCGGCGAGCACGGGCCGGCTCGCCGGCGAGCACGCCCGGGACAAGGGAGAGCTCGCCCGGCAAGCGCAGGCCAGCTCACCCGTCGAGCGCAGGCCAGCTCGCCCGGCGAGCACAGGCCAGCTCGCCGGCGAGCTCGTCCGAGACAAGGGAGAGCTCGCCCGGCGAGCGCGGGCCAGCTCACCCGGCGAGCGCGGGCCAGCTCGCCCGGCGAGCACGGGCCAGCTCACCCGGCGAGCACGGGCCAGCTCGCCCGGCGAGCACGGGCCAACTCGCCGGCGAGCTCGACCATGACACGGGTCAGCTCGCCCGGCGAGTACAACCCCGCCATGGATCAGCTCGCCAGGCGAGTTCGGCCAAGGCACAGGAGAGCTCGCCCAGCGAGCACGATCAACCTTTCGACGATTATTTCTGAATCCGGTTTTATCCCGTGACCATGCGTCTTCCTCCAAAATTTCCGTAACTCAATCCTTAGGTCCACGGATATAACATCATCGTTCCATCTAAGAATATCTCCAAAAGCTTTCGGGAAATTGGGAAGGTTAAGTCTCTCGAACGGTTTACCACTCTTCGTGGTAGGGTGGGTTACGATCAATTCAACATCAACCACCTCGGCTGTACGAACAAACGAGGTTCCGTTAGAAGGATCGTACCTATGCCAACGGACACTTCGCGAGTAAAAACGCTTGTCTCAATACGGCCCAAAGAAGGTCCGAATTGCAGACGACGGCCCACCTACGATCCAAAGGGACTTAAGCCCAAAGATAAGGATGACGGTTTATTTCATTCGCGGAAAGAGATAAATGTCAAGTTTCCGCGAAGATAAATGTCAAATTTCCGCGAAGATAAATTTTAAGTTTCCAAAGATAATCATGAAGGAAATATGGAAAAGCCTGTTCCGCGAAAAATCCGGCCCGAGAGGACGTAGACCGACCTAAAAGGAGGAGTATATAAGGAGAGCTTGAGGCAAAAAGCAAGAAGAGAGCTTTCTCAGAGCAAACCTAGCAGTTAGAGCAAATTAGGCATTTTTCCGTTTTTACTATCGTGCTGCGACTCAACTAGGTTAGAACTTAGGTTGCTAGACTAGCAAACTTGCCGACAGCTCTCGTAGCCAAGGCTCTCACCTGTTGTTCACGATCAAACGCAGATTCGGAAATAAGATCCTTTTGCTCTTTTTTCTTTTACGATTTACTACCTTGCTATTTTCGTCATATTGATTATGTTGTGTGTGGCCCAGCAGATAACCGGGACCTTCAGGGGAAACTAGGTTTACTTGGTTTTCCTCCGATCAACTAAAACTCGACGGTGTGAATTTCGGTTCCCACAGTTTGGCGCTAGAAGGAGGGGGTATACGGATCTATCTTTCATGCAACCATGCACGCTTAGTCAGATATGGCTACGGACACTGGTAAAGACAAACAGGCGCCCGACGGGCCTCCCGTCGATCCCAGTGTCAATTTAACTCCAGCTGGAAACGTGTCAACGGTGACTACTGACGCCGCGGCATTAGCCCAGATGAAAGAACTGTTCGCTTCTGCTCAGAAAAAGTCGGACGAACAGGATAAATTCGTTGCCGCTCTCGCAAAACAGGTTGAAACCTTAACTGCGAAGGCTATGAGTAAAATCCAGCGCGGCACTACCAGGACCCGCGGCGGCAGAAGACTCAATTTCGAGACTCCAAACGACCAGGCCACACGGACGGACAGAGTTTCCTCGGGTAAAAACCCTAGCGAAGCTGCCCCGTCCGATGCACAGCCGGTCGTGGAGAAACTACCACCTCTATCGAGGCGGCGAGGAGCCGGCGTTGATCGATCTGGATATAAGTGACCAGTCCGATGGCTCGGACCAAGATGCGGATATCCACCCAAGAAGAACGCGAAGCCAGTCCGCTCGGCAGAACGCGTCACTTGAGAAACCCATGACGGAGGAAGAAGAAAACCTCTATTGGGTGGAACAGGAGGAGCTGGCTGAAAAACAAGCCAGAATCCACCGGAGCCAGCGGCCAGACTCGAAGGGCATCTGGGAGCCCCAGTGAAATCCACGACCTCCGCGAGTACATTGCGAAAACCGCGGCAGAAGTCAAAGCGGTGAAATCGCAGATTCACCACGCGACAAGCGCTGCGCCCGAAATCGACAGACTACTTGAGGAAGCACGCAAGACTCCTTTCACCGCCCGGATCACGGAAACCCACATCTCGGATCCAGGGAAGATAAAATTCCGTCTTACGATGGCACCTCCGACCCGAAGGCACATCTGCAGTCGTTCCAGATCGCGATGGGAAGATGCAAACTCAAGGAGCGCGAAAAAGACGCCGGCTACTGCCTCCTCTTCGTCGAAAACCTCAAAGGAGCTGCGCTCGAATGGTTTTCTCGCCTAAAGCGAAACTCTATCGGAAGCTTTCGCCAACTCGCTTCGGAGTTCCTCAAACAGTACTCCATGTTCATGGACAGGGAGACCTCGGACGTCGATCTCTGGAGTCTATCTCAAAGGGAGGACGAGCCACTCCGCGATTTCATGAACAGATTCAAGCTAGTAATGGCAAGAGTCACCGGAATCAGCGACAAAGTAGCGATCGACGCTCTGCGGAAAACTCTCTGGTACCGATCTAAACTCCGTCAGTGGATATCTGATAAGTCATGGATTTTACCCACTTTCAACCATGATTTTTATATGTTTTTGGAAACAAAAGGACACTTTTGGTGTCTTTTATGAGCTTTTACAGGTTCAGGTACTCTTTGGTGAAATATGACCATTTTGGAGCAAAATGGATACTTGAAGGAGGGTTGTATTGGAGCTAAATCGACCGATGTTCACCATGATGCATCGAATCGACGAGACACTATACTAATCGATCGATAGAAGATTGTGAAATCGATCGACATGAAAGGCCTCCAAGAATTAATGACGAGTTTAATGAGCTAGACATCTCATTAGGGTTTCACTTCTACCAAATGAGTCCCTGGCCGCCTGTTAGGCTATATTAATAGGGTTTTGTATTATTTTAGAGGCAAGACTTGCCTAGAGAACTTTTAGACCTAATTTTGAGAGAAGCTTCTTGCTACCTTGGAGAGAGAGCTTAGGAGTGGAGAGATAGATCCAAACTGCATACAGAAGATCTTGAACTCCCTTATTTTTCTACTCTTTTACTATTTCTCTTATTATTCTATTTAAAAGTATTATTCAAACCATCATGATTTTGTTTTCCATGAATATGTTTGAGTAGTTTCTCTTGTTAGATTTATGCTTCTCATTAAGGCTAAACTTGCATTGCAATTGATTTAATGCTAGGGTGTTTAAAATATAGTTCTTCATTCTAGTTGTTCTTAATGCTAAGTATAGGATTGATCACCCTTATCTTAGATCTTAGGATTAATTTGGATAAGTGAAAACTTAGCAAATCCCTGAAACCTAAAGCTGGTATGTTCCAACTTACCTTGAGTGCACGAGAGTAGCCTCTATGTAAGATTGGAGAACCAATTCAAATCCGATCTTAAAGCTCACTAGAAACAATATCGATCGATGGAGCAATCCGCCTGTCGAGCGATACCGCGAAAGGTGTATCGATCGATATTCATATAGAATAAACGATCAACACTTTCTTATACTCATCGAACGATAGTTGGTGACTTAAGATCTAGTTGAAGATAATCAATCATTGATTTAACCTTAAGGTTTGAGTTCAGAACTATGAATACTAAAAACCCTAGATACCCTGCATGCTAGTTACACCTGAGAAATAGCCTAAATCTAGCTTTCTTTCCTCTTGCTTAAAACCTAAACCATTCAATCAAGCAATTACTTGCTTATCCCTTTATTTACTGCTTTAAACTTGTATGTCTAGCTTTATTTCAAAGACTAAACAATCTATTGTGTAATCCTACAGTCTCGTGGATTCGATCCCTAAGTACTACAACTGAACCTCTTATTTGAGAGTAAAGTTACTCCTTAGGGTAATTTGAGTGATATAAAATTTGGCGCCGTTGCCGGGGACTCTTTCTTATTACCATTAGATTTAGTTCAGAATATAGTCTAGACCTTATTTTCGTATTTACTAAAATCTTTTCCTCTTATTGTGCTTTTACAGGTACCTAAGAATGGAGAAGGCAAATTTCGGCAGTCCATCGATCGACACGGACACAACAAAATCGAGCGATATATTGAGCGAGGAATCGACCGACATACCGCCCCGAACATCGATAGATGCCAACCAGCCGGAAGCAGGTAAGTGTTCACTTACCGAATCTGCTAACGAGGAAGTAGTCCTAGGCCAACCAACTACCAACGTAAATTCGGAAATTGCTGATGAACAGAGAGATGAAATCCCTGTTCAATCTTATTCATCTTCCTCTGAAGATGAGGAACCATAATTGATTCTGCAAGACTACTTAGACCCCATGAAGACCTATTCCAATAGGTCTGCCATCAAAGTACCAGAAGTTGATACCAGAAAATCTAAACTCTACCTTGATTTTATTCTTCTGTTACGAAATAAAACCTTCCGTGGATCTTCTTTGGAACACCCCCACGAGCACATCGAATATCTAGAAGATCTAGTCTCTGATGACTACAATCACTGTAAACTTTTTTCTTTTTCCCTTGAGGGAAAAGCCAGAAAGTGGTTGAATCAAATTCAAGCAGGCTCTCTAACTTGCTGGGAGGATATCAGAAACGCTTTCATAAATCAATTATTCGATGACGCTCGCTATTGGGATGTACGAGAATAGTTATCTTACTTTGCTCAAGGTCCACACGAATCGTTTAAAAACGCTTGGATCAGATTTGAAGGCTATCAACGTGATTGCATTCACCATGGTTACTCAGAACCACAGCTCCTAAATTTCTTTTACGGAGGCGTCAGCCTTCGTTACCAAATCACACTGGACACCGCAAGTGAAGGAAACTTTAGCACTAGAAATCCTAGTAAGGCAAAGCGTTTGATCAGAAATATAGCTTTGGGAAAATCCTATGAGATCAGTGATAGGAAAAATAGAGCCACATCCAGGGACACGCTCCAATTAGCTGAAATCAGGCAGTCATTAGACTCTCTGCACTCAATCGTGAGGGAACAGAAACTTAGACAAACTCTTCCAAGTGAGGATAGTTGTTCTGAAAGACAACTATTTTTGGTGAAAGAAAGTACCTCTCAAGTTTACAACCCGGACGAAGATAGTTTCACCCAAAACTATGATGCCCTAACCAGATCCCATCAAAGAAAAACTGACTCCAGGATAAATCAAGCTTTCAGAGGAAATCAGAAAATAGAAAGCGACATGGACACCAAACTAAACGTTGTTCATCGTGAGCTATTTAAGAATTTAGATGCTCTAAGTGAACAAGTCAAACGATTAGAAGGTAATGTCGCCAAAAACGCAATCGCTATCAAGAGGGAGGCAGGACGTCTTCCTGGGCGAACTGATATGAACCCAAGACGTCAAGTTAGTGCTGTACTCTTGAGAAGTGGAAAGCAACTTGTTCCGAAAGTTAAAGAAAAATCTTCTCAAGAAAAATTTTACGAAGAAGAGATCAAACCCACCCCTAACCCTGTGCTATTCCATGCCAGTAGAGCGGAACCTGCACCAAATGAAAGCAAAGAAAAAAATAGTCAAGGCACAGAAGAGGTTGTGATTGACATTCCGGACGATGAAGAAGATTCGGCGGATGAGGTTAATATCGACTGATATGATGAAAACAATATCGATCGACACCAATCCCCTAAGCCGAAAAGTGATTCAGCACCAGCTGGACCTACTATCGAAAGGGTGTATAACCCGATTCCACCTTTTTCTCTACGAAAGTCCGACCTTAAGCGTGAATTGAACAGAGAAGTCTGTAAGAGAGCAATCGAAAGGATCAGAGTTGAGATGCCATTAAGTGATGCTGTCAAAATTTCGCCGACGCTAAAGAAGTACGTTAAAGACATGGTAACTAAGGGTTTTCACGTCGGAGAACGTAGTATCATGATGATTTCCGAGGAAGTCAGTGCTATAATTCAAGGCGAAATTTCGATCAAGCAACCTGACCCTGGTAGTTTCGTTCTTAGGTTCACCATCCAAGATAAACAATTTCCAAGAGCCCTCTGTGATCTCGGGTCTAGCGTGAATTTGATGCCGCACTCTGTTGCCACATCCCTCGGATATGCGAAGTTTACCCCAGCAAATATCCAACTAGTTCTCGCTGATCAATCTGTCCGAGTCCCGGAAGGAGCGCTTGAGGATGTACCCGTAATCATCAATGGCTGCACAATACCAACGGACTTCGTTGTACTTCACTACAAGAACGAACCCAGAGACCCCATTATCTTGGGAAGACCATTTCTTGCAACCGCAAATGCGATAATTGACGTCAAAGAAGGAGCATCTGCCTGAACATTGGAAGCATTCCAATGAGATTCGACATGGAAAAGGAAATGACGCGTCTTTTGATAGATAGATCATCCTCCTATGTCGATGATATCGACGAGCTTACCCAAAAATCTTTTGAATATTCATTCCTTGAAATCCAGATCGAGGACGTGCTCATGGTTGCTCAGGGAGAAGTTTTCAGCATAGATAACCATACGAAGGATTATGCACATTTAATGGACGCAAGAAATGAAGATGCCACCAATGGTGAAGATGACTCCGAGATAAATATCGATCGATATTTGTAAAACGCTGTCGATTGACAACCATTCTCGAGAGACGATCTAAGCAAGGAAAATGCACCAAAGGTGGAATTGAAACCACTTCCTGTTGGGCTCGAATATGCCTACCTTTTTGACAACACCTATCCCGTTATCATAAATGCAAATCTTACAAACAGTGAGATCGCTTTATTGCTGAATAAACTGCGAAAACACAGGAAAGAAATTGGATACTCTCTTGAAGATATCCCAGGAATTTCCCCCGACCTGTGTATGCATCGGATTCATCTTGAAGATGAATCAAAATCATCAATAGAACATCAGAGGCGACTCAACCCCAACCTGAAAGAAGTTGTCAAAAAGGAGATCATCAAACTTCTCGATGCCGGTGTAATCTATCCGATCTCAGATAGCAATTGGGTGAGCCCAGTTCACGTGGTGCCTGAGAAAGGAGGCATCACTGTGGTCAAGAACGACAAAGACGATTTTATTCCAAAAAGAACTGTAACTTGACACCGTATGTGCATCGACTACAGGAAACTAAACTCCGCAACGCGGAAAGACCATTTTCCTTTACCTTTCATCGATCAAATGTTGGAAAGACTAGCCAATCATCAGTACTATTGTTTTCTCGACGGATATTCCGGAATTTTCCAAATCTCAATTCATCCGGATGACCAAGAAAAGACAACCTTCACATGCGCTTATGGTATATTCGCTTACCGTCGGATGCCATTTGGCCTGTGTAACGCCCCTGCTACTTTCCAACGCTACTTGATGTCTATCTTCACTGATATGATAGAAGATTTTATGGAAGTTTTTATGGATGATTTTTCAGTCTATGGATCTGATTTCAAAAGTTGTCTCGACAACCTCTGTAAAGTTCTAGCCAGATGCGAGGAAAAAAACCTTGTTCTAAATTGGGAAAAATGCCATTTTATGGTTAATGATGGAATTGTTCTTGGACACAAAGTATCTGCTGCTGGAATTGAAGTAGATCGAGCAAAGATAGAAGTAATGACTGGATTACCTCCACCAACTAACGTAAAGGACATAAGGAGTTTTTTCTTGGGCATGCTGGATTTTATCGAAGGTTTATAGAAGATTTCAGCAAAATTGTCAGACCTCTGACAACACTCCTCTGCAAGGATGTTAAATTCGAATTTACTTCAGAATGTCAGCAGGCCTTTGATAAAATCAAAAAGGCTTTGATAACTTCCCCTGTCGTGCAAGCACCCGATTGGAGTCTTCCTTTCGAAATTATGTGCGATGCAAGTGATTTCGCAGTAGGAGCAGTGTTAGGGCAGAGCAAAGATAAAAAACTTCATGTTATTTACTACGCGAGCCGAACTCTGGACGATGCTCAGAGAAATTATGGGCACAACGGAAAGGGAATTACTTGCTGTCGTGTACGCTTTCGAGAAATTCCAAAACTACTTTGTGTGCTCAAAAGTCATTGTTCACACTGATCACGCAACAATAAAATACCTTATGCAAAAGAAAGATGCCAAACCACGACTTATCCGAAGGATACTTCTACTAGAAGAATTTGATATGGAAATCAAGGACAAAAGAGGAGTAGATAACAGCGTAGCTGATCACCTTTCCCGGATAAAAGTCAATGACAGTATTCCTATTGATGATTTCTTGCCAGCCGAAGGTGTATACCTGGCAGATTCTACATTCGTTGGTCAGATAAATCTTGCATCTGAATCCATATCGGTCGATGAACAAAGTAATGCGCTGATCGATATAACCGAACCAATGTTGATCGATGACACGAACGACAAATCGGTCGATGCCACAGATGGCATGTCGATCGATGAATCAACCGCTCAATCGATCGACAACAAGACAGACGCACTGACCAATTGTGAAAACGGCCTTGACCTGGATTAAGTCTCATTCAAGATATCCTTTAATGTTACTGTCACCGTAGCCGACAGTATCAACACTGATCCGCACACTCCTGATAGATGCCAAAACTCCGATCAGGACGTGCACGCTGTTGAAAAGAAGTTCAGAGACAGACCCTGGTATGCCGAGATAGTAAACTATTTAGCTGATGACGTCGAACCGGAAGGATTCAAAAATTATGACAGAAAGAAGTTCTTCAGAGAAGTCAGGCGACACCACTGGGATGAACTGTATCTCTACAAGCAATGTGCTGAGGAAATTTACAGACGCTGTGTTGCAGCCGCTGAAGTGCCGGACATCATATTCCACTGCCATGGATCATCTTAAGCCGGACATTTCGCAACTTTCACAACAGTATCTAAAATCCTTCCGGCCGGATTTTTGTGGCCTACTATGTTCCGCGATGTTCACGCCTATATCATAAAATTTGATAGGTGTCAACGAAGAGGAAAAATCAGCAAAAGACATGAAATGGAACAGAAGTTCATTCTCGAAATCGAAGTCTTTGACTGTTGGGGGATAGATTTTATGGGTCCTTTCCCTTCCTCGTATGGGAACATATACATTTTAGTTTCTGTTGATTATGTTTCAAAATGGGTTGAAGCTATAGCCACTCCTACAAATGATGCTTCTGTTGTTGTCAAACTCTTCAAAAGCATTATCTTCCCTAGATTTGGAGTTCCTCGAGTAGTAATAAGCGATGGGGGTACCCATTTTATCAACAAAGTTTTCGAAAATCTACTCAGGAAAAATGGAGTTCACCACAGAGTTGCCACACCCTACCATCCACAAACGAGTTGACAGGTAGAAGTTTCTAACAGACAAATCAAAGTGATTCTGGAGAAAACCGTTGGGATCACCAGAAGAGATTGGTCACGGAAGCTGGACAACGCACTTTGGACATACAGAACTGCATTTAAAACTCCACTAGAACAACTCCTTTCATCTTCTTTACGGAAAAGCTTGTCACTTACCCGTTGAATTAGAGCATAAAGCAGCATGGGCAACAAAATTGCTAAATTTCGACATCAAGACTGCTGCCGAAAGGAGACTCATACAACTAAACGAACTAGATGAAATCAGACATCTAGCTTATGAGAGTTCAAAGTTGTATAAAGAGCGCACGAAAGCTTACCATGACAAGAAGATCGTCTCCCTGCACTTTGCCGCCAACGATCAAGTTCTATTATATAACTCTCGGCTAACCTTGTTTCCCGGAAAACTCCGTTCTCGCTGGTCAGGACCTTTCACAGTTACGGTAGCTAGACCAAACGGAGCCATCACCCTTATGAACGATAAAGGAGAAGAATTTACGGTGAACGGGCAACGAGTGAAGCATTACTGGGCTAAACCGCCGAATGTCAAACCTTTACGGTTGGGCATCCCCGAATCTGATTAAAGAGATTTTTCAGTCAAGCTAATGACTAAAAATAAAGCGCTCGGTGGGAGGCAACCTACTTTTGCATTTAAGTCTCCATTTTTATTATTTATATTTATTTTCATTTTCAAAAAAAAAAATAGATAGATAAGGAACTGCCTTAAAATCGATCGATACGCACTTAGGCATATCGATCGATTAGGGTCTATCGAGGCCGCGGGTCATTAACCCCGATTTCCACCTCTTCTCCCCCTTATTTCGCATTTCTCTCCTGAAAACAAAAACACGATTTTTCTCTCTAGAAACCGAACCGATTTTCGCCGTTTCTCGCCTCAATCTCTTCGTTTTTCACTTCTCTAACTCATTTTTTCATCTTGTCACCGATTCTTCAAGGTATTAACCCAAAATCTTCTGTTTTGCGGATTTTGTTAGACTAGGTTTTGACATGAACAAAAATCGTTCGATTAGGCTTGGATTTGGTCGATTTAGGTTGCTAGTATGATGAAATAGGTCCCTAGACTGTTCGTTTTGCATTTGTTGTTCGTAGATTTGCGATTTGGGATGAATTTCGTTTTGCAGGTCCGCGATGTCGTGTCGATCGACACGGTTGTTGTCGAATCGATCGATGTCGACGCTAAGGAATCGATGTCAGATACGACAATCGATCGATACAGGGACACCAAAATCGATCGATTTCTTCTAGAGAATCGATCGATATCGGAACCATCGATTGCATGTGCTAATGGATGATTATTTGTTTGTTTTCAGAGGAGTTCACGGAGGGATAGCCGACGCGAGAGGAGGACTAAGAGGAGGCTCGATATCCCGAGCACCTCCAGGGCACCACCCACACCACCATCTTCCTCGACGCCATCATCATCATCACACTCACCACCCCGACAGCCCGACAAGCGCTCTCCATGGCCTAGGATCCCTTCCAAGGCCATACAGACGGTGGAGTCTTACCCGACCGAGGACAGTGGTCCGCTCCACCGCTTGCACCCACCGCCGCACAGACCTGGACGACTACGACAGCCTGTTCTACAACGCATGGCTGCGCATTGACATTGCTCCCACCCGTTTCATCGACGAGGCTACTGTCTGGCAGCTTGGTCTCTGGCATGAGTTGAGGGACATGATCAGTCAGCTTGGGTTGGGCACCATGGCCACACGCCCCTACGACCTCTACCCGTCTCTGGTCCGACAGTTCCTCGCCACAGCCGACCTCACCTACACAACCCCCACTGGCCGCGTCGCGAGCGACGGAGTTCTCTCGTTCTTCGCCAGAGCTGTCAGATACCGGATCACAGTTGCCGAGATCTGCGAGATCTATGGGTTCGATCCTTCGAACGCCGCTATGACTGTCCCTGAGTTCCCGATGATCGGTGACTTCTGGAGGATCATTGGCACAGGCCACTGGAGCACGGCTGTCACTCAGACTGATATCCGTCATCCCACCTTGCGTTACTTCATCAGGGCCTTTGCCAGCACTCTACTGTGCAAGATGGAGCCCAACAAGGTGAGGACTGACGAGCTCACACTGCTGTTCACTGCGATTGACGGAGTTGTCGACCTGCAGGACCTGGACCCAGACCGCGACATGCCCATGCCAACCTGGGATCCCTCTTCGCTCAGCACCTGGTGTCACTGAAGATGAAGCCCTTCAAGGGCACTGGCAGGAAGAAGGAGACGATCGGGAGCCTGCTTACACCGATCTTCCAGCACCTCGGCATCCGCTTGACTGGAGAGTCAGCCCGCACCTCCCGCGCCTACCTGTACTTGACGCATCTGTCTTCAGCCCAGTGGCTGAAGGACAGCCTGCTCTGGAGTTTCAGGAGAGGAGACCACCTCCGTCTTCTGCAGCTGCCCTCCCGCCACATCACATACTTCGACGGGGACATTGACAGGCTCCGGTTCCAGCCAGATGAGGCTTTCCTCCGCAACCTCCAGGACGTGCCACAGAGAGTTCCAGGAGAGCGCAGAGCACCAGCTACGCAGGGCCCGCCAGAGGCACCAGTGCACGACTTTCCCATCATGCCAGACATTCCGATACACGACCACGGGGACTTTCAGAGGTTCGTCGCAGACGCTCTTCAGGCCATCTGGTCCAGAGTGTCTCGCTGTAGGTGCATGAGCAGGAGGAGCGTGAGAGCCCATGATCCAGCAGCCCCAGGTCCATCACAGCAGTACCGTCGTGACTCGTCATCAGACGACGAGGATGCAGCAGAGGACTCCGACTAGTCCTCATATTTCTATCCCTTATTCTCAGACACTTTTATTATTATTTCTATTTTCATTTTCATTTCGGATTTGTAGGATTTATTACTCTAGACTATCTATTTTTATGACTTATTATCTATTTGCTTGTGTTTGGATTGTCTAAACAGAACTAACAAATGACAGATCAGACGGGTTAGATACCAACAGACGAATTGATGACCTTTTGTCTAACAACTATCGATCGATAGGCTAGACATGGTATCGATCGATACAAGTAATAATAGGTACGGTTACTTAGTCATTAACTATCTAATTTTCTTTTTCTTTTTCTTTCTCACCACACTTAGACTAAATAAGACTGGGGACAGTGTTGTTTAAGACTTAGGGTTGTTACTAACATTTTAAGTCTCTATTTCTTAAAAGCATTTTCATTTTCTCTTCAAATCTCTTTTAAAGCTTTCTTTTTTTCAAAAAAAAAAAGAGAATTTATCATGTACCATATGGAGACAATGATTTCTACTTATTTTCTAACCACTCTTTAGCACCATTCTTAGATTTGTTAACTGCATAATGTACTATATATGCTAAAGTGGATCATCGGTCGCTATGACAATACTTTTCATGATTGTCTGAAAGAACCAAAGCTGATTTCCAACCTAACCTGACATTCTCTGCTTGTCTTGGGCCTTGGTATACATGGGATCAGATGCTTCGAACAAGTCTGAATGGTAAAGCCTTGTGTAGATAGTTTTATCACCCTCTCTCTCTCATTTTCGAAATTAGATTTAATTTTCATAAGTTCAAAAAAAAAAAAATTGAATTTATGTTCTAGGATTAGTTAGTTATTAACTAGGAAGGAATTCAAACAGGGCTTGGCGGTTACCCCCCTCAAGACTTGATTCATAAGAATTCTATAGGTAAAGGATTCGAACAGGGCCTTGTTGTTACCCCCTTCAAGACTTGGTTCGCAATGAATCCTAGGATATAGGTCAAAAAGAAGTGAACACGACTTGGTGGCTGCAACCATTAAGGCTTGATTCATGGAAGTCTGTCCAATCTTGGTCAGTGTCTTGCAAATGAAGCAGACTTGACTAAGAGAGAAAAAGTAGAGAGAGAGGATAGGAACTAACTTTTACCTGCAGATCCGGATACTTGTCTAAGCAACCTTGAATCCTGTGATCGATACTCCCAAGGTAAAGCCCGCACTTTTATCTCTATGGACATAAATGAAATCAGTAGAGGGGTTAGTCAGGCAGGATTGCTAAGTTGTTGGCTAGATGAACTTGGTTGCTAAGCTAGGATATGGTATAATGTGCTTCTGAAGTTAATATAATTTTGATGTGGCTTGCAACAAAGTTGAGTTGAAAATTTTGAGTTAGAGGTTGTCTAAGTCTCACTATTTGGAATCCTCTTCTAGACCTATGTCCTTAAATTTGCTTGAGGACAAGCAAAGGGATAAGTCTGGGGGAGTTGATAAGTCATGGATTTTACCCACTTTCAACCATGATTTTTATATGTTTTTGGAAACAAAAGGACACTTTTGGTGTCTTTTATGAGCTTTTACAGATTCAGGTACTCTTTGGTGAAATATGACCATTTTGGAGCAAAAATGGATACTTTAAGGAGGGTTGTATTGAAGCTAAATCGACCGATGCTCACCATGAGGCATCGACCGACGAGACACTATACTAATCGATCGATAGAAGATTGTAAAATCGATCGGACATGAAAGGCCTCCAAGAATTAATGACGAGTTTAATGAGCTAGACATCTCATTAGGGTTTCACTTCTACCAAATGAGTCTCTCACCGTTAGGCTATATTAATAGGGTTTTGTATTATTTTAGAGGCAAGACTTGCCTAGAGAACTTTTAGACCTAATTTTGAGATAAGCTTCTTGCTACCTTGGAGAGAGAGCTTAGGAGTGGAGAGATAGATCCAAACTGCATACAGAGAAGATCTTGAACTCCCTTATTTTTCTCTACTCTTTTACTATTTCTCTTATTATTCTATTTAAAAGTATTATTCAAACCATTATGATTTTGTCTTCCATGAATATGTTTGAGTAGTTTCTCTTGTTAGATTTAGGCTTCTCATTAAGGTTAAACTTGCATTGCAATTGATTTAATGCTAGGGTGTTTAAAATATAGTTCTTGATTCTAGTTGTTCTTAATGCTAAGTATAGGATTGATCACCCTTATCTTAGATCATAGGATTAATTTGGATAAGTGAAAACTTAGCAAATCCCTGAAACCTAAAGCTGGTATGTTCCAACTTACCTCGAGTGCACGAGAGTAGCCTCTTTGTAAGATTGGAGAACCAATTAAAATCCAATCTTAAAGCTCACTAGAAACGATATCGATCAATGGAGCAATCCGCCTGTCGAGCGGTACCGCGAAAGGTGTATCGATCAATATTCATATAGAATAAACGATCGACACTTTCTTATACTCATCGAACGATAGTTGGTGACTTAAGATCTAGTTGAAGATAATCAATCATTGATTTAACCTTAAGGTTTGAGTTCAGAACTATGAATACTAAAAACCCTAGATACCCTACATGCGAGTTACACTCGAGAAATAGCCTAAATCTAGCTTTCTTTCCTTTTGCTTAAAACCTAAACCATTCAATCAAGCAATTACTTGCTTATCCCTTTATTTACTGCTTTAAACTTGTTTGTCTAGCTTTATTTCAAAGACTAAACAATCTATTGTGTAATCCTAGAGTCTCTGTGGATTCGATCCCTAAGTACTACAACTGAACCTCTTATTTGAGAGAGTAAAGTCACTCCTTAGGGTAATTTGAGTGATATCAATATCTCTCGAAAAACCGAGAACGATCCAGGATGCTCTGCACAAGGCAACGGACTTCATCATAATGGAGGAAGAGATGAAAATCCTCTCCCCGAAGCACAACCCGCAGAAAACGTCCGCGAAAAGGAAGAGCTCTCGTAACGATAAATACATCTACCACGAAGGGGAAGATCTCCAAGGCAAGCACAATTACGCCATCAGTTCCGAACAAGGGAACACCACTGGGAACACTTGGACGAGGAACCAGTTCAAGGATAACTCCTACTGCGATTTCCACCAGACCAGAGGACATTCTACTACGAACTGCAAGGTTCTCGGCGCGAGGCTCGCTAAACTCCTCGCAACTCTCGGTTACGAGCATAAAAGATCTTCTCTTGGATTTTTATCGGCCTCCCAAAACTGACAAAGAGCCTCCCGAAAGGGACGCACGCGAAAATCAGTCGGGCGAGAAACGCGGAAGAAGACAAGATAACCAAGGAAATAACAGCAACTGTCGAAGGGTCAACATGATCATCGGAGGATCGCAATTCTGTCACGATTCGGTCTCTTCGATCAAGGCTTACGGACGGAAGGCCGAGACGAGCTCTAACTGGGAAAATCGGTCCCCGACCGATGACGTGCCGAACGATACGATCACCTTCGAAGAATATGAAACCATCGGCATCGACAAACCGCACTGCGACCCACTAGTCATCGATTTGGTGATCCGAGACCTCGAAGTCGCCAGGATCCTTGTCGACACAGGACGCACGATCAATGTCATCTACCGCGATACAATACGAAGAATGAGTATCGAACTCGGCGAAGTCGTCCCGGAACCGAAACCTCTCACAGGTTTCTCGGGTACGATGTCAATGACACTTGGATCCATCAAACTTCCCGTGATGGCAAAAGATGTGACGAAAATTGTCGACTTCATGGTGGTCGACACTCCTGCCATCTAAAACGTCATCATGGGAACCCCCTCGATCAATGCCATGAAAGCAGTACCATCGACTTACCATCTTGGTATCAAATTCCCAACCCCGAGCGGAACATCAGTAATCTGGGGATGCCAAAAATAGTCAAGGCTCTGCTACTTTGCCGAACATAAACTGCGACTAATTCGGAACACCCCAGCGGTCAACCCAAAGAAATCGAAGAAAACTCAGGACTCCAACCGGAGCTTCACAAAAAGCAGTCCGGAACCACCTGATCAGGCAACGACTCGGGATGACAGCATCATCCTCAAATCCATCACCTCACCAGCGGATGACCCTACTCCGGAAAAGATAGTCGACCCAGCTTTGGTCCCTGTAGCTGAAGCGACTAAGGCGACCCCCTCCAGCGAGTAGGAACACCCGCGGAAACCAGCAGAACTACGAGATGGCTTGATCCTCGAAAGAGGTATGTAGGCAGCTTGTCATATTGACAAGTTCAGATATCCTCTTCTCCAAAGGGGGTATGTATACTCATATACTCCCATAAAGTTCGAAATATCCATGCTTGTACTCGAAATTTTCGAAACTTTTTAATAAAATTTCTTTTTTCCGATTTCACGAATCACTCGCAATAAGCCTCTACACCGTCCAAACAATCCTTGGACGAAAAACAGTTCATATTTTAAACAGTCACCGTCAAGCAAGACCTAAAATGCACATGTCTTCTCCAAAAGAGAGAAGATCGAAACCACTTCGTAAAAGATATATCTTTCGGGAAAAGCGAGACGTCACAAACAATCCGCGAAAGATCTTATCTAAGTTCACAGTCCATCCGCGACTTTAAAAACGACGATCGTCGATTGGCCCCGACGAACATACCTGAAAAACGTTCTCCAAAAAGGAACTCGTAGTCAAACCTTTCATAAAAGTAAAGGTTCTCTTACATCCGGCAAGGATATCATAGCGCGCTATACAAAAAATCCAAAATTTTGGTCAGCACTCCAGGCGGACTCTGGAAGATGCTCGGTTCTTCCCATACAAGTCGTATAAGCCGGCATCAAGCCACAGACTTTAAAACGGAACGAACCAGGTAGAAATCGCCAACAGGCAAAACGAAAGCCGATTAGTCATCGCAGGGCCTTAGTGCCGAGAGTAAACCTAGGTATTGCCCTAAGCCCAGTCCTACTGGCCCATTAACATCTCAAGGCATGATATCAGAACTGATATCAGATCGTAAAACATGTCTCATCGTCCAAATGCTCACGGAACTTCGTGAAACTCCTAAAACGTTTCCGAATACCCTCGTCCTTATAAGAGCAAACGAACAGGACGACAAACTAAGAGTTAAGATACGAAGTGACTACTCGTATCTTTCCCTCAAACATGATATCACTCAAATTACCCTAAGGAGTGACTTTACTCTGTCCAATAAGAGGTTCAGTTGTAGTACTTAGGGATCGAATCCACAGAGAGCTAGTGTAAAAATAAGATGCAATCTTAATGACTATGCTAGGTTGAAAATAGTTTAAAGTAAAGTGCAGGTTTTGCTGAGTAAGGATAAGATTACTCAGTTGAAAGGATTTGGTTTTGAAACAGTAAAGAAAAGTAGTTAGATTCAGGGTAAGAATTCAAGAATTCAGGATTATAAATACTATAAAGGCTAACAAGTTGCTTGCATGATATGTCAGAGCTCAACACTTATTAAATGAATCCATCAGCTCTCGCATTATTTAGACCATCTATTACTTAGATGCTAAATGGTGTTGCGGTCGGCTACTCAGCCGATGGTATCGATCGATGGTTCGATAGGAAGATCGACCTATACACCTCTAGCTACATCGATCGATTACTCTATAGGAGTATCGATCGATACGGCTCTAAGCAAGATTTATGCGCGAGTTTATACAATGCTCACCATGATCTTAGATCAGCTTTCGCATATCTCAAGAGGGTCATA
Organism: Brassica nigra; assembly: GCA_016432835.1. Taxonomy (NCBI): domain Eukaryota; kingdom Viridiplantae; phylum Streptophyta; class Magnoliopsida; order Brassicales; family Brassicaceae; genus Brassica; species Brassica nigra. The sequence continues at coordinate 19,470,547 of CM028246.1, forward strand.
GCATGTTTAGGATGTTGTCAGGTATTGCATGTAATAAACAATGCAATCCAAGTTCATGATCTAGGTAGCTAAGCTAGAAAAAACATTAATGAACAATCCTAACAATAAATATCACAACTATAGCAATTATAGGTTGGGGCTAATCCCTCATATCCTATTTAAACCCTAAATCTAACAAATGAATCTACTCAGACATGGCTAAGTAGTTAATAGCAACAAGGTAATAATTGAAGTTCATAGACCTATTAGAGGGTGAACACTTAGGTTCCAATCACAAATATCTTTGGATCTCTCCTCTAGGTCTAGAATTCTATAACCTTTGTTAACAAATAAAGAACTAAAAGAAATAAGTAGAAGTAGAAGAAACTTGAATAAAACTTAAAACTTAGAACTTGTATATCTTGTATGTAAAAGCTTGTATGGAATGCCAAAACACTTAGGCATATAAATATATGAGTTCATTAGGTTAAAAAACTCGTCAGGGGCATTCTTGTAAAATGTGATATCTTGGGCTTCAAGTTCGGCCAGGTCCAACTTGTCTTTCTGCCGCCTCAGTCTCGATCGATAGTACAGGGTGTACATCGATCGATTATAGTCTCGATGTATCGTCCTTCGGCTAATGTGTGTCGATCGATTGTACAGAGTGTGCATCGATCGATGTGTAACTCTGGTGTCGACCTCTGGTCTTGATCACGGGTGAACTCTTCTTTAAGCTCCAAAAAGGCACCTAAAACATCACTTTTCTCCAAAATACTTCTGAACCTGAAAACATACCTAATAGACTCCAAAACATAGATAATAGTAGTAAAACACTCATATACCAGGGTAAAACGGGTAAAATCCATGGTATATCAACTCCCCAGACTTAACCTTTTGCTTGTCCTCAAGCAAACACACAAGCAGTCTTTATGAAAGAGGTTTTGAAAAGCAGGACTAAATCAAATTCAAACTTAGACTCATAATCTCTACTTTGTTGCAAACCACATCTAAGAGTCTGTCAATCACGAAGCACATTATGCAATATCCTAATTAAACAACTTTGATCATCTAGCCAACAACTTTGCAATCATGTCTGACTAACCCCTCTGATTTCATTTCTGTACATAAAATAAAAGTGCAGGCTTTACCTTGGGAGTATCGATCACAGGATGCAAGGTTGCTCAAACAAGTATCTGGACCTGCGGTAAAATTAGTTCCTATCCTCTCTCTCTACTATTTCTCTCCTAGTCAAGTCTGCTTCATTTGCAAGACATTGACCAAGATTGACAGGCTTCCATGAATCAAGCCTTAATGGTTGCAGCCACCAAGTCCTGTTCACTTCTTTTGACCTATATTCTAGGAATCATTAAGCAAGTCTTGAAGGGGTAACCACCAAGCCCTGTTCGAACCCTTTACCTATAGAATTCTTATGAATCAAGTTTTGAGGGGGTAACCGCCAAGTCCTGTTCAATTCCTTCCTAGTTAATGACTAATTAATCCTAGAACATAAATTAAAGATAATTTTCGATTTTTTTTTTTTTAACTAAGAAACTTGTGAAAATTAAATCTAATTTCAAAATGAAAGAGAGAGGGTGATAAAACTATCTACACAAGACTTTTACCTTCCAGACTTGTTTGAAGCATCCGATCCCATGTATACCAAGCCCCAAGACAAGCAAAGAATTGTCAGGTTAGGTTGGAAATCAGCTTTGGTTCCTCCGACAATCAATGAAAGTGTTGTCATAGCTGACAGGTGATCAACTTTAGCATCTATAGTACATTCTGCATCAACAAATCTAAGAATGGTGCCTAAAAGATTGGTTAGATAAAAAGTGAAAATTTAAATTATTATTATCCCTTTCTTGACTCAATAAAAACCATTTTGAAAACATTTTTGGATGAAATCAAAAGGTAAACAACATCAGTAATCATCCCCCCAGACTTAAATCATACACTGTCCCCAGTGTATAACCAGTCCAGTGAAGGCATATGCAATAATAAAGTACACTGATATCAAAAAAATTTAGAACGATATACCTGACCGCGATGCGTATCGATCGATGTTGAGTCGCATTCGTCGATCGCTTCTGTTTGGTTCATGTCGATCGATATCGACTGTGTCATGTCTTTCGATTTCAATGGCAATCGTCTAGTTGTAACTGCAAAGAAAAACAAATACGAAAAATAAAATCCTAAAGATAAAATAAAATGAAAAACTACCTAACAGTGGATTGCCTCCCACTTAGCGCTTTGATTATAGTCATCGAGCTTGACTTTGGATGGAATGAGCTACTGAGATGAATTCCAGGTACTTGTTGAGAAACAAGTATCGTCCTTCTCTTTCTTCTCGCCGAACCATGCGTCAAAGAGGCTTCTTGTGGCTTCATATTCTCTGGTTCGTTTCTTCTTTATCTCAATCAACTCATCAGTGATCCTTTGAATCCTTTCTTCATGACCTTCAATGCTGAACTCTTGCCATCCTAACTTCCTGTAGGCATGTTCTGAAAGATCACTGAGCTCTGCTTGCATTGAATCAAGGCGTTGGATCATTTTGTCGTGGATGGAGCTGGTATCGATCGATTCCTTTGTTGAAATGTTGGTCGATGGCTGTTGAAGTCCATCGATCGATGCGCTGGATGCTCGGTCGATCGATTCTAGGGGTGCAGGTCTGCTCGCAAGCTGCCTCTGAATTGCTTTAATTTCTTTCCGCATCCCTTCTATGCTAGATTCCATGCTTCCAACCTCGTTAACAAGCGGGAAATACGTTTGGTCTAGACGTCTATCTTGTGAATCGTCCACGCTTGTTATTGCTGTGTAGACTTCATCAGCTAATTTATCCAAATCGGCTGTGGTACAGATCTCAGAAGTATGTATACCGATCGATGCAATAGGTTGTTCATCGGTCGATTTTTGTTTCTGCTGATTCTCGTGAAGCTTCTCTGCAAAGAGCTTCATCTGGCCGTCGATTTCAGTCAATCGCCTATCGATTGATGTGAGGTTGAGATCGTCGATCGATGCAATCGATGCAGCCTGGTAATCGAGTTGACGTTGGAACTTCTCAGCCTCCTGCTGCATAGTATCTATTCGTAGTGCGAGTTCCTCCAGTTCTTTGTCTACTTAGAAGTGTATATCTGCAATTTTCCTCTCAACTGCTTTCAGACGAGTCAATCCTCCAAAAGGATTGCAAGGTGCAGTGGGGTTCATATCTGCATGTGCTTCATTGATAAGGCGGATAGATCTCTTTATCTCTTCTGTGCAGATGCTTAGATCCCCTAGGTTGTGAAAGATACGTTCACAGGTTGTTGTTTGTTTGCTGCTGAGACGAGCTTCTGCTTTCTTCAATTCTTTCCAGATATCTCCAAGAGACTCATCAACCTCATGTTTTGAGTAGGTGGTCGATGGTGTGGGCTCCGTATCGATTGATTTTAATGTTACTCCGTCAATCGATATTGATCTTTTCTGGCTATGGTTCTGTGCGTTGCGAAGATCTTCAAGTTCCAGCTCAAGACGTTGAACCTTCTTGAGAATTCCCTGGTCTGCACTGAACATCCAGTTCATCTCACTGCGAAGCTTGTCTATGGCCTCTTCTAAACTCTTTTCCATGGAGAGCATTTCCCATTTGCGTTCTCCAAGTAAACCGGTGAACATCTCGTTGATCTCGTCTTTGGTGTAGGTTTCTTGCACCAATTCCCTTCTTGTAAATGAACTAGCGTGCTCTGGTAGACAGATGTAGGAGCGCTCGTCCATTGAAGTTCTTGGAGCAGTTTCTTGATGTCGTCTTTAGAAATTCTGATGACGTCACCATCTATTCCTCTAGCAAAGCCATTCTCGTCTCTGTAGACCCCATACTCATCTCTCTGCTCCCAAAAAAATTTTCGAACTCCATATCGAAAGGCTCTCTTTCCGAATTCGGGACACTTATCGATCGATGCAACACACTCTGTATCGATCGATTTCCGTTGAAGATATGGATCCTTCCTGTTGAGATGGTTATCCTCAGCTTCCTTTGGCTCGGTTGTTGTGTCTGCCTCCTGGTGCTGATAATGGTGGTCTGGTCCGTAGCGTTGTTGCTGGAATAGTTTGTGGGATCCATTGGCTAACTGTAGGACGTCTGCAATGTCTTCTCTGGATATGTGGAGTGTTCGTCCATCCATTGAGCGTGCAAAACCTTGTGAATCCCTGAAAATACCAAACTCATCCAGGATTAGATTACCGAAATTAAGTACATTTGAATTTGTTACCTGGGATGGTTGGGTGTATGTATCGGTCGATGGCACAGATTTGGAATCGGTCAATGGTTGTTCAGGCCTATCAGTCGATTGTACTGGTGCCATGTCGATCGATGAGACTGCTTCGGGTTGGGTGATGTATGTTGGTGTGGCGGTCTCGACCGCGAAGCTCTCGTACTGGTAGTCGCTTGCCCTGCTCCCAATTGAGTAGTCTCCGTCTCGCGTGTTGTTGACTGTGTTGTCGAATGATGCGAGGCAAGTAGTATCGATCGATGGGGAGAAGGCCCTGTCGATCGATGTCGTGATTCTGAGGTTGTGGTGGAGAAGTCGATCTTCATCTTCTCGAAGGTTGTGACATTCTATAGCTCTCTCCTCCCAGTAATCATCAGTATACTCCTCATTGTGAGTAGTATTTTCAGCACGTGGTGGGATGGAGTTGTCGTACTCCCACGTGTTTATTTCGAAATCACCTTCTGGAAACTCCTCCTCGATCTGATTGAATAGTGAATCGATCGATGACCATGTGGGGCTGTTGATCGATGTCGGTTCACCAGAGATGATCGATGAGACAGTGCTACTATCGATCGATTCTGCGGTCTCTATCTCGTATTCGCCTTGTGAGTCATATTCATCTCCACAATAGCAAACAGCTACAAGGTCTGAGCCGTCTTGGATCTTCTTAGGGACGTTGATGACTCGTATTTTTGTCTGAAGGTTGCAGACTGCTCCAACTGTGGCTAGGAAGGCTCTTCCAAGTAATAAAGAAGTAGGTAGGGTTATCTTGACATCCAAGACATAGAAGTTTACTGGAATTAGTGAGTGGATAGGAATATCGACCGATACACCTCTAGCTACGTCGATCGATTACTCTATAGGAGTATCGATCGATACGGCTCTAAGCAAGCTTTATGCGCGAGTTGATACAATGCTCACCATGATCTTAGATCAACTTTCGCATATCTCAAGAGGGTCATAGCATGTTTAGGCAGGTATTGCATGTAATAAACAATGCAATCCAAGTTCATGATCTAGGTAGCTAAGCTAAAAAAGCATTAATAAACAATCCTAACAATAAATATCCAACTATAGCAATTATAGGTTGGGGCTAATCCCTCATATCCTATTTAAACCCTAAATCTAACAAATGAATCTACTCAGACATGGCTAAGTAGTTCATAGCAACAAGGTAATAATATAAGTTCATAGACCTATTAGAGGGTGAACACTTAGGTTCCAATCACAAATATCTTTGGATCTCTCCTCTAGGTCTAGAATTCTATAACCTTTGTTAACAAATAAAGAACTAAAAAGAAATAAGTAGAAGTAGAAGAAACTTGAATAAAACTTAAAACTTAGAACTTGTATATCTTGTATGTAAAAGCTTGTATGTAATGCCAAAACACTTAGGCATATAAATATATGAGTTCATTAGGTTAAAACTCGTCAGGGGCATTCTTGTAAAATGTAATATCTTGGGCTTCAAGTTCGACAAGGTCCAACTTGTCTTTCTGCCGCCTCAATATCGATCGATAGTACAGGGTGTACATCGATCGATTATAGTCTCGATGTATCGTCCTTCGGCTAATGTGTGTCGATTGATTGCACAGAGTGTGTATCGATTGATGTGTAACTCTGGTGTCGACCTCTGGTCTTGATCACGGGTGAACTCTTCTTTAAGCTCCAAAAAGGCACCTAAAACATCACTTTTCTCCAAAATGCTTCTGAACCTGAAAACATACCTAATAGACTGCAAAACATAGATAATAGTAGTAAAAACACTCATATACCAGGGGTAAAAACGGGTAAAATCCATGGTATATCAAAACACTTGACAGAAGTATAAACTAAAAATCAAAGGATGATAAAAATATTCGTCATATATATAAAAGCCGCAAAACGGCTGGGATTCAAAAGCCACCAACGGCCAGTCCCACAAATAAAGTCATATGGCCCCGTAAGGCCATAGCACACTCATATAAACAGGCCACAGTCAGCCTAAAAACTCAACAATACAAATAAAGGAAAAGGGAAATCTATCCCAAATAACCAAAATCTACATACCCAGATATAGAAATGCCAAACGAGTTTGCGGGCTGATCGACCTCTCCCTCTCCGTCCGCAACTCCGGCACCTTCGTCGCCAACACCGGCACCTTCGTCGCCAACACCGGCTCCCGCTTCCGCTGTGTCCTCCGAGACCTCGATGGGATCCCAAAGCTGTCGGACCCTTCCTTCGATCGGAGGAACCAGGGATTCAGCGTGGGCGCACCCGTCCATAAGGACTGATATCTCAGCGACCTCGGCAGGAAAGGAGAACTCCTGGTTCTGCGACTTGTAGAGGGTGGCATCCGAGCCACGACACTCGCGAAAATCACCTACGAATTCCTGAGCATCCTTAAAACTCTCGAATTTGGTGGCAAACAAAGCGGCCCTCCGCTTCATCTCGGCGACAATCGTCCTCCTTCCTTTCCTCTCCGCGCGAACAAGGGCCCGAGAATGGAGATCAGCCTGTCTCTGGCTCTGCTCCTCGACCTCCATCCGAAACCGAAAAGTGAGAGATGCGCGATTCCCGGAAACTCCGATCAAGCGCCGCATTAAACACCCTCATCCCCTGCATGAACTTAAGATTAAAAAAAATATATATGTATATATATACCAAAATTCAGATCAAAGTTCAAAGGATAAACCTCGTTGATTAAACGAGAGCCTTCAGCAACCACTTTCCGCCTCGACTCTTTGTTCAGCGACTCGTGAGTAGTAAAACCGGGAGGGAGGTCAGCGAAAAAATCACTAGGAAGGGGAACCTCGTTGGCTCCACTCTTTTCCCCTGGAGTGAAACAAGGTTTCCATCCTGGCAGCGGAGGATCTCCCGAAACAGTCTCAGAAGCAACTCCTTTTCCTTTCCAAGACCTGTTTCTCTGCCTCTGAGTAGGCAAGACATCAGTGACCGGTTCCTCGTCATACGGAACATCAAGGGGCTGGGAGACGGCTCGAGATCGATGGAGCTCCGTCGCACTTCGAATCCGTTCAAAGGTAAAGGAATTCCAGAAGAACGGTCTGCTGCGGAGGAGATCTCGCTTGGCGAAAAGATCGGCAGGAGTTGGCGGACGGATCCTGTTCGCTGCAAGATATAAAAAAAAAATCAAAATCAAAAACCATCGGCACATAAAAAAATCGTCACTAGTCGTATTACCGCGTTTGAAGTTCCATTCCCGACGGAATAGGTGGAGATAGCTCTCCTCGACGGATTCCCCATCTATTCGAACAAAGAAAAAGCGCTCAAACCATGTCTTGGGGTGCGAAGTGTGCCCCTGGATTATAGCCATGTTTTTCTTTGGTGCCATGCGGAACGAGCCATCAATTCCCGTTGGTCTCATAGCCCAAAGGCCCTTGAAGTCGCCAGGGTTAAGGTCCATCCCTAACTCGTAACTCGCGATCAACACTCCGAGCCAATGCTGTAAAGCCGGAACGTTCAGCTGACTGATCGAAAGCTCGAAGCGGTGAAGCGCGCGAACAATGGTGCCGGGGATCGGGAACCACATGCGGCAAATACGACAGAAAGGCGTCATAGCAAGTGAAGAAACCTTCCGGAGGATTCCTTGCGCTCTCATTGCCACTCAGAATCCGAAAAATGACTTTACATGGGACCTGGTAAAAATCCCGAAGAGTCGCAAGGTAGCGGGGAGAAACCATGCTCGGCGTGAGGGGTGCATTCGGCGACCTCACAGGCCTCCTTGGGATTGGAATATCTTGCAGAAAAGGGAGCGAGCCGCAAAGAGCTTTGTAGTACGCATCCTTTGCGTCTTCATCGACTCCAAACTCTTCATTCGGAATGACCACCTCATTAGCAGAAGAGTCGTCCGAAGATGAATGTGAGGAAGAGTGCCTCTTTGAAGATCCTTTGCTTGAAGAAATTTTCTTTAAAGTGAGGAGAGAATGAAAAGAGAGATGCCTATCTTAGAGGTAAGTTCTGGTGAGGAGTAAAAAGAGATTTACAATTTACTCCCAGCTTTCGGCAAACGATTACGTCTTTACACCTTCCTCACAAGCTATACCGCGAGCTAGGACCTTTTACCAAAACTCCACGGAACCTAGCTAGCTGGGGGGCTAACTGTTGGGGTCAAAATCGGTCACAAAGGAATCGATGCCCGAAAATCCTCGGAAGAACCAAATCTCGGTCATAACTTCAAAAATGAGTAACCGAAAATCCGACGGAATCGATCACCCGACGAGCACGGACCAGCTCGCCCGGCGAGCACGGGCCGGATCGCCGGCGAGCTCACCCGAGACAAGGGAGACCTCGCCCGCGAGCTCGCCCGAGACAAAGGGAGAGCTTGCCTGGCGAGTGCGGGACAGCTCGCCCGGCGAGCACGAGCCAGCCCGGCGAGCTCGACCGAGACAAGGGGGAGCTCGCCCGGTGAGAACGGGCAAGCTCGCCCGGCGAGCACAGGCCAGCTCGCCCGGCGAGCACGGGCAGCTCGCCGGAGAGCTCGACCGAGACAAGGAAAAGCTCGCCCGGCGGCCCCTCGGCCGGCGGCGTGGGCCAGCTCACCCGGCGAGCACGGGCCAGCTCGCCCGGCGAGCACGGGCCAGCTCGCCGGCGAGCTCGACCGAGACAAGGGTGAGCTCCCCCGGCGAGCACGGGCCAACTCGCCGGCGAGCTCGACCATGACACGGGTCAGCTCGCCCGGCGAGTACAACCCCGTCATGGATCAGCTCGCTAGGCGAGTTCGGCCAAGGCACAGGAGAGCTCGCTCAGCGAGCATGATCAACCTTTCGACGATTATTTCTGAACCCGGTTTTATCCCGTGACCATGCGTCTTCGTCCAAAATTTCTGTAACTCAATCCTTAGGTCCACGAATATAACATCAACGTTCCGTCTATGAATATCTCCAAAAGCTTTCGGGAAATTGGGAAGGTTAAGTCTCTCGAACGGTTTCCCACTCTTCGTGGTAGGGTGGGTTACGATCAATTCAACATCAACCACCTCGGCTGTACGAAGAGACGAGGTTCCGTTAGAAGGATCGTACCTATGCCAACGGACACTTCGCGAGTAAAAACGCTTAAGTCTCAATACGTCCCAAAGAAGGTCTGAATTGCAAACGACGGCCCACCTACGATCCAAAGGGACTTAAGCCCAAAGATAAGGATGACGGTTTATTTCATTCGCGGAAAGAGATAAATGTCAAGTTTCCGCGAAGATAAATGTCAAATTTCCGCGAAGATAAATGTCAAATTTCCGCGAAGATAAATGTTAAGTTTCCGAACATAATCATGAAGGAAATATGGAAAAGCCTGTTCCGCGACAAATCCGGTTCGAGAGGAGGTAGACTGACCTAAAAGGAGGAGTCTATAAGGAGATATTGAGGCGAAGAGCAAGAAGAGAGCTTTCTCAGAGCAAACTTAGCACTTAGAGCAAATTAGGCATTTTTCCGTTTTTACTATCGAGCTGTGACTCAACTAGGTTAGAACTTAGGTTGCTAGACTATTAAACTTGCCGACAGCTCTCGTAACCAAGGCTCTCACCTGTTGTTCACGCTCAAACGCGGATTCGGAAATAAGATCTTTTTGCTCTTTTTTCTTTTACGATTTACTACCTTGCTATTTTCGTCATATTGATTGTGTTGTGTATGGCCCAGCAGATAACCGGGACCTTCAGGGGAAACTAGGTTTACTTGGTTCTCCTCCGATCAACTAAAACTCGACGGTGTGAATTTCGGTTCCCACATATTATCCTTCTCACTAATCATGTTTAGCCTTGAATCATCATTGGTCTTGAGGTTTTCCATGGCAATTAGTGAGTAGATCTATCTAGGGTTCATGGGTTAGGGAGACTAAGGGTGATTAGGCTAGATCTAGGGTGTTCTAGTGTAGATCTATCTTTTTTCCTTGCTTGTTGAGGGTTCTTAATGCTATTTTAGTCTTGATCATACTAAAATAGATTTCTAGACATTTCCCACCCACAAGGTGTTCTATGAAATGTCTGAACCAACTCTCCTAAGGTTTTAACATTCTTTACCAAAGACCATTTTTTGTAAAGGTGTTAAGATGGCCAGTAGACTTGCTCTTAATGATTGCTTGCATATTATTCAACCAATGATCATTTGATGCTTGAGATGTGTTAGCAAATGAACATTCTTCTTGACCATAGAGTTTGTTGAGGATTGTTTCTAGGCTTAAGGTTGCTAGATTGATTGTTTCCTGCCACCCATAGATTGATGCTTGATCACCCAAAGTCAATTACCTTGTCCCAAGAACCCATTTCCTTCATATAAAAAAGTAAGTTCATTTTTATATTGCATTTTTAGTATTGTCTTAATCATATTCACCTTCACTCAATGGTTGCACTTAGATTAAGCAATGTCTTGTTTTCCTTTGCATGATAATCACTTATAACTGGATTGACATCATTTATATTACAACATTTGATAGGACAATTTGAAAAGTCCTTCATCAACATGCCAATTGATATACCATGGATTTTACCCGTTTTTACCCATGGTATATAAGTGTTTTTACTACTATTATCTATGTTTTGGAGTCTATTAGGTATGTTTTCATGTTCAGGAGCATTTTGGAGAAAAGTGATGTTTTAGGCGCCTTTTGGAGCTTAAAGAAGAGTTCACCCGTGATCAAGACCAGAGGTCGACATCCAGAGTTACACATCGATCAATGCACACTCTGTGCTATCGATCGACACACATTAGCCGAAGGACGATACATCGAGATCATAATCGATCGATGTACACCATGTACTATCGATCGATATCGAAGCGGCAGAAGACAAGTTGGACCTGGCCGAACTTGAAGCCCAAGATATCACATTTTACAAGATTGCCCCTGACGAGTTTTTAACATAATGAACTCATATTTATATGTGCCTAAGTGTTTTGGCATAAGAAAGACCACAAGTTTTATACAAGTCTTCTTCTACTCATTTCTTTTACTGTTTTCATTACTTTGCAAGTTCTCAATAAATTCTATTCAGTTCTTTACTTGTTCTTCTTAACAAAGGTTATAGGATTCTAGATCTAGAGGAGAGATCCAAAGAGATTTGTGATTGGCACCTAAGTGCTCACCCTCTAATAAATCTATGAACTCCTATTATTACCTTGTTGCTATGAATTACTTAGCCATGTCCGAGAAGATTCATTTGTTAGATTTAGGGTTTAAATAGGATATGAGGGATTAGCCCCAGCCTATATCTGCTATAGATGTGATATTTATTGTTAGGATTGTTCACTAATGCTTTTTCTAGCTTAGCTACCTAGAACATGAACTTGGATTGTATTATTCATTCAATACAATTCCTGACAACATCCTAAACATGCTATGACCCTCTTGAGACATCCGAAAGCTAATCTAAGATCATGGTGAGCATTGTATCAACTCGCGCATAATGTCTGCTTAGAGCCGAATCGATCGATACTCCTATAGAGTAATCGATCGACGTAGCTAGAGGTGTATCGGTCGATATTCCTATCGAATAATCGATCGATACTGTCGGCGATATAGCTGGCCGCAAACACCATTTAGCATCTAAGTAATAGATGGTCTAAATATTGCGAGAGCTGATGGATTTATTTAATAGTGTTGAGCTCTGACATATCATGCAAGCAACTTGTTAGAATTTCTAGTATTTATAATCCTGAATTCCTGAATCTAACTACTTTTCTTTATTGTCTTAAAACCAAAACCTTTCAACTGAGTAATCTTACCATTACTCAACAAACCTGCAATTTACTTTAAACCATTTTCAACCTAGCATAGTCACTAAGATTGCATCTTATTTGTACACTAGCTCTCTGTGGATTCGATCCCTAAGTACTGCAACTAAACCTCTTATTTGAGAGAGTAAAGTCACTCCTTAGGGTAATTTTAGTGATATCACCAATCAGTACCAGAAACAGCAAGGAGGAATTGTTTTACTTAACAGACCCAGCACGTGTGGAACGCTTGATCCGCAGAGAGAAACGTGCTACATCGATCGACGCCACTACTAGTGCATCGACCGATTCTGATCAACAACCGTCTACCGAGTTTCAGCAACCATCGATCGACACTCGCTCAACCACATCGACCGATACTTCTCAGTACCTGTCGACCGACATCGTCCACCCGACATCGACCGATACCGCACATCGCGCATCGATCGATACTGAGCTGCGAGACATGGTTGCGCCTTTGATTCTCATGCAAGACGAGAATGGAGACCTGCATGACCGTGAAGGTCATCTGTATAATGTAGCAGGTCAGAAGATAGATGGACAGAGGGCTGCAATCCTAGATCCATCTGCTACTAATGAGGTTGCTAATGTTATTCGACAAAGAACAATGACAGAATTGATCAAGCCTAGTCAGTTCTATACCAATTGGCGTGCGATTCAACCTCCACAAATCCAGGGATTTGAAATCCGACCCACATACTTCTCTCATGTGGGTCAGTACCCCTATTGTGGTCTTCCTCATGAAAATCCCATGGACAATATTGAGACACTAGAAGATTTGGTGTCTGGCATCCAGGAAGATGAAGCAACCAAAGACTACATCATTTGTAAGTTGTTCAAATATTCTCTCTCTCTGGGAATGCTATTAGTTGGTTGAAACTCCTACCACCAGGATCTTTCACTACATGGAACATGAACTTGGATTGTATTATTCATTCAATACAATTCCTGACAACATCCTAAACATGCTATGACCCTCTTGAGACATGCGAAAGCTAATCTAAGATTGTGGGAACCGAAATTCACACCGTCAATTTCCGATAAATAAGATTGCGGAGGAAATCCAAGTAAACCCGACTTTCCTTGAAGGTCCGGATTCTCTGCGTTGCCACACGAAATCGATAAAGTAAACAGAAGACAAAGATGGGAATTGTAATATTTGCCCGAAGGCGTTTTATTAGATGAAAGAAACGAGTACAAGGATTCTCCGAAAGACAGAGAGATTTGCGATTAAAGAAAAAGATAGAGTCGCAGGCAGCCAAACGTCCTAAGCCTTGCTCCGCTAGTCTAACCACCTAAACCCTAGTTCTTCTAAGCTAGCAGGATGCTCTAAGTCTAATTTTCGATCCCTTCTCCTCTGCTCTTGTTCTCCTTATATAGTCGCTCCTAGGTCGGTTTGCCTTAAGATGATGGACCTCTCCTTTGGGCCCAAACTTATCTCTTCAGGAAATATTCCATTTTCGCCGATCTTCGTAATTATCCTCGAGTTTTGGTGACTTGATGTTTATCCGATGTTCGGAAATCGGATAAACCGTCATAGCCTGATTGGGCCTGAATTCTTAAAATCGTAAGTAAGTCCATGGACTCGTCTTAAGTCGTTGAACGGTTTATACGATTTCTGAAAGACTATCTTTCTCGTAAAATAAACCGTATAGCCTAAAGGATCGATGTTCAAGTTAATCGACCTTGTTTTATGCGATATCTTCTAGAAATCCAATCCTTCTAGTTTTGTGGTAAAACATCGAGGACGATTCCAATCGAAGTCAAACGATGTTTATTCCGTAACGTGATCGTCCCAAACTCACGATGATAGATCCAAATAAGTCAAGATGGGATCAGACCGAACGATGGGACCGAGACCAGGACAGGGCCGTCGACCGGCGCCAGGCGGGTGCCGCCGGCCAGGCCAGCCGTGGCGGGTGCCGCCGCCAGGCCAGCCAGCGTGGCGGTGCCGCCGGCGCTAGGCGGGTGCCGCCGGCCAGGTCGGTGTGCCGCTAGGCGTGCCGCCGGCGCCCAGGTCGGTGCCGCCGGCGCCAGGCCAGCCAGCGGCAGTGCCGCCGGCGCCAGGCCGGGCCGCCAGGTGCCGCCAGGTTGGTGCCGCCGGCCAGGCCGGCCAGCGTCACGGTGCCGCCGGCCAGGTCGGTGCCGCCCGGCAGGTCGGTGCCGCCGGCCAGGCCAGCCCGCGTGGACGGTGCCGCCGCACTAGGTTGGTGCCGCCAGGGCGGCCAGCGTGGCCAGTGCCGCCGTTAAGGCCGCCTTGCCATCCGTGGGTTTTCCATTGTTCGATCTCTTTTCCCGTTAGTCGCTCGTGCGGGAAATCTTCGAGTTTGGAAGGATCTTTAGCCTTAGATTTCGAGATAACCGTTTTTGACCCCAACAGTTAGCCCCCCAGCTCGTAAGATCGGAGACGATTTTGCGGGCGAGTGTTTTGAATTTTTTGAAAATCGAAATTTTCGGCTAAGGATTTTTCCGCAGGAAACCTGTGTCTTCACCTCCCTTTTTCTTATAAATAGCCAGCCTTCCCTTCTCATTCTTCACATCTTTTCAAATTCTCTCTTCTTCTCTCTCAAGAAAGAAAATGTCTTTATCCCAAGTTGAAAAGAATGATTCTGATGTTGAGATGGGTGAGGCCGGCCAAGCTCCGTCGGTTACGGCCAGCCAAGCTCCGGCCGTTCAGGCTGTTCAGGAGGCTACTCCGTCCCTCATTGATGGGTTTGATTCTTTCAAGGCTAAGCTATCCCGGCGTAGTGCTGCGAAAGGCTTAAAGCGGGCGAGGACTGAGACGCCCGATGTTCCTTCCGCGGCTCCAACTCCTTTGCCTGCTCCCCGGTTCCCAGCCCGGTCCCATCCGATGCCCTCCCGTCTACGGAAGGGGTTATTTTTCCCGAACAGACTCTTGATGTTCAGATCCATCCATCGGGTTCTTCGACTGCTCCGATCGTGATCTCCGGAAGAGAGGACGCGATAGAATCTGCACCTCTTCCCCCGGCGAAGAGGGAACTTGTCTTGGGACTGCCAGCGGCTGGTGCCGCGCCGTTGCCCAAGGGAAGGGCAAGGGCTGGGCGTCCAGCGAAAAAGCGGTGCGAGCGAGGAAAGCGAACTCGAGCCGTTGGCGCGTCATCGTTCCAAGGTTCGATTTTAATTTGTCTGCAATTCTTGCACCGTTTTTTTTTTACGATGATACTTACTCCTTCCTTTTTGCGGGCAGTTTGTGTCGCTGATTGACGGAATGCTTGGCGAAAAGCGGGTCGGAAGTCATTCGTCTATCGAAGGAACAGAGTCGTCGCAGGAAGCGCTGAAGCGTACTAAGGCTGCATTGCAGACCGTCGAGGACACCCATGCTGCCCAGACGTCCCAGCTTGAGGTTCGTATCAGCGATCTTGAGCGACTTTGGGAAGACCGAGTTCGTTACTCAAGGTGAAGAAAGAGAAGAGGAGTAAATCCTCGAAAGTCCGCCGTCTTCGAGAAGGTTTAGGCTCACGAGGAGATGATCGCCGTAGATCCTCGGAGGTTGCCGATGCCCGCGACGACTTCTTTGGTCGTCAGACTAGGATGGCCATCCTGTTTGAGTACTTGATAGCTGTCCGCAAGAGGGACTTGGCTTTAGCGGGGATCGAGGGGAGTCTGAGCAAGCTCGAGTTGCTTCGGGGTAACGAGGCCCCGTCTTTGGACTTGGAGGAAGCCAGATTATCGTCTGTAAAGGAGAGGGCGCCACCGAGGAGATTTCGATTCAATCCTTGCCGCCTGCAAGCCGAATGCACCTTGCTCCGACCTTCAAGACTCAGAAGATCAGGAGCGCACGGAGAAGATTGCGAGGTTGGCTGACGAGGCGGGTAGTGGCGATGCGCCCGAGGGAGGCGACGGCAGGCTATCCTTGTCGCGAGTGAGGATGAAGATGACGCCCTGGGCGTCTAGGTTTATCAATCCTTCTGGGATTTCGTTTTATGTGTTTCGCCGTTAAGAGGCCATGATGTATTTATCGACTGGCCGCTGGTGGCTTCAATCCCTGCCCCTTTTGGGGTTTTGTTTGAATTTCGAGTCTCAATCTATGAAACGCTTTCGATTATTTATGAACTTCAGTTTTTTTGAAGTATGAGAAAGAGGGTGTGAGTTGTCGCCTCATTCCTAGTTCCCCGATGATCACCGCATCTATTGTTCAGATAAAGCGAGATTTTCCGCGGTTTACCGATTTACGCGAACTCGTGAAACGAATAGGCTTAAGTGAAGAGACAAATTTTTGGATCTCGTATACCATACTATGTCTGTGAGATGTCAAGATCCAGCGTGGCTGGGTTTAGGGCAAGACCTAGGTTTACTCTCGGACTGAGGCTTTGCGATGACAAATCGGCTTTGTTAGCCGTTTGCGATTTTAACCTGATTCGCACCGCTTAAAATCCGCGAATTGTTGTCGGCTTATATGATTTGTTTGGGCGTGAGTCGAGCTACTTCCTTTACGAAGAGCTAGACCAAAATTTTGGATTTCTTGTATAGCGTGCTATGTTTATCCTTGTCGGATGTAAGAGAGCCTACCCCTCGAAGGCTGCTATTTGTCTGTTAGACGCTAGAGTTCGCTTGTTGTGATCAGCAACAACGAAATGATACCGCTTTTGAGGTGCGTTTGTATGTTCAGAGACGAAGATTTCGTCTGCAATGTTTTGCGGAAAAGAATGTCCTTTAAGCGTTAGCGACGTCTCGTAGTGCTGAAGGTCGATTTTTCCTTATGCCGCATCTCGTGTTGAAACGCTTGCGGGCTTTGGGGATGTCTTTGCGAATGTTCGCAGCCAGAAAACTGTTGTTTCCGCTTTGGACGCTGACCAAGGGGTCGCGTAAGTTTGACCAGGGAGCGCCTACATTCACAGTGCTTCGTGAAGTGTTGGCCATCCGGGATTTGTTTTTGATGTGATAATCGCTTAGTGGATACTAGATCCGTTGTTGTGGCCGTTTCGGCTGATTTTGAAAAGTCGTGAAAAAGTTTGAAAATTTTAGTCTTCGAAATTTGTGGGAGTATACGAGTATATACCCCCTTTTAAATTGGGGATAGCTGAATCTGCGGTTGGCGAAGTTGCCTACGCACTTTTCTAGGGATCAAGCCATCTCGTAGTTCTTTGTACCGCGTTTTATCGCTTAGTGGTAGTATTTTTGAGGTGCATCGCATTCCAAGTTCTCGGATTTTGACGCCTTGCATGTTTGCGATTTGGTATGAGCCTGGTCGGACTACTTTTATGACTTTGTACGGTCCTTCCCAGTTTGCTCCCGTTTTCCTGCGTTTCGTTCGGCAGTGTTTTGGAAGACTTTATGTAAGACTAAATCGCCTTCTTTGAACCTCGCGATGGCGACGCTTGAGTTGTAGTACCTTGCGGCAGCGTGCTGGTAATTCTGGATTCAATGAGTGCCTGGTCGCGCGCTCATTGATGAGATCGAGATTGTCCAGCATCATAGCGTCGCTTAAATCCTCTCTTCGGGAGGAATCTTCTCCGCACTCGGAATTCTACTCCGGGGGATCATACATTCCGCTTCGTAAACGAGGGCGAATGGAGTTTCACCCGTAGTCGCCTTGGGTTGTACGATGCGACCAAAGAACTCCTTCGAGCTCCTCTGCCCATCGCCTTCTTGGCGTCTAGGCGTTTCTTGAGTCCGTCAAGGACGGTTTTGTTGATGGTTTCTGCCTGTCCGCTGCATTGCGGATATCTGGAGTTGACTTTGTAAGTCGATTTTCCATTTTTCGCAGAATGCTTGAATCGAGCAGAGATAAATTGAGATCCATTATCTGTTACGATTTTTGCGGGACCCCATGTCTAGTTATGATATGTTTCCAGCGAAGTTCTCGACTTGTGTGTCTTTGATACTTGCGTAGGATTCTGCTTCTACCCATTTGGAAAAGAAACCGTAGGACTAGGAGGAAGCGCTTTTGTTTTGATGGGTGCATAGGTCCGACGATGTCCATGGACCATCGCATGAAAGGATAGGGGACGAGATTGAGGAGAGGATCTCCGCGGGTTGATGGATTGTTGGAGCATGCCTTTGGCATTTCTTGCACTTCCGGCAATTTCTCGCAGTCTTTACCATGGTTGGCCAATAATAACCGTGGCGTTTGATTTTGACCGCAGAGATCTTCCGCCAGAATGATTTCCGCATGATCCAGAATGGACCTCTTCCATGATTCTTCTCGCCTTTCCCCTTGCGCATGTCATGAGAGGACCAGAGAAACACCACTTATAAATTTCTCCCTCTATCGTGGACGCATCGCGCGCAGGTTTTCACTTTACGCCCATTTTTGGCGGGTAAGGTTCCATTCACGATATAGGCTCGGATTGGTTCTAACCAAGGGCTGTCGCAGCCATACTCGGTTGGGTTCACATCCGCTTCGGTTGATCCTCGACTTCTTCCGCATCTTCAATCTCGTCCCGATTAGATTGACGACCACTGGTGGTCCGATGCTTCGATGCTCGATGAATTCGACCGGGATTACTCTTTGGAGCCCTGGATCTGAGCTTGAGGCGAGGGCAGCCAAGGCCGGCCTGACGTTTTCGGCGAGGAATTCTGGTCAGGGCTTAACTGGTCGAATTTCGAGCCAGTTCTTGGACGAAGTTTTAGATATCGCCCATCCTTTCGCCTCTTGCCTCATATTCTCCGCTGTATTGATTGGCGACTAACTGAGAATCGCAGTAAGCGGAATATTACGGATTTTAACCCATGGGCCAGCCGCAAGCCCGCGACGAGTGCTTCAGTATTCTGCCTCATTGTTTGAAGCATGAAAAGCCAATCGGAAAGACTGTTCTAGGATTTCCCGCTAGGAGGTGAGTCGATTCGATTCGATCCTTGTTTGGATGAAGATCCGTCGACGGGAGGACCCAAGTTGAGTTTGGTTCCTCGTTAGTCATGCTTCTAGTGGGTAACTCTACCAAGAAATCCGCAAGTACTTGGGACTTTGCACATGTCCTTGGGCGATATTCGACGTCGATTCACTCAGTTCGATTGCCCATTTTGCGAGCCTACCGGATTGACTCGACTATGCAGGATTATCCGCAGGGAACGTGGTGAGAACCACTATAGTATGAGACTGGAAATATGGTCTTAGTTTTCTTGCCGAGGTTATGACGGCGAATGCTAATTTTCCATTAGCGGTATCGAAGCTCGCGATCCAGTAACGTCTTGCTTACGTAAAGATTGGCTTTGTTCGCCGTGTTCTTCTCGTATCAAGACGCCACTGACTGCCGCTATGAAACTGCGATATAGAGGAAAAGAGGTTCACCTTCCACCGTTTTGCGAGGACTGGTGGAGTGGCCAGGTAATGTTTCAACTGTTGGAAAGCTTTTCACATTGCTCGACCATTCGAACTTCTTGTTTCCTTCAATGTTTCGTAAACGGTAGGCACTTATCCGTGGAGCGAGATGAAACGGTTCAAAGCCGCGACTCTTCCGTTAGCCTCTGACTTCGCTTGGTTCTCGGGAGGCCATCTCTATCAGTCGCCGATTTGTTTAGGGTTGGCCTCGATTCCGCGATACGCTACGAGGTATCCGAGGAATTCTCCCGATGCCACCGCGAATCTACATTTCGCGGGTTGAGTTTCATGTTATGCTGGTTGAGTCGTGCAAAACATTCCTCTAGGTGGGCTATATGATCGTGTTCGCCAAGAGATTTTACGAGCATATCATCGATGTATACTTCCATAGTTTTTCCGAAGTTGCTCGGCAAACATTTTGTTGACGAAGTCGCTGATATGTTGCACCCGCTTTTAAGACCGAAAGGCATTACCTTGTAGCAATACGCTCTGCGGTCTGTGATGAATGCAGTTTTTCGCGGTCGCCGGATTCATCATGATCTGATTGTATCCGAAAAGCGCCCATGAATGACAGAAGCTTGTTTCCGCGGTTGCTTCGACCAGTCGGTCGATGTGTGGGCGAAGCAATCCTTTGACAGGCTTTATTCAGATCCGCGAAATCGACACAGACTCGCCACTTGCCGCTCTTCTTTTTACCACGCATGGTTGGCAAGCCAGTCCGATACCTGACTTCTGTTATCGACCCTACTTTGAGGAGTCTTTCGACTTCCTCGCTGACTGCGGTGGCACGCCAGGTCCCAGCTTCGCCTCTTTTGCTTTATGGGTTTGTGAGTCGGGTCGATGTTAAGTTCGTGACATGTTACGCTTAATGTCAATTCGGGCATGTCCTCCGCAGCCCGCTTAACGCATTGAGGTTCTTTTGAGGCATGCGATGAGCTCTGCTTTTATCGGTTCGCGGAGGTTGGCTCGATTTCATGCACCGCTCCGGAAGGAATCGCCGAGGCAGATTGAGACCACCGGTTCGCAGGTTGGTTCATGCTTCCTTCCAGGGCCTCAGCTCTGGGACTGCCAGAAAGTTTCCGCTAATCGTGAATCGCTTTGCTTTTCCGAGAGGTCTCGATTTCGAATTTTTCCGCTTTAGTTCGGCGAGGTAGATTTGCGCTGCTCGCGACTACCATGTATTGTTTCGACCCGAAAGGTGTCGGGAACTTGAGGCATAGGTGGAATGTCGATGGGATCGCCTCATGGAGTTTAGCCAGGTGTTCCAACTATCGCTGTATGATGTTGGACCATCGATCACCAGGAATTCCACGCTTTTGGCGACGCCCCGCTCTGACTGAGAGGTTAGTCGAACCGAGGGTCATAACTTCCCCGAGAGTCCAATACTGGGCTGGGGTCATCTGTAAGGATGTTTAGATCGACGCCCATCCTCTCGAGGGTGCTTTTATAGATAATATTAGCCGAAAGCACCCGTGTCGACTAATACCCTTGCTACGCCAATACCCTGGATCGTAAGTTCTATTACGAGGAGATTGTTGTGAGGTTTGGCTATACTAGCCGCTGCTCGATCCTCGAAGATACGATGTTGCGGACTGACAAAGTAGCCATACTGAACTTCGATCGATTGGTGGTTTTTCGAGTTAGAGAATCCGTCCCCTCTTCTAGCCAAACTGGGAACCGAAATTCACACCGCCAATTTCCGATAAATAAGATTGCAGAGGAAAGCCAAGTAAACCCGACTTTCCTTGAAGGTCCGGATTCTCTGCTGCCACCGAAATGGAAAAAGTAACAGAAGACAAAGATGGGAATTGTAATATTTTCCCGGCGTTTTATTAGATGAAAGAAACGAGTACAAGGATTCTCCGAAAGACAGAGAGATTTCGCGATTAAACAAAGATAGAGTCGCAGGCAGCCAAACGCCCTAAGCCTTGCTCGCTAGTCTAACCACCTAAACCCTAGTTCATCTAAGCTAGCAGGATGCTCTAAGTCTAATTTTCGGATCCCCTTCTCCTCTGCTCTTGTTTCCTTATATACCCTCCTAGGTCGGTTTGCCTTAAGATGATGGACCTCCTTTGGGTCCAAACTTATCTCTTCAGGAAATATTCCATTTTTGTCGATCTTCGTAATTATCCTCGAAGTTTTCGGTGACTTGATGTTTATCCGATGTTCGAAATCGGATGAACCGCCATAGCCTGATTGGGCCTGAATTCTTAAAATTGTAAGTAAGTCCGTGGACTCGTCTTAAGTCGTTGAACGCTTTATCACGATTTCTCGGAAAGACTATCTTTCTCGTAAAATAAACTGTACAGCCTAAAGGATCGATGTTCAAGTTAATCGACCTTGTTTTATGCGATATCTTCTACGAAAATCCAATCCTTCTAGTTTTGTCGTAAAACATCGAGGACGATTCCAATCGTCGAAGGATGTTTATTCCAGAGCCGTGATCGTCCCAAACTCACGATGATAGATCCAAACAAGTCAAGATGGGATCAAACCAACACGATGGGACCGAGACCAGGGCGAGGGCCGTCGACCGCGCCAGGTCGGTGCCGCCGGCGCCAGGCCGCCAGCGGGCGGTGCCGCCGGCGCCAGGCAGTGCCACCGGCGCCAGGCCAGCAGCGTGGCGGATGCGCGGCGCCAGGTCGGATGCCGCCGGGAGTCGGTTACGCCGGCGCCAGGCCAGCCAGCTGAAAGGTGCCGCATCGGTATGCCGCCAGGTCGGGTGCCGCCCGGCGCCAGTGCCGCCGGCGCCAGTCGGGTTCCGCCGGCGCCAGGCGGCCGCGTCATGGTTGCCGCCGGCGCAGGTCGGTGCCGCCGGCACCAGGTCGGTGCCCCGGCGGGTCGTGCGCCCGGCGTGCCCAGCGCCACGGTGCCGCCGGTATAGGTCGGTTCCGGCGCCAGGCCTGCCGCGTGATGGTGCCGCCCGGCCAGGTCGGTGCCGCGGCGCAGGCCGCCGCTGTCCGCGGGTGCCGCCGCGCCAGGCCAGCCAGCGTGGCAGGTGCCGCCCGGTAGGTTAGTGCCGCCCGGCACCAGGCCGATCCGTGGCGGTGCCGCCGGTCGCCAGGCCGTCTTGCTGTCCGTGGGTTTTCCGTTGTTCGATCTCTTTCCCCGTTAGTCGCTCGTGCGGGAAATCTTCGAGTTTGGAAGGATCTTTAGCCGTAGATTTCGAGATAACCGTTTTTGACCCCAACAAAGATCATGGTGAGCATTGTATCAACTCGCGCATAATGTCTGCTTAGAGCCGAATCGATCGATACTCCTATAGAGTAATCGATCGACGTAGCTAGAGGTGTATCGGTCGATATTCCTATCAAATAATCGATCGATACTGTCGGCGATATAGGTGGCCGCAAACACCATTTAGCATCTAAGTAATAGATGGTCTAAATATTGCGAGAGCTGATGGATTCATTTAATAGTGTTGAGCTCTGACATATAATGCAAGCAACTTGTTAGCATTTATAGTACTTATAATCCAGAATTCCTGAATATCTACCCTGAATCTAACTACTTTTCTTTATTGTCTTAAAACCAAAACCTTTCAACTGAGTAATCTTACCATTACTTAACAAACCTGCAATTTACTTTAAACCATTTTCAACCTAGCATAGTCACTAAGATTGCATCTTATTTGTACACTACCTCTCTGTTGATTCGATCCCTAAGTACTACAACTGAACCTCTTATTTGAGAGAGTAAAGTCACTCCTTAGGGTAATTTGAGTGATATCATATTTGGCGCCGTTGCCGGGGAGCTTTGATACAATAGGATTTAATCTGATTAGGTCTAGGTTATTTTTACTTTAATTTGTTTCTGACACAATTTTTTCTTGTCTTTTCAGGTACATACCCAGTAGTACCAGAAGCAACAAGGCATCTCAACTTTTGTTCTCAGAAGACCCTGCTAGCTTGGAACGTTCAATCCGCAAGGAAATCCGTTCCGCATTGATCGACATCAACAACTGTCTGTCGACCGATACCGACGCATCCCTGCCGACCGAGACACCGTCTTCGTCGATCGATACTCGCACCTTCCTGTCGACCGACACTACACCGTTGACCGACACATTTCATCCAACATCGATCGATACCCCTATCTGTATATCGATCGATACTATTCCGCGAGTCATGATTGCGCCTATTATTCTCATATGAGATGAGAATGGAGACTTGCGTGACCAAGAAGGTCACCTTCGTAATGAAGCAGGTCAGAAACTCAACGCTCAAAATGAAGTAATCCCTGAGCCAGAAACTGCACCTACAGGAGCTGTTCAACCTGTAGGAGAAGCTGCTCGAACACTACCTGACTACAACCGTCCAGATCAGTTCTACACCAACAGATCAGCCATTCGTCCCCCTGCTATTCAGAGAGGGGATTTCGAGCTCAAGCCGCAGTATTACACCCTTGTGGGACAGACACCCTACTGTAGGCTGTCCAATGAGCATCCCATGGACCATCTGGAGAGGTTCGAGGATCTAATATCTGCTATCAAAGCCAATGGAGTCCCTGTGGACTACCTTCTCGGTAAGCTCTTCAAACACTCTTTATCTGGAGAAGCTTTACAGTGGCTTAGGCAGCTACCACCAGAATCTCTTACATCCTGAAGCGACATCAAAAACTCATTTTTGCGTAACTTCTTTGATGATGCGCGCGCTGAAGACTTAAGGAGGAAAAATGCCACATTCAACCAGGAGCCTGGAGAGTCATTCAAGGATGCCTGGATCAGATTCAAGTCTTACCAGCGAGATTGTCCACACCATGGATTCAACAAGGTGCAACTGCTCTGCACTTTCTTCAGAGGCATCGCGCTGAAATATCAGATGGCTCTAGATACTGCGAGTGAAGGAAACTTCACCACAAGGAATCCTGAAGATGCTGTAAAGCTAATAGACAACCTAGCATCCAGCAACAGGACGAAGAACATTGTAAAAGCAAGATCTGCAGCGTTCCTTGGAAAGGAACAGATAAATGAGGTACAAGCTACACTTGACAATGTTCAGAAGTTGCTAAACAAGCAAATCTGCTCAGTGGAGGATGCAGAAGCTGATGAAGAAGATGACTACATAGAAGCAGAAGTCAACTGGATCAGTGGAACTGGATTTCAGAGATCTGGAAACCAAGGAAACAGAAACTTCTCAGGACAGAGAGGCAACTTCAACAGCAGCAACCCCAACAACAACAGGAGTTATGGAAACTCATCTTACATGAAGCCACCCACACCAACCCCAGAAGGAAAGCTAGAAGACATGCTCAGAAAAGTTCTTGAAAGCCAGCAGCGGTTAGAGGTGAACTTCAATGGAAAGATCGACGCTGTCTACACCACTTTGAACACAAAGCTTGATGCTTTGAGTACTCATGTGAAGAAACTAGAGACTCAAGTGATTCAGACAGGAGAAGCTGTTAAGAAGCAGGAAGCCTTAGGAAAAGGGACTGGAGAAGAAGCAACAGGCCACAACGTCAATGCTATCATAGAAGATGATTTTTGGAGAGTGGTGAAGCATGAGAAGCTGCAAGAGGGAGACTTCCAGATCGAAAGTTCCATGAGTATTGGCGGCAACCACTGGTATCGACCGATGTCCGGACATGAACATCGATCGATGTCGCCAACTCCAATCGATCGGTGGACTCAGATGAGCATCGACCGATGGATCTTGAAGAATCCACTCACGAGTGCAGCGCCGTAAAGATACTTACTCCAAGGAGTTCGCAGCAAAGCACCCACATCCACCCAGCCCTTACAGCATCGATCGACAGAACAGATGTCCCATAGACCGACCGAAAGATAAGAAAATCGATCGACATACTCCACAACCTGTCGATCGATATTCAGTTATCACACGCCGAGTGCAACTTCCCAAGATAGATGTTGCACGACTTAATGCACTCCGGGAGCAATCTAAGCCTTCCAGAAACCCACCAACCGCCATCATGAAGAAACCCACGGATATCATTAATCCACTGGAGATAGAAAAGGAAAAAGATGGCAGAGTTCTCAGAAAAAGGAAAGAGAAGGTTCCTGAACACCTTAAAAGAGGAGTTAATGAGAAGGAGTTGGAAAGTTTCAGAAAGAGAGTTCTACGAATACCTACAGAGAAACCCTTTGAAGAAGCCTACTTTTCACACAGATTGTGGATGTTTTTCAGAGAAACTAAGGAGACAGAAGAAAACATAGTGAGGATGTTCAACCAAGTCAGAGAAAGTATGAAGAAGAGGATCAAACTTGAGAAGAATTGTGATCCAGCGAAGTTCGTTGTTCCTTGCTCAGTCCATGGGATCAACTTCCCACGTTCCCTATGTGCCACAGGATCTGGAGTTAGTATCCTACCCAAGGTGATAGCAGACCATCTAGGTCTGAAGATAGAGCCTACTGAAGAATCGTTCATCTTTGTGAATTGTTCTCAGCAGAACTCTGGAGGAATTGTGAGAAACCTAGAGGTTACCATAGGAGAAGCCCTAATACCAGTAAACTTCATGGTCTTGGACGTCAAGGTAACCCTACCTACTTCTTTGCTACTTGGAAGAGCATTCCTAGCCACATTTGGAGCGGTGTGCAACCTTCAGACAAACAAACTGTGCCTAACCCTGATCAATCCTACAGTCTACTATGATCCGGTACGAGTAATCAAGGTTCCTAAGAAGATCCAAGATGGCTCAGACCTCGTAGCTGTTTGCTATTGTGGAGATGAATACGATTCACAAGACGGGGCGGAGTACGCCGAATTGATCGATAGGAGCACTGTCTCATCGATCAACTCTGGTGAACTAACATCGATCGACAGACATACATGGTCATCGATCGATTCACTATTCAACCAGATTAAGGAGGAGTTTCCAGATGGTGACTTCAAAGTAAACGAGTGGGATAACGACCACTAAATCCCACCACATGCTGCAGATACTACTCATATTGAGGAGTATACTGATGATTACGAGGAGGAGAGAGCTATAGAGTATCATAACATTCCAGAAGATGAAGATCGACTTCTCCACCATAACCTCAGAATCAACACATCGATCGACAGGGCCTTCTCCCCATCGATCGATACTACTTGCCTCGCATCATTCGACAACACAATCAACAACAAGCGAGACGGAGACTACTTAATCGGGAGCAGGGAAAGCGATTACCAGCACGAGAGCTTCGCGGTCGAGACCGCAACGCTAACATACATCACCCAACCCTAGGAAGTCTCATCGATCGACAAGGCACCATCAACATCTACCGATAGGCCTGAACAACCATCGACCGATCCCGTACCTGTGCCATCGACCGATACATACATCAAACCATCCCAGGTAACAAATTCACATGTACTTGATTTCAGTAATTTAATCCTGGATGAGTTTGGTATTTTCAGGGATTCAAAAGGTTTCGCATGCTCAATGGATGGACGAAAACTCCACATATCCAGAGAGGACATTGCAGACGTCCTACAGTTAGCCAACGGATCCCAAAACCTATTCCAGCAGCAACGTTACGGACCAGACCACCATCATCAGCACCAGGAGGCAGACACAACAGCCGAGCCAAAGGAAGCTGAGGATAATCACTTCAACACGAAGGACCCAGATTTTCAAAGGACATCGATCGATACTGAGTTCATGACATCGATCGATAGGCGTCCTGAATTCGGAAAGAGAGCCTTTCGATATGGTGTTCGAAAATTCTTTTGGGAGCAGAGAGATGAGTATGGGGTCTACAGGACGAAAGGGTTTGCTAGGGAATAGACGGTGACGTCATCAGAGTTTCTAAAGACGACATCAAGAAACTGCTTCAAAGGACTTCAATGGATGAGCGCTCTTACATCTGTTTACCAGAGAACGCCTGTTAATTTACAAGAAGAGAATTGGTGCACGAAACCTACACCAAAGACGAGATCAACGAGATGTTCACTGGTCTACTTGGAGAACGCAAGTGGGAAAAGCTCTCCATGGAAAAGAGTTTAGAGGATGCTACAGACAAACTTCGCAGTGAGATGAACTGGATGTTCAGTGCAGACCAGACATTACTCAAGAAGGTTAAACGTCTTGAGCTGGAACTTGAAGATCTTCGCAACACACAGAACCATGGCCAGACAAGTTCAATATCGATCGACGGGGTAACATCCACATCGATCGATATGAAGCCTGTACCATCGACCACCTACTCAAAACATGAGGTCGATGTGTCTCTCGGAGATATCTGGAAGGAACTGAAGAAAGCAGAAGATCGTTTCAACAGCAAACTCACCAAAACCTGTGAACCTTTCTTCCACAACCTAGGGGATCTAAGCATCTGCACCGAAGAGATGAAGAGATCTATACGCCTTATCAATGAGGCGCATGAAGATATGAACCCCGCGGCACCTTGCAATCCTTTTGGAGGACTGACTCATCTGAAAGCAGCTGAGAGGAAACTTTCTGATATATACTTCGTAGTAGACAAAGAAGTGGAGTAACTCGCACTACGCATGGATACTATGCAGCACGAAGCTGAGAAGTTCCAACGTCAACTCGATTATCAGGCTGCATCAATCGCATCGATCGATGAGCTCAACCTCACATCGATCGATAGGCGACTAACTGAAATCGACGGACAGATGAAGCTCTTTGCCGAGAAGCTTCACGAGAATCTGCAGAAGCAAAAATCGACCGATGAACAACATGTTGCATCGATCGATATACAGACTTTAGAAATCTGCACCAGAGCTGACTTGGATAAGTTAGCTGATGAAGTCTACAAGGCAATTACAAGCAGGAATGATTCACAAGACAGACGTCTAGAGCAGACGTATTTCCCACTACTCAACGAGGTTGGCAGAATGGAATCTATCATAGAAGGGATGCAGAAAGAAATCAGAGCCATTCAGAGGCAGCTTGCGAGCAGACCTGCACCCTTAGCATCGATCGACAGAAGAACCAGCGCATCGATCGACGGACTTTAATAGCCATCGATCGACAATTCTACAAAGGAATCAATCGATACCAGCTCTATCCACGACAAAATTATCCAACGCCTTGATTCAATGCAAGCGGAGCTCAGTGATTTTTCAGAACATGCCTACGAGAAATTAGGATGGCACGAGCTCAGCATTGAAGGTCATGAAGAAAGGATTCAAAGGATCAATGATGAGTTGATTGAGATAAAGAAGAAACGAACCAGAGAATATGAAGCCACAAGAAGCCTATTTGACTCATGGTTCGGTGAGAAGAAGGATACAAAGGATACTTGTCTCCAAACAAGTACCTGGACTTCATCCCAGTAGCTCATTCCACCCACTGTTAGGTAATTTTTCATTTAGTTTTTATCTTTAGGATTTTATTTTTCGTATTTGTTTTTCTTTGTAGTTACGACTAGACGATTACCACTGAAATCGACCGACATGACACTGTCGATATCGATCGACATGAACCAAACAATAGCGATCGACGAAGGCGATTCAACATCGATCGATACGCATCACGGTCAGGTATTTCGGTCTAACTATTTCGATATCAGTGTATTTTATTTTTGCCTATGCCTTCACCGGACTGGTTATACACTGAGGACAGTGTATGATTTAAGTCTGGGGGGATGATTACTGATGCTGTTTACCTTTTGACTTCATCTAAAAATGTTTTCAAAATGGTTTTTATTGAGTCAAGAAAGGGATAATGATATTTTAAATTTTCACTTTTTATCTAACCAATCTTTTAGGCACCATTCTTAGATTTGTTGATGCAGAATGTACTATAGATGCTAAAGTTGATCACCTATCAGCTATGACAACGCTTTCATTGATTGTCTGGAGGAACCAAAGCTGATTTCCAACCTAACCTGGCATTCTCTGCTTGTCTTGGGGCTTGGTATATATGGGATCGGATGCTTCAAACAAATCTTGAAGGTAAAGCCTTGTGTAGATAGTTTTATCACCCTCTCTCTCATTTTGAATTTAGATTTAATTTTATTCAGTTTTTTAAAAAAAAAATTGGAAATTTGCTTAACTATATGTTCTAGGACTAGTTAGTTATTACTTAGGAAGAAATTCGAACAGGGCTTGGCGGTTACCCCCCTCAAGACTTGATTCATAAGAATTCTATAGGTAAAGGATTCGAACAGGACTTGGTGGTTACCCCCTTCAAGACTTGCTTCGCAATGAATCCTAGGATATAGGTCAAAAAGAAGTCAACAGGACTTGGTGGCTGCAACCATTAAGGCTTGATTCATGGAAGCCTGTCCAATCTTGGTCAATGTCTTGCAAATGAAAGCAGACTTGACTAGGAGAGAAATAATAGAGAGAGAGGATAGGAACTAACTTTACCTGCAGGTCCAGATACTTGTTTGAGCAACCTTGCATCCTGTGATCGATACTCCCAAGGTATAGCCTGCACCTTTATTTTTATGTACAGAAATGAAATCAGTAGAGGGGTTAGTCAGACATGATTTCTAAGTTGTTGGCTAGATGATCAAGGTTGTTTGATTAGGATATTGCATAATGTACTTCTGTGATTGACAGATTCTTAGATTTGGTTTACAACATAGTAGAGGATATGATTCTAAGTTTGAATTTGATTGAGTCCCTGCTTTTTAAAACCTCTTTCATAAAGACTGCATGTGTGTTTGCTTGAGGACAAGCAAAAGGTTAAGTCTGGGGAGTTGATATACCATGGATTTTACCCGTTTTTACCCCTGGTATATGAGTGTTTTTACTACTATTATCTATGTTTTGGAGTCTATTAAGTATGTTTTCAGGTTCAGAAGCATTTTGGTCAAAAGTGATGTTTTAGGTGCCTTTTTGGAGCTTAAAGAAGAGTTCACCCCTGATCAAGACCAGAGGTCGACATCCAGAGTTATACATCGATCGATGCACACTCTGTGCTATCGATCGACACACATTAGCCGAAGGACGATACATCGAGATCATAATCGATCGATGTACATCCTTTACAATCGATCGATATCGAAGCGGCAGAAGACAAGTTGGACCTGGCCGAACTTGAAGCCCAAGACATCACATTTTACAAGATTGCCCCTGACGAGTTTTTAACATAATGAACTCATATTTATATGTGCCTAAGTGTTTTGGCATAAGAGAGACCACAAGTTTTATACAAGTCTTCTTCTACTCATTTCTTTTACTGTTTTCATTACTTTGCAAGTTCTCAATAAAGTTCTATTCCGTTCTATTCAGTTCTTTACTTGTTCTTCTTAACAAAGGTTATAGGATTCTAGATCTAGAGGAGAGATCCAAAGAGATTTGTGATTGACACCTATGTGTTCACCCTCTAATAAATCTATGAACTCTTATTATTACCTTGTTGCTATGAATTACTTAGCCATGTCCGAGAAGATTCATTTGTTAGATTTAGGGTTTAAATAGGATATGAGGGATTAGCCCCAGCCTATATCTGCTATAGTTGTGATATTTATTGTTAGGATTGTTCACTAATGCTTTTTCTAGCTTAGCTACCTAGAACGTGAACTTGGATTGTATTATTCATTCAATACAATTCCTGACAACATCCTAAACATGCTATGACCCTCTTGAGACATGCGAAAGCTAATCTAAGATCATGGTGAGTATTGTATCAACTCGCGCATAATGTCTGCTTAGAGCCGAATCGATCGATACTCCTATAGAGTAATCGATCGACGTAGCTAGAGGTGTATCGGTCGATATTCCTATCGAATAATCGATCGATGCTGTCGGCGATATAGCTGGCAAACACCATTTAGCATCTAAGTAATAGATGGTCTAAATATTGCAGAGCTGATGGATTCATTTAATAGTGTTGAGCTCTGACATATCATGCAAGCAACTTGTTAGAATTTATAGTATTTATAATCCTGAATTCCTGAATCTAACTACTTTTCTTTATTGTCTTAAAACCAAAACCTTTCAACTGAGTAATCTTACCATTACTCAACAAACCTGCAATTTACTTTAAACCATTTTCAACCTAGCATAGTCACTAAGATTGCATCTTATTTGTACACTAGCTCTCTGTGGATTCGATCCCTAAGTACTGCAACTAAACCTCTTATTTGAGAGAGTAAAGTCACTCCTTAGGGTAATTTGAGTGATATCACCAATCAGTACCAGAAACAGCAAGGAGGAATTGTTTTACTTAACAGACCCAGCACGTGTGGAACGCTTGATCCGCAGAGAGAAACGTGCTACATCAATCGACGCCACTACTAGTGCATCGACCGATTCTGATCAACAACCGTCTACCGAGTTTCTGCAACCATCGATCGACACTCGCTCAACCACATCGACCGATACTTCTCAGTACCTGTAGACCGACATCGTCCACCCGACATCGACCGAAACCGAACATCGTGCATCGATCGATACTGAGCTGCGAGACATGGTTGCGCCTTTGATTCTCATGCAAGACGAGAATGGAGACCTGCATGACCGTGAAGGTCATCTGTGTAATGCAGCAGGTCAGAAGATGGATGGACAGAGGGCTGCAATCCTAGATCCATCTGCTACTAATGAGGTTGCTAATGTTATTCGACAAAGAACAATGACAGAATTGATCAAGCCTAGTCAGTTCTATACCAATTGGCGTGCGATTCAACCTCCAGAAATCCAGGGATTTGAAATCCGACCCACCTACTGCTCTCATGTGGGTCAGTACCCCTATTTTGGTCTTCCTCATGAAAATCCCGTGGACAATATTGAGACACTAGAAGATTTGGTGTCTGGCATCCAGGAAGATGAAGCAACCAAAGACTACATCATCTGTAAGTTGTTCAAATATTCTCTCTCTGGGAATGCTATTAGTTGGTTGAAACTCCTACCACCAGGATCTTTCACTACATGGAATGAAGTCAAGACTGCGTTTTGACTGAATTTTTCAATGGTGAGAACGCTGAAGAGATAAGAGATAAAGTTTGGACATTCTCTCAAGGACCTACAGAGGCTTTCAGAAGCTCTTGGGAGAGATTTAAGAGATACCAAAAAGACTGTCCACACCATGGTTTTACAGAGATTCAGCTGCTGAGAAAATTCTGCAAGGGTATTGATGTACGATATCGTGTGATGTTGGATACTGCAAGCGAAGGAAACTTTGACACAAGGACCCTGGAGGAAGCTAAGAGACTGATTGAGAACTTGATGTCAAGCAACAGTGCCAAAAATCTTGATATGCACAGGATAAAATCAGCTGTGAAGGATGACAACAAGATCGTTGAGGCTGAGATTGGTTTTATACATGAAGTATTATTGGTGGAACATGCTATATACCAGGATGAGGATCAGTGCCATATAGAAGAGATGGGATTTATGATAGAGGAATTCTTGAAAGATCAACTGAAGACGACTGAACGGATGAATCTGAGTTTGGATTCTCTCTGCAAAGAGGTGATTGGAAGATTGGAAACCTTAGTTACCCATGTCAATATGCTTTACACCCAAGCTTATCAGACTACAGAAGCTGTGAAGAAGCAAGAAACTCTTTTTCAAAGGAGAAGTACTGTTCATCCGAGTACTGTTCATCGCGGCACTGTTCACCAAAACAATGTTCATCCCACGTCGATCGACACTGTTCACGCAGTTATTGTTCATCACGACACTAATCACCCAGTTACTGTTCATCCCATGTCCAAAAACACTGTTCATCAAGCCATTGAAGGGCACCAAGTCGATTCCATCTTAGATAATGAATTTGGGGAAGCACTTGTGCAGGAGAAGCTGGACGAAGATGCTTTTCTAGTTGAAAGTTCTATCTCTGTAGGCAGCTTGTACTGGTCTCGACCGACACCAACAGCTGAGCATCGATCGACATCACTTGAGAGTCGACCAACACCATCAGACAAGCATCGATCGACACCACTTTTGGGATCGGGCAAGACTATTCGAATTCAGAGCCACTCCAACTTCGCCGCTCGACACCCACATCCTCCCACCCTAGCTCGAGTTAAATCAAATGTCGTTGATCGATAGCAACAAGAGATAATCGATCGACATCAACATGGGAGCATCGATCGAGAAGAACAGCCGAGTAGTGATCGACATTCGCCCACTCCATGCCGAGTACGTTTGCCAGATATTGATGCACACCGCTTGAATGACACTAGAAATCTATCTCAGACATTAATTTGCTTAAAGACAACAGAGAAGATAAATCAGCAATCTGCAGCAGCACCAGAGCAAGAGCAAACAACACTAGCTGATACTTCTCTCGTAGAGATCGATCAACGCCAATGGGATGGATACGAACCTGCGATGGATAGGCAGGCAACAAAAGGAGGAGCTCAACGTGAGAAGAGAGTCAAATATAGGAAACTTTTTATTCCCAAACACCTCAGGAGAGAAGTTAACAAAGTGAAACTTGATGGATTTCACAAGAGGGTGAAGAGGGTTTCTAAGGATATGTCTTTCGAGGATGCATATTATAAGTACAGACTTGGTAATTTCTTCAGAGAGAGCAGAGAGACAGAAAAGGACATTGAGCTACTATTCAACAAGGTCTGTCGTAAGCCTAAGAGGACTCTGAAGAAGGAACAAGATCCTGAAAAGTTTCTGATTCCAAGCTCTATACATAGCCACGATTTGCCAAACGCCCTCTGCGATACTGGATCTGCAGTTAGAATCATGGCTATAGACACTGCTGAAGTATTAGGATTAAAGATGGAGCCTTCAACAGATAGTTTCGCTTTCGTGGATAACTCCAAAGCAAACTCAGAAGGCATGATAAGGAATGTTAAGGTGGAGATAGGGGAATGCACTATTCCTGTGGACTTTCATGTCATGGAGCTCAAATCAGGCAAGACATCTACCCTTCTTTTTGGAAGAGCCTTCATGGCTACAGTGGGGGCAGTTTGTGATCTTAAGAAGAATAAGATGTGCCTAACTAATGTTGATGAAACTGTCTTTTATGATCCTGTGGAGAAGAAGAAAAGTGAAGAGTTTATTTCGTTCATAGAGATGATTGAAGATCCAGCACCTGCAGCAGATTTAATTCGCGAGCCTGCAAAACTAGTACCAGCATCGATCGACCCCACAACCTTACTATCGACCGACACCACCACCTCACCGTCGATCGACACCACCACCTCAGCATCGATCGACAGCAGCATCTTTGTCTCGATCGACAGAAACCCCTGTTACCAATTGACACCTGTTCCTGAAAGTTTGAGTTGTCCTCATAACATTGCAGACTCGACACAGGAGAGCACAGATGAATCAAGCTATGATCTTACCTCCGATATAGACAATGCCACCCTAGAAGACTTTTTAGAGTTGGAAGAATGGCTTAGGTAGAGGCTTGATGATGATCAACACCCACCCCACATCATCGATCGCAAACCTCCTGATTGCATCGATCGACCAGACGCAACCGATATCGATCGATACCCACTAGAAACAATCGATCGACACCCATGGTTGGATGAGCTTCCAGGATACACAATTAAGATGGAACCAATTGAGGAGAGAGTGCACAAGTCTGAGACTTCACACCTTTCTGTCCCTAAACATCAGAGACCTTGTGAAGCTGTTGGGATTCACAAAACAGTGAACAGGATACATGATCCAATAAAGTTTGTGGTTCCCTACTTTGTTTTTGAAGATGAATCTCAAATTCCACCAGATAGAAGTGTGCAACCATATTCCTACATTGGGGTATTGGATAATCATCAGCATGCATCAGTTTCTCAGAGTGGATTGAGATATAGAAGTGACTTTGACAAAGGTCTAACAGAACCAGTATCGAACGACACCAACAAACCGACATCTATCGACACCGACCAGACAACATCGATCGACAGTATCACTTCACCATCGATCGATCGCAGATCAGAGCAAGATGAGTATGGAGTGTGTGGAAATATTTTTAATGGAAAAACCACCACGCAATCAGAAAAGTTTGGGGGAAAGCGGAAGAAGAATTGGAGGAAGAGAAAAAGGATCAAGGGAGATCCTCAGTTATCATTGATTCTTCACTTCCCAGATGGTGTCAAGAAATCTAGAGTGCACAACAGATGCTTTTCAAAGCCTTTTGCAAAAATAAGAGTACTCCTTATTGCTGAGATGATAGACAAAAGAGAGAAGTCTATGGAGAAGGCTTGCACACAAGAATGATAAAGCTTCAGAGAGTAGAAATTGAGACTTGGTTTGGAGCAAGTTCTCATTCTTATCCGTACTAAATCAGATCTCCAGAAGTCAAGCTAATGACTGGAAATAAGCAATGAGTGGGAGGCAACCCACTGTTAGGTTTGTTTAAAAATTGGTTTTATTTTCATTTATTACTGATCTTTGTTTTCTAATGGTTTCAGGTTAAAAAAAAAGTGAATAGTAACAACGGTACTGTAGCAGAGGCACTGTAGCATCAATCGACACTGTAGCAGTGACATCGATCAATAATGTAGCGGGCTACTGTAGCAGAGTTACAGCAGCAGAATTACTGTAGAAGGGTTACTGTAGCGGAATCACTGTTCACCGAAAAAATGGTTTTCTTTTCATTTGTTACTCAATTTTCGTGTTTTCTTTAGAACATGTAAAAGGAAAAAGATCCAAGGAGGACAGTTTGCACAAGAATCGACGATGATACGTAGCATCGATCGACAGAGCATCAAGAGTATCGATCGCCACTTAACTGTGTTGGTCGACTCTCATATCTAAAGCAGGTATATTGTTTTTCCTTGTTATTTTTGAGCGCTTATGATTTACTGGGATAATGTTGTTTAAGTCTGGGGGAGGTTCTACTGATGTTATGTTTCGAGCTTTATGTGTTTTATTGAGGCAAGTATACGATTACTCTGACGTCGACCGATGAGACAATGTCGATATCGATCGACATAACAATAACAGCCACGATCGACAGCCACATGATTCTGTCGATCGACACGGACATCAGCGAGCAGGTTATCATTCTTACTTGTTAGATTTTGTACTTATGATTTTTACTTTTCCCTTCACTCCGACTGGATTTACACTGAGGACAGTGTATAATTTAAGTCTGGGGGAATGTTTACTGATATTAGTTACTTTGTGAGTCTTATTAAAACGTTTTAAAACTTTTTGTTGAGTCAAGAAGGGGACAATGAACTTTTTCAATCTTTACTTCTATTCTAACCACTCTTTAGCACCACTCTTAGATTTGTTGACTACAAAATGTACTAGAGATGCTAAAAGTGGATCACCTGTCAACTATGACCACACTTGCTAAGAATGTTTGAAGGAACCAAAGCTGACCTCCAACCTAATTTGACTATTACTGCTTGTCTTGGGGCTTGGTATACATTGGATCGGGTTCCTCCTGCAAGTCTGAAAGGTAAAAGTCTGTGTGTTTCAGGTTCCCTTCTCTCTCTCTCTCTCTTCGGCATCCACCAAATATAAAAGATTGAGATGATTTCCCAAGATGTAGAGAGGTAGGTACATTACCAATGACCTCATTATTCTAATTCAAAGGAATGATCACACATTGTGGAAGCGAGGGATAGGTAAATTACCAAGGACCCCATTATTCGCCTACACTTTGTCAAAATAAGAGCTACGAAGGTAGAAATGTCAACAAAATGAGCGAAAATCGCCTGATCGGCATCAACGTTCATTGGGGTTGAACCTATAAGGATTCAGAGAAGAGAGAAAAGAGGGAAGAAAGGGATCAGAGAAGACTACATGTGTGTTCAGAAACTTGCTTGAGTAAGAACCTATGTGTCCTTTGATCGATACTCCCAAGGTAAAGCCTACACATTTATTTTATGCAAGAAATGAGGTTAGTAAAGGGGTTAGTCAGACATGATTTCCTAAGTTGCTGGCTAGATGAATTTGGTTGCTAAGCTAGGATATGGTATATAAAGTACTTCTCAAGTTAGTAGATATTTGATGTGGCTTGCAACATTGTAGAGGTGATGATTCTAAGTTAAAAGATTGTGTGAGTCCCTGCTATTTTTAAACCTCTTTCAGAGAGACTGCCCGTTGGTTTTGCTTGAGGACAAACAAAAGGGTAAGTCTGGGGGAGTTGATATACCATGAAATTGACCCGATTTTACCCATGGTATATGAGTGTTTTAAGATATATTTATTATGTTTTGGAGTCTTTTTAGTGTATTTATAGGTTTAGGTACGTTCTGAAGAAATATGGTGATGTTCGTGTCTTTTGGAGTCTTTTGAGTGCATGACTGTACAGACGCCTCATATGTTTGACACAAGATAGAGCTTTGAG
This sequence comes from Brassica nigra, assembly GCA_016432835.1. Classification (NCBI taxonomy): domain Eukaryota; kingdom Viridiplantae; phylum Streptophyta; class Magnoliopsida; order Brassicales; family Brassicaceae; genus Brassica; species Brassica nigra. The sequence goes on from CM028246.1 coordinate 19,507,902, forward strand.
TTAGCTTTCCAATGCTGTTGGGGTCGAAAACGGTTATCTCGAAATCAACGGCTAAAGATCTTTCCAAACTCAAAGATTTCCCGCACGAACGGTCAACGGAGGAAGGATCGGGCGACGGAGAACCCACGCGCGGCAGAGAATCCCTGGCGCCGGCTGTAACACCCCTGAACCGTTCTAGGTATAGTTCAAACTACCGGCCAACAATCAAACAAGAACATGACCGATGGACCAATTTTCTACCAAGGTTCTGGAGCGCTACATGACGGGCTAGGGCATTCCGGCCAAGGTCACAAAGAGTGCAATTCATGACAAAGCCAGTTCGACCACTAACACGTCCCGTCAGATCAAGGCCTAAGACTTCTCAACCCGTACCTTAATCTGACGTTGTGTTAGCTTGGACAAAGCTAATATCAGATACAACAAGGCATTTACATAAAACATCGCTTTATTTATCAAACATGAAACATGGTTCGCAAAACACAACTTATTTATACAAGTAGTGGCTAGCCAAAAGAGTAAAAGTACATACTTATAGTCTGAAAATGTCGCAAGCAAAAAGATGAAAATACTACACCAGCCGGCCTAACTTCCCGCGACCTCTACAAGCTCTACTGGTCACCTGAAAACAACAAAGAGTGAGGAGTGAGTAATCTAGCATTACTCAGTGAGTTACAATCCCCAACTAACAAATACAACCCCTAGCTATCCCACCCCAAACATATCTAAAGCGAGAGGTTCACCTAATAACATAAATCAATAATAATAATAATAAGCAATCAGAAATCCGCAGCAGAAAATACGAGTAAAATATCGATACTATAAGATAGTCTTTAAAACTCGTAAATCGATAAACTAGGGTTTACCAAACCCTTAACATAATATAATATATCTAGGGCCCGGTGACGTTAGGTTCCTCCTTCATCATCGGCAATATCCTATCTCCCTACCACGAAGGCTAGAAGAAGGAACTTTCAACCGACCGCGGCCCACAGTCATTCGGGTCACCGCGCGACAGCCCACAGTCCTTCGGGTCACTGCCACATTACACTGTCGTGTAATAACTCAGCCTTAGGCCATGACCCCGTCTCTCTGAGTCTTCCCGATCCAGCGAATAAGGGGTTTCCTTGAACCCGCCGGGTACGAGGTCTGAAGGAACGCTAACTCACCCACAATATACCTAGCAATGGCGGGTTACGCGCATGCTGTCGGCCAATATATAAATAATACTAAACCCGATAATATAACCGAGGTTCCAAGACAATAATCACAATCAACACAATCAACCACATTCTAGAATATAGATGAAAGACTAATTCCAGAATATCTAACTACCGCAACCTAGCGATATCATCTAAGCATTCAACGTTAACCAATCAACCTAACGATTAGCATGCTACTACGATTCTCAAGCAATAACTAAGCATGCTAATAACTAACCAACCTAACCATTACTATTAAGTAAACAAACCGTTACTTAGTTTAGACCTGGCCCCCTGCCTTGATCCAACTTCCAAGTAACGAGAACCTGCATGAAAACAGCTTAGCAAACAATTGATTATAACTCACAGTTTTTGGTTGACCGTGGCCTTGACCCTGTGTCCCTCTTCTGCGATCCGAACCCTTTTCTTGACCTTCACAAGTAGACCCACGTCTGGACTGATCTTCACTTGAGTAGAACCTTCTTCAGATGTCGACTCAAATCGGGCAGAGTAACTGTTCTCGAAAACTCTCAAAAACTGCCGAAAAAGGATCGAAAATGATCGAAACTCTAACTTTCTTTTTCTACTTTCTCTCTCACGTTTTTCACTGACTTTCAGGTGTGCTGGATGGTTTGAAATGAGCTGGGGTCGTGGGGTATTTATAGGAAGCAGCAACCAATCAGAAACAAGCCGTGTGGCAACACGTGTGTCGCTTTGCATGGCTCCGGACGCATGCGTCGCGGTACCTCGTGCTCCACATGTCTGGCTGCATGACCAGGATTTCATGCCAGATGACACCAAGCCCTCCACATGTCTGATACACAGCCTGGTTGCATGAAAGTCGACACCACAGCTCACACATGTCGCTCAGCATGCTTCAATCGCAGATAGCGCGGCACCTCGTGCTTCTGTGTGTCACTCCGCATGTTGTGATCATTTGGGCTTCAACACCTCGTGCTTCCCTTGCCAGCTACCCTGCCAGGCAGTTGACACCACGTCCTACACATGTCTGAAGGCATGGCCTGCTTACATGCACTTTGACACCACATCGGCCACATGTCGATCAGCATGCCTCGGTCGCGTCGAGCGGCACCTCGCTTTCTGTGTCACTCAGCATGCTGTGATCTCCTGAGCTTCAACACCTCGTGCTTCCTTTCCAGCTACCATGCCAGGCAGTTGACACCACGTCCTTATCTCATAGATCAAGCCACCTCGAGCTTCTCGGTCCATTCGACTGATTCCGCCCTTCCGTGAATTTTCGACCCACGATCAATCCCGAATATTTTTCTACGCTCTGATGAGCTGAATATTTTAATAAACTCCAAAATATTTCTGACCTTGATGGAAAGTATTTCCCGAGTCTCTGGCTTCCTCGAAAATCCCAAAATACCGAAATCGGGTTTTGTTTGATTTCGATTTTCCGTCGTGCCGATTCCCATCGCGTTTCAAAATTTTATTCTTCCAACACCTCCGCTTATCAATCTAACACCTTCTCCAACAGGGCCGAGCAGCTTAAGGTTCCTTCACGATCAATTCTTCGACCACTTTATTAATAATAATTTTTTTTTTAAGGGTTCCTACAATCTCCCCCCCCTTACCAGAATTCGTCCTCGAATTCTAAGGTTCTGAGGGGCCTCCTTCTTCCATCACGACATCTTCTCGGAAAAACTCCGGGTGGTTGGCCTTAAATCTCTCTTCATCCTCCCAAGTGACATGAATCCTGTTTTGTCTTCCCCAGAATACTTGTACTTGAGCAATCTCACGATTCTTCAATTTCCGAACACGCCTTTCTCCAAGTCGGATTTGTCCTTCTGGATATGTAAGGTTCGTCCTTAGCTCCTCAATTCTCTCGGGCTCAACAGCACTTGGATCTTGTATATGTTTCCGAAGCATGGAAACATGGAATACCGGGTGTAGATGCATATCCTCAGGCAGATCCAATCAATAAGCTACCTCACCAACCTTTCCGATGATCTTGTACGGACCAATGAATATGACTGCGAGTTTCCCGACCTTGCCAAATCTGTCTTTCACTTTCTGTGCTGTAACCTTCAAGTAGACCCAATCTCCTATCTCAAAAGTTACCTCTCTTCTCGACTGGTCGGCGTACTTCTTCTGACGGTCCTGAGCCTTCTTCATGTTGGTCTGGATCGTCTCCAGCTTAGTCATAGTTTCTTGTGCAATAGGCGATCCAAACATTCTTCTTTCTCCCACTTCCGTCCAACACAAAGGTGTCTTGCATGGTCTTCCATACAGCGCTTCATAAGGTGGCATTCCTATGCTCGCATGATGACTGTTGTTATAAGAGAACTCGACCAACGGTAGATGCTTCTCCCAATTTCCTGCCCAATCTAAAATACACATCCGAAGCATGTCCTCTATTGTCCGAATGGTTCTCTCCGTTTGGCCATCTGTTTCTGGATGGAACGCCGTGCTTTTGAATAGTTTAGTTCCCAAGGCTTCTTGTAGTCCGTCCCAAAATGCTGCCGTGAATCTAGGATCACGATCTGAGACGATGTCTGAAGGTACACCATGTAACTTCACGATCTGGTCGATGTACATCTCGGCCAATACTTCAACTTTATCCGTGTCTCTCATAGGAAATAAGTGTGTGACCTTGGTTAACCTATCCACAATCACCCAGATTGAGTTGTTTGATCTACCTGGAGCAGTGGGTAATCCAGTGATGAAATCCATGGAAATAGAGTCCCATTTCCATTGAGGTATCGGAAGATTCTGCAACAATCCTCCTGGAACTTGATGCTCGGCTTTAACTTGTTGACAAGTTGCACAGTGTGCAACCCATTGCGCTACTGATCTCTTTATCCCCGGCCAATGATAGTATCTTCTCACGTCTCGGTACATCTTTGAACTTCCAGGATGAATACTAAGTAAGGAATGGTGTGCAACCCTTAGTATCTCATCTCTCAGCCCTTGTCCTTTTGGAACGGTGATCCGTCCCATGGATAAGCAAAGTTCCATCTTCCGCCAAGTAGTATCCAGCATTATTTGGTCCGGCTTGCCCTCTTAGTTCTTCAGCAATCTTTTGTAGTTTCTCGTCTTTAAGTTGCTCCTCTCGGATCTTCTGAATCAAGCTGGCCTGATTCATTGCTTGTACTCCCAATGGTTCACTGGTTTGTCCCTCCAAAACGACCAACTTCACTTTCTTCATCTCTTGGTTCAACAGCTCCACTTCTTTTTCCATATCAGCATCCATCTTCCTTCGACTTAAGGCATCCGCAACCACATTCGCTTTACCAGGATGGTATCGAATCTTTAGATCATAGTCAGCCACTAATTCCATCCATCTACGCTGACGCAGGTTGAGCTCTGGCTGGGTGAAGAGGTATTTAAGACTTTGGTGGTCGGTGTATACCTCCACTTCTTCTCCGTACAAGTATGATCTCCAACCGCAGCTAATACCACGGCCGCTAGCTCCAAGTCATGTGTGCTATAGTTATCTTCATGCTTCGGTAGTTGCCGCGAGGCATATGCAATGACTCTCCCGTCTTGCATTAACACACAACCTAACCCAACTCGTGAAGCATCCGTGTAAACCGTGTAAGGTTTACCTTGCTCGGGCAAAGCTAACACAGGTGCACTTGTGAGAGCTTCCTTTAACTTCTTGAATGCCTTCTCCGTTTCTTCCGCCCATATAAAAGGAACTCCTTTACCGGTTAGTTTAGTTAAAGGCTTTGCGATGGAGGAAAAGTCCTTAACAAACTTCCGGTAATAACCCGCGAGTCCGAGAAAACTCCTCACTTCCGTCACTGTGGTAGGTCGAGGCCATTCTCGTATGGCTTGGACCTTATCTGGATCAGCAGCCACGCCCTCTCCTGATACTATGTGACCAAGAAATCCTATCTCTCTCTTCCAAAACGAACATTTGCTAAACTTAGCAAACAGCTTCTGATTTCGTAACCTCTCCAAAACCAGTTTCAAATGCTCTTCGTGCTCTTCCTTACTTCTTGAATACACCAGGATGTCGTCAATGAAAATGATCACGAACTTGTCGAGGTAGTCATGGAACACTTCATTCATCAATCGCATGAAAGCTGCAGGGGCGTTGGTGAGACCAAAGGGCATAACAACGAACTCATACTGCCCGTACCTCGTCCGAAATGCTGTCTTCATGATGTCTGACTTGGCAATAGAAATTTGATGATATCCTGATGCCAAATCAATCTTCGAAAACCAACTAGCTCCCTTAAGTTGGTCCAACAGCTCATCTATCCTCGGAAGAGGATACTTGTCTTTTATGGTGATGTTGTTGATACCGCGATAATCGATACACAACCTCATGCTTCCATCCTTCTTCTTCACAAATAGAACAGGAGCTCCCCAAGGTGAAGAGCTTGACCGGATGAATCCCTTTTCCAATAGATCTTCCAATTGTTTCTTCAGCTCAGCCAACTCCGCAGGTGCCATTCGATACGGTGCCTTAGCTATAGGTTTTGCTTCAGGCTCCAAAGTAATAGTAAAGGGATTACTCCGAGGTGGAGGTAATTCCTTTAATGGCGCAAAGACATCCTCAAACTCCTGGACCACTTCTATGTTCAATCTTAACTTCATCGCTTGTGGCTCCTCCACTAACCGATAAAGTTACCAAATACACTTCCCGCTTGCAAATCTTGTACTCTCAAAGCTGCCACCAATGACACTGTCATACTAGGACTGATTCCGTAGTATACCATCTCTGAAAGTTTGCCTCTGCCAAACAACAGCCTTCCCTTTTCACAATCGATCTGAACTCCATAGCTCGATAACCAATCCATTCCAAGGATTACTGCACTCTTCCAAAGGCACGACTAACAAATCTGCCACGAACTCTTTCTCTTGAATGATCAAAGGAACATTCTTGATACACTGATGCGCTTGAAGGGTTCGGTCTGCAGGGGTCAAGACTGCCACGTTTACTCTGTCAACCAAAAAGCAATTCCAAAACTGGGCAGCCACCTTAGGGGTCACAAAACTATGTGTTGCCCCTGAGTCGAACAATACATGTGTGGGTTTACCAGCAACATGTATGGTTCCTGCCACAGTAACTCAATCAACAATATCTCAATCACAGAAATACTAATCAAGACTCACACAATCAACAATCACAATCAAAATATTTCTAAACACGCAACCTAGCGATCAAGCAATCTATACCTAACCGGTATCCTAACTAAATTCCAACAATTTAATCTACACAATGTTCATGCAATAAAAAGAGGAGGTTTAACACCCACAATACCTGTGATGGGACCCTTAGACGGTCCTGCATTGTCCGGTTTTCTATACCTAAGGCATAAACTCTAACTCCTAGGTTTTGCTTCTTTGGTGCTGGCTCAATTGCTGGACGGCTAGGAGGAGCTCGGATCGCGAGAGGGGTCGCAGGGATTGGCTTGTTTGCACATGATGATGCATAATGGCCCTTCTTGAAGCAAGAGTAACAAGTGATGTCTTCCATCCTTACTGTTGAAAAACCCTGCTGTTTGCTTCGCTGATTGCGGGACAGAACCTTGAAATGTGTCCCGTTGACCACATATGTAACAGACCCTAGAGTTACCCCGATTGTTGACTTGGCCTCCAAATCCTCGGCCTTTGCCTTTGTTAAATCTTGGACCCTTGTTGTAATTTGGTCTTTCTACTTGGTTGAAATTCGTGTGTCCACCAAAATGTTGTGTAACCTTTCTTTCAACCTCTAATACAGCCTTAACATTAACGCCTTTTCCACCAGATCCGATAAGCTGCTAAAGTTGCTCCCAGCTAATCGACTTCCAAGCTCGCTTTAACCGCACATGAAGTTACGGATCATAGTTCCTTCATCTTCACGTCCATCAAAAACATGTCGCCTCAACCTTGTGAACTCAGAATCATAGCTCCTCACTGGCCTATCTCCTTGAACAAGGTTCATAAACTGACGTTCCAACCGATGCTTTGCTTCAGGAGGAAAGTACTTCCTCAACTCTCCCTTGAATGATTCCCATGATGTGATGGTATGTCCACGCTGCCTTTCTATGCTGTCCCACCATCCTGTTGGTCTCCCTCCAGATAGTACACTGCGATCTTCTTCTTGTATTCTTCTGGGCACTCCATGGCTTCAAAATTCTTCTCCATCATAGTAATCCACTTGTCGGCTTCAATAGGATCTGATCCTCCTTTGTATTTGTGGGATCCAATGTTCTTCATGGTAGATAACAGCTTGGAAACTTCAGGAGTATGAGTATGTGTGGCCTGGTTACTTAACGCCTTGGTCATCACGTCATGTAAAAGTTTCAGGGTGTTTTCTGCTCCTTGATCTTGTGGTCTTTCTGTGGCATGGTTCTGATCTGGCCTTGGGTTTGATTGAACGGATTGATCATGCTGATGTCTCTGGGCCCAAATACGACTTGGACTAATGCTCGACAAACTGTCTTCTCGGTTAACTCGGTTCTCATACCATACACCGAAACGATCTTGTTCTCTGAGGAGGACTCCTATCATGTGCAAACATCTCACTAACGCCATTCCCATTACCATGGTCTGATCTGTAGCCCAATCCTCTTCCAGTCGAATCCCTACCCTCTCCCCAAATCCAATCTCGTCCATCATTACTATCCCGTCCCCCCGAACCGTTCTAGGTATAGTTAAACCACCGGCCAACAATCAAACAAGAACATGACCGATGGACCAATTTTCTACCAAGGTTCTGAGCGCTATGACGGGCTGTATGCGCTCCGCCAAGGTCACAAAGAGTGCAATTCATGACTAATCCAGTTCGACCACTAACACGCCCCGGCAGATCAAGGCCTAAGACTTCTCAACCCGTACCTTAATCTGACGTTGTATTAGCTTGGACAAAGCTAATATCAGATACAACAAGGCATTTACATAAAACATCGCTTTATTTATCAAACATGAAACATGGTTCGCAAAACACAACTTATTTATACAAGTAGTGGCTAGCCAAAAGAGTAAAAGTACATACTTATAGTCTGAAAACGTCGCAAGCAAAAAGATGAAAATACTACACCAGCCGCCTAACTTCCCGACCTCTACAAGCTCTACTGGTCACCTGAAAACAACAAAGAGTGAGGAGGAGTAATCTAGCATTACTCAGTGAGTTACAATCCCCAACTAACAAATACAACCCCTCGCTATCCCACCCCAAACAAATCTAAAGCGAGAGGTTCACCTAATAACATAAATCAATAATAATAATAATAATAAGCAATCAGAAATCCGCAGCAGAAAATACGAGTAAAATATCGATACTATAAGATAGTCTTTAAAACTCGTAATCAATAAACTAGGGTTTACCAAACCCTTAACATAATATAATATAACTGGGGCCCGGTGACGTTAGGTTCCTCCTTCATCATCGGCAATATCCTATCTCCCTACCACGAAGGCTAGAAGAAGGAACTTTCAACCGACCGCGGCCCACAGTCATTCGGGTCACCGCGCGACAGCCCACAGTCCTTCGGGTCACTGCCACATTACACCGTCGTGTAATAACTCAGCCTTAGGCCATGACCCTGTCTCTCTGAGTCTTCCCGATCCAGCGAATAAGGGGTTTCCTTGAACCCGCCGGTTACGAGGTCTGAAGGAACGCTAACTCACCCACAATATGCCTAGCAATGGCGGGTTACGCGCATGCTGTCGGCCAATATATAAATAATACTAAACCCGGTAATATAACCGAGGTTCCAAGACAATAATCACAATCAACACAATAAACCACATTCTAGAATATAGATGAAAGACTAATTCCAGAATATCTAACTACCGCAACCTAGCGATATCATCTAAGCATTCAACGTTAACCAATCAACCTAACGATTAGCATGCTACTACGATTCTCAAGCAATAACTAAGCATGCTATTAACTAACCAACCTAACCATTACTATTAAGTAAACAAACCGTTACTTAGTTAAGACCTGGCCCCCTGCCATGATCCAACTTCCAAGTAACGGGAACCTGCATGAAAACAGCTTAGCAAACAATTGATTTAACTCACAGTTTTTGGTTGACCGTGGCCTTGACCCTGTGTCCCTCTTCTGCGATCCGAACCCTTTTCTTGACCTTCACAAGTAGACCCACGTCTGGACTGATCTTCACTTGAGTAGAACCTTCTTCAGATGTCGACTCAAATCGGGCAGAGTAACTGTTCTCGAAAACTCTCAAAAACTGCCGAAAAAGGATCGAAAATGATCGAAACTCTAACTTTCTTTTTCTACTTTCTCTCTCACGTTTTTCACTGACTTTCAGGTGTGCTGGATGGTTTGAAATGAGCTGGGGTCGTGGGGTATTTATAGGAAGCAGAAACCAATCAGAAACAAGCCGTGTGGCAACCCGTGTGTCGCTTCGCATGGCTCCGGACGCATGCGTCGCGGCACCTCGTGCTCCACATGTCTGGCTGCATGACCAGTATGTCATGCCAGATGACACCACGCCCTCCACATGTCTGATACACAGCCTGGTTGCATGAAAGTCGACACCACAGCTCACACATGTCGCTCAGCATGCTTCAATCGCAGATAGCACGACACCTCGTGCTTCTGTGTGTCACTCCGCATGTTTTGATCATTTGAGCTTCAACACCTCGTGCTTCCCTTGCCAGCTATCCTGCCAGGCAGTTGACACCACGTCCTACACATGTCTGAAGGCATGGCCTGCTTACATGCACTTTGACACCACATCGGCCACATGTCGATCAGCATGCCTCGGTTGCAGGTTGAGCGGCACCTCGTGCTTCTATGTGTCACTCAGCATGCTGTGATCTCCTGAGCTTCAACACCTCGTTCTTCCCTTTCCAGCTACCATGCCAGGCAGTTGACACCACGTCCTTATCTCATAGATCAAGCCACCTCGAGCTTCTCGGTCCATTCGACTGATTCCGGCCCTTCCGGTGAATTTTCGACCCGCGATCAATCCCGAATATTTTTCTACGCCCGTTCTGATGAGCTGAATATTTTTAATAAACTTCAAAATATTTCTGACCTTGATGGAAAGTATTTCCCGAGTCTCTGGCTTCCTCGAAAAATCCCAAAATACCGAAATCAGGGTTTTTGTTTGATTTCGATTTTCCCGTCGTTTCGATTCCCCGTGCTTCAAAATTTTTATTCTTCCAACACCTCCGCTTATCAATCTAACACCTTCTCCAACAGGGCCGAGCAGCTTAAGGTTCCTTCACGATCAATTCTTCACCACTTTATTAATAATAATTCGTTTTTTTTAAGGGTTCCTACACCGGCAGCAGGCGACGGAGCCGCCTGGCGCCAGCGGCAGACGCGACGCAGCTGGCTCTGCCGCCGGGTAAGCCCTGCGCCGGGCGGCAAGCGCGACGCAGCCGGCCTGGCGCCGGCGGCAGGTCCCCTGGCGCTGGTCGATGGTCCTCTTCCTGGTCTCGGTCCCATCGTGCTCGGTCTGATCCCGTCTTGGCTTGTGATGGGGTCGAAAACGGTTATCTCAAAATCAACGGCTAAAGATCTTTCCAAACTAAAAGATTTCCCGCACGAACGGTCAACGGAGGAAAGATCGGGCGACGGAGAACCCACGGGCGGCCGAGAATCCCTGGCGCCGGCAGCAGTCGAGACAGAGCCGGCCTGGAGCCAGCGGCAAGCTCCCTGGCGCCGGCGGCAGACGCGACGCAGCCGGCCTGGCACCGGCGGCAAGCGCGACGCAGCCGGCCTGGCACCGGCGGCAAGCGCGACACAGCCGGCCTGGCGCCGGTAGACGGTCCTCGTCCTGGTCTCTGTCCTCGTCCTGGTCTCGGTCCCATCGTGCTCAGTCTGATCCCATTTTGGCTTGCTTGGATCAATCCTCGTGGGTTTGATACAGTCACGGCTACGGAATTAACGTCTCTCGATTCGACTCGATTGGAATCATCCTCTATGTTTTACGACAAAAATTAGAAAGGTTGGATATCTCATAGAGGATATCGTGTAAAATATGATCAATTAACTCGAACTTTGATCTTTTAGGCTATACGGTTTATTTTACGAGAAAGATAGTCTTTCCGAGGAATCGTATAAAACGTTCAACGACTTAAGAGAAGTCCACGGACTTACTTACGATTTTAAGAATTCAGGCCCAATCGGACTATGACGGTTTATCCAATTTCCCGAGCATCGGATAAACATCAAGTCACAAAAAAATAGGGGACAACTCGAGGATAATTACGAAGATCGACGAAAATGGAATATTTCCTGAAGAGATAAACTTGGGCCCAAAGGCGAAGTCCATCATCCTAAGGAAAACCGACCTAGAAGTGAGTATATAAGGAGAGCAAGAGCAAAGGAGAAGGGGATCCGAAAATCCTAGAATCTAGACTTAGAGAACTCCTGCTAGCTTAGAGAACTTAGAACTTAGGTGGTTAGGCCAGCGAGGCAGGACTTAGAACGTCTGGCTGCCTCTTGTTCTAGTTTTATCTTCTCCGCAGACCCCTGTTCCTCTCGGAAGGATCTAACAATTCTTTTACTCAGAGATCCGCACATAGAAACCCTAGGCATTATCTTCGACATGCCCGTTTCTATGACCAACGCTCATACTAGACGAACCAGCATTAGACTGTTCGATCTCTTGTTCAATTCTTTCTAACTGAACTACGTCCGACTTGATCCTCGAAAGGGGTACGTAGGCAGCCTTTCTTAAGGTCCAGTCGCAAATCTTAACAAAACCTTTTCCGTATTTATTCGTCAATTGTCGTTGGCTGTCGCAGAGAATCCGGACCTTCAGGGAAACTCGGGTTAACTTGGCTTTCCTCCGTTTTTATTCATTAAAACCGACGGTTTTAATTTCGATTCCCACAGTTTGGCGCTAGAAGGAGGGGGGGGACGGATTACTCTTTCTCTCACGGCCGCAAAACGCTTGATCAAAGCAGTGTCGGAAATATGAAAGAAAACTCGCGAGCTCGCATCGACGCTGGTAAAACAATTTCAGCAGTGATTGCTCCTAAGGCCACCTCGCCCATGGGAGAGGTGAACCGTGACGGAAGTCACCTCGCCCGTGGGCGAGGACAACCCGATCCCGGTCCTATCAACTATGCACCCTCGTCCAAGTTCCCATAACACGATCCTCGGTCTATGGACACAACCCCCTCGCTTAGGATTATCAAAGAAAGACTTCGAAAACTTATAAAGACTTGATTGTCGAGACGGATTCCTGCCTGCCGTATAAAACGGCTATGGTTATCTTAAACACCAGTTTCCTTAACTATACAAGGGATTGGAATCCTTCGAAAAACCGACGCCACATCAACGGCCGCTTCTTAGGAAAAATCGTAAAAGTCTAAGTCCCAAGACGGCCCAAAAGGGGGCCTGGATCGTGGCTAAACGGCCCACTTACGATTTAGAATAAGATTGAACCCAAGGCTGAGATGACGGTCTAATTACCGAGTTTGTGAAATCTCAACGAGTAGGGGTTCGACTGAAAACGTTTTCGAGAAACTCTTGGAAAAACAAAACTTACTCTCCTTGAAACCTTGGGGAAACCCTAGATTACTCGCGGAACATAAGCACGGAAAATCGGTTCACCAATTCCCGCTGCCATACTTCTTTCAAACAACTCTTGAGGAACAAACGGGAAAACGAAAGGAGGTCGGAGCTTGATCTTACTAGGACGACTTGCCATAGGGTGAGATCAGTCTTCCCAGTTCACCTTAGTAAGAGCCCACTTTGTTCTCCTTTGTGTCTAGGTCAAAATGGCTTTCGTTTCATCTCAATCGGAGTTTCCGTTGAGATTTTACGAAGAGAACAAAGTCACTTCCCCGGCCACCTCGCCGTGGGCAAGGACAAACATTACCGAGGTCACCTCTCCCTCCGACATGGCTACCTCGCCCCAGGGCGAACTCACCTTTGTTATCTTTTGAGTCTAGATCAAAGTGGCTTTCGTTTCGTCTCAATCGAAGTTTCCGTTGAGATTTTACGAAGAGAACAAAATCACTGTCCCGGCCACCTCGCCCGTGGACGAGAACAACCATCAACAAGGTCACCTCGCCCATGGCCACCTCGCCTGTGGAAACCTCACTTTACTCTCCTTTGAGTCTAGGTCAAGATGGTTTTCGTTTCGTCTCAATCGGAGCTTCCGTTGTGATTTTACGAAGAAAACAATGTCGCTGTCTCGACCACCTAGCCCATGGGGAGGATCTCTCTGTCCCGTCATAGGACGAGCCCGGTCCTGTCCCAGTACCATGCATCTTTGCCTAAGTTTTCGCAACTCGATCTTTGAGCCCGTGAGCCCAATACTCCTGTTTCGTCTCGATTAAGATCGTCGTGAAAAGCTCCAGAAAAATCATGAAAGGTTCGATCAATGAATGGATTCTGATTCATCGTATAAAACGACTACGGTTAGCTTGAACACCAAATTTTCCAACTATACGAGGGATTAGGATCCTTTTGAGAAGCCAATATCACGTCGAAGGTGATTTCTTAGGAAAAATTGTAAAACGCCTGAAGTCCAAAACGGCCCGAAATGTCCGGAACGCACCAAGCTGCCCTCTTACGATTTTAAAATAAGACTGAGCCCAAGATGGATATGACGGTCTATTGTCAGGAAGAAAACAGGTTGCGGAATAACTCTCGTAAAATAAAATCTCGACAACGTTTTGGGAAACAGCTTCCGTAAAATCAAGCTCGGCAATATTTTACTTAAATATCATTCAGAAGTCATACAAGATCATATGAAACGATAAGGTCCAGATCTAACCAGTTCGCTCATAGCCTGACGAGCTAAGAGCCTCACTCGAGTGGCGCTTGCCCAATGTCTCCATTTGTCTAAACACCCACCTTAGCCTTCTTCGAAGTTATCGCCACTTCTCCTCCCTTTGTTTCAACGATTCTGTAATGTTCTTCGACACATTGTCAATTTAACCAGCAGTACGAAGAAACGAACAGGAACTTGGCGCTCATATCTCTCTTCGCCCGATATTCTCGCCAGAATTTCATCAAAACCGATTCTCGCTTGGTATCAAACTTTTCAAAGTCCTTTGACGATGAACCGTTAAAAGTCACGAAACAAAGAGGAACGGGCAAGAGGCAGCCTTGAACGATCGATGAGACTAAGGTACTTCCAACTTAGAAAATTTGTCAAGGTTTTAATTTTGTAGGAAAGGAATGAAAACGTCTAGAAAACTGCTGTAAAATTTAGGAACTTAGAACCTAGGTGGATAGTCTAGCAAGCTAAGTCTTAGGCAATTCTCCAGTCTTGTTCTATTGTTCCTTGAATGTCGAGGCAGAACATGAAAACCGATCTAATCTCTCGAAAAATCTAGAAACGATCGCCACGCATTCTAAGCATACTCATCCCGCTTCCTAAAGAAAGAAAAAACGAACACAAGCCTTCGAAAGGACCCGACCTGAATTCAAGGCCCCTTAAAAGGCAATCGTGAACTAACATGACCTTAATGTTAACACGAAAGGGTCGTGGTCTAATCCTTTACCAAAAACTTCCTTGGCTATACGGCTGAGCACAACCTTCATGCCACACCCAATTAATTGAGTGACCGCTGCTCCAATCGCTTAACGGCTAAAACAACAATCCACGATTTGTCATAGAACGCCAAGTGACTATTATGCAAGAAGTTTGTCGATAGCCCAGAATCGAAATCATACGATAAACTCTTCATACCAAAACTCAGTCCTAACAACCATATGGTTAACGGAAGATTTAAACTTATCGTCAATCGATTAAGTTCTATACGCCCTGTAAACAAGGCATGAAAAGAAACACTCGTGACAAGGCTCCAAGAGTTATACGAGTCATCCTTAATATATACAAACAAATCCCGGAAGGCCAACACTTCACGAAGCACTGTGAATGTAGACGCTTCTCCCTGGGTCAAACTTACGCGACCCCTTGGTCCTGCATCCAAACCGAAACAACAGTTTCTGGCTGCGAACATTCGCAAAACATCTCCAAGCCCGCGAACATTTCAACCACGAAATGCGGCACAAGGAAAACTCGACCTTCAGCACTGCGAGACGTCGCTAACGCTCGAAGGACATTCTTTTCCTCAAAATATTCCAGACGAAATCCTCGTCTCTAGAACTCAAAACATACAAACACACCTCTAAACGGTAACATGCCTCTAAACTGGCAACATTTCTTTGTTGCTGAGCACAACAAACGAACTCTAACGTCCTAAACAGACAATAGCCGCCTTTAAAAGGGTAGGCTCTCTTACATCCGACGAGGATAACATAGCGCGCTATACAAGAAAACTGAAATTTCGTTTAGCACTTCCTAACGGAAGTAGCTCGATTCGTACCCAGACAAATCATATAAGCCGATAACAATTCACGGATTTTAAACGGTACGAGTCAGGTTAAAATCTCAAACAGGCAAAACGAAAGCCGATTCGTCATCGCAAAGCCTCAGTCCGAGAGTAAATCTAGGTCTTGTCCTAAACCCAGCCACGCTGGATCTTGACATCTCACAGACATAGTATGGTATACGAGATCCAAAAATTTGTCTCTTCAGTTATGCCTATTCGTTTCACGAACTTTTCGCGAAAATCGGTAAACCGCGGAAAATCTCGTTTTATGCAAACAATAGGTATGGTGATCATCAGGGAACTAGGAATGAGACGACAACTCACACCCTCTTTCTCATACCTCGAAAAAACTGAAGTTCATAAATAATCGAAAAACGTTTCATAGATTGAGACCGCAAAAAGGGGCAGGGATTCGAAGCCCGAAAAAGGGGCAGGGATTCGAAGCCACCAACGGCCAGTCCCAAATACATCATGGCCTCTTAACGCCGAAACACATATAAAACAAAATCCCCGTAGGGATTGATAAACCTAGACGCTCCCAGGAGCGTCACCTTCATCCTCAAACTCACCCGCGATAGGGACAGCCTCGCCGCCTCCCCGGTCGCGACCGCCACTACCCGCCTTCGCCAGCCTCGCAATCCTCTCCTGCGCTCCTGATCTTCTGAGTCCTCGAGGTCGGCGCAGGTGCATTCGCCTGCAGGCCGGCAAGGATCGAATCGAAGTCTCCTCGAGGTCGCCAACTCTCCTTTACAGACGATAGTCTGGCTTCCTCCGAGTCCAAAGACGGGCCTCGTTACCTCGAAGCAACTCGAGCTCGCTCAGACTCCCTTGATCTCCGCTAAAGCCAAGTCCTCTTGCGGACAGCTATCAAGGACTCAAACAGGATGGCCATCCTCGCCGACGACCAAAGAAGTCGCCACGAGCATCGGCAACCTCCGAGGATCTATGGGCGCCCATCTCCTCATGAGTCTGGATCTTCGCTGAAGGCGGCGGACTTCGAGTATTTGCTCTTCTTCTCCTTCTTCACCTTGAGTAGTGAACTCGCGGTCTTCCCAAGGTCACGCCAAGGTCGCTGATAATAACCTCAAGCTAGACGTCTGGGCAGCATGGGTGTCCTCGACGGTTCAGTGCAGCCTCAGTACGCTTCAGCGCTTCCTGCGACGACTCCAGCTCCTTCGATAGATGAATGACTTCCGACCCACACTCGCCAAGCATTCCGTCAATCAGCTTACACAAACTGTCCGCAAGAAGGGTAAGTATCATCAAAAAAGAGGATGATGACGTAGATTTCCTGCGGAAAGAATCCTTAGCTGAAAATTTCGATTTTCAGAAAACTCAATCATTCGCCCGCAAAATCGCTCCGATATTATGAGCTGGGGCTAACTGTTGGGGTCGAAAACGGTTTTCGAAATCAACGGCTAAAGATCTTTCCAAACTCAAAGATTTCCGCACGAACGGTCAACGGAGGAAGGATCGGGCGACGGAGAACCCACGGGCGCAGAGAATCCCCTGGCACCGGCATGCGAGACGGAGCCGCCCTGCGGCAGACGCGACGCAGCCGCCTGGCGCCGCGTAGGTCCCTGGCGCCGGTCGACGGTGCTCGTCCTGGTCTCGGTCCTCGCCCTGGTCTCGGTCCCATCGTGTTCGGTCTGATCCCGCCTTGGCTTGTGTCGGGTCGAAACGGTTATCTCGAAATCAACGGCTAAAGATCTTTCCAAACTCAAAGATTTCCCGCATCGAACGGTCAACGGAGGAAAGATCGGGCGACGAGAACCCACGGGCGGCAGAGAATGCTCGGGCCGGCGGGAGACAGAGCCGCCCTGCCGGGGTAGACGCGACGCAGCCGCCCATGCCGGGCGTAAACCCTGGCGCCGGCAAGCGACGCAGCCGGCTTGGCGGACCTGCCGCCGGTTGACGGTCCTCGTCCTGATCTCGGTCCTCGTCCTGGTCTCGGTCCCATCGTGCTCGGTCTGATCCCGTCTTGGCTTGCTTGGATCAATCCTCGTGGGTTTGATACGGTCACAGCTATGGAATTAACATCTCTCGATTCGACTCGATTGGAGTCATCCTCGATGTTTTACGACAAAAATTAGAAAGGTTGGATTTCTCTTAGAGGATATCGTGTAAAACAAGATCGATTAACTCGAACATCGATCCTTTAGGCTATACGGTTTATTTTATGAGAAAGATAGTCTTTCCGAGGAATCGTATAAAACGTTCAACGACTTAAGAAAAGTCCACGGACTTACTTACGATTTTAAGAATTCAGGCCCAATCGGACTATGACGGTTTATCCAATTTCCCGAACATCGGATAAACATCAAGTCACCGAAAAATCGGGGAAAACTCGAGGATAATTACGAAGATCGACAAAAATGGAATATTTCCTGAAGAGATAAACATGGGCCCAAAGGCGAAGTCCATCATCCTAAGGCAAACCGACCTAGAAGTGAGTATATAAGGAGAGCAAGAGCACAGGAGAAGGGGATCTGAAAATCCTAGAATCTAGACTTAGAGAACTCCTTCTAGCTTAGAGAACTTAGAACTTAGGTGGTTAGGCCAGCGAGGCAGGACTTAGAACGTCTGGATGCCTCTTGTTCTAGTTTTATCTTCTCCGCAGACCCCTGTTCCTCTCGGAAGGATCTAACAATTCTTTTACTCAGAGCTCCGCACATAGAAACTCTAGGCATTATCTTCGACATGCCTGTTTCTATGACCAACCCTCATACTAGACGAACCCTCATTGTTCAATTCTTTCTAACTGAACTACGTCCGACTTGATCCTCGAAAGGGGTACGTAGGCAGCCTTTCTTAAGGTCCAGTCGCAAATCTTAACAAAACTTTTTCCGCATTTATTCGGTCACTTGTCGTTATTGTCGAGAGAACTGACCTTCAGGGAAAGTCGGGTTAACTTGGCTTTCCTCCGTTTTTATTCATTAAAATCGACGGTGTGAATTTCGGTTCCCACAAATGCCACCGGTTTGGGGTCAATCAGTAGGGGTGGGCGTTCGGGTATCCATTCGGGTTTGGTTCGGGTCTATTCGGGTTTCGGGTTTTCGGGGTCAAAAATTTCAGCCCCATTCGGGTATTTCTAAATTTTGGTCCGAGTTCGGTTCGGATTTTTGGTTTGGTTCGGGTTCAGATAACCCATTTAAATTATTTTACAATTTGAAAATTCATTATATACTATAAATTTCTCAAAATCTATAAGAAAATAATATATTACATATAAATTTGAACAACATATGTCAAAATACATAAACTTAACATATAAATTGGTTTGGTTTGAATATTTGGATAGATAATCAATAAATATTTCAAGTATTTTTGGTGTTTTGAATATACTTTAGCTATTTTAAACATTACTATTTGACTATTTGTATATATTTTCAATTATTTTGAACAATTTGAAAGTACCTATATATTTTGGAAGTTTTTAATATACATTAAATCTAAAAATAAGTAATATATTTAGGTATATAAATCTATTTCGGGTACATTCGGATACCCGAAATACTTCTGTTCGGGTCGGGTTCGGCTTCGGTTTTCTGGATACCAAAATTTTGGACCCGTTTGGATATTTAATTAATTTCGGTTCGGATTTGGTGCTTCTTTTTCGGATCGGGTTCGGTTCGATTTTTCGGATTAGGATTTTTTTTTCCCAGCCCTATCAATCAGCATCCTGTAGCAGAAGTTATGCCTGTTTTACTGAAGAGTGGTCAGTCTGCCTCGCGAGAGGAAGCTCTCGAGAAGAGGAATGCATATTGATCGATGCAGCACACTGCATATCGATCGATATGGATGTCAGAATATGGGCCGAGCATATTTTATGACCGATTGACGCCCAGGAGCCACCACAAAGTTACCAAAATACCTTTGGACGACCAGAAACCCTATTTATGTGTTTTCTAAGCCATTGTTGACGGCTACGCTTTCTACACTTTCTATTATTCTATCCTATTTTTTTCTCTTAGGGTCTGGAGAGAAGATCAATTGTCCTTCAGAGATTGATTGGAATGGTTTTATCATTGATTTCTATTCTATTATTATTCAGACTATGATTTCTATTATTGCTTCCATGTCTGAGTAATTCTCTTGTTCGGTTTAGGGATTTCATGAGCTTAATGTCAAACTGATAATCAATTAGGATTTCTGGGTTATCTATAGATCTCTACACCAGGGTGATTTGTAATACTAGGATCTGGAGTAGTTAGAAAAGCACAGCAGTGTGACTAATTGCATGAACCTAGAATCATAGGAAAATTGAGAGGCACGAAAGTACCATCAATTAACGGAACCCGAGCTCTGCTGGATTAGATACTTAGGCGCATACGATAGTTGGTGTAGGAATCTAGTTGAACATAATCGATTAGGTCATTAATGCTTGTCTAAGGTAGTATCGATTGACGCTCAGGCCATAGCATCGATCGATGCTCTCTCCTTGTTCGCGTGCGACAGCCGGGACAAAGACTTACGTATCGGATTAGTAATTGCATGTGAAATCTGGATTACTTGCTTATTAAATTCGAGTTCTAGAATTGAATCTATAAACCTTTGGCATCCTTGAATTGTAGTTTTGAATCTCTAGATTGATAAATCCCTAGATCTAGCTATTTCATCTTATTGTTAACAACTCTCTGCCAAGCTGAACAATTGTCTTGTTCATTTTGTGTACTGTTTTATTTACTTATTTATTTACTTATTTATAATCTATTAGCCTAGCTAAATCATATAACTGTCAGATCTAGTGTGTGCCTTAGCTCCCTGTGGATTCGATCCCTAAGTGCTACAACTCGACCTCTTATTAGAGAGTATAAATCTCTCCTTAGGGTAATTTGAGTACTATCACCCTAGGACGAGCTCGGTTCCGTCTCAGCCAGCTCGCCATAGGGCGAGGTCGGTCCCGTCTCCGCCAGCTCGCCCAAGGGCAAAGTCGGTCCCATTCGGCCAGCTCGCCCTAGGGCAAGCTCGGTCCTGTCTCGACCAGCTCGCCCTAGGGCGAGCTCAGTCCCGTTCGGCCAGCTCGCCCTAGGGCGAGGTCAGTCCCATTCGGCCAACTCGCCCTAGGGCGAGCTCGGTCCCATTCGGCCAGCTCGCCCTAGGGAGAGCTCGGTCCCGTCTCGGCCAGCTCTCCCTAGGGCGGGCTCGGTCCCGTTCGGCCAGCTCGCCCTAGGGCGAGCTAGGTCCAGTCTCGGCCAGCTCACCCTAGGGCGAGCTCGGTCCCGTTCAGCCAGCTCGCCCAAAGGCGAGCTCGGTCCCGTTCAGCCAGCTCGCCCTCGGGCGAACTCGGTCCCGTCTCGGCCAGTCCGTCAGTCTTGTACCATGCATCCTTGCCTTAGTCCTCGTACCTCAATCCCAAAGACCGTGGACCTAGTATCCTTGTTGCGTCTCGATTGCAATTATTAAGGAAAAATTCGGATAAAAGTCATGAAAGATTTGGTTGACGGATAGATTACAATCTATCATATAAAAAGGCCACAGTTAACTTAGACACCAGTCGCCTTAACTATACGGAGGACTAAAAGTCTTTTCAAAAAGTTTACGTTACGTCGAAGGTGATCTCTTAGGAAAAATTGTAGAAACGGCTAAGGTCCAAAAAACGGCTCAAGGAGGCCTCGAACGTGACCAAACGGCCCACTTACGATTTTAAACTAAGATTTGGCCCAAGTTTGATATGACGGTCTATTTTTATTTTGCAGGAAAAGATAAATGTCGGGTTTCCAAAGATAAATGTAAAAGTTTTCGATAATCATGAAGATCGAGAAAAAATGAAAAAAGCCCGTCTCGCAGCAAAACTGGCCCAAGGTCAGAAGGGGAAAAGGGCAAACCGACCTTAAGGGAGTATATAAGGAGAGCTCAAGGCGGGGAGCGAAGAGAACCTTTTCAGAGCAAACTTAGAACTTAGAACAATTTAGGCATTTTTCCGTTTTCACTATCAAACTGCGACTCAATTAGGTTAAAACTTAGGTTGCTAGACTAGCGAACTTGCCGACAGCTCTCGCAGCCAAGGTTCTCTGATACAAGGAGTTTTCAAGGCTCCAAATCAAATGTTGTTGTATAAGAGATTGTCGAACCAATCCTAAGTGATTCTAATGCAAAGGGAATGCAAATCCATGCTTAAGCTAAGTGCAATCAATAAGTGAGATAAGATGATTACAAACTAAGGGAATACTAGAAATGCAATAAAATAATTTTCTTTTCAATATGAGGCAAGGGGATTCTTGGGACAAGGGAATTGACCTTGGGTGATCAAGTTTCAATATAGGATGGCAAACTTTCAATCAATCTAACACCTTAAGCCTAGACACAATCCGAAGCAAGCTTTATCCCTAGATGAATTCTCATTCACTTACAAATCTCAAGAGTCTAATCCCTTGGGTTGAATAATATGAAAGCAATCAATAAGAACAAGTCTATTAGTTATCTTAACACCTTTAACAACTAATCCCTTAGGTAAAGGATGTTAAAAGCATTGGAGAGTTGGTTCAGGCATTTCATCAAACACCTTCCGGGCATGAAATGCCTATAGCTCTATTTTGAAGAGGCCAACTCCAAAATAGCAATAAGAACACTCTACAAGCAAGGATCAAGAAGGATCTACACTAAAACATTAGATCTAAACCTAATCACCCTTAGTCTCCCAAACCCATGAATCCTAGACAGATCTACTCACTAATAGACATGGATAGCCTTAAATCCATGGATGATTCAAGGCTAAACATGATAGTGAGCAAGATAATCCAATAAACACAAGAGAAGAAGATGAAAGAGAATTCAAGATTCAAACTGTTTTCAAAATCCAAATGTGTTCTTAAGAGAAAAGAAGTTAGATCTCACAAAGGAGACTACAAGAGTATTTATATGAGGCTTAGAGAGCCCTAAAAACATAAAGGAAAAAGTCTAAAAAGTCCTTGAGGTCATTAAGTCTTCAGCCAATCAGAATTAAGCAAAAAGGAAGAAACTTGGGTACCACCCGGGTCAGGTGGTTTGGTCCGACCCACGTATGTCCTGGCCGCATACGTCAGCCTCGTCCGTCCTGTCCAGCCATGCGGCCTCTTCTGGCCGGGTTCATCAGGCCCCGTACCGTCCTTGGCTTCCAGCATCCATCAGGCCGTGCGGGTAGGAGTGGCTGGGTGTCTTGAGCCGGGTGTCTTCCTCTTCTATCCTCCGGCCATGAACCGTGCAGGTAGGAACGGCCGGGTGTCTCAAGCCGTGTACAAGACTCTGTCCAGCCATCAGCCCGTGTGGGTGGCTTCCCCTGGGTGCATCAGGCCGGGTATGTCCTGGCTGTGTCCAGCCATGCGGGTCCTTCTCCCCGGGTAGTCTAGGCCGGGTGTCCTCCTTCATTCCAGCCGTCCTGATTTCGTCCAAGCGCCCAGGTAGCCGTACCATCCACCCAAGGTAAGGTCTTGATCATGGGGCTTGTCCTGACCTTGGCCAAACTCCATTCTTCACCTTTTTGGACCACAAAGCTCCCAAAACACCTCCAATCACTCCCTAGCACACTCCATCACCTGATATAGACTTATGAATGCAAAATGAGCCTAAAGATGCCTAATGCCTAACCTATATGATCAAAATGCATAAGAAATGAATGCTAAAAACATGTAAATATGCAAGATATCAACTCCCCCACACTAGCCCTTTACTTGTCCTCAAGTAAAACTTTTCAAAACACAAGGAGGAGAGATAGAAAGATGGGAGCAAAACCAAAAGAAACACTCATAGCACTCAACTTGACATCCTAAAGAAACATAGAAAATAGCATGAGCAAAGCTCTCTTATTATGCTCTAGCTTCTCAAAGCCTATCAATACTCTTATGCCTCTACAGAAGATGCAATGCCTTGTCAACCAACATGTTCTCTTAACCAACACTCACATTGATTCACTCACACACACACAAGGTGAATTCACACAAATGGGCACAAGATCTCAATCATTTGGCTGGGTGATCAAATGGTCTAATATGGATGAAAAGGAGGGTTTCAATGCATCATTTCAAGGTGGCAATCACTCAAAAGTCAAGGAGCTTGATCATTATGCAAAATTTATCTAAGACTAGGAGAAATTCATGCATACATGGATCCATCCTCATCATTCTACCCAATTCCTAAGTGATTACAAGTTCTACACCCTTTTTATCAATTCCATAACCCAAAATGAAAAATACTCACATCACTCACCCAATGAACAACTTTCTTTCTTATGACACAACCACTAAGGACCTCTTATTCACTTTTCTAAGCTCTAACTTTTTTTGTTTTCCCTTCCCCACTATCTTACCAAATCTTTATTTTTCTTTTCTTTTTCTTTTCTTCTTTTTTCTCTTTTTTTTTAATAAGGGGGAAGGTCTAAAACGATACACAAGAGCTTTCTTATCGTTCTTTTCTAGGTCCCTAGGGTTTTTTTTCTTTCTCATGACACTCTTTTGTTCATCAATCTCAACATTATCACTTCCCAAACCCAAGATATAAACCTTTAAGGAACAAAGACCCACTCACCATCCTAGAAGCTAGCTTAAATTATGGCCCTATGCTAGCAAGAGATGAGAACAAATCCATGTCGCTCCCAATACTCTCAATATTTTTCACATGACAAACTATCCAAAGAGTCCTCACTCATGCAAATCAATGTAGGCTTCAAATAATGGATAGGGTTCAAGGGTATGGAAGTGCCATTTGGATTAACAAAGAGTGGTACAATGGGGAAAGATAACCCAAATGTGTATGAGATCAATGATCAAGTATGCAAATGCCCATATGCAAGAGAAATTAAGTTCATTCAAATCTAAGTTCAGGTTGGAGCTGGTTTCAAGAACAATGACAATATCAAGCAAGCAAGCAACTTTCAAGAAGAGTTTTCAAGGCTCAAAGCATGCAAGTCTTTCAAAAGATGCTTAAGATACTTGATATGTTTAACTAGGGTGCCAAATTCAGTGCAAACTAGTGTTCTTTACAAGGCAATGCTCCATGTGCAAGTGAATGCAACATATATCTCTAGACTCAATCTTAAAGATGCAAGTGATGCAACTATATGATTCAAAATTTTCAAATTTTTTTTTTTGAATTTTCTATGCAAATATGAATGTACAATGCAATGAATGAGACTCACAATCACAAAGCAAACATGATCAAATACCTGGTACCTCCCCCACACTTAAATCACACAGTCTCTGTGTGAGTAAGAGAGAAGGAGATACCCCGACAAGAAAAAAGCAAATGTATATACAAGAAGGGTTGGAGTGATACCACATAAGGAGATTTGGGTGTGGTGTTTGGTGTCAGGACTAGGAGCTGGCTTGGTTCATAGCAACTAGTGGAGACTGCTACATGGCAATCATAAGGCTCAGGTGCTTCACCACCTTTCTTCTCTCCTCTAGTGCTAAGCTCAACCCTAAAACCTCAACCTCTTTTTATTAAAGAAAAATTGAAATTGCAAAGCTATGTACAAGGATAACCATGGGACTTCCTCCCAAGTGAGCTTGTTTTGAGTCACTAGCTTGACTACCTTTTCTCTTGGACAAGTAAGAAGGAGGATCCTTCCCACCGTCAAGAGTGATGGCGAGGATCTGAGAGAGAAGCTTGATTGGGTCATCTTGGAGCTGAGGAGTGATGATGGCTCTAGCACTTAAGAATGGTGTGGATTTTCCCTTATGCTTGATCTTGTACTCAATGACACCATCCTTGAGCTTCTTTGGATGGAGAGTGAGAGTGTGTGGGATCAGATCAAGAGGTGGAGGATGAGGTTATTTCACCGTCTTCTTCTTGCCATGAGTGGCCTTTGAGGCTCCACTCATGCCTTCTCTTTTAGCACTTTCCAAGTGCGCAACACACAACTCCTTAGAAGACTCTCCACCAAGGCCTTCTTTCTCACAAGAAACCACTTCATCTTGAGGTTTCTCAACAGCTTTTTCACCACAAGTGATTGTCTCACAATAGCCAACATCCAAAGGAGATTGGAGAGGATAGGAGACAGCTTTGTTCACATGCATGAGGGTGATCTTCTAGTTGGGAAAGTCAATGCAAGCTCCAACTGTAGTGAGGAACGGAGTGCCATGGATCAGAGGAACTCTCTTTTCAGTTACCATCTTCAAAATAGTGAGGTCAATAGGTATGGTCCAGGATCCAATCTTAAAAGGGAAGTCCTTGATGATACCAATTGGGGTTGTAGAAGAGGAGTCCCCAAAGGTGAGAGAAGAAGTGTCTGGTTCCATGCTTTCAATCCCAGTACTCTTCGCCATATCCATGGAAATGACATTGACACTTGCACCACTATCAACAAGAGCATCATCCATAGTTATCTTACCAAGGGAGCAAGACAAGGTAAACTTCCCTTAAGACTCAAGCTTAGGGAGGGACTTTGGAGGGATTGGTGGATCAATCTTCAGAATGGAGATGTCCAAAAGCTCAGCCACTTCAGCTTGGTAGTCTAGAATGTCCTTGATGAACATCATCTGGACATGAGCTTCACGCATAACCGAGATCTCTGGAAGCTTGACTCCAACATGACTAAGATCATTCCTGAACTTTGAGATCACCTTCTTCTGAGCTTTCGTGAGAACTCTTTGGGGGAAAGGGAGCTTATCATAGGGTGATAGCTCAACCTCAGTGTCTTCTTTCTTCACCTCTTTCAGCTTGTGGTCAGCACTCTTCTCAACTGGTGTTTCAGTCCTAGTGTCATCCCTTTTCAGAATCCTTACTTCAACCTTCTTGGCAGCTTGCTTCACAACATTAGCCTCAGCTGTGGCCATAACCAATCTCTGAACATTTCCAATCTCAGTGCCAAGAACTAGCCTTTCAATCTATTCCACCCCTTTCCCATGACCACTTAGCTGAATCTCTGAAGAAGTAGTAGAGAGGACAACATAGCAAGACTCCTTAGAATTCTTCTCTGGTTTTCCTGGTAGAGATCCCATTGGGCTCTTGGAAGATGAAGACATAGAGGCAACCTGGCTCTCCAAAGCTTTGAGATGAGAAGCAAGTTGCATGTACTTGTTGTTGAGGTCAGAATATGTCTCATCAATCTTTGCATGGATGTTCTTGAACTCATCTCCAATGTTCTTAGCATTTCTCTCTTGAGCTTCTAAGATTTGCTTGAACATTGACTCCATATTTGAATTTTGAGCTTGAGCTTGAGAAGAGCTTCCTTGAGGCTGAGGCTCCTTCTTGTACCATGTGCCATTAGCATTGATGAATCACAGCTCCTCTTGGCCTTCTAAATCATCAACCTCATTGACCTTAGGAGGAACCTCTTGACTAGGACCACCCACAAAGTTCATCTGCTCCTGTTTAGCTTGGTTGGAAAGAAGCAAATCCATCTTCTCTTGCAAGGACTTGATCTCTTTCTTTGTCTGCTGATCATCCCTTCTGTTGACCCTATCATGCTCCTCAATGTAGACTGAGTCACTCTTAGCCATGTTATCCACCAGCTCTTCTGCATCCAGCTATGTTCTGCCCAAGAAGAACCCATTGCTGGCTGTGTCTAATCTGCTCCTGAACTCTGGAAGAGCACCTCTGTAGAAGGTACTAAGCAAACTCTCCTTGGTGAAGGCATGATGTGGGCATTGAGACCAATAGCCCTTGAATCTCTCCCATGCTTCACCAAAACCTTCAAGATTCTTCTGCTGAAACCCAGAGATTTCCTTTCTGATCTTGGATGTCCTTGACGTAGAGAAGAACTTTTCTAGGAAGGCCTTCTTGCACTCATTACAAGTGGTGATAGAGTCACTTGGAAGAGCCTTCTCCCAATGGTGTGCCTTGTCTCACAAAGAGAAGGGAAACAGCCTGAGCTTGAAGGCATCTTCAGAGACTCCATTGGTCTTCGACAAGCTACAGTAGCTATTAAATGTGTCCAAGTGATCATGTGGATCCTCCACAGCAAGGCCATGAAACTTGTTGTTCTCAATCAAATGCAACAGCCCTGATTTGATCTCAAAGTTGTTGTTCTCCACAGCTGGTGCTCTTATCCCCAACCTAAGACCATGAATGTGAGGTTGATCATAGGCTCCAATTGCTCTAGCTTGGCGCTGTGGCTGTTGTGGCTGGAGCTGTGGTCTTATGTTGTCAGCTCTTGGACCATTACCCCCTAGGACATCACCATCTTGAGGCTGATTCTCCATATCAAACCCCAATCTCTGCAAGTGAGCATGTTGCTCTTCTTCTCTTCTCTTTCTTGCTATCTCCCTCTCAAGTGCAGCAATCTCTTCAACAGTGGGAATCAAGTTTGATGCACCTCTGCTTCTTGTTATCATACACCTGAAATGAAAAGGGAGAAGAACAAGGAGAAGCAATAACACAATAAAATAAAAATGACTTAGTCTCACGCATGTGACTAAATCCCAATGTCAATATCAACTTAGAACTTGGCAACGGCGCCAATTTGTTACAGGGAGTTTTCAAGGCTCCAAATCAAATGTTGTATTATATGAGATTTTCAAACCAATCCTAAGTGATTCTAATGCAAAGGGAATGCAAATCCATGCTTAAGCTAAGTGCAATCAATAAGTGAGATGAAATGATTATAAACTAAGCCAATACTAGAAATCCAAAAAAAGATGAACTTTCTTTTCAATATGAGGCAAGGGGATTCTTGGGACAAGGGAATTGACCTGGGGTGATCAAGTTTCAATCTAAGATGGCAAACTTTCAATCAATCTAACACCTTAAGCCTAGACACAATCCTAAGCAAGCTTTATCCCTAGATGAATGCTCATTCACTAACATATCTCAAGCATCTAATCCCTTGTGTTGAATAATATGAAAACAATCAATAAAAACAAGTCTATTAGCTATCTTAACACCTTTAAAAACTAATCCCTTAGGTAAAGGATGTTAAAAGCATTGGAGAGTTGGTTCAGGCATTTCATCAAACACCTTCCGGGCATGAAATTCCTATAGCTCTATTTAGAAAAGGCCAACTCCAAAATAGCAATAAGAACACTCTACAAGCAAGGATCAAGAAGGATCTACACTAAAACATCTTAGATAGATCTAGTCACCCTTAGTCTCCCAAGCCCATGAATCCTAGATAGATCTACTCACAAATAGACATGAATAACCTTAAAACCATGGATGATTCAAGGCTAAACATGATAGTGAGCAAGATAATCCAATAAACACAAGAGAATAAGATGAAAAAGAATTCAAGATTCAAACTTTCTTCAAGATCCAAATGTGTTCTTAAGAGAAAAGAAGTTAGATCTCACAAAGGAAACTACAAAAGTATTTATATGAGGCTTAGAGAGCCCTAAAAATATAAAAGTAAAAGTCTAAAAAGTCCTTGAGGTCATTAAGTTTTCAGCCAATCAGAATCAAGCAAAAAGGAAGAAACTTGGGAACCATCCGGGTCAGGTGGTTTGGTCCGACCCGCGTATGCCCTGGCCGCGTACATCAGCCTGGTCCGTCCTGTCCAGCCGTGCGGCCTCTTCTGGCCGGGTGCATTAGACTGCGTACCTACTTGGCTTCCAGCATCCATCAGGCCGTGCGGGTAGGAGTGACCGGATGTCTTGAGCCGGGTGTCTTCCTCTTCCCTCCTTTGGTCATGAACCGTGCGGGTAGGAACGCCCGAGTGTCTCAAGCCGCGTACAAAACTCTGTGCAGCCATCAGCCCGTGCGGGTGGCTTCCCTCGGGTGCATCAGGCCGGGTATGTCCTGGTTGTGTCCAGCCGTGCGGGTCCTTCTCCCCGAGTAGTCTACGCCGGGTGTCCTCCTTCACTCCAGCCGTCCTGATCTCGTCCAAGCGAGCGGGTAGTCGTACCATCCACCCAAGGTAAGGTCTTGATCATGGTTTGGCTTGTCCTGACCCTGGCCAAACTCAATTCTTCATCTTTTTGGACCACAAAGCTCCCAAAACACCTCCAATCACTCCCTAGCACACTCCATCACCTGATATAGACTTATGAATTCAAAATAAGCCTAAAGATGCCTAATTCCTAACCTATATGATCAAAATGCATAAGAAATGAATGCTAGAAACATGTAAATATCCAAGATATCACTCTCACATGTTGTTCACGCTCAAACGCGGATTCGGTAATAAGATCTTTTGCTCTCTTTTGTTCTTACGATTTACTACTTCATATTTTTCGTAATATTGATGTGTTGTGAGTGGCCTAGCAGATAACCGGGACCTTCAGGGGAAGCTAGGTTAACTTGGCTTTCCTCCGATTAGCGAAACTCGACGGTGTGAATTTTGGTTCTCACAGTTTGGCGCTAGAAGGAGGGGAGGTACGGATCTATCCTTCTCGCAACCACACACGCTCGATCAGGTATGGCTACCGACAATGATGGAGATCAGCACTCGCACGACGATAATCTCGTCGACAAAACTCCAGCTGGAAATACATCAACAGTCACTGCAGATGCAAACACCGAGATGCTTGACCAGATGAAGGAGATGTTCGCATCCGCCCAAAAAAGGTCGGACGAACAAGAAAAGCTCATAGGTTCACTTTCTAAACAGGTGGAAACCCTAATGGCAAGAACCAAGAGCAGAATCACGCACGGAGCCGTCAGGCCCCGCAGCGGCGGAAGGCTTGATTTCGAGACTCCTAGAAAATCGTGCTGCTAGCGCTGGAAAGGGTTCATCGGAAAAGAATCCCGACAAAACAGCCCTAGGAGGCGCACAGCCGACCTCGGAGAATCTTCCACCTCCCGTAAGGGACAACGAAGAGGAAGACATCGAGCGAATTAACCTTGATATCAGCGACCTATCTGTTCACTCAAACGAAGACGTCGACGTGCACCCAAGAAGGACGCGAAGTCAGCCCGCCCGGCAGGACGCGTCTTTTGAGAGACCCATGACGGAGGAAGAAGAAAACCTCTACTGGGTCGAGCAGGAGGAATTGGCTGAAAACCAGGCACGGATCCACCGCAGTAAACACCGACAATCTCGGAAAACAGTTGCGGGCGATAACGAGATCCACGATCTCCACGGATACATCGCAAAAACTGCAGCAGAGGTTACGTCAGTGAAATGGCAAATCCATCACGTGACAAGCGCCGCTCTCGAGATCGATAGACTTCTTGAGGAAGCACGGAAAACTCCATTCACTGCCCACATAAAGGAGACAAATATCTCGAATCCGGGGAAAATAAAAATTCCCGTCTACGATGGCACCACCTACCCAAAGGCACATTTTCAATCTTTCCAGATCGCGATGGGAAGGTGCAAACTCAGGGAACGCGAACGAGACTCTGGATATTGCCTCCTCTTCGTCGAAAACCTCAAGGGAGCCGCGCTCGAATGGTTTTCTCGCCTGAAGAGAAACTCCATCGGCAGTTTCTGCCAGCTCGCTTCAGAGTTCATCAAGCAGTACTTCATGTTCATGGAGAGAGAAACCTCCGACGTCAACCTATGGAACCTATCTCAAAGGGAGGACGAAACGCTCCGCGATTTCATGAAAAGATTCAAGCTAGTAATGGCGAGATACATGGGTATCAAAGATAAGGTGGCACTCGACGCCCTGAGGAAAACACTTTGGTTTAGATCGAAGTTCCGGCAATGGATATCTCTCGAGAAACCGCGGACAATCCATGACGCCCTCCACAAAGCAATGGACTTTATCATTATGAAAGAGGAGATGAAAGTCCTCTCGCAGAAGCACGGCCCGCAGAAATCATCCGTGAAAAAGAAGCCCTCCCGTAATGACAAGTATGTCCATCACGAAGGGGAATATGTACAATGCAAGCATAACTACGCCATTAACTCGGAGTAGAGCAAGATCTCCGCGAACACTTGGACCAGGAACCAGTTCAAGGATAATTCCTTCTGCAAATTCCGTCAGACAAGAGGTCACTCGACGGCAAACTGTAAGGTCCTAGGCGCGAGGCTGCCGCCAAGCTCCTCTCAGGCAAACTCTCAAAGGTCACAGGCATAAAAGATCTCCTCCTGGATTCCGATCGCCCGCTAAAGACTTACAAAGACCCTTCCGAAAGTGGAACGCACAAAAATCAGTCAGGCGAAAAAGGCGGAAGGAGGTAGGACAACAAAGGAAACGACAGCAATTGTCAGAGGGTAAGCATGATCATCGGCGGATCGCATTTCTATCACAACTCGTTTTCGTCAATCAAAGCTTTCTGATGGAAGGCTGAAACAAGCTCTAGCTGGCCAAACGAGTCGCTAGCCGACGACGTCCCCAATGACACGATCGTTTTCGAAGAGCAAGAAACAGTCGGGATCGACAAACCTCATTGCGACCCATTGGTAATCGATCGGGTGATCCAGGACCTTGAAGTAGGAAGGATCCTTATCGATACAGGAAGTACGGTCAATGTCATCTTCTGCGACAACCTCCGAAGGATGAACATCAAACTCGAAGAGGTTGTTCCGGAGCCAAAGCCTCTTACCGGTTTCTCGGGTGTCGTGTCCATGACCCTCGGATCAATCAAGCTCCCGGTCATGGCCTAAGAAGTCACGAAAATCGTTGACTTTGCGGTAGTCGACAACCCGGCCATCTACAATGTGATCATGGGAACTCCCTGGATCAACGCCATGAAAGCAGTACCATCAACTTACAACCTTGGCATCAAGTTCCCAACTCCAAACAGAATTGCAGTAATATGGGGATGCCAGAAACAGTCAAGACTCTGCTTTCTGGCCGAGCATAAACTGCGACAAATTCGGAACACCCCCATGGTCTGCCCGAAACGAGCAAAGAGAGTTAAGAACGCTCTCGGGAAATCCGTAAAGGATGATCCAGAATCATCCGACCTAGCAACGGCTCCAGACAAAGAGAAAGTCTCCGAGTCCATCGCCTTTCAGGCAGACAACTCAACTTTTGAAGCAACCATCAATTCAGCTGAAGCCTCAACAGTCGAAGCAATCAAAGCGGCTCCATGCAGCGAGTAGAAACACCCGCAGCAACCAGCAGAAATACGAGATGGCTTGATCCTCGAAAGAGGTACGTAGGCAGCTCGTCAAAATTTGGCGAGTTCAGCTATTCCCCTCACCAAAAAGAGGGGGGGGGGAGTGAGTACGTATACTCGTATACTCCCACAAAGTTCTAAATATCCGCACCTGTACTCGATATTTTTGAAATTTCTTCAATAAAGGTTTTCCGAACTTGCGATTTACTTACAAAAGCAATAGTAATCCAAGATTGGTCCGAATACAGCTTAAGTAAAAATAAAGGCTTTCAAAATTCATCCAAGCAGCCCTTGGACGAAATCAAAACTCCTGCACTCCCATATAGGCAGTACACGCAATCCAATTCAAAATCAAGCAAAATCATTAAATCAGACATCCTCTCTAAACGAGGATCGTAACCACCACAAAACAAAAAAAAAACATATCTTCAAGAAAGCGAGACGTTGCAAATTTCTCAAAGATATTAAGACTGTATCGTCCAACAAACAGTCCGTCGACTTGCCCTGACGGACGAACCCAAAAACGTTCTCTAAATGAACCCGTAGTCAGACCTTTCGTAAAAAATAAGGTCCTCTTACATCCGACAAAGATACCGTAGCGCGCTATACAAGAAAACCCAAAATTTTGGTTAGCACTCCAAACGTTATTTGTAGAAAGCTCTATTCTTAGCACACAAGTCATGTAAGCCGGCGCAAAGTCGCAGACTTTTATCGGTAAGAATCAGGTAGAAATCACCAACAGGCAAAACGAAAGCCGATCAGTCGTCGCACAGCCTTAGAGCCGAGAGTAGACCTGGGTTCTGCCCTAAACCCAGTCCTACTGGTCTCTAAACATCTTAAGGCATGATATCGAGTTGATACGAGATCTTAAAGCATGTCTCTCATCGTTCACATCTAAAACGCTCACGAAACTTCACAAAACTCCAAACACCCTTGTACCAAAGTAGCAAACGAACAGAAAGGCACGTTAAGAGTTAAGATACGAAGTGACTACTCGTACATTTTCCCTCTACACTTGACGAAAGAATAAATCAAACTCATAGAATAACTAAAAGCATTCATTATATATAAAGCAGCAGAGCGACAGGGATTCAAAGCCACCAACGGCCAGTCCCAAATACAAAGTTCAAACGGCCTCACACGGCCCAAACAAACGCATACATAAAAACGGCTAGACTCGGCCTAAGATAATACAAAACCATAAGATAAAGGGAAACAATCTCATTGACCTTCAGAGGTCAAGATCTAGATACCCGGACATGGAAACTCCGAACGAACTCGCAGGCTGGTCCACCTCTCCTTCCCCGTCGGCAATGTCAGCTCCTGCTTCCACTGTCTTCCGAAACCGCGATAGGATCCCAAAGCTCTCGTATCCTTCCCTCGATAGGAGGAACCATCGATTCAGCTTGAGCGCACTCATCCATATGACCCGACATCTCCAATACTTTGGAGAGAAAGGAGTGGCCAACGTCCTGCGTCTTCCACAAGGTGCCAACCAAACCACGGCACTCGCGAAAGTCGCCTACGTAGTCCTTGTGGAAACCGAAATTCGCACTGTCGATTTTAATGAATAAGATTGCGGAGGAAAGCCAAGTAAACCCGACTTTCCTTGAAGGTCCGATTCTCTCGCTGCCACACTAAATCGAAAGTTAACAGATGACAAAAATAAGAATTGTAATATTTGCTCGGCGCTTTATTAAATGAAAGATATGAATACAAGGATTCTCGAAAGACGAGAGATTTGCGATTAAAGAAAAAGATAGAGTCGCAGGCAGCCAAACGCCCTAAGCCTTGTTCGCTAGTCTAACCACCTAAACCCTAATTCTTCTAAGCTGGCAAAGTGCTCTAAGTCTAATTTTCGATCCCCTTCTCCTCTGCTCTTGCTCTCCTTATATACTCACTCCTAGGTCGGTTTGCCTTAGGATGTTGGACTTCGCCTTTGGGCCCAAGTTTATCTCTTCAGGAAATATTCCATTTTCACAATCTTTAATTATCCTCGAAGTTTTGCCCTATTTTCCGGTGACTTGATGTTTATCCGATGTTCGAAATTAGATAAACCGCCATAGTCTGATTGGGCCTGAATTTTAAAATCGTAGTAAGTCCGTGGACTTGTCTTAAGTCGTTGAACGTTTTATACGATTTCTCGGAAAGACTATCTTTCTAGTAAAATAAAACGTATAGCCTAAAGATCGATGTTCGAGTTAATCGATCTTGTTTTACACGATATCCTCTACGAAATCCAACCTTTCTAATTTTGTCATAAAACATCGAGGATGATTCCAATCGAGATGTTAATTCCAGAGCCGCGATCGTATCAAACCTACGAGGATTGAACCAAGCAAGCCAAAATGGGATCAGACCGAGCATGATGGGACCGAGACCAGGACGAGGACCGAGACCAGGACGAGGACCGAGACCAGGATGAGGACCGCCGACCGGCGCCAGGCCGCCGGCGCCAGGGCCGCGCCAGGCCGGCTTGCATGACGCTTACGCCGGGCGCCAGGGGCTTGGGCGCCAGGCTGGCTTGACGCTACGCCGGCGCCAGGGGCTTACGCCGACGCCAGGCTGGCTTATACGCTTTGCCGCCGGGCCAGTTGCCGCGCCAGGGCGCCGCCAGGCCGCTTCGCGTGACGCCGGGCGCCAGGTTTGCCGCACCAGGCGGCTCCTTTGCCGCCACCGCGCGGGGTTCTCTCGCTGGGTTCTCCGTCGCCCGATCTTTTCCTACTTGCTCGCGACGGGAAATCTTTGAGTTTGGAAGGATCTTTAGCCGTAGATTTCGAGATAACCGCTTTTGACCCCAACAGTAGCCCCAGCTCGTAAGATCGAGACGATTTTGCGGGC
This sequence comes from Brassica nigra, assembly GCA_016432835.1. Lineage (NCBI taxonomy): Eukaryota > Viridiplantae > Streptophyta > Magnoliopsida > Brassicales > Brassicaceae > Brassica > Brassica nigra. Next base: position 19,543,052 of record CM028246.1, read on the forward strand.
GAATGATTCGAAGTTTTCCAAAATCGAAATTTTCGCTAAGTATTCATTTCCGTAGGAAACCTACGTCATCATTCCTCCCTTTTTCTTTTTTAATAAATAGCTAGCCATCCCTTCTCATTCTTCACATCTTTTCAAATTCTCTCTTCTTCTCTCTCAAGAAAAGAAAATGTCTCCATCCCAAGTTGAAAAGAATGATTATGATGTTGAGATGGGCGAGGCCAGCCAGGCTCGCCGTTCCGCCGCTCAGACGCTTACCCGCCCTCATTGATGGGTTTGACTCTTTCAAGGCTAAGCTATCCCGGCGCAGTGCTGCGAAAGGTTCAAAGCGGGCGAGGACTGAGACGCCCGATGTTCCTTCCGCGGCTCCGACTCCTTTGCCTGTTTCTCTGATCTCTTTGCCTGCTCCTTTGGCCCCTTCGCCTGTTCTTCTGGTTTCCAACTCCGAAGTCCCATCCGATGCCCTTCTGCCTGCGGAAGGGTTTATTGTTCCTGAACAGATTCCTGAACAGGTTCCTCATGTTCAGGTCCATCCATCGGGTTCTTCGACTGCTCCAATCGTGATCTCCGGGAGAGAGGATGCAATAGAATCACCCTTCCCGCAAAGAGGGAACTTGTCTTGGGACTGCCAGCGGCTGGTGCTGCGCCGTTGCCCAAGGGAAGGGCAAGGGCTGGTGCGGCATCCGGAGTGAAAAGGAAGCGGCGCAGGAGGGCTTAACTTTCAGAGCCGCTGCCATCGTTCCAAGGTTCGATTTCGATCTATCTGCAATTCTTGCATCGCTTTTCCTCTTTTTATGATGATACTTACCCCTTCTTTTGCGGACAGTTTGTGTCGCTGATTGACGGAATGCTTGGCGAGTGTGGGTCGGAAGTCATTCGCCTATCGGCGATCTGGAGTCGTCGCAGGAAACGCTGAAGCGCATCGAGGCTGCACCGCAGACCGTCGAGAACACCCGTGCTGCCCAGACGTCCCAGCTTGAGGTTCGTATCAGCGACCTTGAGCGTGATCTTGGGAAGACTGCGAGTTCACTACTCAAGGTGAAGAAGGAGAAGAAGAGCAGAAGTCCGCCAGCGTAAGATCCTCATGAGGAGATTGATCGGATTGTCGATCGTGGCGACTTCTTTTATCGTCTGACAAGGATGGCCATCCTGTTTGAGTCCTTGATAGCTGTCCGAAAGAGGGACTTGGCTTTAGCGGGGATCGAGGGGAGTCTGAGCGAGCTCGAGTTGCTTCGGGTAACGAGGCCCCGTCTTTGGACTCGGAGGAAGCCAGGCTATCGTCCTGTAAAGGAGAGTGGGCGACCTCCGAGGGAAACTTCGATTCGATCATTGCCAGCCTGCAGGCCGAATGCACCCTTGCGCCGACCTCCGAGGACTCAGAAGATCAGGAGCGCGCGGGAGAGGATTGCGAGGCTGGCGCGGACAAGGCGGGTAGTGGCGGTGCGACCGAGGGAGGCGACGGCGAGGCTGTCCCTATCGCGGGTGAGTTTGAGGATGAAGGTGACGCTCCTGGGAGCGTCTAGGTTTATCAATCCCTTTGGGGATTTTATTTTATATGTTTTTGGCCGTTAAGAGGCCATGATGTATTTACCGGGACTGGCCGTTGGTGGCTTTGAATCCCTGCCCCTTTTTGGGGCTTTGTTTGAACTTTTGCGGTCTCAATCTATGAAACGTTTTTCGATTATTTATGAACTTCAGTTTTTTCGAAGTATGAGAAAGAGGGTGTGAGTTGTCGTCTCATTCCTAGTTCCCTGACGATCACCGTTCCTATTGTTTGCATAAAGCGAGATTTTCCGCGGTTTACTGATTTACACGAAAAGTTCGTGAAACGAATAAGCTTAAGTGAAGAGACAAATTTTTGGATCTCGTATACCATACTATGTCTGTGAGATGTCAAGATCCAGCGTGGCTGGGTTTAGGGAAAGACCTAGGTTTACTCTCGGACTGAGGCTTTGCGATGACAAATCGGCTTTCGTTTTGCCTGTTTGCGATTTTAACCTGACTCGTACCGTTTAAAATCCGCGAATTGTTGTCGGTTTATATGATTTGTCTGGGCGTGAGTCGAGCTACTTCCTTTACGAAGAGCTTAACCAAAATTTGGATTTCTTGTATAGCGCGCTATGTTTATCCTTGTCGGATGCAAGAGAGCCTACCCCTTGAAGGGCGGCTATTTTTCTGTTTAGGACGTTAGAGTTCGTTTGTTGTGATCAGCAACAACGAAATGATACCACTATGAGGTGCGTTTGTATGCTTTGAGTTCTAGAGACGAAGATTTCGTCTGCAACGTTTTGCGGAAATTAATGTCCTTCAAGTGTCAGCGACGTCTCGCAGTGCTGAAGGTCAATTTTTCCTTATGCCGCATTTCGTGGTTGAAACGCTTGCGGGCTTGGGGATGTTTTTGCGAATGTTCGCAGCCAGAAAACTGTTATTTCCTGTTTTGGACGCGGGACCAAGGGGTCGAGTAAATTTGACCCAGGGAGAAACGTCTACATTCACTTTGCTTCGTGAAGTGTTGGCCCTCCGGGATTTGTTTTTTGGATGTGATAATCGCTTAGTGGATACTAGATCCGTTGTCGTTGCCGTTCAGTAATTGGCGAAATACATTGTCTAAAAAGAGTTTCGAAAGTTTCAGAATTTTCGAAATTCGTGGGAGTATAAGAGTATACGCACCCCACTCCCCCCCTTTTTAATCGGGGGGGATAGCTGAGCCCGCCGGTTAGCGAGTTGCCTACATACCCTTTTCGGGGATCAAGCCATCTCGTAGTTCTCTGTTTCACGTCATTGTAAGTGATAGTATTTTTTAAGATGCATCGCGTTCCAAGTTCTTGGGATTTTTACGTCTTGCATGTTCGCGATTTGGTACGAACCTGGTTGGACCACTTTTATGACTTTGTATGGTCCTTCTCAATTCGCTCCTAGTTTTCCTGCGTTTCGTTCGGCAGCGTTTTGGAAGACTTTGCGTAAGACTAAATCGCCTTCTCTGAACCTGCGATGGCGTACGTTTGAGTTGTAGTACCTTGCGGCAGCGTGCTGGTAATTTTGGATTCGAATGAGTGCCTGGTCGCGGCGTTCATTAATAAGATCGAGGTTGTCCAGCATCATAGAGTCGTTTAAATCCTCTCTTTCGGGGAGGAATCTTCTCCGTACTCCGGGGAATTCTACTTCCGCGGGGATCATGCATTCCGTTCCGTAAACGAGGGCGAATGGGGTCGAACCAATTTGATGATAGAACTTTTCTAGGGTCCTAATAAAATGATGTAGTATATAAGATTGTCGAACCAGTTCTAAGTGACCAGAAAGCAAAGGGAATGCAAGTTTATGCTTAATCTAAGTGCAATCATTAAAGAGGGTGATTATTAAACTAAGACAATAAGCAAAATGCAACAAAATGTAAAACTTTCTTTCTTAAGAGGAGATTGAGACCCATGGGTGTAGGGACTTGATTTCAAATGATTAAGGTTCAATCCAAGATGACAACTTTTCAATCAATCTAATTCCTTATGCCTAGACACTAAGCTTGAACAAACTCTATCCCTAGATGAATGCTCTTTTGCAATGATCACCCAAATACATCAAATCCCTTTGACTGTAATGATCAAAGCAAACATTAAGAATGAGTCTAATAGCAATCCTAGCTTCTTTCACAACTAATCCCTTAGGTAAAGCAAGCTAAAAGCATAGATGAGTTGGTTCAGGCATTTTATAGAACACCTTCCGGACATGAAATGCCTATAGCTCTATGTTTGAGAGGCCAACTCAAATATAGCATTAAGAACACCAAATCAATGCAAGGAAAGGATAGATCTAACACTAAGCACCTTGGATCTACACTTAATCACTCTCAATCACCCTAACCCATGGATCTTAAATGGATCTACTCACTAATCCACATGCTTACTCTTAAACCCATGAGAGATACAAGCTTAAACATGTAGAGAAAGAAAGGAGATGAAATTAAACAATCAAGAACACAAGATGAGATTAAGATTATGATACCAAGATTAAACTTTCTCAGAGGTTTGTGTTCTTAGAAAGAAAATAACATAAGTCACAATCTAGGGATAACAAGAGTATTAATAATTGGCATGAAAGCCCTAGAAACATAAAACGAAATTACTAAAAAGTCCTTGAGCCAAATGGGCTTCAACTAATGGGAAGAGGGGTTGGATTTTCGGTCAGGGGTGAACCAGCCTGTCCCAACCCGGTCTGGCCACCCCAGTCCAAGCTTGTCTTGGTCCTTGTCCATCCCGTCCGGGTTCAGTTCCCTGGTTTCTCCTTCCCGGCCGTCCGGGTGTCCTTTGATCCATCTCTGCCGACCGGGTGTCCCTTCCCGGACAGGTCTACCTGGTCTTGTCTCCTCCAGCACCACTCAAACGACCGGGTGCCTCTCCCAGGCTCAGCCATCCCGGACCACTTCCATCCAGCTGCTCCTTTCCCGGCCGGCTGCTTGAACCCGGACGTTTCTACCCGGCCAGCCTGACATGCTTCAAGTGAATTGATAATAACTCGTCCAATACAGGTCCAAATGACTTGAAACCACTTCCATTGGAAAGCTAACTTAATTTTATGTGTCTCCACAAAATCTTAGCAGCAGGAGACATCTCTAAGGCCTCTGTACATGCTCATGTTTGTCTTGACCAGATCATGGATTTGACTTCTCTTTTCATGGCCAAACTTGATTCTTCATCTCTTTTGGGGCCATAAGCCTTCCAAACACCTCAAATCACACCAAATCATACTCCAACACCTGATAAGGACAAATGAATGCAAAATGGACCTAACATGCCTAATGCCTAACTTATATGATCAAAATGCATAAGATATGGATGCTAAAAACATGTAAATATGCAAGCTATCAGAAGGTTAGCTTTGCAGAAGATGTAAAAGCTATAGAGACTGATGAGGAGAAATATGAAGAAGAAGTGAATTACATAGGAGGATTTCAAAGGTTTGGAAATCAGAATGGAAACAGGAACTTCTATGGCAACAGTCAAAGGAGCAACTATAATCAGAATGGAAACAGGAACTTCTATGGCAACAGTCAAAGGAGCAACTATAATCAGAATTCATAATACCAGAAACCCACCAGCAACAACAACTACAGCAGCAACAAGAATCTTAACAATTCTTTCTACCAAAATCCACCACCACCCACTCAGGAAAGCAAGATTGAAGCAATGCTTGATTCAGTTCTAGAGGCTCAGCAGAGGCTTACTGTGGATTTCAATGGAAAGATAGATGCTGCATACAATAGCCTGAATGAAAAGTTTGACACCTTGAGCACTCATGTGAAGAAGCTAGAGACGCAGGTGATTCAAACAGGATAAGCTATTAAGAGGGAAGAAGCCTTAATAAAAGGGAGAGAGGAAGATCTCATCAGACACCACATCAATGCCATCATAGTAGATGATTTCTGGCAAGTGGATGATCATGAGAAACTTCAAGAGGGAGACTTTGAAGTAGAGAACTCCATGAGTATCGGCAGTTCTCACTGGTGTCGACCGACGTTAGACGATAGTCATCGATCGACATGGGAAGATGACTATCAATCGATGTTCGAGTTACCACATCGATCGACAGAGTCTACGAAGTCTACAGCCACGAACAGACCAGTCCGAATCATGACACACAGAGAGTTCGCAGCAAGACACCCAAACCTACTTCACCCTTTCATCGATCGATACCACGAGGATGATATCGATCGCCAACATCGACCAGACATCGATCGACATGATACATCAGACATCGATCGACATGCAACCATTAAACAGCGAGTGCAGCTACCAAAGATAGATGTAGCCCAACTTTATGCACTCAAATCCCGACCCAAACCTACAGAAAACCCACCAGAAGAAATCGCAGATACATCAGAGCCTATGGAGATAGAAAAGGAAAGTGCGAAGAGAACCCTAAGGAAAAGGGAAGAGAAGGTTCCCAAGCACCATAAAAGAGAGGCTAATGCAAAGGAGTTGGAAAACTTCAAGAAGAGAGTTCTAAGGATTCCAGCAGATAGACCCTTTGAAGAAGCATACTTCACACACAGATTGTGGATATTTTTCAGAGAAACAAGAGTAACAGAGGCTGATATTGAGAAGATGTTCAATCAGATCAGAGAGGATATGCAGAAGAAGATCACATTGAAGAAGAAGAGTCATCCTGGAGAGTTCATTGTCTCATGCCTGGTACAAGGCATTGAATTCTCCCATGCACTATGTGATACATGAGCATCAGTCAGCATCCTACCAAAAGTTATGGCAGACCAACTAGATCTGAAGGTAGAACCTTCCAAGGAATCATTCTACTTTGTAGATTGTTTTAGAAGGAACTCATTAGGAATCATCAGAGACCTTGAGGTACAGAGTAGTAATGCCCTAGTTCCAGTTGACTTCCATGTCCTAGACATCAAGTTATATTGGAATTCTTCTCTACTACTTGGAAGAGCATTCCTAGCTACTGTGGGAGCCGTCTGCAACTTACAAACAAGCCAGATGTGTTTGACACTCATCAACCCAAAAGATTCACTATGATCCAGTCAAAGTTGTCAAGCCACAGACGTCCTGCAAAAACCCTCCAGATGAAGCAAAACTCGTAGCAACATGCTATTGTGAAGAAGAGTACGAGACAGAGTACTCGGAATTGATCGACACCCATACCGACACATCGATCGATCCGACATCGATCGACCAGTCCGTCATCACATCGATCAATACAAGCAAGAGTTTTCACTCCACATCAATTGATAGTACACCTATGTACGAAGTTGATCACTTTCCAGGTGACTACTTATGGAAGTTGGGAATCAGACAACAACCAGCCTACATGTGCAGTAGAGACAAGATATGAAGAGTATGATGAGGACTACAACAGGAACATACCATATTCATACATCCGCAGAGAAGATGAGGTATACCACCCTCCAGTGGAGACAAAAGATGTTGAATATGATGAAGATTTTTGGGAAGAAAGAGAGATTGAGTACTCTTTTATTCGCAGAGATGAAGTGCCCACCCGATATGTTTCCCACCCATTCATTCCAACAAGACCGTTTTCATCAGCCTACAATGATGACACTAGTCTCAATCAGATCCCAATATCAGACAGAAGGAAATCGATCGACACCAGCATCTACACATCGATCAACACCCATTCATTCCAACAAGACCGTTTTCATCAGCCTACAATGATGACACCAGTCTCAATCAGATCCCAAGATCAGACAGATGGAAATCGATCGACACCAGCATCTACACATCGATCGATACGACAGTTTCAAAGACGCGAGATGATTGGCCAGCACACTGCTATCCAATCTTTGCCCTAGGAGCTACTACACCTTCCCAACATATGGAAGAATTCAATGAGAACCGCAAGGAAGAACCAGCTACAGACCACGAAAGAGTTCTCACAAGAGATGGATCCAGATCAGATGGAACCATGCTACCAGAATCGATCGACGCAACACCGTCAACATCGATCGATACCGGTCCAAGACGAGGACAAAACGATGAAGAATCGATCGACATACATCAAGACGTATCTGTCGATATGAGTCAAACTGACATTGAGAAAAATGGAAATCTGAAAATTGGAAATTTGGTTGATGATTACTACTATAAAAAGAGGCAACGAGGTAGAAGCTGTTTCACAAACCCTAGAAGTAGACAAGATGCATCAGCCACCTTCCAACCCTAAGCCACATGGAGAAGAACTCAGTTGCAATCTTCACCATCAGCTACATAACACGAAATCGATCGACGAGCATTCTACCGCATCGATCGATACTCAACCCCTACCTTTCGATTCACATAATGATAAAAAGCTCTATTATGGATATCTAACACCTGTTGAGTTTGGTATTTTTAGGGATCCAGAAGGCAATGCAGGAGCTATGGATGGCCGTATCCTACAAGTATCCAAAGAAGACATAGCAGACATTCTTGCTATGGCCAATTGAGCAGACAACCTATTCTTCAAGCAACGTGACGATCAGAGTATCAGAAGATGGTAGCCGACACAAACTATGAAATAACCTGCAGGAGAGAGCCTTCCTTCAAATACACCTATCAACTAGAAGATGCAAAATTGATCGACGGCAACACCTACGCATCAATCGATAAGGTACCTCCCGAGTACCAGGAAGAAAAGGATAAGTATGGAGTATACAGAGACATGTATGGACGTCCACGAAGCATCAAAGGAAAAGTCATTCAAGTACCCACCATCCACATTAGAGACATCCTGCAAAGAGCTTCATTATGTAAGCCATCATTCTTATGCTTACCAGAGCATCGGGAAGGATTCACTCAAGCTACACCTTCAGATCCAAATCCTTACAGCAGAGCAGAGATGGATGAGAGGCTCAAGGATATCTACACCGTTCAGTATGATTCAATGAATGATTTCAAGTGCAAACTTGATAGTGTCTACCATCTCCTCAATGACAAGATTACATGGTTGACCAAGAGCATGGAGAATCTTGCAGACGACGTTACCACCATAATGAGGAAGAAAACACAAGGATTTTCAGCAAGGAAGCCCTGGAATCCTTCGACATCCAACGAGCTTCCACACAACACATCGGCCGATGCTAGTTTGATACCATCGACCGATGCAGTTTATCCAGGATCGATCGATACCACCGTCAAGCAATCGATCGATAGACGCTTTACAAGACTGGAAGAGAAGTTATATTCTTTTGAAGAAAGATTTGGTAGTTCCTACTACCCCATGAATGATGCAGCAAGCGATGGACACGATTCAGAACCAACTCGATTTTCACCTGAAGACATCTCCATCGATCGACATGCCAACTTGCACATCGATCGATCATCAGCACGCACCAGCAGAGAACCAACAGCAATCGATCGACAGCAACAACTCCACATCGATCTACACCAGCATTACAGCACAATACAATTCTATGAAAGAGGAGATACTCAACACCATCAAGACAGATAACAAATGGGAAGAATAAGCCTTAAAGGAGAAACTTGATGTGTTCAACAGCAGCCTCAACACCAACTTCAACTGGATAGCCAAGATAGATGAGTTAATGCAAAAAAAATTGGATTTGCTCCGCAACAAGCAGAAGCAGTCACCATCGATCGACACAGAAGATACCACATCGATCGATATGGAGACAAGCGAGCACAATGGATGGAATAAAGAATTTCATTACAGACCAAAGTATGGACTTAGAGCTTATGATACTTACCAGAGAAAGAAGAAAAGCTGGACAGACACAGCAGAGGATCCAGCTACTCAATGAAGAAAAGCCACCTACACCAAGAAAGAAGTTGACAAGATGATAGCTGAGATATATGAAGCCTTACAATATTTTTTGGAGTCAAAATCGGTCACGACGGAATCAATGACTGAAAGTCTCTTGAACGTATTTCTCGAAACAAAAAGTCATATGAGATTTTCTCAAATTAGAATATCCACTCTCTGTTGGGGTCGAAAATGGTTATCTTGAAATCAACGGCTAAGATCATTTCCTATCTGCGGACTTTCCGCAAAAACAATCAACAAAGGTTGGATCGGAAGAGAACAGGCGGAACCAAGGCCACGGGCGCCGGGCGCCGGCTCGCCCGTGTTTGTCCCGGGCGCCGGGTGCCAGCTCACCCGCGCTGGTCCCGGGTGCCGGGCGCCGGCTCCCCGTGCTGGTCCGGCGCCGGCTCGCCCGCTGGTCCTGGGCACCGGGCCGGCTCCCGTGCTGGTCCCGGTGCGGGCGTCGGCTCGCCTGCTGGTCCCGGTGCCGGCTGGTCCCGGCGCCGCTCGCCTGCTGGTCCCGGCGTCGGGCCCCGCTCGCCGTGCTGGTCCGCCGGCGCCGGCTCGCCTGCTGGTCCCGCGACGTCTCGCCCGTGCTCGTCCAGGGCGCCGGGTGCCAGCTCGCCCGTGCCGGCCCCGGGCGCCGGCGCGTGCTCACCCTTGTTGGCCCCGGGCGCCGGCGCATGCTCACCTGTGTTGGTCCCAGGCGCTGGCGCGAGCTCGTCCATGTCCTGGCCCCGGGCGCCGACGCGTCCAGCCTGTTCCCAGCCCGTCCGATTTAGATCGCACCTCATGGCTTTCGTGAAGTCGTAACACCTTAGCTATGGACCTAATGTACTTCAGTTCAACTCGATTGGAGTTATCCTCGAGTCTTACGACTAGAGCTAGGAAGGTTGGTTCTTCCGCAAAGTGTATCGTGTAAAACAAGGACGATCAACTCGAACATCTATTCTTTAGGAAATATGATTTATTTTGTGGAAAAGATAATCTTTCCGAGAAATCGTACGAACGTTCGAGGGCTTGCAGCGTGTCCATGGGCTCACTTACGATTTTGGGGATCCAAGCCCAATAGGAGCTATGACGATTTATCCTAACTTATTGAAGTAGTATAAATGCTAAGTTTCCGCAGATAAATGTCAATGCTTGAGGATAACTACGAAGATCGACGGAAAATGGAATATTTCCAAAAGAGATAAACTTGGGCCCAAAGGCGAAAGGTTAAACGGACCACCGACCTAAAGCGACTATATAAGGAGGGCTGGAGCAGAAGAGAAGAGGATCCAAGATTGGAGACCTAGAGAGCTCCTGTTAGCTGATAGAATTTAGAATTTAGGTGGTTAGACTAGCAAGGCAGGCCCTAGAACCTCTGGCCGCCTCCTGCTCGCAAATATCCGCTCCTCTCGGAAGAATCGGACAATTCTTTTACTCTAGAGCTCGGCACTTAGAAACCCTAGGCATCATTCTCGACATGCCTGTTTCTATAACCCACTCTCATACTAGACGAACCCGCCCAGACGGTTCAATCTCTTGTTCAATTCTTTCTAACCGAACTACGTCCGATGTGGGAACCGAAATTCACACCGTCAATTTCCGATAAACGATTATGGAGGAAAACCGAGTTAACCCAATCTTCCTTGAAGGTCCCGGATATCTGCTGGGCCACACACAACACAATCAATGGTAATTTAAAGTTGCAAAATAAAAATCGTAAAAATAGAGCGAAAAGAGATCTTATTTCTGAATTCGCGTTTGAGCGTGAACAACGGATAAAGAAATCGGCTACAAGAGCTGTCGAAAGGTCCGCTAGTCCGGCCGCCTAGATCTAACCTAGTTGAGTCGCAGCTCGCTAGTGAAAACAGAAAAGAAATGCTAAATTTGCTCTAAGTGCTAAGTGCTCTGGAAGTTTTGTAATGATTTGCTCCTCACCCAAAGCTCTCCTTATATACTCCTCTTAAGACGGTCTATCTTCCTTCGGTCTGAATCGGCTTTTCCATTTTCGGCCATCTTCGTGTTTATCGGAAACTTGACATTTATCTTCTGGAAACTTGACATTTATCTTCTGGAAACTTGACATTTATCTCTTATGTGAGGATGAGGATAAACCGTCATAGTTATCCTTCCTTTTCGGAAAATCGTAAGTGGGCCATTTTGGTCATGTCGGGCTACTTAGGCGTTTTTATGGTTTTTCGAGAAAATAGTCTTTGAAGGTTTTGGCATTTCCGAAGGAATCCCAATTCCTCGTATAGTCGAGATGTTTGGTGTTTAGAATAACCGTGATCGTTTTATACGATGAATCAAATCCATTCATCATTCGAACCTATATGGTCTTCCGAGATTTCTCGGTATCGGATCAAGATGGACTTGATTCGTAGACTTCCGCCTTCGAGGGTTTGAGTAAAGAGGTTCAACTTAGATTTTAAAATATGAACTTTTAAACAATCGAGAAGGCTTAGCGGAAGAATCGTTGTGTTTCTCGAACAATCCGAACATGGGTTTAAGGGACAAAGATGTTGCCGTTGCCGAGATCACGACGATTGCGGATGGGCGCCAGGACTCTTGCCACCGGCGCCAGACGGAGATGATAGCCTGCCGCCGCGCCAGATGGGAGAGGACGAGCCTGCCGCCAGGCGCGTCGGCCTGCCACCGGCGCCAGCGCTCTGCTGCGCCAGGCCGGCGCCAGGCATGGCGTGGTCGGCCTGCCGCCTGAGCCAGGCGCTGGCGTGGTCGTTTCGCGGCGCCAGCGCGGCGTGGTCGCCGCCGGCAGGCGCTCGCTGCGGCGCCAGCGCCCCTCCGGCGCCAGGCGTGGCGTGGTCGGCCTGCTGCCGCGCCAGGCGCTGGCGTGGTCGCCTGCGCGGCGCCAGGCGCTGGCGTGGTCGGCTTGCCGGCGCCAGGCGCGGCGTGGTCGGGCCGCCGGCGCCACACGGCGTGGTCGGCTGCCGCCGGTGCCAGCGCCGCCGCCGCGCACGGCGTGGTCGGCCTGCCGCCTGCGTGTCCCGTCCGCCGATGCCGCTGTTGCTCGCCTTCAACGATCCCGGCTCACGGTCCGCTCATGCTTTCCGTAAGTTCGCCGAGTGACCCGTTTCTTGGTTTTGATCGTTCTTTAGTTTTCTTCGAGGACTTTCGGTGACGATTTTGTCGTTGACCGATTTTGACCCCAACAGTTAGGCCCCAGCTAGCTAGGAGCCGAGTGCCTTCGGTCCTAGCTTATGTATAGCCGTATGGGAAGGTGTAGAGACGTAATCGCTTGTCGAAAGTCGGGTAAATAGTGATTTTACCTCCTTTATAAGGATGGAGTAAGAAATCTCATTCATTCTTACTTCATCATAAAAATTCATCTCTCAAGAATCCTTTCTCTCTTTTAAGAACAATGTCTTCAAGATCCTCCAAGAGAAATTCTTCTTCCAATTCATCCTCGATGACTCTCCTGCCCACGGACGGTGAAGCAAGAGGAGTTAGTCGATGAGGAGGCGTATTACCGAAGCCTCGTGAGCTCGGCTTGACCTCTGCCAAATGTCCCTGTTCAAGAGACCTTCGAGGCTGCCTGGTGCTCCCTTTACCGAGCTTGGTTTCACGTAAATATCTCAGGACTCTTCGATTTTACCAGATTCCTGATGGAGTTAAATTCCAAATCTCTGTCGGCAACGAGTGCGAGGAATCCTCCGGAAGGTTTCTTTACATGCTACGAGGCCTTCCTTACGTATTGCCGCATGTGGTTCCCGATCCCCGGTACCATTGTTCGTGCGCGTCGCCGAACATTCGATCAGCCAGCTCAGCGTTACTGCCTTAGAGAGTTGGCTTGGCGTACTGATCGCAAGTTATGAGCTCGATCGATCTTAGTCCCGATAATTTCAAGGTCTTTGGAGCACTCGCCAATGGGGAGCGACGGTTACTACTCCATGGTGCCAAAGAAGGATATGGCCATAATTCAAGGGACTACTTCGAACCCTAAGTCGTGGCAGGAGCGTTTCTTCTATGTCCGAATAGATGGTGAGTCTGTCGAGGAGAGATGCCTCCATCTATTTCTGCACGCATGGAACTTCAACCGAGGTAATACGATGAAAACTCGTTGTCTATTTCATCATTTCGGAAGTGCAAGTTTTTAGTGAAAAAGTTTTGCTTTGTAGAGAACGGGGCTGTTGCGCATATGCACCGTGATCTTTTTGTCAAGAGGGATCTCCTTCGTCAAAGGCCGTTTTTCTGGAAGTCCTTCACCCTTGAACGGATTCGAGATGCAGTAAGGCTTTACCGGTCCCGAGACCCTGTCCCGACATGCGATGCCAAACCGGTGATCGAAGCCCCTACTCGGAGACGTAAATAGAGATCTCGTAAAGGGAAAGAAATCGACTGTGGGGGAGGTTCGGAAGATCCTTCACCGTTGGGGGAAAACCCTAGTTTTGTTCCAACGGAAAAAGGCGGAGCCAGCGATTTTCCACTCCCCAACAATTTCTTTGACGGCCTTCCTCAAGAGTTTGTTACTGACGAGTCGCTGGAGGATGAGGAGAAGCAACGGGTTTTTGCCGAGGGTTCCCAGCTGATCAATGAGGTTTTGTCCTTTGAACTTCTTAACCGTATTCTTGAATCTGTGTATATGTATATTTATTGATCTTTAATTTATGCAGGGACTAAGAGTGTTTGGCAATGCGCTTGACTCAAGTTTCCGCAAGTCTAGGATTGCTAATTTCAAGACCAAAGAAGCTGAGCGAGAGCTCTTCCGATTCCGACAAGAGGTAAAGGCGCAGAATGCAAAGCAAGCTGAGCTTCATGCTCGAGCCATTGTTTGGGCGGAAAGGAGAGGAAGGAGGATGGTCGCAGCCGAGGTGGGGAGACGGACGGAATCGTTTGCTGCTGAGTTTAAATGTTTTGAAGATACTCAAGAGTTTGTTGGCGATTTCCGCGAGTGCCGGGGCTCGGTCGTAAATCTTTACAAGTCTCAGAACCCGGATTTCTCCTTTGATTCCGAGATTGCTGAGATGAAGGACTTCATGGCCGAGTGTGCTCATGCTGAGTCCTTGGTTCCTCCAGTCGAAGAAAGAGTCCGGAGACTATGGGAGCCTATCGAGGTTTCCGAGGATACGGTGGAGGCCGGAGATGATGAGAACGCCGAGGGTGGTGAGAACGCCCAAGGTGTGAACGAGGAAGTGGACTTTCTTTTGTGAGTTGTATGTTTGGCCATGTGTGGCCATTTTTTAAGAGTTTAGTCTGCGACCGTTGGAGGTTGCACTCTTATGTTTTTGGGACTGGCCGTTGGTGGCTTAGAATCCCGCCGTTTTTGCGGCCTTATGGATATATAAAAATTTTGCGAGATTTCGTCTTTTGTTTTGATTTATACTTTCGTCAAGTGTAGAGGAAAGAATGCGAGTAGTCACTTCGTATCCTAACTCTTATTTGTCGCTTGGTCCGTATGCTACTTTTTAGCAAGCATTTTTTAGGTGTAAGCGATAAGAGACATGTTTTGGGATCTCGTATACGATACTATGTCTGTGAGATGTCAAGATCCAGCAAGACTGGGTTTAGGGAAAGACCTAGGCTTACTCTCAGCTTTAAGGCTGTGTGATGACTGATCGGCTTTCGTTTTGCCTGTTAGTGATTTCTTCCTGATTCTTTTCGTTTAAATTCCGCGACTAGTCGCCGGCTTATATGACTTGTGTTAAAAGAATTGAGCTATCTTCGGAGATTATCCGAGACGTTAAACCAAAATTTTGGGTTTCTTGTATAGCGCGCTATGATATCCTTGTCGGTTGTAAGAGGACCTTATAGGTCTGACTACGAGTTTGTATTGAGTGAAACGTTTCTGTGTGCGTCCGTCGGGGCCAATCGACGGGCATAAGTTGTTTTTAAGTCGCAGGTGGACTGTTTTAGCGGATGATACGAGTTTTGTTATCTTTTTCAGAAGTTGCGACGTCTCGTGTTTCTTTCAAGATATGATTTTGATTTTCCGGCGTTTACGCGTTTAGTAAATCAAGTGAGCATAAAAAATAGATATAAAGAATTTTATTAAAAAATTTCAAAAATTCGAGTACATGTGCGGATATTTCGCATTTTGTGGGAGTATAGAGTATCATCCCAATCCCCTTTTGGCGAGGGGATAGCTGAACTCGCCGGTTTCGACGAGCTGCCTACGCATTCTTCGAGGATCAAGCCATCTCAGTAGTTCTGATAGTTGCCGCAGACATTTTACTCCCGCGTTGCCGCCCGATCGTGCTGGGCGGATCGGTGGTTTGTGCGGGTCGAGCTGTCTGCTTTACGGCAATGGACTCGAGACTTTGTCGCTGTCTTGAATCGCTGCCTGTTCGGATGATTCTGATCATCCCTTTGAGTCTTCAGGAATGTTGTGTGATTCCTTTGCTCGCTTCGGTTGGCGCAGGGTGTTCCAATCTTTTCGCAGTTTGAATTGCCAGGTAACGAAGTCTCGACTGTTTCTGACTACCCCAGATTACCGCGGTTCCGCTGGAGTCGGAAATTTGATGCCGAGGTGATATGTGGACGGTACTACCTTCATGGGGTTGATCCAAGGGTTCCCATGATGGCATTGTAGATGGCCGGGTTGTCGACTACTGCGAACTCGACGATCTTTGTGACTTCCTTCGCGATGACGGAGCTTAATTCTCCGAGGGTCATGGAGGTGACGCAAAACCCAGTCAAAGGTTTTGGCTCAGGGACGACTTCCCAAGTGGGATCTTCATCCTGTAGAGGGTGTCGCGAAGATGACGCTGACCGTACTTCTTGTATCGACGAGGATGCGGCCGACTTCGAGATCCTGGATTACCAGGTCGATAACCAAAGGATCGCAATGAGGTTTGTCGATTCCGACAGTTTCCTGTTCCTCGAAAATGATCGTGTGGTTGGGAATATCGCTATCTGGAAACCAGTTGGAACTCATCTCGGCTTTTCGCCCGTAGGCTTTATCGACGAGACAGAGTCTTGGTAGAACTACGATCCTCCGATGATCATATTTACCCTCTGGCGACTGCTGTTGTTCCCTTGGTCATCCTGTCTCCTTCCGCTCTTTTCACCCGATTGGTTTTCGGTTGCGCGGTCCTCGGAGACAGTTTTGTTGGTCTTTGGGCGGTCGGACTCCAGGAGCAAGTCGTTTATACTCTTGACTTTTGACAGTTCGCCGGCGAGGAGCTTTGCAGCGAGCCTGGCGCCAAGAACCTTGCAGTTCGCGGTGGAGTGACCTCTGGTTTCGTGGAACTCGCAATAGGAATTATCCTTGTACTGGTTAATGGTCCAGGTGTTTCCGGAGGTTTTGCCTTGCTCCGAGTTGATGGCGTAGTTATGCTCGCCTTGGGCGTCTTCCCCTTCGTGATGGACATACTTGTCGTTACGAGAGAGTTTCTTCTTGGATGCGGTTTTCTGCGATCCGTGCTTCTGCGATAGAAGTTTCATCTCTTCCTCCATGATGATGAAGTCCGTTGCATTGTGGAGAGTATCCTGGATTGTCCGCGGCTTTTCCAGTAATATCCACTTTCGGAACTTCGACTTGTACCAGAGAATTTTCCTCAGGGCGTCGATTGTCACTGATGCCTGTTACTCTGGCCATCACCAGTTTGAATCTTCGCATGAAGTCGGCGGACTTCGCCTTCCTTCTGAGCTAGACTCCATAGGTCCACGTCGGACGTTTCTCTGTCCATGAACATGGAGTATTGTTTGAGAAACGCCGAGGCCAATTGGCGGAAGCTTCCGATGGAGTTTCTTTTGAGCCGGGAGAACCATTCGAGCGCAGCACCTTTGAGGTGTTAGACGAAGAGAAGACAATGACCCGCCTCGCTCAAGGCCCGGAGTTTACATCTACCCATTGCGATCTGGAAAGACTGCAGGTGCTCCTTAGGATCCGTAGTACCGTCATAGACCGAGATTTTGATTTTCCCTGGGTCTGAGATGCGTGTATCCTTGATCCGAGCGGTGAATGGTGTTTTCCGTGCTTCCTCGAGAAGTATATCGATCTCGGGGGCGGAACTGGTCGCCTGGTGGATTTGCGATTTCACTACTTTCACCTCGGCCACGGTCTTTTTGAGAGATTTGCGGAGATCATGGATCTCGTCATTGCCGCCGGCGTTTCTCCGAGTTTGTCGGCGCTGGTCGCGATGGATCCAAGCTTGATCCTCCGCGAGTTCTTCCTGCTCAATCCAGTAGAGGTCTTCCTCCTCTTCTGTCATGGGCCTCTCGAAGGATACCGTCTGCCGAGCGGACTGGCTTCGGGTCCTCCTGGGGTGGATGTCAGCGTCTTCATCGGAAGGATCCGATTGGTCGCTGATATCCAGATTGATGCGCTCGACGTCGCTTTCCTTGTTTCCCGTAGCCGGGGGTGGAAGGTTCTGCGAGGTCGTTTGCTGTCCTTTTGGAGCCGTTTCCTCGGGAGTGGACTCTTTTGGGGCATCTTTTTCTCGTTCTCCGGGAGATCCGAAGTCGAGTCTTCTGCCGCGCCGTGCCTTGGTGGATCCGCGCGGCAGCTTGCTCCTCGCAGTTAAGGTGCCGACCTGTTTTGCGAGCGAGGTTATCAGCTTGTCCTGTTGTTCCGCCCGCTCCTGGGCGGAGGCGAACAGTTCCTTCATCTGTCTGAGCGTCTCAGTGTTTGCATCAGCAGTGACTGTGGACGTATCTCCAGTTGGAGTCTTCTCAACGTTGGCATCGACGGGTGTTCCGTCTAGCGTTGGCTGGTCTTTGGTGACGTCAGTAGACATGATCGAGCGTGTGCAGTTGCGAGATAGATAGATCCGTAACCCTCCTTCTAGCGCCAAACTGTGGGAACCGAAATTCACACCGTCAATTTCCGATAAACGATTATGGAGGAAAACCGAGTTAACCCGATCTTCCTTGAAGGTCCCGGATATCTGCTGGGCCACACACGACACAATCAATGGGAATTTAAAGTTGCAAAATAAAAATCGTAAAAATAGAGCGAAAGAGATCTTGTTCGCGTTTGAGCGTGAACAACGGGTAAAGAAATCGCAACAAGAGCTGTCGAAAGGTCCGCTAGTCCGCCGCCTAGATCTAACCTAGTTGAGTCGCAGCTCGCTAGTGAAAACAGAAAATGAAATGCTAAATTTTCTCTAAGTGCTAAGTGCTCTGGAAGTTTTGTGATGATTTTCTCCTCGCCCAAAGCTCTCCTTATATACTCCTCTTAAGACGGTCTATCTTCCTTCGGGCTGAATCGGGCTTTTTCCATTTTCCTCCATCTTCGTGTTTATCGGGAAACTTGACATTTATCTTCTGGAAACTTGACATTTATCTTCTGGAAACTTGACATTTATCTCTTATGTGAGGATAAGGATAAACTGTCATAGTTATCCTTCCTTTTCGGAAAATCGTTTTGGTCATGTCGGGCTACTTAGGTGTTTTTACGGTTTTTCGAGAGAATAGTCTTTGACTCAATAAAAACAAATTTTGAAAACATTTAATGAAATCAAAAGGTAGAATAGCATCAGTAATCTCCCCCCAAGACTTTAATCATACAGTGTCCTCAGTGTATAACCAGTCGGAGTTAGGGTATAAAGTAAATCATATGTGACTGATATCAAAAATTTGAGAACGATATACCTGACCGAAGTACGTATCGATCGATGGTGAGTCGCCTTCGTCGATCGTCATGGATAGGGTCGTGTCGAGCGATATAGACGGGATCATATCGGTCGATAATGAAGGTAATCGTCTAACATTTATCTGAAAATAAAACATGTACGAAAATAAAAACTTAAATAAAATAAATACTAAGTAAAAATACCTAACAGTGGGTTGCCTCACACTCAGCGCTTTGTTATAGTCATTTAGCTTGACTTTGGAGGTATGGTGGCTAGTGAGGTGAGTTGCAGGTACTTGTTGGGAAACAAGTATCCTCAATGTCTTTCTGCTCTCCGGACCATGTAGCAAAGAAGCTTCTTGTGGCTTCATCTCCTCTGGTCCATCTCTCATTCATCTTTTCTGTTGCAATGCTAATGATCTGTAGCCTCTCTCCAAGATTCTCAATGCTGAACTGATGTTTTCCAAGCTTGTCATAAGTGTGCTCTGATAAGTCCCTCAGCTCCTCTTGCATTGCATCAATTCGAAGTATCATCTTCGTAAGGACTGGATCGGTATCGATCAATGTTGGTGTAGATGTGTCGATCGACTTGGAATGTTTCTTGTCGATCAATGTGCTGGTTGGTTTGTCGATCGATGCCAAGGGTGCAGGTCGGTCTGCGAGTTGTCTCTGAATAGCTGTGACATCTTTCTGCATCTACTCTGTTCTGAATTGTAGTCCATCGATGCTGTTGTTGATCGGGAAGTATGTTTCATCGAATCTTCTGTAGGATACATCTTCCGATCTTTCTATGGCAGTGTAGATTTCTTCAGCCATCTTATCCAAATCTGCTCTGGTGCATAACTCTGAACTCCGTGTATCGATCGATGTAGCAGGTTGTACATCGGACGATGTCTGCTTCTCTAGTAACTCGTGAAGTTTCTCAGAAAATTACTTCATTTGTCCTTCGATCTCAATCATTCACCTATCGTTCGATGGACGGTTGTCCGCGTCAATCGATGCGATCGTTGCTGCTTGGAAATCGAGATGCTTCTGGAATGTATCAGCCTCCTGATGCGTAGCATCCATTCGTTGTTTCAAAGAAACAATGTTGTTGAGAAGCTCATAGATCTCCTCTTTGGTGTAGTTGGTCGACGGTGTAGACCTCATATCGATCGATGTATTGTTTACTCTGTCGGTCGATATGGGTGGCTTCTTCTGAGATTCCAGCTCTTTGCGAAGTGCATTCAATTCCTCCTGGTGGGCATCTTTCTTCTTGTGTACTAGCTCATTAGCACTCTGCAACCAGTTGATGTCTCCTTGAAGACTTGATGTAGTATCTTCAATTTTCCGATGTAGGGCTCCAATTTCCCAATTGTGCGCACCAATCCTATCATTGATCATGCATGTTACCTCCTTTTCGGTGTAAGTGTTGCACACTGGATCTCCTCTAGCAAATTGTTCAGCATGTTCTGGTAGACAGAAACAAGAGCGTTCAAACATTGAGGCTCTGTATAGCAGCTTTCTGATGTCTTCTTTGGAAACGTTGATGACGTCTCCATCTTCTCCTCTTGCTAACCCAGATTCATCTCTGTAAACTCCATATTCGTCCTTCTTTTCCCAAAAGAAACGATGAAGACTATTCAATTCGGTGTTGTTGTTTCTGCAAAACTCTCGTGATAATCGTCTGCCCAACTACCAATTGAATAGTCTCCGTCTGTAGCATCATCGTCTACTATGTCGATCGATGCTGGTAAGGTAGTATCGATCGATGGTATAAAAGACCGTTCCAACGATGTCGGTAAGGTTCTGTCGATCGATGGTGAGAAGGCTTTGTCGATCGATGTCCTGATTCTGAGGTTGGGGTGGAGAAGTCTATCTTCATCTTCACGAAGAAACTGGTACTCTATTGCTCGCTCCTCCTCATAAACTTCATCATACTGTTCTTCTCTATGAGTAGAATCAATAGCCAGTGCTGGAATGTAATGATCATTCTTCCAACTGTCTAGCCGTCTGGAAACTCTACTTTGATGCTTGTGAACAGTGTATCGATCGATGACCAAGTGTGTTCGTCGGTCGACGTAAGACAATTGGTATCGATCGATGGGATGTAGCCTCCGTTGGTCAATTCGTCGTGCTCTGTCTCATACTCGGCTTGTGAATCGTACTCATGTGCACAAAAGCATGCTGCCACCAATTCTGAGTTCTCTTTCCTTAGAATTTTGATGACTGGAACCGGATTGTAGTAGATTGTTGGGTCAATCAGGGTAAGGCAAAGCTTGTTTGTTTTTAGATCACAAACAGCTCTAACTGTAGCCAGGAAGGCTCTTCCAAGTAGTAGAGAAGTGTTGAAGTTTAGCTTGACGTCCAAGACATGGAAGTCTGTTGGTATTAGGGCATCACCAATCTGTAGCTCAAGGTTGCGAACAATTCCTCCAAAGTTATGCTAAGAACAATCCACAAAGATAAATGATTCTTCAGTAGGCTCTATCTTCAGACCTAGATGATCTGCCATAACCTTGGTTAGGAAGCTAACTCCAGATCCTGTATCGCAGAGAGCGCGAGGAAACTCAATACCTCTTACTGAGCAAGGTATTGTGAACTTCCCTCGATCACTCTTCTTCTCCAGTGTGATCCTCTTCTTCATACTATCTCTTACTTGATTAAACATCCTCCTGATGTCTTCTTCTGTCTCCTTAGTTTCCCTGAAGAACATCCACAATCTGTGTACAAAGTAGGCTTGTTCAAAGGGTTTCTCTTTAGGTATCCTTAGAACTTTCTTTCTAAAGCTTTCCATCTCCTTCTCCTTAACTCCTATTTTAAGGTGTTTAGGAACCTTCTCTTTCCTTGTTCTGAGAATTCTACCCTCACTTTCCTTTTCTATCTCCATAGGATCAATGATATCCGTGGGTTTCTTCATGATGGCGATTGGTGGGTTTCTGGAAGGCTTAGACTGCTCCCAGAGTGCATTAAGTCGTATGACGTCTATCTTTGGTAGTTGCACTCGTCGTGTGAGAACTGGATATCGATCGACGGCTACTGGGGGGTGTCGGTCGATATCGGCTACACTGTCGATCGATGGGAGAATCTTGGTGTCGATCGACGGATGTTAAAGTTGTGTCTACTTCGATAGGGGTCGGCGGATGTGGGTGTCGTGCTGCGAACTCCTCGTGTGTCATAATCTTAACGGCATTGCACTCGTATGTAGATTCCTCGAGGTCCATCGATCGATGCTCGGTAAAGCTTATCGATTGCTTTGCTCTGGGTGATATCGATCGATGACGGTTAGAGAGTATCGATCGATATGAACTTGATCTGAACCGTGTTGGACTCTGAGCTTCGAAATCTTCTTCTTGTAGCTTCTCATGCTTCACCACTTGCCAGAAATCATCATCCAGGATGGCATTCATGTGGTGGTTAGTAGCAAAGTCTCCCATTCCCCTTGTTAAAGATTCTTGCTTCTTAACTGCTTCTCCCGTCTGAAACACCTGAGTCTCCAACTTCTTCACATGGGTGCTCAAAGCATCAAGCTTTGTGTTCAGGTTGGTGTAGACGGAGTCAATCTTTCCATTGAAATCCACTTGAAGTTTCTGCTAACTCTCAAGAACTCTGTCAAGCATCTCTTCTAGTTTACTTTTCTAGATGGATTGGGGTGGAATTGTGTAGAGTGAGTTTCCATAACTCCTGTTGTTGTTGAGGTTGCTGCTGCTGTAGTTGTTGGTGTTAGGCTTCTGTGAACTCTGGTTGAAGTTGCTTCTTTGTCCTGAGAAGTTTCTGTATCCTCCTTGGTTTCCAGATATCTGAAATCCAGTTCCACTGATCCAGTTCACATCTTCTTCTTCTACAGTCTCTGCATCCTCTACTGAGCAAATCTGCTTGTTTAGCAGCTTCTGAACATTATCCAGCTGTGCATGTACTTCATTAATCTGTTCCTTCCCAACGAACGCTGCAGATTTTCCTTTCACAAAATTCTTTGTACTGTTGCTGGATGCCAAGTTGTCTATTAGCTTCACAGCATCTTCCGGATTCCTTGTGGTGAAGTTACCTTCACTAGCTGTATCCAGAGCCATCTGCTACTTCAAAGCGATGCCTCTGTAGAAAGTGCAAAGTAGTTGCACCTTGTTGAATCCATGGTGTGGACAATCACGCTGGTAAGACTTAAATCTGATCCAGGTATCCTTGAATGTTTCTCCAGGTCCCTGGGTGAATGTAGCAATCTTCCTCCTCCAGTCTTCAGCGCGTGCTTCATCAAAGAAATTACGCAGGAATGCGTTTTTGATGTCGCTCTAGATTGTAAGAGAACCTGGTGGTAACTCTCTGAGCCACTGCAAAGCTTCTCCAGATAGAGAGTATTTGAAAAGCTTGCAGAGAACATAGTCCTGCGGGACTCCATTGACTTTTATGGCGGATATGAGATCCTCGAACCTCTCCAGATGGTCCATAGGATGCTCATTGGACAGCCCACAGAAGGGTATCTGTCCCACAAGTGTGTAGTACTGCGGCTTGAGCTCGAAATCTCCTCTCTGAATAGCAGGAGGGCCGATAGCTGATATGTTGGTGTATAACTGATCTGGACGGTTGTAGTCAGCCAACGTCCTAGCTTGAGCAGCCTCTTCTACAGGTTGAACAATTCCTGCAGGTGCAGCTTCTTGCTCAGGGATGATTTCCCTTTGAGCATTCCGTTTCTGACCTGCTGCATTACGCAGGTGACCATCTTGATCACGCAGGTCTCCATTCTCATCGGTGGTGAGAATAATCGGCTCTACCATGTCTCGCGGTTGAGTGTCGATCGATGAAGGATGAGTAGTATCGATCGATGTCGGATAAGCGGTGTCGGTCGACGGTAGAGTAGTGTCGGTCGACGGTAGAGTAGTGTCGGTCGACGGGAAGGTGCGAGTATCGGTCGACGAAGAAGGTGTCTCGGTCGACTGTGGTAAGCGAGTATCGATCGACAGAAAGTTGTTGATGTCGATCGATTTGGAACGTAGATCTTTGTGGATTGCACGTTCCAAGCTAGCAGGATCTTCTGAGTACAAAAGTTGAGGACTCTTGTTGCTTCGAGTACTGCTGG
The DNA here is from genome assembly GCA_016432835.1 of Brassica nigra. Classification (NCBI taxonomy): domain Eukaryota; kingdom Viridiplantae; phylum Streptophyta; class Magnoliopsida; order Brassicales; family Brassicaceae; genus Brassica; species Brassica nigra. The sequence continues at coordinate 19,566,889 of CM028246.1, forward strand.
ACATGTACCTGAAAAGAAAAGAAAACATTTTGTGTCAGAAAACTGATTTACAGAAAGAAAAAAAACCTAGACCTAATCAGATTAAATCTAATGGCGATCAAAGCTCCCCGGCAACGGCGCCAAATTTGATATCACTAAAATTACCCTAAGGAGTGAATTACTCTCTCAAATAAGAGGTTCAGTTGTAGTACTTAGGGATCGAATTCACAAGGAGCTTGGGAACACAAAAGATGTAATCCTTAGTGATTATGCTAGGTTGAAAATGTTTTAAAAGTAAATTGCAGTTTTGTGAGCAATAGTAAGTTGTTCGAATGAATTGGTTTTGGTTTTAAACTATAAAGAAAAGTAGTTAGATTCAAGGTTACTATTCAGATAATCAGGATTAGAATGTTGTAGATGACTAACAAGTTGCATGCATGATATTAAAGAGCTTCAACTCTTAGATGAATCTATCAGCTCTCGCAGTATTTAGATTCGTCTATTGATCAGATGCCGACAATATCGATCGATGTTTTGACAGCGATATCGATCGATATATATTTGTCGTCGATCGATTACTCTATAGGAGTATCGATCGATATAGCTCAAATCGAGTTGATGTAAGTGCTCACCAAGATCATATACCGGCTCTTGCGTGTCCCTAGAGGATCTTAGCTTATGCAAGATGATATCAGGATGATGATTAACGAATTAATTCATTCCAAGTTCATATTCTAGTTAGCTACTCTAGAATAAGCATTAGGGTTCATCATGATAATGAATATCACAACTTAACAATCCATATTTGGGGCTAATCCTTCATAACTATTTGAACCCTAAATCTAACAATAGAATCTACTCAGACATGGCTAAGTAGTTCATAGCAACAAGGTAATAATAGAGATTCATAGAGATTAGAAGACTGGACACTCAAGTTCCTCAGGATAACAAATCTCTTTGTATCTTTCTTCTAGATCAAGAATTCTATAACCTTTTCAAAATGATAATATAAAAGAACTTTGAATTCAGAATGCAATAGTAACTTTGGAAGTGGTGAAAAGATGGGAAAAAAACTAATTTGTCAAAACACATAGGCATAACTATAAATATGAGTTCATTAGGTTAAAACCTCGTCAGGGGCAATCTTGTAATTTGGAGATGTCTTGGGCTTCAAGTCGGTTGAGTCCAACTAGTTGATAAGTCATGGATTTTAACCACTTTCAACCATGATTTGTATATGTTTTTGGAAACAAAAGGACACTTCTAGTGTCTTTTACGAGCTTTTACAGGTTCAGGTACTCTTTGGTGAAATATGGCCATTTTGGAGCAGAAATGGATACTTTAAGGAGGATTATAATGGAACAATAGCTTGAGCTAATCGACCGATGCTCGCCTTGATGTATCGACCGATGAGACACTACATTCATCGACCGATAGAAGCTAGTGACGTCGATCGATATGGAAGATCTCCGAGAATTAATGACGAATTAAATGAGCTAATCGCCTCATTAAGGTTTCACTTCTACCAAATAAGGCCCTGGCCGCCTGTTAGGCTATATGAGGAGGGTTATGTATCATTTTAGAGGCAGATTTGCCTAGAGAACTTTTAGACCTAATATTGGAGAAAAGCATCTTGCTACCTTGGGGAGAGAGCTTAGGAATGGAGAGATAGATCTGAACTGCATACAGAGAAGATCTTGAACTCCCTTATTTTCTCTACTCTTTTACTGTTTCCCTTATTATTCTATTTAAAAAGTATTATTTAAACCATCATGATTTTGTCTCTCAAGAATATGTTTGAGTAGTTTCTCTTGTTAGATTTAGGTTTCTCATTAAGGTTAACCATGCATTGCAAATGATTTAATGCTAGGGTGTTTAAAATATAGTTCTTCATCTAGTTATTCTTAATGCTAAGTATAGGATTGATCACCCTTGACTTAGATCTTAGGATTAATTTGGATAAGTGAAAACTTAGCAAATCCCTGAAAACCAAAGCTGGTATGTTCCAACTTTACCTAGAGTGCACGAAAGTGGCCTCTTAGTAAGATTGAAGAACCAATTCAAACCTGATCTTAAAGCTCACTAGAAACAATATTGATCGATAAGCAATCCGCTTGTCGATTTTGGTGTATCGATCGATATTCATATAGAATAATCGATCGATACTTTCTTACACTCATCGAACGACAGTTGATGACTTAAGATCTAGTTGAAGATAATCAATCATTGATTTAACCTTAAGGTTTGAGTTCAGAACTATGAATATTAAAAACCCTAGATACCCTGCATGCTAGTTACACCTGAGAAATAGCCTAAATCTAGCTATTCTTCCTCTTGCGTAAAACCTAAACCAATCAATCAAGCAATTACTTGCTTACCCTTTATTTACTGCTTTAAACTTGTTTGTCTAGCTTTATTTCGAAGACTAAACAATCTATTGTGTAATCTTAGAGTCTCTGTGGATTCGATCCCTAAGTGCTACAACTGAACCTCTTATTTGAGAGAGTAAAGTCACTCCTTCTTTGAGTGATATCAAATTTGGCGCCGTTGCAGGGGACTCTTTCTTATTACCATTAGATTTAGTTTAGAATATAGTCTAGACTTTACTTTCGTATTTACTAAAATCTTTTCCTCTTATTGTGCTCTTACAGGTACCTAAGAATGGAAAAGACAAATTTCGGCAGCCCATCGATCGACACGAATACAAAAACATCGAGCGATAGGTCGAGCAAAGAATCGACCGACATACCGCCCCGAACATCGATCGATACCAACCAGCCGGAAGCAGGTAAGCCCTTGCTTACCAAACATGCTATTGAGGAAGTAGTCCTAGGCAAACCAAATGATAACATAAGCAACACAATTTCTGAATTTGCTGATGAACAGGGAAACGCAATCCCTGTTCAATTTATTCATCTTCCTCTGAAGATGAGGAACCAGAATTGTTTTTGCAAGACTACTTAGACCCCATAAAGACCTATTCCAATAGGTCTTCCATCAAAGTACCAGAAGATGATACCAGAAAATCAAAACTCTATCTTGATTTTATTCTTCTGGTGCGAAATAAGCCTTTCCGTGGATCTGCTTTGGAGCACCCCCACGAGCACATTGAATACCTAGAAGATTTCTGATGATTACAATTGCTGCAAACTTTTTTCTTTTTACCTTGAGGGAAAAAGCCAGAAAGTGGTTGAATCAGATACCAGCAGGCTCTCTAACTTGCTGGGAGGAAATCCGAAACGCTTTCATAAATCAATTTTTCGATGATGCTCGCTATTGGGATATACGAGAAAAGTTATCTTACTTTGCTCAGGACCCACGCGAATCGTTTAAAAACGCTTGGATCAGATTTGAAAGCTATCAACGTGACTGTATCCACCATGGTTACTCAGAACCGCAGCTCCTAAACTTCTTTTACGGAGGCATCAGCCTTCGTTATCAAATCACGTTGGATACCGCAAGTGAAGGAAACTTTAGCACCAGGAATCCTAGAAAAGCAAAGCGTTTGATCAGAAACATAGCTTTGGGAAAATCCTATGAGATCAATGATATGTAAAACATAGCTACGTCCAGGAACACGCTCCAATTAGCTGAAATCAGGCAATCATTGGACTCTATGCACTCAATCATGAAGGAAAAGAAACTTGAACAAACTCCTCCAAATAGGTATAGTTGTTCTGAAAGCCAACTGTTTTCTATCGAAAAAGGTAAATCTCAAGTTTACGACCCGGACGAAGATAGTTTCACCCGAAACTATGATGCCCTAATCAAATCCCATCAAAGAAAAACTGACTCCAGGTTAAACCAAGCTTTCACGGGAAATCAGAAAATAGAAAGCGACATGGATACCAAACTAAACGTTATTCATCGTGAGCTATTTAAGAAATTAGATGCTCTAAGTGAACAAGTTAAACGATTAGAAGGTGATGTCGCCGAAAACGCAATCGCCATCAAGAGGGAAGCAGGACGTCTTCCTGGGCGAATTGATATGAACCCAAGACATCAAGTTAGTGCTGTACTCTTGAGAAGTGGAAAGCAACTTGTTCCGAAAGTTAAGGCAAAACCTTCTTCAAACGAAAATTCTAGAGAAGAGATCAAACCCATCCCCAACCCTGTGTTATTCCATGCCAGTAGAGCGGAACCTTCACCAAACAAAGGTAAAGGAAAAAGTAATCAAAGCACCGAGGAAGTTGTGATTGATATTCCAGAAAACGAGGAAGATTCGGAGGATGAAGTTAATATCGACCGATATGATGAAAAAAATATCGATCGACACCAACCCCCTGGGCCGAAAAGCGATTCAGCGCCAGCTGGACCGACTATTGAAACGGTTTATAAACCAATTCCCCCTTTTTCTCCACGAAAGTCCAACCCTAAGCGTGAATTGGACAGAGAAATCTGTTAAAAAGCAATCGAAAGGATCAGAGTTGAGATGCCATTAAGTGATGCTGTCAAAATTTTGCCAACACTAAAGAAGTATGTTAAAGATATGGTAACTAAAAGTTTTCCAGTCGGAGAACGTAGTATCATGATGATTTCCGAAAAAGTCAGTGCTATAATTGAAGGCAAAATTCCGATCAAGCAACCCGACCCTGGTAGTTTCGTTCTTAGTTGCACCATCCAAGATAAACAGTTTCCAAGAGCCCTCTGCGATCTCGGATCTAGCGTTAATTTGATGCCGCAGTCAGTTACAATATCCCTCGGGTATGCGGAGTTCACTCCAGAAAATATCCAACTAGTTCTCGCTGACCGATCTGTTCGAGTTCCGGAAGGAGCGCTTGAGGATGTGCCCGAGATTATCAATGGATTCCCCGTACCAACGGACTTCGTTGTACTTCACTACAAGAAGGAACCCAGAGACCCCATTATCTTGGGAAGACCATTTCTGGCAACCGCAAATGCGATAATTGACGTCAAAGAAGGACGCATCTGCCTAAACATTGGAAACATTCCAATGAGGTTCGACATGGAAAAAGTAATAACGCGCCCTTTGATAGATAGATCATCCTCCTATGTCGATGATATCGACGAGCTTACCCAAAAAAATCTTTTGAAGATTCATTCTCTGAAAGCCTCATCGAAGATGTGCTCATGGTTGCTCAGGGAGAAGTATTCAGCATAGATAACCGTACGGATGATTATGCACATTTGATGGATGCAAGAAATGATGATACAACAAATGATGAAGATGATTCCGAAATAAATATCGATCGATATTTGCAAAACGCTGTCGATCGACAACAATCTTCGATAGACGATCTGAGCAAGGAAAATGCACCTAAGGTGGAATTGAAACAACTTCCTGCTGGATTCGAATATGCCTACCTTTTTGACAACACTTATCCCGTTATCGTAAATGCAAATCTTACAAACAGTGAGCTCGCTTTATTGTTGAATAAACTGCGAAAACACAGGAAAGCAATCGGATACTCTCATGAGGATATCCAGGGAATTTTCCCCGACCTGTGTATGCATCGGATTCATCTTGAAGATGAATCAAAGTCATCAATAGAACATCAAAGGCGACTAAACCCCAACCTGAAAGAAGTTGTTAAAAAGGAAATTATCAAACTTCTCGATGCCGGTGTAATCTATCCAATCTCATATAGCAATTGGGTGAGCCCAGTTCACGTGGTGCCTAAGAAAGGAGGCATTACTGTGGTCAAGAACGACGAAGACGAACTTATTCCAAAGAGAACTATAACTGGACACCGTTTGTGCATCGATTACAGGAAACTAAACTCCGCAACGCAGAAAGACCATTTTCCTTTACCTTTCATTGATCAAATGTTGGAAAAATTAGCCAATCATCAATACTATTGCTCTCTTGACTGATATTCCGGATTTTTACAAATTCCAATCCATCCGGATGACCAAGAAAAGACAACCTTCACATGCCCTTATGGGACATTCGCCTACCGTAGGATGCCATTTGGCCTGTGTAACGCCCCCGCTACCTTCCAACGCTGCATGATGTCTATCTTCAGTGATATGATAGAAGATTTTATGGAAGTTTTTATGGATGATTTCTCAGTCTATGGATCTGATTTCAAAAGTTGTCTCGACAACCTCTGTAAGGTTCTAGCCAGATGCGATGAGAAGAACCTTGTTCTAAATTGGGAAAAATGCCATTTTATGGTTAATGATGGAATTGTTCTTGGACACAAGGTATTTTCTGCTGGAATTGAAGTAGATCGAGCAAAGATAGAAGTGATGACTGGTTTACCTCCACCAACTAACATAAAAGACATAAGGAGTTTTCTTGGGCATGCTGGATTTTATCGAAGGTTTATAGAAGATTTCAGCAAAATCGCCAGACCTCTAACAACACTCCTCTCCAAGGATGTTAAATTCGAATTCACTCCAGAATGTCAGCAAGCTTTTGATAAAATCAAAAAGGCGTTGATAACTGCTCCCGTCGTGCAAGCACCCGATTGGAGTCTTCCTTTAAATATTATGTGTGATGCAAGTGATTTCACAGTAGGAGCAGTGTTAGGGCAGCGGAAAGATAAAAAACTTCATGTTATTTACTACGCGAGCCGAACTCTGGACGACGCTCTGAGAAATTATGGCACAACGGAAAAAGAATTACTTGCTGTCGTGTACGCTTTCGAGAAATTCCGAAACTACCTTGTTGGTTCGAAAGTTATTGTTCACACCGATCACGCAGCAATAAAGTACCTTATGCAGAAGAAAGATGCCAAACCACGACTTATCCGATGGATCCTTCTACTCCAAGAATTTGACATGGAAATCAAAGACAAAAGAGGAGTAGATAACAGCGTAGCTGATCACCTTTCTCGAATAAAAGTCGACGACAACATTCCTATCGATGATTTCCTGCTAGCCGAAGGTGTATACCTGGCAGAATCGACATTCATTGGTCAGATAAATCTTGCATCTGAATCCATGTCAGTCGATGAATCAAGTGATGAATTAATCGATATAACTAACTCTATGTCGATCGATGACACAAACGATAAATTGATCGATACGACTGATGACATGTCGATCGATGAGTCGACCATGCAGTCGATCGATAATAAGACAGACGCACCAGCAAACTGTGAAAACGGCTTTGACTTAAGTAAAGTTTCATTTAAGATATCCTTCAATGTAACTATCACCGTAGCCGACAGTACAACCACTGACCCGCACACTCCTGATAGATGCAAAAACCCCGATCAGGAAGTGCACGCTGTTGGAAGAAAATTCAGAGACAGACCATGGTATGCTGACAAAGTAAACTATTTAGCTGCTGACGTTGAACCAGAAGGACTAAAAAATTATGATAGAAATAAGTTCTTCAGAGAAGTTAGGCGATACCACTGGGATGAACCATATCTCTACAAGCAATGTGCTGATGGAATTTACAGACGCTGTGTTGCAGACGCTGAAGTGCCGGACATCATATTCCACTGCCATGGATCTTCTTATGCCGGACATTTTGCAACTTTCAAAACAGTATCTAAAATCCTTCAGGCCGGATTTTGGTGGCCTACCATGTTCCGTGATGTTCACGCCTATATCGTAAAATGTGATAGGTGTCAACGAAGAGGGAAAATCAGCAAAAGACATGAAATGGAACAGAAGTTCATTCTGGAAATCGAAGTCTTTGACTGCTTGGGGATAGATTGTATGGGTCCTTTCCCTTCCTCATATGGGATTAGATACATTTTAGTTGCTGTCGATTATGTTTCCAAATGGGTTGAAGCTATAGCCTCAACTACAAATGATGCTTCTGTTGTTGTCAAACCTTCAAGAGCATTATTTTCCCTAGATTTGGAGTTCCTCAAGTAGTAATAAGCGATGGTGGTACCCATTTCATCAACAAAGTTTTCGAAAATCTACTCAGGAAAAATGGAGTTCACCACAGAGTTGCCACACCCTACCATCCACAGACAAGTGGGTAGGTAGAAGTCTCTAACAGACAAATCAAAGAGATTCTGGAGAAAACCGTTGGGATCACCAGAAGAGATTGGTCACGAAAGCTAGATAATGCACTTTGGGCTTACATAACTGCATTTAAAACTCCACTAGGAACAACTCCTTTCCATCTACTCTACGGAAAAGCTTGTCACTTACCCGTTGAATTAGAACATAAAGTAGTATGGGCAACAAAATTTGCTAATTTCGACATCAAAACTGCTGCCGAAAGGAGACTCATACAACTCAACGAGCTAGATGAAATCAGACATTTAGCTTATGAGAGTTCAGAGCTATATAAAGAACGGACGAAATCTTACCATGAAAAAAAGATCGTCTCCCGGCATTTTGCTGCCAACGATCAAGTTCTATTATATAACTCTCGGCTCACTTTGTTTCCCGGAAAACTCCGTTCTCGCTGGTCCGGACCTTTCACAGTTACGGTAGCCAGACCAAACGGAGCCATCACCCTTATGAACGATAAAGGAGAAGAATTTACGGTGAATGGGCAACGAGTGAAGCATTACTGGGCTAAACCGCCAAATGTCAAACCTTTACGGTTGGACATTCCCAAATCTGATTAAAGAGATTTTTAAGTCAAGCTAATGACTAAAAATAAAGCTTTAGTGGGAGGCAACCCACTATTGCATTTAGTTTCTATTTTCATTTTCAAATAAAAAATAATAATAATAATAATAATAATAATAATAATAATAATAATAATAATAATAATAATAATAATAATAATAATAATAATAATAATAATAATAATTGTGGGAACCAAATTCACACCGTCAATTTTAATGAATAAGATTGCGGAGGAAAGCCAAGTTAACCTGACTTTCCCGAAGGTCCGGATTCTCGCGACAGCCAACGACAAGTGACCGAATAAATGCGGAAAAGGTTTTGTTAAGATTTGGGACTGGACCTTAAGAAAGGCTGCCTACGTACCCCTTTCGAGGATCAAGTCGGACGTAGTTCAGTTTAGGTGTAATTGAACAAGAGATCGAACCGTCTGGGCGGGTTCGTCTAGTATGAGCGTTTCTCATAGAAACAGGCATGTCGAAGATAACGCCTAGGGTTTCTATGTGCGGAGCTCTTAAGTAAAAGAATTGTCCGATCCTTCCGAGAGGAGCGGAGATTTGCGAGCAGGAGGCAGCCAGACGTTCTAGGGCCTGGTTCGTCTAGTATAAGCGTTGGTCATAGAAACGAGCATGTCGAAGGTAATGCCTAGGGTTTCTATGAGCGGAGCTCTGAGTAAAAGTATAGTTAGATCCTTCCGAGAGGAACAGGGGTCTGCGGAGAAGATGAAACTAGAACACGAGTCGGCCAGACGTTCTAAGTCCTGCCTTGCTGGCCTAACCGCCTAAGTTCTAAGTTCTCTAAGTCTAGATTATAGGATTTTCGGATCCTTCTCTCCTCTTCTCTTGCTCTCCTTATATACTCACTCCTAGGTCGGTTTGCCTTAGGATGATGGACCTCGCCTTTGGGCCCAAGCTTATCTCTTCAGGAAGTATTCCATTTTCGTCGATCTTCGTAATTATCCTCGAGTTTTCGGTGACTTGATGTTTATCCGATGTTCGGGAGATCGGATAAACCGTCACAGCCTGATTGGGCCTGAATTCTTAAAATCGTAAGTAAGTCCGTGGACTTGTCTTAAGTCGTTGAACGTTTTATACGATTTCTCGGAAAGACTATTTTTCTCGTAAAATAAACCGTATAGCCTAAAGGATCATTGTTCAAGTTAATCGACCTTGTTTTATACGATATCTTCTACGAAATCCAATCCTTCTAGTTTTGTCGTAAAACATCGAGGATGATTCCAATCGAAGTCGAAGGATGTTTATTCCAGCGTGATCGTCCCAAGCTCACGATGATTGATCCAAACAAGCCAAGATGGGATCAGACCGAACACGATGGGACCGAGACCAGGACGAGGGCCGCCGACTGGCGCCAGGCGGTGCCGCCGGCGCCAGGCGGCCGCCGGCGAGGCCGGCCGCTGGCGTGCCGCGGCGCCAGGCTGGCCAGCGTCCGCCCCGTGTGGCGGTGCGCCGGCGCCAGGCTGGCCAGCGTCCTGCCGTTAGCGCCAGGCGGCCCGCGTCATGGTGCCGCCGGGCGGCTCAGCGTCCGCGTGGCCCAGGCGGGTGCCGGGCGCCAGGCGGGTGCGCCGGCAGGCGGTGCCGCCCGGCGCCAGGCCGGCCAGCGTCCAGCGTGCCTCCGGCGCCAGGCCGGCTCGGCGTGCGTGCGCCGGCGCCAGGCTGAAGATCTCGGCGAGGGCTTCGATTTGATATCTTGATCGCTTTCTGGTTCCTCGAGGTTTGAGAGAACAACCTCTTCGTTTCGAGGCAGATTCTTTTGTGTTTAGGGTTTTGTGGTTATCGAATCTTGATGTCCTGGGCGAAGCGGACCGATCTTTCCGGACTCTCGTCCAAGACGTCCGTAGTCTTCCGATCTCACAGAGTGGATATTCTAATTTGAGAAAATCTCGTATAACTTCTTTTCAAATTATCTGAGACTTTTTGGTTTCAAGAAATACTTTCTAGATTCAGTCATTGATTCCGTCGTGACCGATTTTGACACCAACAGTTAGCCCCCCAGCTCGTTAGAACCTTTGTGATGTTCTTGCGCGATAAGACATGTCAGGTAAGATAGGCGGAATTAATGGTTGAAAGGTCTGAAAGTGGTAAGATTGGGGCTGCGCCAAGGCTGCCTACGCACTTTGTTGTAGGGATCAAGCCTTCCGTAGTTCATTTTGGAGTTTAAGACCCTTGTGATCTGTTTTCCGGCCAGACTTATATGGTCTGGTTATGTGTCATGAGAGACTTTCGAGCATGATGCTGTTGATGTATTTGTTTTTCGATTATTTATGAACTTCAGTTTTTCAAGTATGAGAAAGAGCGTGTGAGTTGTCGCCTCATTCCTATTTCCGATGATCACCGCATCTATTGTTCATGTAAGCGAGATTTTCCGCGGTTTACCGATTTACAAAACTCGTGAAACGAATAGGCTTAAGTGAAGAGACAAATTTTGATCTCGTGATACCATACTATGTCTCTGAGATGTCAAGATCCAGCGTGGCTGGGTTTAGGCAAGACCTAGGTTTACTCTCGACTGAGGCTTTGCGATGACAAATCGGCTTCGTTTTGCCTGTTTGCGATTTTAACCTGACTCGACCGCTTAAAATCCGCAAATTTTGTCGGCTTATATGATTTGTTTGGCGGAGTCGAGCTACTTCCTTTACTAAGAGCTAGACCAAAATTTTGATTTCTTGTATAGCGCTATGTTTATCCTTGTCGGATGCAAGAGAGCCTACCCTCAAGGGCTGCTATTTGTCCGTTTAGACGCTAGAGTTCGCTTGTTGTGATCAGCAACAACGAAATGATGCCAGTTTAGAGGCATGTTACCGCTTAGAGGTGTGTTTGTATGTTTTGAGTTCTAGAGACGAGGATTTCGCTGGAACGCTTTGAGGAAAAGAATGTCCTTCGAAAGCGGACGCCTCGCAGTGCTGAAGGTCGAAGTTTCCCAGTGCCGCATTTCGTGGTTGAAATGTTCGCTGGCTTTGGAGATGTTTTGCGAATGTTAAGCAGAAACTGTTGTTTCGGTTTAGACGAGGACCAAGAGGTCGCGTAAGTTCGACCAGGAGAAGCGCCTACATTCACAGTGCTTCGTGAAGTGTTGGCCTTCCGGATTTGTTTGTATATATTAAGGATGACTCGTATAACTCTTGGAGCCTTGTCACGAAAGTGTTTCTTTTCATGCGGTTTACGGGCGATAGAACTTAATCGATTGACGATGAGTTTAAATCTTCCGCTAACCATATGAGTTTTGGTATGGAGAGTTTATCGATGATTTCGATTCTGGGTTATGCGACAAATTGTTTGCGTAATAGTTACTTGGCGTTCTATGAACAAATCGTGGATTGTTGTTTTAGCCGCTATGATTGGAGCGTGGTCGCCAGTAGCTTTGGATTGGCATGGAGGCTAGATTCAGCCAGACGCCAAGGAAGTTGTTTGGTAACGATCAGACCATGACCCTTATTAAGGTCATGTTAGTTTACGATTGTCCTTAATGGGGATGCCAATTCAGGTCCGGCTTTACGGAAGGGCGAAGTTGGCGAGGGCCAAATAGCTTTGCCGAGATAGACATGCCAAGCATAGCGGAGTTTTCTGAGTTATGGCTGATGGCTTTAGAAACGATCTTCCACTTTAGGTCCCAGTTATAATGATGAATGGTTCAGATATAATTTTTTTGTTGCATGAAAATCGGTACATTTTATCCGAGGGGACAAAGTTTAAGGGATCGACGCAGGACACGCGCGGTTCGTCCGCTGATTATTTCCTGCTCGGGCGTAACTGGGAGTGAAAGCAGGAGCCAGAAACCTTGTGGAGCGAAAACTGTCTATGTCAGTTACCCGTTGGACCCATTATGTTTATTTTACGAAAGTTGCTTTGTATGAATGGACTCGACCATACAGAGGATTTTTCGTAAAAGTGATGTAAGGGGGTTTTCACAAAGGTAACCGGAGAGCGTTTCTCACAAATTACTTGCGATATTCGCGACCACGGATTATGTTTTCCTCATTCTCTTTTGCATCGCGAAATCGCTTTGCATGAGACCGATCATGTTTTTCCATAGGCTGTTTTGTTTTAAAACGTTCTTGTTATACGAAAGTAATGGATGACCGGTTTCATGGAGATAGAAAATCGCAGATTGTTTAAAGTAGCGATGTTTCCGCGGATTACACGGGAGATGTTTCCGCTATGATTTCGACCTTTGGACGAAAGCTGCTTCGAACTACTCGTGGAGTTTTACCGAAGGTTATTTCGTTATTTTCGTAGTTCACCGTCGTGCTATTAGTCTGACGTCGGTACCGCGAAGTAGTTTGCTTTAGAGGTGACATAGAGTTTTCAGGACTATGTTTGTAACGGTTGGGCTATGCCGCTAGCGTTTTTAAGATGAATCTTATTGCTGCGAGAGTTTTCTTTGTCAAAAGCGTTGTCTTGATGCTGAAGCAAAAATTTTCAAGATGGGATTATACGGATATAGTATCGCATACTTCCCTTTCTTTTACTTAAAGAAAACGGGTTAGCTCTTCCAAAGGCTTGTGTACGCTTATTCTTTCTTTTAGGAAGCCGGATGAGTATGCTTTTAGAACGCTGCATGCATCGCTTCTTTCGAGACTAGATCGGTTTGCATGTTCTGCCTGGACAATCAAGGAACGATGGAACAAGACTGGAAATTTTGCCTAAGACTTAGCTTGCTAGACTATCCACCTAAATCCTAAGTTCCCTAAATTCTACGGCAGTTTTCAAGACGCTTTTGTTCCTGTCCTACAAAGAATTAAAACCTTTACAAAATTTTTCGAAAATAGTCTTTGAAGGTTTCGCATTCCGAAGGAATCCCATTTCCTCGTGATAGTCGACGATTGGTGTTTAGAATAACCGGATCGCACTCAAACTCACAAAGATTGATCTAAACAAGCCAAGATGGGATCGGACCAAGCACGATGGGACCGAGACCAGGACGAGGGACGCCGACCGACGCCAGGTCGCCGGGCCGGGCCGCCCGCTGGCGGCCGCCGGGCGCCAGGCGGTGCCGCCGGCGCCAGGCTGGCTCCGTGATGGTGCCGCCGGGCGCCAGGCCGCCCGCTGCGATGCCACCGGCGCCAGGCCGGATGCCGCCGCGCCGCCCGCTGGACGGTGCCGCTGCGGCCGCCCTCGTGGACGCTGCCGCCGTGCCAGGCCGCTTCCGTGGTTTTTCCGTTGTTCGATCTTTCCCTAGTCGCTCGTGGGAAATCTTTGAGTTTGGGAGGATCTCTAGCCGTAGATTTCGAGGTAATCGCTTTCTTACCCAACGACTCCTCGAGTATCGGGATTGAGATGGACTTGATTCGTGACTTCCGCCTTCGAGGGTTTGAATAATGAGGCTTCAACTTAGATTTTAAAGTACGAATTTTGTTAAAAAATCGAGAAGGCTTTGCGGAAGAATCGTCGTGTTTTTCGAACGATCCGAACATGGGTTTAAGGGACCAAGATGTTGCCGTTGCCCAAAGAGGCGACTGCACGGATGGGCGCCAGGACCCTTGCCGCCGGGCGCCAGGCCGGTCCGCAACGCCGCCGCCAGGCCGTCCGCGTGCGCGGCCGCCGGCGCCAGGCCGCTCGCTGACGCTGCCGCCGGGCGCCAGGCTGGCTTCGCCGCCTGCGTCGTCCCGCGTCCCGCCGATGCTGCTGTTGCTCGCCTTCGCCGATCCCCGGGCTCCACGGACTCAAAGATCGAAGTTACGAAAACTCAGGCAAAGATGCATGGTACTGAGACAGGACCGGCGCCCTATGACGGAACAGAGATCCTTCTCATGGGCGAGGTGGTCGAGACAGCGACATTGTTTTCTTCGTAAAATCTCAACGGAAGCTCCGATTGAGACGAAACGAAAACCATCTTGACCTAGACTCAAAGGAGAGAAAAGTGAGGTTTCCACAGGCGAGGTGGCCATGGGCGAGGTGACCTTGGTGATGGTTGTTCTCGTCCATGGGCGAGGTGGCCGAGAGTGATTTTGTTCCCTTTGTAAAATCTCAACGGAAACGCCGATTGAGACGAAACGAAAGCCACTTTGATCTAGACTCAAAGGATAACAAAGGTGAGTTCGCGCTGTGGCGAGGTAGGCATGTCGGAGGGTGAGGTGACCTCGGTAATGTTTGTCCTTGCCCACGGCGAGGTGGCTGGGACAGTGACTTTGTTCTTTCAGAAAATCTCAACGGAAAATCCGATTGAGATAAAACGAAAGCCATTTTGACCTAGACACAAAGGAGAACAAAGTGGGCTTTTACTAAGACGGACTGGGAAGACTGATCTTACCCTATGGCAAGTCGTCCTAGTAAGATTAAGCTCCGACCTCCTTTCGTTTTCCCGCTTGTTCCTCGAGAGTTGTTTGTAAGAAGTAGTGGGAATCGGTGAACCGATTTTCCGCGCTTCTGTTCCGCGAGTAATATAGGGTTTCCCAAGGTTTGAGGAGAATAAGTTTTATTTTCCGAGAGGTTCTCGAAGAAACGCTTTTCAGAGAAACGTTAGAAACCTTGCTCGCTATGCATTTATCTTGGTAACAAGACGAATTTTTGGGGTTTGATAGATTTTATCGCTGCCCTTCTGTTTAGATAGAGAAATTGCGAGCTCGTTTTGTGCTCTTCCTGTGGCGGAAAGCCGGGCTAGGTTTTGATTTGCTCGAGCACCGTGGCGCTTTGCGTGCTGCCGTAGGAACAGTCGCTGCTGGAGTTGTTTTACCATCGCTGACGAAACTGCAACTTTTCTTTCATATTTCTGGACATCGGTTCGACTGCGCTTTGCGGCCGTATGAGTAAGAGTAATCCGTCCCCTCCTTCTAGCCAAACTGTGGGAACCAAAATTCACACCGCCAATTTTAATGAATAAGATTGCGGAGGAAAGCCAAGTTAACCCGACTTTCCCTGAAGGTCCGGATTCTCTGCGACAGACGTAGTTCAGTTTAGGTGTAATTGAACAAGAGATGGAACCGTCTGGGCGGGTTCGTCTAGTATGAGCGTTTCTCATAGAAACAGGCATGTCGAAGATAACGCCTAGGGTTTCTATGTGCGGAGCTCTTTAGTAAAAGAATTGTCCGATCCTTCCGAGAGGAGCGGAGATTTGCGAGCAGGAGGCAGCCAGACGTTCTAGGGCCTGGTTCGTCTAGTATGAGCGTTGGTCATAGAAACGGGCATGTCGAAGGTAATGCCTAGGGTTTCTATGAGCGGAGCTCTGAGTAAAATTATAGTTAGAACCTTCCGAGAGGAACAGGGGTCTGCGGAGAAGATGAAACTAGAACAAGAGGCGGCCAGACATTCTAAGTCCTGCCTTGCTGGCCTAAACGCCTAAGTTCTAAGTTCTCTAAGTCTAGATTCTAGGATTTTCGGATCCTTCTCTCCTCTTCTCTTGCTCTCCTTATATACTCACTCCTAGGTCGGTTTGCCTTAGGATGATGGACCTCGCCTTTGGGCCCAAGCTTATCTCTTCAGGAAGTATTCCATTTTCGTCGATCTTCGTAATTATCCTCGAGTTTTCGGTGACTTGATGTTTATCCGATGTTCGGGAGATCGGATAAACCGTCACAGCCTGATTGGGCCTGAATTCTTAAAATCGTAAGTAAGTCCGTGGACTTGTCTTAAGTCGTTGAACGCTTTATACGATTTCGAAAGACTATTTTTCTCGTGAAAATAAACCGTATAGCCTAAAGGATCGATGTTCAAGTTAATCGACCTTGTTTTATACGATATCTTCTACGAAATCCAATCCTTCTAGTTTTGTCGTAAAACATCGAGGACGCATTCCAATCGAAGTCGAAGGATGTTTATTCCAGAGCCGGATCGCCCCAAGCTCACGATGATTGATCCAAACAAGCCAAGATGGGATCAGACCGAACACGATGGGACCGAGACCAGGACGAGGCCGCCGACCGGCGCCAGGCCGCTGGGCGCCAGGTGCCGCCAGCGCCGGGCGCCAGGCCGTGGTGCCGGGCGCCAGGCCGGCCGCCGGCGCCAGGTCAGCCTGCCTCCGGGCGCCAGGCCGCCCGCTGCGGCGGTTCCGGCCAGGTCGAGCCGCGGCGCCAGGTGGTGCCGCCAGATCGGCCGCCGGCGCCAGGCCGGTGCCGCCATTGGTTGCCGCCGCGCAGGCGCCGCAGGCCGGGCCGCTGGCCAGGCCGGTGCCGCCGCCAGGCCGCCGCTGGGCGCCAGCGCCCGCTCCAGGCCGGGCGCCAGGTCGGTGCCGCTGGCGCTTGGTCGTCTCGCCCTGCCGCCGCGCCTGGTCGCGCCCTGCGGTCGCCGGGCGCTTGGTCAGCTGCCCTGCGTCCGCCGGGCGCAGGTGCGCGGCGGCCAGGCGGCCAGCGTCAGCGTTCCCGCGCCAGGCCGGCTCGCGGTTGCCGCCGCCCGGCCTGCCGTGCCAGGCTGAAGATATCGGCGAGGGCTTCGATTTGATATCCTGATCGTTTTCTGGTTCCTCACGGTTTGAGAGAACGACCTCTTCGTTTCGGCAGATTCTTTTGTGTTTGGGTTTTGTGGTGATCGATCTTGATGTCCTGGGCGAAGCGGACCGATCTTTCCGGGACTCTCGTCCCAAGACGTCCAGTCTTCTGATCTCACAGAGTGGATATTCTAATTTGAGAAAATCTCGATAACTTCTTTTCAAATTATCCGAGACTTTTTGTTTCAAGAAATACTTTCTAGAGACTTTCAGTCATTGATTCCGTCGTGACCGATTTTGACACCAACAATAATAATAATTCAAATAGAAGAAATTACCTTTAAAATCGATCGATACGCGCCTAGGCATATCGATCGATGCGGAATTATCGAGGCCGCGGTTCATTAACCCCGATATCCGCCTTTTCTTCCCCGCATTTCGCATTCTTCTCCCGAAAACCAGAAACTGATTTTTCTCTCTAGAAACTAAGTCGATTTTTGCCGTTTCTTGCCTCAATCTCCTTGTTTTTCACTTCTCTATCTCATTTTTTCATCTATTCAACAGATCTACAAGATGAGTTCACGGAGAGACAGTAGACGCGAGAGGAGGACAAAGAGGAGGCTCGATATCCCGAGCACCTCCATGGCACCACCGACACCACCATCTTCCTCGACACCATCATCATCATCACACTCTCCGCCACGACAGCCCGACGAGCGCTACCCATGGCCTAGGAATCCTACCAAGGCCATACAGACGGTGGAGTCTTACGCCGACCCGAAGACAGCGGTCTGTTCCACCGCGTGCACCTACCGTCGGCGGACGGAGAGTTGGGACGACTACGAAAGCCTGTTCTACAACGCATGGCTGCGCGTCGACATCACTCCTACGCGCTTCATCGACGAGCCTACTGTGAGACAGCTTGGTCTCTGGCCCGACTTGAGGGACATGATCAGCCAGCTTGATTCGCACCATGGCCACACACCCCACGACCTCTACCCGCCTCTGGTCCGACAGTTCCTCGCCACAGCTGATCTCACCTACACCACTAGCACTGGCCGCGTCGCGAGCGAAGGAGTTCTCTCGTTCTTCGCCAGAGGTGTCAGATACCAGATCACAGTCGCCGAGATCTGCGAGATCTACGGGTTCGATCCTTCTAACACCGCTATGGGTGTCCCTGAGATTCCGATGATCGGTGACTTCTGGAGGATCATTGGCACAGGCCACTGGAGCACGGCTGTCACTCAGACTGATATCCGTCATCCCACCTTGCGCTACTTCATCAGGGCCCTTGCCAGCACTTTGCTGTGCAAGATGGAGCCCAACAAGGTGAGGATTGACGAGCTTACACTGCTGTTCACTGCGCTTGACGGGGTTGTAGACCTGCAGGACTTGGACCCAGACCGCGACATGCCCATGCCAAACCTGGGATCTCTCTTTGCTCAGCATCTGGTGTCGCTGAAGATGAAGCCCTTCAAGGGCACTGGCAGGAAGAAGGAGACGATCGGGAGCCTACTTACACCGATCTTCCAGCATCTAGGCATCCGCTTGACTGGAGAGCCAGCACGCACCTCCCGCGCCTACTTGGACGTGGCGCATCTGTCTTCAGCCCAGTGGCTGAAGGAGGGCTTGCTCTGGAGTTTCAGGAGAGGAGACCGCCTCCGTCTTCTGCAGCTGCCATCCCGCCACATCACGGACTTAAACGGGAGCATTGACAGGCTCCGATTCCAGCCAGATGAGGCATTCCTCCGCAACCTCCAGGATATGCCACGGAGAGTTGCAGGAGAGCGCAGAGCACCAGCTACACAAGACCCGCCAGAGGCACCGCTACCCGACTTCCCCATCACGCCAGACATTCCGATGCGCGATCACGGGGACTTTCAGAGGTTTGTCGCAGACGCTCTTCAGGCTATCTGGTCCAGAGTGTCTCGCTGCAGGTGCATGAGCAGGATGAGTGTCAGAGCCCGTGATCCAGCAGAGCCAGGACCATCGCATTAGTACCGTCGTGACTCGTCAGCAGATGACGAGGAGACATCAGAGGACTCCGACTAGTCCTCACATTTCTATCTCTCATTCCCAGACATTTTTATTTTTATTTTTATTTCTATTTTGGATTTTTAGGATTTATTACTTTCGACTATCTATTTTTATTTCATGACTTATTTGCTTGTGTTTGGATTGTCTAGCAGAACTAACAACTGACAGATCAGACGGATTAGACACCGACAGACGAATTGATGACTTTTTGTCTAACCTCTATCGATCGATAACGATGCTTTGGTATCAATCGATATGAGTCATAATAGGTATGATAACTCTAGTCATTAACTATCCAATTTTATCTTTGTTTATATTTTTCACCAAACTTAGACTAAATAACAATGGGGACAGTGTTGTTTAAGTCTTGGGGAGGTAGTTACTAACATTTTCATATTTTATTTCTCTAAAGCATTCTTCATTTTCTAAAAAATTCAGATATCAAATGGAGACAATGATATTTCTACTTATTTTCTAACCACTCTTTAGCACTACTCTTAGATTTGTTAACTGCAGAATGTACTATAGATGCTAAAGCGGATCACCGGTCACTATGACAATACTTTTCATGATCATCTGAAAGAACCAAAGCTGATTTCCTGCCTAACCTGACATTGTCTGCTTGTCTTGGGGCTTGGTATACATGGGATCGGATGCTTCGAACAAGTCTGGATGGTAAAGCCTTGTGTAGATAGTTTTATCACCCTCTCTTTCTCATTTTCGAAATTAGATTTAATATTCAAAAAAAAAAAAAGCTTAAATATATGTTCTAGGACTAGTTAGTTATTACTTAGGAAGGAATTCGAACAGGGCTTGGCGGTTACCCCCCTCAAGACTTGATTCATAAAAATTCCATAGGCAAAGGATTCGAACAGGGCTTGGTGGTTACCCCCTTCAAGACTTGCTTCGCAATGAATCCTAGGATATAGGTCAAAAAGAAGTGAACAGGACTTGGTGGCTACAACCATTAAGGCTTGATTCATGGAAGCTTGTCCAATCTTAGTCAATATTCTGCAAACAAAAAGCAGACATGACTGAAAGAGAAATAGTAGAAAGAGAGGATGTGAACTAACTTTTACCTGCAGATCCAGATACTTGTCTGAGCAACCTTGCATCCTGTGATCGATACTCCCAAGGTAAAGCCCGCACTTTTATCTTTATGCACAGAAATGAAATCAGTAGAGGGGCTAGTCAGACAGAATTGCTAAGTTGTTGGCTAGATGAACTTGGTTGCTAAACTAGGATATGGTATAATGTACTTCTGAAGCTAATAGATTTTTGGTGTGGCTTGCAACAAAGTTGAGGTGATGATCTTGAGTTAGAGGTTGTTTAAGTCTCACTATTTGGAAACCTCTTCTAGACATATGTCCTTAAATTTGCTTGAGGACAAGCAAAAGGATAAGTCTGGGGAGTTGATAAGTCATGGATTTTACCCACTTTCAACCATGATTTTTATATGTTTTTGGAAACAAAAGGACACTTCTAGTGTCTTTTACGAGCTTTTACAGGTTCAGGTACTCTTTGGTGAAATATGGCCATTTTGGAGCAGAAATGGATACTTTAAGGAGGATTATAATGGAACAATAACTTGAGCTAATCGACCGATGCTCGCCTTGATGTATCGACCGATGAGACACTACATTCATCGACCGATAGAAGCTAGTGACGTCGATCGATATGGAAGACCTCCGAGAATTAATGACGAATTAAATGAGCTAATCACCTCATTAGGGTTTCACTTCTACCAAATAAGTCCCTGGCCGCCTGTTAGGCTATATGAGGAGGGTTTTGTATCATTTTAGAGGCAGACTTTCCTAGAGAACTTTTAGACCTAATATTGGAGAGAAGCATCTTGCTACCTTGGGGAGAGAAGCATCTTGCTACCTTGGGGAGAGAGCTTAGGAATGGAAAGATAGATCTGAACTGCATACAGAGAAGATCTTGAACTCCCTTATTTTCTCTACTCTTTTACTGTTTCTCTTATTATTCTATTAAAAAGTAATATTTAAACCATCATGATTTTGTCTCTCATGAATATGTTTGAGTAGTTTCTCTTGTTAGATTTAGGTTTCTCATTAAGGTTAACCATGCATTGCAAATGATTTAATGCTAGGGTGTTTAAAATATAGTTCTTCATCTAGTTGTTCTTAATGCTAAGTATAGGATTGATCACCCTTGACTTAGATCTTAGGATTAATTTGGATAAGTGAAAACTTAGCAAATCCCTGAAAACCAAAGCTGGTGGTTCCAACTTTACCTAGAGTGCACGAAAGTGGCCTCTTAGTAAGATTGGAGAACCAATTCAAACCTGATCTTAAAGCTCACTAGAAACAATATCGATCGATAAGCAATCCGCTTGTCGAGCGATATTGCGAAAGGTGTATCGATCGATATTCATATAGAATAATCGATCGATACTTTCTTACACTCATCGAACGACAGTTGATGACTTAAGATCTAGTTGAAGATAATCAATCATTGATTTAACCTTAAGTTTTGAGTTCAGAACTATGAATATTAAAAACCCTAGATACCCTGCATGCTAGTTACACCTGAGAAATAGCCTAAATCTAGATATTCTTCCTCTTGCTTAAAACCTAAACCAGTCAATCAAGCAATTACTTGCTTACCTTTATTTACTGCTTTAAACTTGTTTGTCTAGCTTTATTTCGAAGACTAAACAATCTATTGTGTAATCTTAGAGTCTCTGTGGATTTGATCCCTAAGTGCTACAACTGAACCTCTTATTTGAGAGAGTAAAGTCACTCATTAGGGTAATTTGAGTGATATCACTAGTCTTCTTACGCGATCGATATCGATCGATGGTACAGGATGTACATCGATCGATTGGTTATCTTGATACGTCATCTTCTACGGATGTGTTGTCGATCGATAAAACAAAATGTGCATCGATCGATATTGATCTCTGAATATCGACCTTTGGTCTGATCTTGATAGTCATCTTGGGTGAACTCTCCTTTAAGCTCCAAAAGGGCACCTAAAACATCACTTTACTCCAAAATGCTCCTGAGCCTGAAAACATACCTAATAGACTCCAAAACATATATTTATATAGTAAAAACATCTTTATACCATGGGTAAAAGTAGGTAAAATCCATGGTATATCAGTTCAGAAGGGGACAATGATCTTATTTAGATTTATTGCTTGTCATTTAACCACTTTCCAGACTAGTCTTAGATTAATTGATTACAGAAGCACTAGAGATACTAAAGTGAATCAACCTGTCTACTTTGTTTTGCACCTACTGAGAGTGTTTGAAGGAACCAAAGCTGACCTCCAACCTAATACTGACATTACCTGCTTGTCTTGGGGCTTGGTATACATTGGATCGGGTTCCTCCTGCAAGTCTAGAAGGTAAAAGTCTGGGTGTTTCTGGTTCCCTTCTCTCTCTGTCTTCAAGCACCCTAGATATAAAAGATTGAGATGATTTTCTGGAACATGCAGAGGGGTAGGAGTGTCTCCTATGACCCCAGTAATCTAATTCAGAAAGAAATGATCACACATTGTTGAAACGAGGGGTAGGAGTGACTCCTGTGACCCCATTATTCGCTACACTTTGTCCAAATAAGAGCAGTAAAGTAAAAAAGTCAATAAGATGAACAAGATGGACTGCATCAGCATCATTTTTCATTGAAATTGAAACTATAAGGATTCAGAGAAGAGAGAAAGAGGGAAGAAAGGGATCAGAGAAAACTACCTATGTGTTCAGAAAATTGTTTGAGTAAGAATCCAGGTGTCCCTTGATCGATACTCCCAAGGTAAAGCCTACACTTTTATTTTATGCAAGAAATGAGGTTAGTAGAGGGGAATATCAGACAAGATCGGTTGAGTTGTTAACTAGGAGAACTTGGTTGCTATACTAGGATATTGTTTAATGTGCTTTTGTAGTTAGGATGATTATGACTTGGCTTGCACTACTAGAAAGATATGCCTAAGTTCTTTAAACTTTTTGAGTCCCTACAGTTTTAAAACCTTTTCCAAAGAGACTACTAGTTGTTTTTGCTTGAGGACAAGCAAAAGGGTAGGTCTGGGGAAGTTGATACACCATGAATTTGACCCGATTTTAGTCATGGTATATGATAGTTTTAGGATATATTTAATCTATTTTGGAGTCTGGATAGCATATTTACAGGTTTAGGAGCAATTGGAGGAAAGATGGAGCATTTCGGAGCATTTCGGAGATTTCACCCGAGATGACCATATCCACCACTCAAGGTCGATACGGAGAGAGGCGCGTCGATCGATACACCTTCAGTGGTATCGATCGATATTAGACACACAGAAGCCCAGTTTGGTCACAGCCGACTTGAAGCCCAAGACTCCATCTATTTACCCAGATACCACTGACGAGTTTTAACCTAATTACTTAGTATTTATGTCTTGCCTAAGTGTTTTGGCAAAGGAGAAGTTTTTTTAGACATAGTTCCTCCCTAAAGGTTTTTCATACAATTGTTTTGTGAGAGAGAGAGTTACAATTGAGAGCGTTCTTGAACACCTTTATTTTCTATCTATGAAGTTTTATTTAATTGTTATGATAATTTTCTTGGCTATGTCTGAGTAAACATCTTAGTTAGATTTAGGATTCAAATAGGTTTTGAGGGATTAGCCCCAAATATGAATACTTGAGCATGTGATATTCATCTTAGAAGATTGTTCTTAATGCTTGTATAGGAGTAGCTAACCTATACATGATGACAGTGGATATTATCCTTGGCTCTATCTTCTTTGTGTCAGAATTTGCTAGGCGCAAGCGACAGCATGGTCTAGCAAATCTCTGGTGAACTGTTATCAACCCGCGCTTAAAGCTTACTCGAGGCGCATCAATCGATACTCCTATAGAGACATCGATCGATTGACGCGAGGCTATGTCGATCGATACGTGCGACAGCAGGTCGATCGATGCCTTCCTGATTATGACCTGCGCTTGTAGTGAATCATTGGTTCTAGTAATAGATAACCCAGAAAATGACAGTGGTACGGTTATTGTTACCGTTGGGTTCTATAATATCATGCAACAATCTCACATAGGCATTCATACTATTATAATCCTGATAACCTGAATAGAAATCCTAAGTCTAACGCCTTCATCATATATGTTAAACACCCCTAATCAATCACTTGAGTAATTGTCTTGCTCACACGTTTTAAGTTTACTTGCAATTTACTGCTTTGAAATCTCCAACATAGCTTAGTTACAATAAGATCTAGTTTGTTCCCTAGCTCCCTGTGGATTCGATCCCTAAGTACTACAACTTGACCTCTTTTGATGAGAGTAAGATTGCTCTAGGGTAATTTTAGCAAGCATCAAATCTTCTCATGTAAAGTGAATGAGTAAAGATTTTGAAAAACTTACTCTACCTATATATAGGCAAAAAAAGTCACTATTCACTCTCGAACTTTCGGCCATTGATTACGCGCCTAATTCATCTAAACAAGTCATACCGCAAGCAAGGACCTCACACCCAAATCCACGGATCCTAGCTAGCTGGGGGGCTAACTGTTGGGGTCAAAACCGGTCACGGCGGAATCAATGCCTGAAAGTTCCCGGAAAAATGACTCCCAGTCAATCTGGTAAAAAAACCCGACATTTCCGAAAAGTGATTAGTCAACAAAAGGATAGTTTTTTCTTTACGAACCGAGGAACATCGAGGATTGATCCATCCCGACTAGGACCTTCCCGGGGTGCAGATGCGGGACGAACCGACCGACCCGCTAGCCCAGGACAAGCATAGCGCCATCCTGGCCAGCTCGTCCTAGGGCTAGATCGGTCCCATCTCGGTCAGCTCGCCCTAGGGCGAGCTCGGTCCTGTCTCGGCCAGCTCGCCCTAGGGCAAGCTTGGTCCCGTTCGGCCAGCTCGACCTAGAGCGAGCTCGGCCCCGTCTCGGCCAGCTCGCCCTAGGGCAAGCTCGGTCCCATTCGGCCAGCTCGCCCTAGGGCGAGGTCGGTCCCGTTTGGCAGCTCGCCCTAGGGCGAGCTCGGTCCCGTCTTGGCCAGCTCGCCCTAGGGCAAGCTCGGTCCCGTCCTGGCCAGCTCGCCTTAGGGCGAGCTCGGTCCCGTTCGACCAGGTTGCCATAGGGCGAGCTCGGTCCTGTCTCGGCCAGCTCGCCCTAGGGAAGGTCGGTCCCGTTCGGCCAGCTTGCCCTAGGGTGAGCTCGGTCCCGTCTCGGCCAGCACTCCCTAGGGCGAGCTCGGTCCCGTTCGGCCAGTTCTCCCTAGGGCGAGCTTGGTCCCGTCTCGGCCAGCTCGCCCTAGGGCGACCTCAGTCCCGTCTCGGCCAGCTCGCCCTAGGGCGACCTCGGTCCCGTTCGGCCAGCTCACCCTAGGGCGAGCTCGGTCCTGTCTCGGCCAGTCCGTCAGTCCTGTACCATGCATCCTTGCCTTAGTCCTCGTACCTCAATCCCAAAGACCGTGGACTTAGTATTCTTGTTTTGTCTCGATTAGAATTGTTAAGGAAAAATTCGGATAAAAGTCATGAAAGATTTGGTTGATGGATGGATTTTAATCTATCATATAAAACGGCCATGGTTAACTTAGACACCAGTCGCCTTAACTATACGGAGGATTAAAAGTCCTTTCGAAAACTTTACGTTACGTCAAAGGTGATCTCTTAGAAAAAAACGTAAAAACGGCTAAGGTCCAAAAAAGGGCTTAAGGAGGCCTCGAACGTGACCAAACGACCCACTTACGATTTTAAAATAAGATTTGGCCCAAGATTGATATGACGGTCTATTTTTATTTTGCAGGAATAGATAAATTTCGAGTTTCCAAAGATAAAATGTAAAAGTTTCCGATAATCATGAAGATCGACGAATAATGGAAAAAGCCCATCTCGCGGCAAAACTGGCCCAAGGGCAGAAGGGGAAAAGGGAAAACCAACCTTAAGGGAGTATATAAGGAGAGCTCAAGGCGGGGAGCGAAGAGAACTTTTTCAGAGAAAACTTAGCACTTCAAGCAATTTAGGCATTTTTTCTGTTTTCACTATCGACCTGCGACTCAATTAGGTTAGAACTTAGGTTTATAGACTAGCAAACTTGCCGACAGCTCTCGTAGCCAAGGCTCTCACCTGTTGTTCACACTCAAACATGGATTCGAAAATAAGATCTTTTTGCTCTCTTTTGTTCTTACGATTTACTACTTCATATTTTTCGTCATATTGATTGTGTTGTGTGTGGCCCAGCAGATAACCGGGACCTTCAGAGGAAGCTAGGTTAACTTGGCTTTCCTCCGATTAACGAAACTTGATGGTGTGAATTTTGGTTCTTGATATACCATGGATTTTACCCACTTTCAACTATGGTATATAAGTGTTTTAAGATATAATTATTATGTTTTGGAGTCTTTTTAGAGTATTTACAGGTTCAGGTACGTTCTGGAGAAATATGGTGATTTTGGAGCCTTTTGAGGTGCAGAACTGCACAGACGCGTCAGATGTTTAGCTATGGATGGAGAACTTCCCACCGTTTTGAGTTAGCTTTCCAATGCCACCGGTTTTAGGTCAATCAGTAACCTGTAGCAGAAGTTATGCACAATTTACTGAGGAGTGGTCAGTCTTCCTCATGAGAGGAAGCTATCGAGAAGATAAAGGAAAATAGATCGATGCAGCAGTCTTTTTATTGATTGATGGGGATCCCAGAATGTGGGCCGACCGTATTTTATGACTGATTTAGGCCCAGGAGTTACCACAAATTACCATAATGTCCCTGCATGACCTGAACCCTATTTTACTATTTTCTAAGCCATTGTTGATGGCTATGCTTAATTTTGTATGGAGAGAAAGCTTTGGATTGGAGAGAGAGATCTTAGCACCTTGAGAGAGGGAAGATCTTGAACTCCCTTTGTTTCTTTACTCTACCTTGTCTCTTTATTATTTTATTGCAGTATTATTCAGACCATCATAATTTTTCTCATGAATATGTCTGAGTAATTCTCTTGTTAGATTTAGGATTTTTCAAAGGTTGATTCATGGTTTGCTAAATATATGTTGTTGTTAGGGTTACTTAATTAGTTCTTCATCTAGTTTATTTTAAGATTGATTGGTACAAGTGAGAGCTTGGTCTGTTGCCTGAATAAGACTAGTATGATCTGATTAGCTAGGTGCATATGAAAGTTGATCTAGGTGGTTAGAGAACATAAAAAACCCATTCGCTAAGGCTTGCTAGAAGTAGCATCGATCGACACTCCAATGGACATATCGATCGACAGTCAATACCAGACATCGATCGACAATTCATAGGAGATATCGATCAACACTCCGTTAGGACTTGCATACGAAAGTTGGATTCCTAAGTCTAAGCATTAAATAATCTATGCATTCGAAAGTTGATAGATTATAACTTAATAAGTTTGAGTTCGAGAACAATTGATATTCATAAACCCTGATCACCATAAATTTCATACATATCATACCTGAGAATTTACCTAAATCTAGCTATCTCCCATCTTGTCAACAACCTCAAATCAATCAACTGAGCAACTACCTTGCTCACCCCATCTTCACTTCATTTACTGTTTTAAACCATTAAACCATTTTAGCACTACAGGAAATATGGATAGTAATAGCGGATGGAAAACGCTATGCGTTTTGTATAATAGCGCTTCCTTGTCCGCTCTGACAACGCCCGTTATAATAGGTCCGACACTTTTAATAGCGGTTTTTTGTATGCTATAGTTAAATAAAAAACGATAGCGATAAATTATGTGCAATTGTTGATGTTAATATTTATAATATATAATTAGTTTTTATATATGGGAATAAAATTAATTAAAATTTAAAACTACTAAATATAATTAAATTAAAATTAGTTAAAATTAAATTAAATAGACAAATTAATATAATTAAAAATCAAATTTTATTAGTAATTTAATTCTGGTTTACAAATAAATTATGGTTTACAAAACTTGTTTTAGAAATGTAAACCTAAAGCTTAACCTGAACAAAAAATTAACCATACATCTAAACTTTTTGCCTTCAACTTCCGCTCCTTCGGCTTCTTCATCTTTGAGGCCGAGACCACCAGCCCAGAACACCAAAGTAAAGCTTATTCAGCCTCCTCCACCCCGCTAAGCTACCATTGACGACGTCAGACCACCACTGTTGACGCCGAGACCACCATAGTTGACGCCTTCTTCAGGCTCCTTTAACTAAGAATAGAAAAACAAAACAAGAATCAGATGAAAAGAAAGAGAGAACAGATAAGAGAAAGGGGAAGTGAGTTTACCTGTCGTGGTGGTGGTGAGGATGTCAAACGATCTTCTTCATGCCCTTACCTGCAAAAAAAACTCCTCTTTCTAGAAGGAACAGCAATCGGTTTAGCTGAAGCAGCTTTAGCATCCAAAATAACCATTACCCAGAGAGAAACCAAACTAACCATTACATCTCTGAAACCCTAATGAGACCCATTGATGCAGAAATAGATAGTTTACCAAATCGAAACACTATAACAGAAGCAGATAGTGAGGACAAATCGAAACCCTAATCAAAAAACTCCAAATCAAAAGATAACCTCTCTCTCTTCTCTTCTCTTCTCTTCTCTTCTCTTCTCTCTTCTCTTCTCTCTTCTCTCTCTCTCTCTCTCTCTCTCTCTCTCTCTCTCTCTCTCTCTCTCTCTCTCTCTCTCTCTCTCTCTCTCTCTCTCTCTCTCTCTCTCTCTCTCTCTCTCTCTCTCTCTCTCTCTGAGACAGAAGGAAAGTGAGTCTCGAGACAAGACGAGATCTGTGTTTAACACTTCGAATCAGTAAAAATCCTTGGGACTAAGAGGAGAGGAGAGGAGATCCAAACAGAGACATGTAGAGAGAGAGATGCAAGATTAGTTTTTTTTTGAGACCTGTAGAGAGAATGAGATCAAAAGAGACGCAGAAGAGAAGGAAAAAAGGATAGAGCGTTAGATTACCTTTGCCCATTCTAATCCAACGGTGGAGATTGTGATCCATGTAGAGTTATCTTATTGGTCAATATCAATTTTTCTTTTTTTTTTCTTTTTAACTTGTTTGTTTTAAATTCTTAAGCTATCTTATTGGTCAATATCAATAACCATATCTTTATTTTATAGGAAAAAAAAGCTTTAGTTTTAAATAATGGCAGTATGTATATAGTTAAATTTATATTTTTATTTTATGGTTTATAATTAAAATTTTAAGATTACAAGTTCAAAATGAAAGAATTAATGTTTATGATACAGGGTTTGGTGTTCAAATGGTATTATATTTATAGTTTTGTACTTCAAAGTTATGACCTATATAGTTAGATATTTTTTTGAAAATATATAATTTAAGTTTAAAATGTTCTATATATTTTAGGTATATATTAGAGATTTGGGTTTAAGTTTTGAGGTTTAGGGTTTGAAGGGTTTGTGAAATAGAATTCTGTTTAAGATAAATTTTTGAAAATAAAATTAAAAAAGTTATTGTTTATATAAGGAATAGGTTTTAGTTTAATAATTATATTAGTTGTAGTAATTAGATTTTTGACTTTATATGTAGGGTTCGAGTTTGGGGTTTAGGGTTTGGAGGGTTTGTGAAATAGAATTATGGTTAAGATAAATATTTAAAAATAAAATCAATAAAGTTATTGTTTATATAATGAAAAGTTTTAGTTTGGAATTATATTATTTGTAGTAATTAGATATTTGACTTTATATGTAGGGTTTGAGTTTGGGGTTTAGGGTATTAGATTTAGGGTGTAATTTTAAAATTTACTGCTTGAGGTTTTGATTTTAAATTTGAGATTATATTTTAAAATTATTAAATTTTGACTTTAAGTTTAAGATTAAAATTATACTATGAAAATAGTGAAATTTTTAAATTTATGTTTAGAATTTTAAAACATGTTTAGGGTTTAGGGTTTGGCCTTTTTAATTAAAAATATATAAATATGCAAAAAAAAGGTTTTATAGAATTTTAAAATGATTAAATTTTGAATTTAAGTTTAAGATTAAAGCTATTATGAAAAATTGAAATTTTTTTAATTTATGTTTATAGTTTAAAACATGTTTAGGGTTTAGGATTTTTTTTTTTTTTGGTTTTAATTACAAAATAGAAAAACAATTTTTAATAGATCAAAATTTAATAGGTACTTTATAAATATAAACACTAATTTAATTTTTGAACATAACTTTTTCCTTTTGACGGAATTTCAAAATTTTAAGCAATCATAAAACATATTATTTACAAGTAAAATTTTACTAACAAACATGAGTCTTGCCAAGTTTTTAAAAAGACTAACTTCAAACGTTACTTTAGGCAGAAAAGAAAAATATGTGTTTGTTTAGGCAGAGAAGGAAAAACAATCACTTAAGCTCCAGCAGCTTTACCACCCAAAATACACACAATCACAACCACAGCCTAGTATATGCCATATTAAACCTCTTGAGTACCTATTCTGTATATGCCATTTGATGCACAAGGATTCCATCTTTCATGTACTCAAGCTGTAATCTCAAACAAAACTTTGTTTTTCCAAGATCTTTCATCTCGAATTCTTTCTTGAGATACTCAACAGTTTGGGAAATCTCTCCAGATGTTCCTAGGATATTTAGATCATCTACATATACTGCAATGATCACAAAGCCCTTATTGAACTTCTTTATGAATATGCATGGACAGATCGGGTCGTTCTTGTATCCTTCTTTTATGAGGTACTCACTCAATCTATTGTACCACATTCGACCTGATTTTTTCAATCCATAAAGAGACTTGTTCAATCTGATACAATGTTGTTCTCGAGAACTCTCTTCATTTTTCAACTCAATACCATCTGGGATTCTCATATATATCTCATTGTCCAGTGGACCATACAAGTAGGCGGTTACAACATCCATTAACCGCAAATCTTGACCTTCTCTCACGGCCAGACTTATTATAAATCTTAAGGTCGTAGCATCCACCACAGGGGAGTATGTCTCCTCATAATCTACTTCTGGTCTCTGTGAGAGTCCTTGTGCAACAAGCCGTGCCTTATATCTCACAACTTCTCCTTTTTCATTTCTTTTCCTCACAAAGACCCATTTGTATCCAACTGGCTTTACATCATGGGGTGTCCAGATTATCGGTCCAAGCACACCTCTCTTTTTCAATAATTATAACTCCACGTTTGTGGCCTCTTTCCATTTGAGCCAATCTGGTCGTTGCATGCATTCATATATAGACGTGGGTTCATGATCCTCATTTTCCATAAGTTTAAGTGCTACTTCATAAGCAAATATATCATCCATGTCGACATGTTTCCTGTTCCATTTCATTCCAGACATGACATAGTTTATAGAGATCTCATCATTATCAGGAACTTCTGTGCCTTGAGTCTTGGCGTCCCAAGTCTCACTAGCCGGCACATTAGTCTCCTTGTCCATGTCTAGGGTTTCCATGTTCTCGGATAATCTTGCACCTTTCTTTTTCCGAGTTACTTTGTCCTTGGAACCAATTGGTCTACCACGTTTCAAACGTGCTCTAGACTCAGTAGCCACTTGATTGTGTCCCTCTTGGACATCAATTCGTATTGGTGCATTTGCAGCTGGTATATATGACTCAGTCACTCTATCCGGATCAGCAAAGGAATCTGGCAATTGATTAGCTAGCTTTTGCAAATGAATTATCTTTTGGACTTCAAAATCAAACTCTTTAGTCCGAGGATCTTGCCATGTTAAGGATGTTTGATTCCATGTGATATCCTGTACCAGCTTACCATTGTCTCCCCCTAATGCTGGATACTTGGATTCATCAAAATGACAATCCGCATACCTGGCCTTAAACATATCACCTGTGGTCGGCTCTAGGTATTTTATTATGGTGGGGGAATCGTATCCAACATATACTCCCATCCTCCTTTGAGGTCCCATCTTTGTTCTCTGTGGTGGTGCTATAGGCACTTGGACGGCACATCCAAAAGTTTTGAGATGGGATATGTCTGGCTCATGATACGTGAGTAATTGGGATGGAGAGTATCTATGCTCACTAGATGGCCTGATGCAAATCAACTCGGCCGCATGTAAGACTGCATGTCCCCAAGCTGAGACCGAGAGTTTTGATCTCATTAATAATGGTCTTGCTATCAGCTGAATCCGTTTTATAAACGATTCGGCCAGACCATTTTGTGTATGTACATGTGCCACAGAATGTTCCACACTTACCCCCATGGACATACAATAGTCATTGAAAGCTTGGGACGTGAACTCACTAGCATTGTCTAGACGTATAGTCTTTAACGGAAAATCTGGAAAGTGTGCTCTAAGACGTATGATCTGAGCTAGTAACCTCGCAAGTGCCAAATTGCGGGTTGATAAGAGACAAACGTGTGACCATCTCGTGGATGCATCAATGAGGACCATAAAGTATCTAAACGTCCCACAGGGTGGGTGTATTGGTCCACATATATCAACTTGTATTCTTTCCAGAAAATGTATCATTTCCTTATTCACTTTTGCTGGTGATGGTCTAGTGATGAGTTTCCCTTGTGAACATGCTTCACATGGGAGATTCTTGGGGATAACTCGTTTTTGTTTCAAATTGTGCCCATTTGAATTCATTATGAGTTTTTGCATCATGTTTGAACCGGGATGGCCAAGCCGGCCATGCCAAAGAGTGAATTCTTGTGTGAACTCCTTGGTAATCATGGCATTAGCCTCAACCAGACTAGTCTTGGCATAGTATAGACCAGTCGCATATGCAGGGATAGTCTCTAGGACTCTTTTATTGCCTTGGGGCATTTCATAAATCTGAAGGAATTCTTTATATCCTTCGCCCATTGTTTCAACATGGAAACCATTCAATCTAATGTCTTTGAAACTCAACAGGCATCTATTAGAAGTGGTGAATATAATGCATCTTGAATCTCAAGATGAGTACCCTTAGGCAATAAGATATTAGCTTGGCCATAACCTTCTATCAAGCTGGCCACGCCTGCAATGGTTGTTACATTGGCGACCTTAAGTGTAAGGTTTATGAAATATATCTTGTCTCTTAAAATAGTGTGGCTGGTTCCACTGTCCACCACAAGTATACCCATACCATCTTTCATTCTTCAGAAACAAGAATCATAGAGTTAATGAAAAAATTTTTTTTCATATTTATATTTTTTTCATTATTATGATTCTTAGGGACTTTATATAGAAAAAAAAAAATTATTCATTCATAATATAAAGTCTAATATAGAAAAAAAAAATTCAGAGAAAACAACAACACCAAAGAAATGAAACAAAGAAAACATAGAACTTAGATGTCGAAATTTTTTTCTTATTTCAATGCATCTGAAGTCTCATACTCCATATGATCTTCTTTGTCTTGAGTTTGATACTCCATTGGATCACCCTGGTCGTGATCCATATCATCTTCACCATCTTGGTAAACCATATTGGCTTCCGGATTCTTCTTTTTCTGACTTTCTTTGTAGAGTTCGGCCAGATGTTCAGGAGTTCTACAATTCTTAGCCTAGTGATTTCCCATTCCACATCTATGGCACACATCAGATTTGTTTTGTGGTTTGAAAGACACACTTCGGCCACGGCCTCGGCCGCGGCTAAAACCGGGTGAGTTTCCTCTACCACGGCCTCGTCCTCGCGTTTGTGTCTTATAGGTGCCACGACTACGTCCATATCCTTTGCCATGGCCATTGCCGGATTGGTTATTGTATTGGACTTGGTTGCTTTCTTTCTTGGCCACTATGGCCGTGTTGGATGATTCAGGTACTGGTGCTGATACGGGTGGTCTCAACTCGCTATTCCTCATTAGCAACTCATTGTTTGTTTCAGCCAGCAACAAACAAGCGATCAGACTTGAGTATGTCTTGAATCCTTTTTGTGATACTGTTGTTGTAACAGCATGTTACTTGTGTGGAAGGTGGTATATGTCTTTTCAAGCGTATCCGAATCAGAGATTTCCTCACCACACAGCTTCAACTTAGACACAATCTTGAACATTGCCGAGTTATACTCGTCCACGGATTTAAAATCCTGGATCCGTAGATTCATCCACTCGTACCGAGCCTTTGGAAGTAACACCGTCCTTTGGTGATCATATCTATGTTTCAATTCTTTCCAAAGGTCGAGTGGGTTCTCAATGGTCAATTACTGATCTTTGAGACTCTCAACAAGATGATGGTGGATCATGTAGATCGCTCTATATTTATCTTTATCAGTTGATGCATTGCCTTCGGTAATTGTCTCACCGAGGCCCTTGGATCTTAACATGATTTTTGTGTCAAGTGCCCACTGCAAATAGTTGTCTCTAGAGACATTGAGGGCACAATAATCCAAGTTTGTTATTTTCGACATCTGAAATTATAGATTTCACAATTTAGATTCAATCAATTCAGTTGGATGATGCAAACAATCTATCAATGATGCAATGCAATCTGGTTATGATCAAGTTACTCAGGTCAATTTTAAAAATATGATCAAACTATTCATGATGCAACCTAAGCAAACGATTTCTAGATGATCAATCAATCAGGTGATTGAAAAAAAAAACAATGCAAGCACATCATAGAGAAATCGGATCAAGCTATCAATTTAGGGTTTTGAAAAAAAAAATCGGTTTGAATTGATCAAGAGATGCAATTTCAAGCTTAAAAAAATTTTAAACAGGTCAATCAATCAATTCTAGCAATCCTTAACAAATTTTAGAATCAATTGCAAATAGTCTCAAACGATTTCAAGCAATTTAGGGTTTCAATCAAAGCTATCAATTCCTAATTCAGTTCAGTTCGATTTCAATCAGGCAAATCAAAATAAGCAATTGAATCAATCAAGCAATCAAGAAAAAAATTTGATTCCAATTTAGGGTTTATGAAATCGATCAAATTTGGGGGTTTTAGGGATTGATCAATTAGGGTTTCGATTTGATCATTCAGATCAAAGGGTTTTTGAGATTCAAAACCATTATGGTTCTGATTTTAATTGATAAATCAATCTCAGATCGAACTTGAGGTAATGAGCTTTGATTTACTCATGGGAAGGGACTGATCTATTGTCCTAGGGTTTGATTAGGGGTTTGCAAGATTTTAATTTGTCTTAAACCTTTATCAATCAGCCAAATTTGATGTGGGTTCTCTTTTAGGGTTTCAAAATTTACCTCAGGTTGTAGGGTTGAACCATACCACCAAGAGAGAGAGAAGAACCTCGCAATCACCTATCGGCCGCTTGAGCTGGACGGGCTTGGTCTGGTCGTCTATCGGCCGCCAGGATCACCTTATTGGATGGTCGGATATAAAGGCTGAGCTTGTCTCGTCGGATCACGAACAGGAGATGGAGGAACACGCCTTGGATTGATCTCGATGAAAAAGAGAGCAAACGCCAGAAAATAATTAGGGTTCTAGGGTTTAGAAAATCGAATAGGGTTTAGGGTTTTGAGGTCGGATCGATTAGCTAGGGTTCATGAGACTCTCGTGCTGATAACGTGTTGTGAAATAGAGAGTTAGGAAAGTCTTATTTCTTATTCATATCATAGGACCAGTGGTTTATATTTATACATATAGTTACACCTTCATAAGATAAATGGAAAACCTAATCCTATAAGGAAAAGGAAACCAACTACAATAGGGAAAAGGAAAACCAGGCCTTTGGCCGCCTATGATCTAACCGAGTAGGCCGGCCGGTTTGGGGCTGATATGGGTCGACCACAAAGTGGTTCTGAACAAATGGAACAACATACCTATTTTTTGGTCTTAAAACACACAATTTTCCCAAAAACAATTCTCGCCAAATTTTCGTGATGGCCGCTTAAAATTTTCACCAAAACATTCAATTACCACCATAAAATAATATCCAAAATCTCTCCGCCAAAATATTTTCATTCTAAATTTTCCTTTAACTCTTATTCTCCGCTGACACTCTCTTCGCCGACAAAAACTAACCTAATCTCACTTCTAACTCACAAAAATTACCACAACTTAATACGGTAATTCCGTATGTTAGATCAATATTTGATGTAAACAAAGATCTACTAATTCAATAGCAAGAGATTGATGTAAAGAACAACTTCAAACGCATGAATCGTATAAACTTTCCAGGAAAGTACACAAGAGAATTCCAGAGAGAAAATATAAGATTATGTTACAAGTTTTTCTGAACAAATCTAGACTCTTTTGAAAACAGAGTACTTAAGCTCCTCGACGCTACTCACCACTAAACATGTGTCATCTTCTTATTTGAACCGTTGGAATCAATCTAACAAACTCGTAACAACCTCCTTCCACCTCTCGTTATCCTCCACGTGTCCTCTTATTTGCTTCGCTTCATTCCCTGTACCACGTCCTTCCCCTCCAAACAAACTTGTCCACAAGGTTTCGTTTAAAACTCAAACTCCGGAAACTTCTTTTTCATATCAAAAAGAAATTCCCAAGTAGCTTCTTCTTCAGTTCCATTCGTCCACTTGATTAAGACCATAGTAGCTGCTCTACCCTGTCGTTGAACCATCTTCCTGCCCAATACACTCTCTGGTTCCTTAACTGCAACTTCAGAAAGTACAGAAGGTAACTGTGTCGAAGAAGTCACGTTGCCAATGACCTTCTTCAGCTGAGACACATGAAAAACGGGATGAATCCTTGAAGAACTCGGTAGCTCAAGCTTGTAAGACACCTTGCCTCACGTGTCTAGTATTTTGTAAGGACCGTAGTATTTAGGGGCTAGCTTCTGCGTTGAACGACTTATCACTGAATGCTGTCGATACGGTTGGAGTTTAACATACACCCAGTCTCCAATCTCAAAGGTACGCTCACTCCTGTTTTGATCTGCTTACTGCTTCATACGGTGTTGAGCTCTCAACAAGTGAAACTTAAGGATCAACAACATATCTTCACGATCCTGTAAACATTTTGAGACAACTTGAACCTTAGATTCTCCAGGCAGGTATGGGAAATGAACCGGAGGAGTCTGTCCATATACAATCTCATAAGGTGTCACTTGAGTCGCGGAATGAAAGTTTGTGTTGTACCAGAACTCTGCTAAAGGTAACCAACGACTCCACAAGTATGGTTTATCACTGGTCATGCACCTCAAGTACGTCTCCAGGCATCTATTGACAACCTCTGTTTGCCAATAACTTTGAGGGTGATACGCTGTAGACATATTCAACGAGCAACCTTGCAGTTTGAAGAGTTCTTGCTAGAAATCACTCAAGAAAACCGAGTCTCTGTCACTGACTATTGAGCAAGGAAACCCATGTAAACGAAAGACTGTATCAAGGAATGTTTGAGCCACTGTAAAGGCTGTATACGGGTGACTCTGCCATGAAGTGTGCTGCCTTACTCAAGCGGTCCACCACCACAATAATAACCGACTTTCCAAAGGACAACGGCAATCCATCGATGAAATCCATGGAGATGTCCATCCATATAGCTTTCGGAATTGGTAACGGTTGCAACAAGCCAGGCGATGCAGCGTTGTCATACTTACATTGCTGACATACTGAACAACTTCTCAAGTAAGCTTGAATGTCTTTAGCCATTCCTTTCCAGTAAAACAGCCCTTTCACTCTCTGCAATGTTACATCCCTCCCCGAATGGCCCCCTTGACCTGAACCATGTAACCACTGCAGCAATTTATTCTTCAAGGAAACATCAGCAGGATCAGCTATCTTACTCTTTCTACGAAGTACATTGTTAACCCAGGTAAAATGTTTCTTCGCCCTCTTGTTGATTTTCAACTCTTCAGTCAACTGTTTTGTAGCTGGGTCTACTTCATAAGCTTCATGTATCTGCTTCATTAAATCACAATCCATCACCGACATCGCCATGTGCAATATTTCAGATCCTTCCACACGAGACAGAGCATCAGCAGCTAGATTCTCTTTTCCTTGCTTATACTGAATTTCATAATCAAACTCAAGAAGTTTAGGGAGCCACTGTTGCTGAATAGGTGTGTTCAAACGTTGCTCAAGTAAGTACTTAAGACTTCTCTGATCCGTCTTAATGATGAAGTGGTTTGGCAAGAGATAGTGCCTCCATTTCTGAACTGCAAATACCACTGCTAAGAGCTCTTTTTCGTAAATGGATAGATTCAGTTGTTTCCCTTTCAAATGCCTACAATTGTAAGCCACTGGGTGACCCTCCTGCATCAGTACTGCCCCAATGCCCGTGCCACACACATCTGTCTCTACCAAAAATGGTTTATCAAATCGTGGAAGAGCCAATACAGGAGCCTCACATAACGTCTTCTTCAATCCATCAAAAGAAACTTGATCTTCCTCATTCCACAGAAACGAATCTTTCTTCGTTAATGTTGTTAAAGGACGAGCAACTGAACCAAAATTCTTCATAAATCTGCGATAATACCCTGCTAATCTCAAGAATCCTCTCAAGTTCTTCACATTAGTGGGTTGTGCCCATTCTTTTACAGCTTTTACTTTACTCGGATCAGTAGAAACTCCCTCCTTTAAAATGAAATGCCCCAAATACTCTACTCTGCTCGTACCAAAAGCACACTTACATCTCTTTGCATACAGTTTGTTCAAATTCATCAACTCAAACACCTTTCGAAGATGTAAAAAATGCTGCTTCATGTCTGTGCTGTAGACGAGTATATCATCGAAAAATATGAGCGCAAATCTTCGTAAGTCAGGTCGAAACACATCATTCATTAGACCTTGAAAAGTAGCTGGTGTGTTGGTGAGACCAAAGGGCATCACTAAGTATTCGTAGTGTCCACTATGGGTGCGAAAAGCAGTCTTTTGGATATCCAACGGATCCATTCTCACCTGATGGTAGCCAGCTCTGAGATCAATCTTTGAGTAGACTGTGGAACCGCCCAATTCATCCATCAAATCCTCTATCAATGGAATGGGAAACCGGTCCTTTACTGTCATTTGGTTAAGCTTTCTATAGTCCACACACAGATGCCATGAGCTATCTTTCCTTTTAACCAGTACCACCTGGTGAGGCGTATGGACTGCAACTTGGCTGAACGGTGCCTGCTTCCAGCAATTCTCTAACCATTTTATCCACCTCATTCTTCTGATGCAATGCATAACGATAGGGACGTTGGTTCACCGGATTCGCTCCTTCCATTAGTATAATCTTGTGATTATGGTTCTCACGAAGAGGAGGTAGTTCAGTGGGCTCTGCAAAGATCTCTGCATATTCGTCTGTAAGCTTCTCGATAGGTAGAACTTCGAGTTGCTCCGTCTGATGATGTTCCATAACATTCAACTTCATACTCTCATCCTCTTCTTCGTAAGCATATATCATATGCAACTGAACCTCCTCTTCCCTCATTTTGTCGATTCTCTTGGCCTTTACTTCTCTCACAGACCCCGGTTTCAAACCATGTAACACACACTTCTTCTGTAACCATTTAAACTGCATGAATAGCTTCTCAAAGTCCCAAGTAATAGGACCCAACCGCGACAGCCACTGTACTCCCAACACCATATCATGACCTTCTAGAGGAATAACCATCACATCAGAACGAAATTGATGTCCTTGGAAATGCCATTTGAAATTGTTTATTTTGCCACACACTGTTATCTTTGATCCATCTGCCACTGCAACTCTTGCTTTACCAGTGGCTTCAATCTTACAGCCCAATCTATTAGCAACGTCTCGATCAACAAAGTTATGAGTTGATCCAGAGTCCACCAACGCATAAATGTTCTTCTTGCCATGAACT
Organism: Brassica nigra; assembly: GCA_016432835.1. Lineage (NCBI taxonomy): Eukaryota > Viridiplantae > Streptophyta > Magnoliopsida > Brassicales > Brassicaceae > Brassica > Brassica nigra. Next base: position 19,606,406 of record CM028246.1, read on the forward strand.
CCTCTTACTCTCATAGTAGTGTATTCTGTAACCCCTGTGACCGCAATGTCACTCTCCTCTACTTCTTCAGAGACATCTTCCTCACTATCCTCCCTCTGCTGCTCTTCGTAATCTTCAAAGTCTATCATAAAAAGTTGCGTCTTTTTATGCTTCATGGCATGTTCTGGTGAAAAAAATTCGTCACAATGGTAGTAGAGTGCCTTAGCTCGCCTCTCACTCATCTCTTCGTTAGTAAGAAACTTCCTGAGCTGTTGGTTAGTCACCTTTGGTTTCGTGGTTTCCGAACCTGCCATCTTCTCATTCGTCTTAGGCGTAGGTAACAAACCTTTAGTAGTACTGTAAGAACCCATTCCTTTACTAGCACTCCACCCCGTGTTGAATGACTTCTTTGGGTGAGCTTTCTCATATAGCCTTCCAAGTACCAAACATTCCCTTGTAGTCTGAGGATGAAACATGCGAATATGCATTTGAGTATCCATTCTCAGGCCCGCAAGATAAGCACTCACCAAATACTCCTCTGACATACGGATTCTGGATCGAATCAACTCGAATTTTGCATGATAATCACCGATCCCTTCTGTTTCTTTTAGCTCTTTCAGCTCGGCAATAGGATCATCCAGCACTTCTTCAAATCTTTCTTTGAGCAATGATCTATAATACCTCCAATCTCGCAGTAACATAGCATCATTATCTTCTTGTACCAAAGCTTGATGCCACGTTCTCGCTAAACCATCAAAGTGAATAGACGCAATCGCAACCTTTGATTCCTCCGGAGTATTGTCAGTGGAGAAAAATTGTTCCACCAAACATAACCATTCCTGGATCTTTTCACCATTGAAACGAGGAAAATCAATCTTTGCCAACCGAGTTCTCCCATTGTAACCCTGATCTCTTCCTTGCGTGTTGCGATGTTGATGATCACGGTGAATCTCATGTGATGGTGAGTTTCCCTGATGAATTTGATCACCACTTGTAGAAGGACCAGTTTGATTTGGGAAACGAGTCATCAACTTGAAAGCGTCTACCATCTCCTGAATACTCTGATCCATCTTCTCGCATTGCGTCGCAAATGCTTTCTCCAAGGCGACGAATCTTAATTCGATCTCTTCAAAGACCTCCCGAACCACTGCTTTCTTCGACAATGCTTGAGATCTCGTCTCTGCCATCTCTCGTCACAAGAATCGAAGATTTTCCGGGAAAATCCGACGCTTAATTGGCTCTGATACCACTAATACGGTAATTTCATATGTTAGATCAATGTTCGATGTAAACAAAGATCTACTAATTCAATAGCAAGAGATTGATGTAAAGAACAACCTCAAACGCATGAATCCGTATAAACTTTCCAGGAAAGTACACAAGAGAATTCCAGAGAGAAAATACGAGATTCTGTTACAAGTTTTTTTTAATGAATCTAGACTCTTTTGAAAACAGAGTACTTAAGCTCCTCGATGCTACTCGCCACTAAACATGTGTCATCTTCTTATTCGAACCGTTGGAATCAATCTAACAAACTCTTAACAACCTCCTTCCACATCTCGTTATCCTCCATGTGTCCTCTTATTTGCTTCGCTTCATTCCCTGTACCGCAGCTTCTCTCAATATCACTTCTCTTTTCCAAAACTCTTAACAACATATGTTTTCAAATCGATTTGGAGTTTGTTTCTTATATCAATCCCTGCGATTTCAATCAAATTAGAGTTCATATGTTCAAGTCGATCTGGGTTCTTATTTTTGAATTGAATACTAAATTTATTCAAAACAAAAAAAACCATTTGGTTTACGTTTACAAATGCATCATCAAAAATAATAAAAAAAAGCTGATCTTTATTATATTATATCTATGAATTTAGTACTGGTCTTGTGGAAAACCAGTATCCAGTCTCCTTTCCTTTGAATTTGTTTCTCATATTCCTGGATATTACCTCAAACAGTTACCCTATCTGGCAAGACATGTTTCTACCAGTGAGAAAGATATATCATTCATCTACCCAACTTGTTGAAAACAAATTACAAATTGATAGGCCGTGGAGGGCGTTTTACAGGAAGCAGATAAGGAGGTTGGAGAGAGTTAACGAGAAGAAGGATGATGAGTTAGTTGGAGATGCTGAGCTGGCAGAAGGAAGTCGTTAACTATAAATACTAGTGGTTAAGAATAAAGCTTTTCATGCTAATTGTAATTGTTGTACTGGTTTGACGTTATGAGTCAACCAACGTCGTTATGAGACGTTTGTATACGGTTACAGTGGTAAAAGAATAAAGATACGGAAATTTACAGTAAAATACAGAGAGAGAGTGGTCAATTCATAACAAATTGGTGTGGTGACTGTTCGTTACAACGCGATCGTTGCTCTGGAGCTTCGCAATCACCTTCCATGGCGAATTCGAGTGATCTGGAGGTGCAATCGGATCCGATGGTGTCAAGATTACAAGACGATATCGAGTTCTTGCGAATCGAATGCGATAAGCTTGCTCGAGCTGGGTTGGAATCGAAGGAGAGGTTTAATTCGATCGAGAAGCAGCTTATCAACATTGGATCTGAATCAAGTACGAAGATCGGTGCATTAGAGAGACAGATATTGCAGATCAGTGGGACGTTGGCGAGAATCGAAGCTAATTCGTTTATCGGACACCGAGACGGCAAGGAGATTGCATCGTCGTCCGATCCACAACTGCAACCATCTCAGGTACCGAGTTCACCTTCGAATCTGGAAGAAACTCAGATAGGTTATCGGGGAATCTCTAATGCGTTAGCGAATCGAGATAAGATGTTGAGGAAAGTTGAGATGCCAGTTTTCTCTGGTCAACTACTGTTTGATTGGATCTCCCGAGTGGAGCGATTTTTTCGTATTGGTAACTTTAACGATGCAGAGAAGCTACATCTCGTTTCCTTGAGTTTGGAGGGACCGGTCCTTAACTGGTTCAATGGAGAATTGTTGACAGATCCGTTTCAGAGCTGGAGCCAGTTTACGGATAGACTATTGGACCGTTTTGCGGGGTCCTTAGACGATGAACCAGCAGCGCGTCTGTTCTGTTTACAACAAACTGGCGAGATTGCGGACTATGTGAACGAATTTGAAGCGTTGCGTAATCAAGTGACGGGAATAGATGAAAAGAACTTGATTAAGGTCTTCTACAATGGATTGAAACCTGAAATGAAGGAAGTAATACGTATGAAGGAGCCAAAAGGTCTTACAAATCATAAATTGGCGGTGCTTAAGATGCAGAGCACAACGTTTTGCAATGTCATGAGTACTGATAAACCGACATCCGGGAAATCATCTTACTCAGGGAACTTTCAAAAGCGTAGCATCACTCTCCCGGAGAAACAAAATGGAGACAAACCTCAAGAGAACACAGCTAACCGTCCGAAATCAGATAAACCGTTTCTTAGACCTCGGCAATATCATACAGATGCAGAGTTGGATAAGATGAGGAAAGAGGGTATCTGCTTTCAATGTAAAGGCAAATGGTACAAGGAGCATCCGTGTAAAAATATGGAGTTACAGATTCTCACAGTGGTAAACGGGTTAGTGATGGAAGTGTTGGATGAAAACAGAGAACCGGTGTTGGAGAAAGATGTGATAAGGGACGTGAAACAGAAGGGAGTGATGATGGCATTATCTTTTAATGTTTTTATGGGAAAGGACAGTCCTACAACAACTAAGGTGTGGGGAAAGTTGGGGAAACAAGAAGTTGTGATATTGTTGGACAGTGGAGCTACTCATAATTTCATAGCTCCACAAGTGATGGACAGGTTACTCATCAAAGCTCAGAAACAGTCGAATTTAGAGATAATACTGGGCACGGGTATCTCAGTATCAGCCTTGGGAGTTTGTAAAGATGTCACCTTCGGGATTCAGAACCTGTCCTTTACGTCTGACTTTGTAGCATTGGAATTGGGTTCTGCTGATGTTATTTTGGGGGTGCAATGGTTACGAACCCTGGGGAAGTGCCTGGTGGATTGGGATGCTCACGAATTATCCTTTGTTTATCAAGGTGCTTGGGTTACCATTCGTGGAGATCCTGAACTACATCAACATCAGGGCTCTTTACAGAATTTGGAGGGTGCTGTGAGTGAGAAGTCGTTGCTTCGGGATTCGGTTAAAACGGAGCAAGTTCAGAAGGTTCCAGAAGAAATACAACGAGTATTGTCACAGTATGATGACATTTTTGATATTCCGAAGGGTCTGCCTCCTCTCAGAGGCCATGAACAAAGTATTACATTGTTGCCGAATTGTGGTCCAATCAATGTTTGCCCTTATCGATATCCACAGGCTCAACAGGCAGTAATGGAGACAATGGTGAAAGAAATGCTGGAAGCAGGAATCATCAGACCTAGTCGAAGTCCTTTCTCTAGCCCTGTGTTGTTGGTTAAGAAGAAAGACAAGTCTTTCCGCTTCTGTGTGGATTATAGGGCGGTCAACAGAGCTACTATTCCTGACAAGTTTCCGATTCCTCTTATTGATCAATTGTTGGACGAATTGTATGGTGCTACGATTTTCTCTAAGCTTGACCTCAGATCCGGCTATCACCAGATCAGGATGGAAGCAAACGATGTTGAGAAAACAGCCTTCAGGACAGTGGATGGATTGTATGAATTCTTGGTGATGCCGTTTGGTCTTATGAATGCGTCTGCTACTTTTCAGGCTCTGATGAACTCGCTCTTTCGCCCATTCTTAAGGCGGTTTGTCTTGGTGTTTTTCGACGATATTCTGGTTTATAGCTCTACTGTCGAGGAACATGCAGCTCATCTAAGTCAGGTCCTACAGATTTTCAAAGATCAGAAACTCTTTGCCAACAAAAAGAAGTGTTCGTTTGGTTTGACTTCTATTGACTATCTTGGTCATATTATCAGTTCACAAGGAGTGGCTACGGACCCGAGTAAGACTAAGGCAGTGTTAGAGTGGCCTACTCCAAAATCAACGAAGGACCTTCGCGGATTTTTAGGTCTTACGGGATATTATCGGAGGTTCGTGAAGAACTATGGAACCATAGCTCGACCTCTTACCGAACTGCTGAAAAAGGATCTTTATGAATGGTCTCCGAGAGCTCAATCAGCTTTTGAGTCCTTGAAGGGAGCTTTGACATCTGCGCCGGTTCTGGTTTTGCCAAATTTTAATGAATTATTTGTGGTGGAATCTGATGCTTCAGGCTATGGCATAGGCGCTGTATTGATGCAGAATGAGTCTCCAGTGGCATACTTCAGTCATGGGTTGACAACTCGAGAACAGTTGAAGCCAATATACGAGCGTGAACTCATGGCAATTGTCCTTGCTATTCTCAAGTGGAAGCATTACTTGCTTGGTCGTCGGTTTGTTGTGAGGACTGACCAAAAGAGCCTTAAATTCTTATTGGGGCAACGTGAAGTGTCGATGGATTATCAAAGATGGTTGATTAAGATACTGGGGTATGACTTTGACATTGTATACAAACCTGGCAGAGAGAATGCTGCAGCGGATGGACTTTCTCGAATGTCATTCTTTGCTTTGACCATACCAACATCTCTACAACTTCAAGACTTATGTAAAGAGATTGATATGGACGAGCAAATCCAGGAGCTGAAAGCAAGAGTTTTAAGGAATGAAGAGATCAAACCTGGTTATACAGTCAAGGATGACAGGCTGTACTACAAGAACCGACTGGTGATTTCTAGAATGTCGGTCTTCATTCCTTTGATTCTTCAGGAATATCATTCGAGCTTGATTGGGGGTCATGCGGGTATTCTGCGGACAAAGAAGAGAATTCAGAACTTATTTCACTGGGATCAAATGCAGAAGGATATTCAGAAGTTTGTGAATGAGTGTGTAGTGTGCCAAACCCATAAATACTCGACTTTATGTCCTGCGGGGTTGCTACAGACATTACCCATTCCGCAGAGGGTTTGGGACGATATCTCTCTCGATTTCGTGGAAGGCTTACCAGTGTCTGGTGGCAAAAATGTTATATTGGTGGTGATAGATCGCTTGAGTAAGTATGCTCACTTCTTGGGATTAAGGCATCCTTTTTCTGCATCAGACGTGGCTCAAGCATTCATCTCAGAGATAGTGAAGCTACATGGGTTTCCTCTATCCATTGTATCTGACAGAGATCGAATTTTTTTGAGCTCGTTTTGGAAAGAGTGCTTTAAACTCGCAGGGACCAAGTTGAAGTATAGTACAGCGTACCATCCCCAAACTGATGGGCAGACAGAAGTTTTAAACCGGTGTTTGGAGACTTATCTTCGATGTTATACTTCTACACATCCGAAGAAGTGGTTTCAGTACTTGTCGTGGGCAGAATTCTCGTATAACACTAGCTATCACACTGCGATTCGTTGCTCTCCGTTTAAGCTGTTATATGGTCGTGATCCACCTCAGTTATTGGCGTATGAGCAAGGATCTACTAACAATTTCGAGCTGGAACAGTCTTTACGAGAACGTGATGAGTGGTTATGTGACATTAAAGCTCATTTGGTGCATTCTCAGCAGCTGATGAAGAATAATGCTGATAAGCACAGGAGAGAATTGCAATTTGTTGTGGGAGATTTGGTGTTTCTGAAACTGCGTCCGTATCGTCAGACCTCAGTTTCTAAACGTCTATGCAAGAAGCTAGCTGCACGTTATTATGGTCCCTTCCGTGTCATTGAGAAGATTGGTTCAGCTGCTTATCGTTTGCAGCTACCTGAGGCATCTCGTATTCACCCAGTATTCCATGTCTCGCAGTTGAAGCCAGTGTTAGGCCAGAATCATGTGGTTACTACTTTGCCTACGGAGTTATCGGTTGAGGATGAGTTGGTAGTAGAGCCGGAGATTATTCTGGATTCTCGGTATGATTCGTTGGGACATTTGGAGGTATTGATTCGTTGGAAGGGTTTACCTGCACACGAGATGTCTTGGATGCAAATGAAGGAGGCGGTGGCTCGTTTCCCACTTGCTAAGCTTGAGGACAAGCTGATTCTCTGTACCGGGGGTATTGATAGGCCGTGGAGGGCGTTTTACAGGAAGCAGAGAAGGAGGTTGGAGAGAGTTAACGAGAAGAAGGATGATGAGTTAGTTGGAGATGCTGAGCTGGCAGAAGTAAGTCGTTAACTATAAATACTAGTGGTTAAGAATAAAGCTTTTCATGCTAATTGTAATTGTTGTACTGGTTTGATGTTATGAGTCAACCAACGTCGTTATGAGACGTTTGTATACGGTTACAGCGGTAAAAGAATAAAGATACGGAAATTTACAGTAAAATACAGAGAGAGAGTGGTCAATTCATAACACAAATACATAATTTAAATTTCGACCACGCACCAGAACCACCATTTTCGGGGAGTTTCATAGAGAATACAGTTACTTAAGGAACATCCACAAAGCCAGTATTGAGAGCTAGAATCTTCAACACAAATCTTCACGTATCCATGCAATTTCTTTACAGTAAATAATGGTGGATCACCATAGAATGATATGGGTTACAACTCTGGAAACCGGAAATGTCAGTCTTTGTCGGTCTCAGATGAGGCAGCCTTTCCAGAATACTTGTTGCGCCAAACCTGTTTGTTCTTCTCGATAGTGTTATGGTTTTGAGAAAATTCAGTAAGCCCTTGTCTGAGTGCTCCAAGTGTAACCCCATCACCCACCAAGATGCTTGTCACTCCCATTTTAGAAACCTGTTTAAACACCGAAGAATTAATCATATCAAGCAAACGCAATGTAAAGCTCAAGAAAGCACAAAAAGTAGTTTTTATTAACTGATTTAATGTTTCTGTCTTCATCATCGAAGAAGAGCATGGCAGTAAACGGCACTCCTGTCCTTGTGTGTATCTTTTGAAAATGCTCGGTCTTGTGAGTCCAACTCGAAAATATTTCCTGAAACAGTCCCAAAAAGATGCAAATTCGGAAAAACAGCACTAGAAAATGATTTGCTAACACATCCATTACATATAATGTAGTCAAGAGAGAGAGAGAGAGAAGCAAATCATAAGAACATGTTCGAAACGAACCTTGGCAACGAACATGGACTTAATATTCAATTTGTCAATGAAAGTGTTAGCAATGTCTGAAGTCGGAGATCTGGAAGCAATCGCCATTTGAATTCCTTTCTCTTTCAGAGCACTAATTATACCCTTTGCTTGTGGATACAAAGGCGGCATTTCTCGTTTGGAACGACATTCACTGTAATGGAAACAAACAAACTTTGCGATCATCTCTTTCTAGATTGTTCCTCATTCCACAAAAGTTCTAATAAAACAAACCCTACCCAAAATTTGACCATTCGAGACTAAAATTACAATATTTAGGACGAATTCATTCCCAGATTCAGACAAAAACTAAAACCCAAATTACGCTGTCAGTTGATATGTTTTGAATTGATGAATCAAATGAAGAATTAGAGAGTAAGGTTACCAGTAAAAAGGCCAGAGAGTATAATCGAGATCAAAAACGACAAGTCTCGGAAGGATCTGAAACATTCCAATGATCTGCATCGCTTCATCTCTAACCTTCTCTTCCACCATCTTTCTGGAATAACGGAACGCAGAAAAACAAGCGGAGACGGACTGTGCCTTCTTAAAACCCAAAGGTCAAAGGAACCCTTCCTTTTTGCCGGTTTTACAATAAAGACCCTCATGTATTAGTAAAGTTATGTATAGTAAGCAAGACTTTTAAGAAATAATTTTGCATCCTTGACAAAAAGACCTTCATTTCCTGACGTGCTCAACTTTTTTTATTTTTTGAAGTGTTTAGAAAACCGGACTGTCGGTCGAACCTATTCGACTGTGACTCGCTGAAGAAGCCGAGTCCGGTTTGGTTTAAAATCCGGATTTATAAAAAACCGATAAACCGGTGACCCGGGTTAATTTTAAAATCTGCTTCATAAAAATTAACATATAATTAAGGGTTTTAATTATTACTAGCTAAAATTTAATATTTTATAATTATTGTTCAACTATCACTATTTAATTAATTTTTTATTTTCTTAAGAAATAATGTGAAAAATATATTTTTGACTTTCATATACTATCTTTATTTTACCATATTCATAAAATTTGAGATTTAGTTGTAAAAATAAATAAATATGATAATTTTAATTGTAAATCATAGTATGATTTTATCAATTTTAGTTTACATAGTATTCATTATTCTGTTTTATTTTACTATATATACAGTTAGATTTATATTTATTGTTATTTAATTAATTATAGAAAATAATAGAGAATGTATTATATATAGAAATAAAGTTCATATGATATAAATATATAATTATATATATGAGTTTCATAGATAGAAAACCCGGTTCGACCGATTGAATCGGTCCAACCAGTCAACTAGTAGCTACACCGAGTCGGTATCCGGTCCGGTTTTCAAAACATTGGTTTTTTGGTACGTTGTTCAATTTGATACCCAATTTTGATTTTTTGTCAAGGATTGCTTGAACAACATCCATTACATATAATGTAGTCAAGAGAGAGAGAGAGAGAGAAGCAAATCATAAGAACATGTCGAAACGAACCTTGGCAACGAACATGGACTTAATATTCAATTTGTCAATGAAAGTGTTAGCAATGTCTGAAGTCGGAGATCTGGAAGCGAAGCAATCGCCATTTGAATTCCTTTCTCTTTTAGAGCACTCATTATACCCTTTGCTTGTGGATACAAAGACGACATTTCTCGTTTAGAACGACATCACTGTAATGGAAACAAACAAACTTTGCGATCTTTTTGTCAAGGATTGCTTGAACAACAAGATTATATAAACCCATTGTCATGGTGTCTACCAATTTATCGAGCAATCTTAATGCCTAAACTGGGGTTTGGATTACAGAATGATGACAAGCATTAAGCTCAGATTCAATTGGTTCACAATTTTCCTTAATATCAGCTTTCGTTGGCTAAGGACAAATCGTCTATCTATGATTTTTCTAGCAACCTAAAACACTTTTGATGATTATATTAAACCTATAATCAGATGCTAAATGGCCAGTTTAACACAAGCAGTAAGTATAACAATAGATAAAGATATCAAAGAATAACAATCCTATTTGTGTCTAGCTCATTGATCCATGATCCCTAAAACCCTAAACCTAACAAGTTGACAACTCAGCTATAAACAGAGAAAAACCAGAGATAACAGATGAAGAAAACATGATGATAAATTGCAAAAATAATGAAATAGGATTTAGGATTCTTCTCAAGAGTGTAGAGATCCTTCTCCCTCAATCTCACAAAAGTCTCAAATAAATCTCTCTTTCTCAAAAGGGAAAGAGAAAAGGAAGATATATCAATGTTGTTGGTGGCTCAGAGAGAAAATTGGGATGATTAGGGCAAATCCCGAAGTAACTTATAGTTTCCTTAAAAATATCTGCCCTGGAGCAGGCACTCGGGTGCTCCGCTCGATCAGGATCACCCATCAGGCTGCTCTGCGTGAAAATCACCAAGTTGTACTCTTTTTTGCATCTTTTATTCCAACTGGTCCATCTCTCATACAATGCAACTCCAGACCTGAAATGACTCAAAAATGACTAAGAAGACTCGATAAAGACTTGAAAACCAATAGGAAAACATATGTACAAGATGTCAAAAACACCATATATCGTCACCGACGCTAACTTCGGTCCGTCGCTATTCCGTAGCTCGTTTACGATGGATTTTCAAGAGAACTAACCTTAGCTATTAGCGACAACATAGCTACAGAGTTTTTCTTTGCGCATTAGCAACACTTTTAGTGAAAGTTGTAGCAAGTGTAGCCACAGAACTTAACTACAGTTTTTCCTTAGAGAAGTTGTAGAAAGTGTAGCCACAGATTTAGTTACAAATATTTTGTACCTAAAATACTGGATTCGCATTAGCAACAGAAATTTGGCTTTCGTTTTATAATATATAAATTTATTTTAAAACATTATAGCATAAAAAGAAATCTAAAATTCCCAAAATATAATAGAAACGTAGCATTCATTACTAGTAGAAAATAAAATATTAAACTAAATAGGTGAAAACTAATGACATAACAAAAGTTCAAACCAAACACAAGAGATTCTAATTGTTATGTCTTCAGTTTTCACCAAAAAAGGTTGGGGAAAGCCATCAACATCATCTAGATTCTCTGCTCATTGGTGCTAGGAGGTGAGGATGGAGAAGAGTTGGTAGATGCATCAGTGATTGCCACTTCTCTAGCTTCACACAAAGCAGTGAGCTGCATTAATCAACTAGAAAATTCCAGTCAAACTAATCAACTCCTTCTATTAAATAGATTGACGAGTAAGAATGACCGGCTGGTGGATTAATGTGATCATTGTTCTTGTGTAGTTCCAAGTCCAAACAACCTTCCTTTGTGTGGCTTGACTACCTTAGAAACCAGAAAACAAGAAACAAAATAGCTAAACTAACAATAAAGCATAGCACCACCACATAGCCATAACAAAAGGGAGAAGTAATCAAACATTTACCAATAAGGATAAAAAACTAAAGCGGTAACACAAAAAGCGTCATAAGGGAAATACAGATCCTAAAAATAACAATAGACTCAACTTCATTCTCGTCACCATCAGTGTTAGAGAAGTGTTTGTAAAACAACAATAGACTCAACTTCTTCAACATTCTTCATGTGGATCTTCCCCACTTAGTCAGTTTAGCTGGCTCCTCACCCATCTCCATCATCTATAAAGACAAGGCAAATGGTATAAAAGAGACAAGGAAATACAAAATCTTAAAATAGACACAATAAGACAATAAGACAATAAGGAAAAGATTCTTGTACGATATCATATTTGACCATGGCATAAGATTTGGAACCAGAAATGTGTTGATGTATACCATGGTCACCACGTTGTAATTTTCTGTTCTTGGATTTTGTGGTGCTGATATGAACTACCTGTGGTGTGTTCTTAACGAAAATTTGTTGTGCCTTGTCCAATAGTAGCTCTTGTAGGGAAAGAGCCTCTTCTTGGTGGATTCATACTAGAGCCATAAATCAATGAATCACATAGTTTAATAAGAGAATGAAATAAGATACGAAATCTCAGAGACTTAACCCCAATTTGATTTTAAATATACTTTAAACTGACTGAAAACACAGAAACTGATATAATAAATGAACCCAGATCCTGAGTAATCCTGGAGAAGTCTACTCTTTATGTAGAAGGAGGAAATAATAAATCCAGATCCTGATCCAGCTTTTCCATTCGAAGTGGGATAGTTGCCGGTAAGGTACTTGGGACTTTCCCTTCTTACGAAAAGAATGACTGTAAATGACTACCTTCCGCTTGTCGAAAAAATTAGATCAAGGATAAGTTCTTAGATTGGAAGATTTCTATCATTTGCAGGCAGATTACAGCTTATACAATCGGTGATCACTAGTTTGACAAACTTTTGGTTAGCTGTGTTTTGATTGCCTGCATCTTGTGTTAATGGAATAGAGAAGCTCTGTTCAGATTTTTTGGGGTCAGGGTCTGTCTTGAATACCAAGAAAGCGAAGATAGCTTGGAAGGAGGTTTGTAGGCCGAAAGCTGAAGGTGAGTTAGGAATTAAGCCATTGAAGGAGGTGAACAAGGTATGTTGCTTAAAACTTATATGGAGACTTTTGAATTCAAAGTCTTCTCTTTGGTTAAAGTGGGTACATGTATATCTGATTCGTAAAGGGTCAAATTGGATCGTAAGAGATAACACTCTTACTGGATCATGGATGTGGGGTAAGATCATTAATTTCAGAGCTATTGAAAAGGGGTATTACCTGTGATTGTGAATAATGGTAGAACCACTTCATTCTGGCATGATTCATGGTCAGATTTGGGACGCCTTTTGGATGTGATTGGATCGAGGGGCTATATTGATTTGGGAATACAAGCAACAACCAGAGTAGAAGAAGTGATGAGATTACATAGAAGAAGAAGACTTAGACTGCCTAATCTAATTAAATTTAATTGAAAATGAGATTGAGAAATATAAAGTAAGAGTTTCTCAGGAGGTACAAACTGTAATTGGAGTAGAGCGATTTAGTTTACTTCTTCAACTCCAAAATTTGCATTTCTAACTTTGATCGCTATGCACAATAGACTAGCCACATGTGATAGAATGAAACAGTGTATATTTTGGAGGCTCAATCAATTTAGCGTGTATTTTTGTAATGATCCATTGGAGACAGGAGGTCATCTATTTTTTTAGTGCAGTTACTCAGCTGAAGTATGGCAGAATATAGCAAACGGAATATTGGGTAATGGTTTCACTAATGTCTGGTCGGAAAGATCACGGAATCAGCATTGGATACTATACCCATGTTTACGTTCAGATATGTGTTTCAAGAAACGATACATGGTTTATGGATAGGAAGGAATGGATGAAGACATGGGGAAAAAACATCTCCTCCATCAAAGCAGATTAGACTTATAGACAGGGAATGATTAGGGATGATGATTCCTTATCAAAACTAACAAGAAACAAATTTTCTCTTTAATTCTCTACAAAAAAGGGAATAAGAAGGAATGAAAAGGAATGTAGTGTTCCTCATCATTCCCTTGGTTACCATTCAAAACCTAGTTTACTTGCAGATTTTGGAACTAAAATCACTAGAGAAAGGATTAGTTTTACTTAGGAAATCGAAAATTTTTTGGTAATATTAAGAGTTAGGAAATATCCTCTAAAAGATTTTGGAGAGATTTAAAGAACTATGTTTCCAAATTTGGCTGAACTCAAATTCTGCTGGTTGTAGGCATATAAGATAAGCATGTAGATTACGTAATCCCGTTAACGTAGAATATATATATGTGATGGTAGATAACATAATCACCGTTTTGTAAAGTATCAATATATATCTAGATTTTAAGTTCTAGTGCTAGTAGATGTAATAATAGTAAAGAGTAGTTCACAAAATCTACCGTAACTTAGATCACAGTGAATATAGCAGATAATCTAATCTGCAGTAGTAAACTAGTGACCATTACTGCAGCAGTAAACTAGTGACCATTACGTAGATATTACATTCTGCGAGCTATAAATATCTATGTAATTATCTGAAACAACATTCTACATGTCTGTCAGTAGATACTAGATTGGATTTTCTGCTATCTGTAGGTCGAAAAATGAAATTATGTTTTACAAATAATTATCCAACACAAATATTTTCATATGATTGCTTCTTGTCTATATACAGTAGAACTTCTATAAATTAATACTCGATAAATTAATAATCTCTATAAATTAATAAATTTCGCAGGTCCCAACTTGGACAGGTTCAAAATTTGACACAAATCGATAAAATAATAGGATAATAATTTTTTTAGAAAATTCTATGTAGAGATATGATCCCATTGAAATTATAAATTAATAATTCATATGTATACATATTTTATATAAGTAAGAACCTATTATTATATTGTTTTTATATTTACAATGTAATTATCTTTATATTTTCTTAACACTTAATATATATTTGATGAGATCTGGTAATATTATATCTAAAATCATATTTAAGTTCTATGCAATATATATTATATACACCAAATAATATAATAAAATTAATAAATTTCAAAAATAACAATTAATGTCTATACACAAAAATCAAATATCTGATTTTCATTTGGATGGCAATTTTTTCTTTGAGATTCTCTTTCAAAACAAAATACTCTTCCTCAGTTAGAGGCTTTGTCTCAACCAATCAGGATGGAGATAACTTTCGGAAGGTTTTTTTCCTTGCCGCGAAACAGATTAATTTGGAAAATTTCCAAATTTTAGCTCAGGAAATCACGAGAATATCATCAAATATCCCCTTTTCCTTCAAATCTTCAAATCTTCAAACCTTAAGGGTGTTTTAGTAGGGTTTTCTAAGCAGCCGCTATTCTTTCAAAACCTTACTTGGAAGCAGAAGAGTCTTGATTGGAGTGAAAGTTTGCTGTTTCTGCTTCTAATGGACGGGGACTATCTAAGGTGATGCAAGCGATGTCGTTGGAAGATGACAAACCAGTGGTGCTAACAGATGATGAGGATTACAGTGCTGCTATCCGGAATGGAAAGAGCCTGATAGGGAGACTACTCAATCCCGAGTGTCAAAACATGGAGCGGATGCTACGGACGATGTCAAAGATCTGGAGAATCTATGAACGGGTCTGTGGGATTGCTCTCTTGAAAGAAAGTTTTCAGTTCATTTTCGATCTGGAAACGGACTTACAAACAGTACTGAAACACGGGTTCTGGACTTTTGAGGATTGGGGAATGATGATGGACCGATGGGTCGAATTCCCTCCACCAGATTATTTACAGAAGGCCTCGGTTTGGATCCGTCTTCTCAAGCTGCCGGTGAACAACCTTACTCTAAAAACCACAAGGGCTATCTCTCACCCCATTGGATATGTTAAGGACATTGAGTTTGACCCGACGAAGCCACATCTCTATGATTATGTACGAGTCAAAGTTATAATTGATCTACAGCAGCCAGTTAGAGACACCAAATCAGTGAACTTAGCAAAAGGGGGAAGCTTCAAAGTGGATGTGGAATATGAGAGGATAAGGAAGAAATGCTTTCACTGCTTTCGTCTATCGCATGAAAAGCAGAGATGTCCTATACTTAAAGGCGTGAAGAACAAAGGATTGGCTAGAATGGACAAAGGGAAAGGAGTTGAAATAACTCATGTGGTACATCGTAAAAATCACACTGACTTAGTGGACACTTTAATGCCTCTGATGTCGCAGTCGGTTCCACCAGGCTTTGTTCCGCGCTCAGTGGTGGCACCTGAAGTTTTCGAAGAGATGCATCTTTATATGAACTGCACTAACCCGGAGGAACGTCGCATAAGAGAGTTCAGAATGAAGGAGGTGCTTCGTGTGCTATCTTCTAACCCGGGAGCTCAAAGCTCATACCTTAGGCTTGAGAAACATCCGAGAATTTCAGGAGTGCAAAACAAAGAACTAGGAAGAGTTTTTGACTTTCGTACAGCTGAAACGGAGACTGAGAGACTGCTGACTGAAGGAGTGATGATGTTGAATACAACAAATGAAGGAGGGAGAGTTGATATCACAGATTGTTCACGCAATATCAGCGATGTGTTGGAGGCGAACACAACTGATCACAGGGTCCTAATGGTGCCTAATAAGAACGCACTGATAGACCAGCAAAGGCAGATCATGGAAGGAGCAGGTGATTATCAACCGCCAAAATCTGGTGTCGCCTTTTGCATGGGTCATGATCGCTCTGTCTCTGGTGCAAGCGGTAGAAGCTATTCATCGAAGCATAAAGGGGCATCTTGAAAGAGGCTTAAACAGAACCCGAATGGGGCCATAGGTACAGGTCAGACAGATCACATCTCTGAACAACAAAACGAGGTGGATAGTAGTGTGAAGAGGAAGTCAAGAGAGGAGATGGAGGTAGCGTCGAAGTTGTCTAAGAAATCTGAGGGTTTGATGGTTCACCAAAAACCATCCAATCCTCAATGACGACGCTCAGTTGGAACTTTCGGGGTTTGAGGAGCGTCCTGACAGTTCGACGTTTAGAGGAGATGTGTCGTGAGCATGTCTCAGACTTTCTGTTTCTCCTAGAGACTAAAAATTCTAGTGATCACGTAGAAGGCTTTAAGATATCGTTGGGTTACGACCACATTTTTTTGGTAATTCCAGTGAGTCTCAGTGGAGGGTTGGCTTTATTTTGGAGGAATTCGCATGAGGTGGAGATCTTATCTGCAAGTGATAGAACTATTGATATCAGAGTGAAGCAGAGAGACTTGATATACTTTATCTCCTTTGTAAATGGAAATCCTGTTCGCCATAAACGCCATATTGTCTGGGATAACCTCAAGACTATAGGCTTGAACAGGAATGCTGGATGGTGCTTGGTTGGGGATTTTAACGAGATGATGAACACTGCTGAAAAGAGTGGGGGTCCGGTACGAGAGGAATCTTCGTTTTACCCCTTTCGGTCTATGGCAAGAGATTGTCGCATTAAAGAAGTTCCAAGCTCAGGAGAAAAGATGTCATCGGCCGGGGTGAGAGAAATAATGAATGATGGAGTAAACGAAAAACGTCTGGATCCAATGTAGGCTGGATAGAGCCTTTGGAAACTCAGAGTGGTTTCGTATTTTTCCCCTGTCTCACACATTTTACCTCGAAAGACTTGGCTCGGACCACAGACCTATCCTAACGAATGTTATAGGCAATGTTACCAAGCATGTGGGACAGTTCGTTTTTGATAAACGATGGAGCAAGAAACCGGAGATGATGGAAATAGTGCGCAAGGGATGGAACGCGCCTACTACCAGCACCTCAATTTCAGTGTCAGAATGTATTGCATTGTGTCGTAAGGCGATACAAACTGGAAGCGTAATGAATCTAGTAACTCGAGGAAGATGATTGAGAAGCATCGAGTTGAACTTGAGGAGGAAGAAAAGAAGATCAACCCTAGTATGTCGAGGATGGTTTTCCTCAAACTTGAGCTTGCAAAGTTATTTCAAGAAGAAGAAGAGTACTGGAAACTTAAGAGCAAGAACAACTGGCTGCAGGCGGGGGATTAAAACACTAAGATTTTTCATTGTTGGGTCAAGACCAGGAGGATGAAGAATAATATCTCCTCTCTTACAGACCCTGGTGGGATTGAACACACATCGGAGGAAGCTAAAGGACATATAGCGATAAAGTACTTCACTGAACTCTTCTCCTCGTCTCATCCCTCAGATGCATCAAAGTTACTACGGGACTTTGCCCCACGAGTGACAGAACGTATGAACATCAACTTGACGAAGCCGATCAGTGATGCTGAGATAAAATGAGTTGTAAAACCTATCAAGAGTGATAGTTCGCCGGGAGCTGATGGCATGATTGGCCATTTCTTTCAACAATATTGGTCCATCATAGTGCTGCAGATTGTTGCAGAGGTGAAGAAGTTCTTCGCTGAGGGGGTGATACCTCAAGACTGGAACTACACACAGCTCTGTCTGTTGCCAAAGAAACCGAACCCGACTCTCATGACAGACCTCCGGTCAATCAGCCTCTGCGCAGTCTCGTATAAGATTGTTTCAAACATCTTATGTTCAAGATTGAAAGGTATTCTCCCTCAGTTGGTATCGCCTACACAAGGAGCTTTTGTTGCAGGGAGATTGATCTCGGACAACCTTTTGATAGCGCATGAAATGGTGCATGGTTTGAAAACAAATCCGAACTGCAAGGATGGTTATATTGCGATCAAGACAGACATGTCGAAAGCTTACGACCGGGTGGAATGGGATTTCTTAGAGCTGCTGTTTACAAAATGGGTTTTGATAGCAAGTGGATACAATGGATCATGATGTGTATCCGCTCATCAATGGTCAAACTCACGGGAGAATTGTTTCGGAATCCGGCATTCGTCAAGGAGATCCCCTCTCTCCATTTTTATTTATCTTATGCGCTGAGGCATTGGTACATGTGATGTACAGAGCCGAGTTGCAGGGAGATATCACAGGCATGAGGTTGACGAAGAACTGCCCTCCCATACAGCATCTATTGTTCGCCGACGACAGTTTGTTCCTATGCCACGCGACTTTGAAAGAATGCTCCAATTTCCTACATTGTCTGGAACTATATGGCAAGGCGTCCGGCCAAGAGATCAATTTTCAGAAATCCTTGGTAATCTTTGGTGCAGACATTGACCCAGTAATGAGGCGTCTTCTAACGGAACTACTACAAATCGAGAACGAGGGTGGTTCTGGTACATATTTGGGTCTCCCCGAATGCTTCAGTGGATCGAAACAGAAGCTACTACCTTTATAGGTGAGAAACTAAGTGAACGACTGACTGGATGGTATGCCAAAACGCTTTCTCTTGGGGGAAAGGAGGTACTCCTGAAGTCAATTGCGATGGCTCTACCTGTATATGCCATGTCTTGTTTCAGACTAACCAAGCACCATTGTCAAAAGCTTATGAGTGTGATGGCCGCTTTCCGGTGGAATGAATGCAGTGAGAAAAGAAAGTATCACTGGGTGTCTTGGCCAACTCTTTGTACGTCTAAAGACCTTGGTGGTCTAGGTTTTCGAGACATAGAAGACTTCAATAAGGCCTTACTAGCCAAACAGGCATGGAAGTTGCTCAATGACCCTAATAGTCTGTTGGCAAGAATTTATAAGGGTCACTACTACGCCAACAAAGGTTTCATGGAGTGTGGAAAAGGGTACAGGCCGTCATATGAGTGGAGAAGTATACTCTTTGGGCGTGAATTGCAAAAGCAAGGCTTGATTAAGTCCATTGGTTATGGGATCTACATCAGTATGGGGAGAGAAATGGATCATGGATATGGTGCCTCGTCGGCCTGTCAACAGACAACTATTGTTAAATGTCAACCTCAAGGTATCTGCGCTTATTGATCACTCGGGGAACTGGGACTTATAGATGTTATCAACCTTGTTTCCTCCTAATGAAGTAGCACGGATTAGATCAATGATACCTGGTGAGGTGAATGATGGTTTTGTCTGAGCGTACTCAAAACATGGTGGTTACACGGTGAAAACTGGTTATGAGTTAATGGCACGAACTATGGTATTGGCAGCAGGTCAGATCACTCCGCAAGAACAAGCTCGGATAGACTTAAAGAAAAAAGTATGGAAAATCCCTACTCTGCCGAAGATTCGTTTGTTCTTATGGAGGGCACTGTCAGGAGCTTTAGCAGTGGCGGAGAGGTTAAATTCGAGAGGACTGGGGGTAGAGCCTAATTGCAAAATATGCGATGGAGGATCAGAAACTGTCAATCATGTCCTATTTCGATGTTCATCGGCATTACAGATATGGTCAGCAGCGAACATTGTACTTCCCACCAATGTGCTACAACAGTCTCTAGAAGAAAACGTTTCCTTTGTGTTCTCAGCAATGGAGGATAGTAGAAACCCTCAAGGAGTTTATCGAGCTATTCCATGGGTGATGTGGATGATTTGGAAGAAAAGAAATTCTTTACTCTATGCCAACACCCAAGATTCCATAGAAAGGTTGCTTCAAATCATGACGGAGGAGGTGGAACAATTTCTTAAATACGACGCCGCCACCAGTGGCTCTTACGGGAACTATGATGGCGGAGGAACACAGATGGTATCCGCTTGAAAGTGGAGTTATAAAGTGCGATGTACATGCTAACTGGAGGAATGCCTTTCTGCATAGTGGAGTTGCATGGTTACCAGAGATCACTTGGGTAATGTGATGCACCATGCAAGAGACGCCCTCGTACACATGCCTAACAGAATGGTGGCGGAGCTACGATGTGTGATTTGGGCCTTGAGAAGTCTTCGGGATCTCTAAAGGTCCAAGGTAATCATTACATTAGATTATCATGAAGTTATGGAAGCTATAACTGCACCTCAGCAATGGCCACGTTTCCGAAACCTCATTAGAACAAGTGAAAAGGCTCAAAGACGAATTTGAGAGCTTGACGTTTGAATGTGTAAAAGCGTCATCGAATGGGATTGCTAGAGACATTGCTAAGAGTGTGCTTAGGGACGGAAGATATCAATCATACTTAGCATTGGGGGGAATTTTTTGGCTCCATGATCGAATCTTGAGAGAAACTGTGGGGAGCGGCGTTTGACTCTTATTTAGAATGTTGTCGCTTTAAGTAACCTTTATCGGCCTTGTTGTATAAGGCACTGTCCTCGGCTGAGGTGTCTTAATACTTTGATGTTTCAATCCAGATGTTACAAAAAAAAATCAAATATTTTTCTTATCCTAGAATAAAATATCTTAAAATAAGAAATTTAAATAAGGAAACTTTATATCTCCATAAATTAATAAATTTTAAAATTCTAACATTATTAATTTATAGAGGTTCTACTGTACATTATATATATAATCTTCTATATTTTTGTGACTCTTAAAGTATTTTATATGAATTGGTAAAATAGATCATGGGTATCTTATGTACAAATGGACTAACAATGATTTCATATAAAAAAAAACAGTTATATTGTTTTTTATTATATTTTAGTGTAGGATGATTTTAAAAAGACATGATTCCGTGCTTCCAGAAAACGGACCAAAATATAGGCTCCGATTGGTAACCATCGATTAATCACGGAATCGCAGAAGTTAAGCTGTGAAAAAATATTAATTACGCTGTGGAAAAATTTAAAATCTGCAGAATGATGGAATAAATGTTAAATTGATCAAAATATTTTATATGGTATTCACTTTATATAAGAAAAAAATATCAATAATCAAAACTAATTATTACAGTATATGAAAATAACTAAAATTTATTAAAATTACTTTAGTCTTTTCTATTAATATTTAGTTTATCTTTCAATACATTTTAATAATAGATTGAAATTTTATAAATTATTAAAACAAATTAAAATATAACTTTATTTACAATATAACTATCTATCATTAAAAATTTTTGCTCTTTATTTAAAATTTAAAAATGATATTAGCATATAATTTAGTAATATGAAAGTGTTAAATTTATAAAATTTTCCACCACAATCTACTAAAACTTACTTTTTCACTTTTTTTTTTTTGCTAAGAATGTTAATTTTCCATTAAGAAATATAAGGTTGTCCTACAGAGTAGTAAACCTGTACAAAATATGCCCTGGCAAAAAAAAAGAATGTAAAAACTGAGCATCGATAGATTGTAAACACTTCCCACCAAAAAAAAATAGATTGTAAACACAAAACGTCGGCACCTCAAACAGATTCAAGGGATGACACACAGAAACATAAGTGCGGGTCTAGATCTTTATCTGAGCCACAATTGCATGAGGCCACCAAATTTCTTGCGCTTCCTAAACGCGTAAATTGTGTTGATGACGTGCCTGTTGACTTCTTTGAAGGTCACCTGGGGAACCAACTTCTGGTTGTGTAGCATGTTGTTTCTTTGTCTCCAGATGCTATAGACGAGTGCTTGAATCACCAGCATACGGAGGTATGAGGGTGTACGAAGATCGGTGGAGTATCTCTGAAATTTCGACGAGTTTCTCGTTTTTTTCTTCGTTCCGCTATTTTTCTTGATTGGTAAAATTGTTGTGGAATCGCATTTCACACGCCATTCCACCATTCCGCAAGATTACCAATCAAAGCCATAGATGAGATAAAATTGCCTGTCGGGTTCAGTATTGATTAAAACTATTGCATTTGTGATTTTGTTGAGCACTTTGACACTAACACTGAGAACGTAACAGACGACAATAACTTCTAAAAGAAAAAGAAGTATTCAAATCTGAAAATAAAAGTTGAGTGTTTTAATCTGGAAAATAGAAAAAATGAGTCATTAAGCTCAAAGCAGTAAAAAGCTACAAAAGACATATCATGAGACAATGAGAGTTGCAGTGTTTACTCTTCATCCTCATCATCATCGTCATCACCGGCTGCTCCATTCAATGCCTTAACTCTCTCGATCAACTTGTTCTTCCTTTCTTCATAGGTCAACTTCTTCAAGTTGTACCTGTTTATCAAACAAAACACACAATGAGACACGAACGAGCCAATGATAATGTTCAAGAAATAATGAAATGTTTGTTAACAATACCTCTTGTGTTCCTTGGGCGCAGGTTTCTCAGTCTTCTTTGGGTTGGGGTCAGCGCGGATGGCTGCATGAACCTTCTTGTACAACTCCTCCATTTTCTCGGCATCAACTCCGTTCTTTAAGTACTGACTGAAGTGAGTTTGAAACTTCTCTGGCTCATCTTCATTCAACATCTTCATATAGTTTGAGACATGGCCACCATAGATGTAGTTTCTGTGGATCTCAGCATCAAGTTGTTTGTTTTCTTTGTTGAAACCGGCAAATCTCTTGTCACTGTGTGGGATATCAAGACCTCCGTCCAAGGCACCCTAAAGTAACCATAAGCAATCCAAAAGCATATTAAAGACTTGCCTTTGAAACCATTGCCAAAAATATCAGAGGACATATAAAACAGAGCACAGTTTTATTATACCTTGAGTGCACCGAAAACACGGTTTCCTGTTGTTGTCCTTATAAGACCGACATCAAGAAGAGCACGGAAAGGTCTCCTTGACTCAGTTGGTTCCACAGAAAAATCCTCTCCAGTGGCCTAATCATGAATTTTGGATATTTGAGAATAGATTAAACCAGAGATGAATACACAAATCAAGTGATATGAAAACATACCTCTACGTTGCCTTCATACTCTTCATCCATTTCCAACATCTTCAAGACACGGCGAGCCAAAAGAAGGCCAGTACAGTAAGCTAGTTTGAAAATAATAACAGTCTTTTAATAAACCATAAGAACAGAACCAACCATCTAAGAAACCAGAAAACTAAGCATATGACAGAATCAATACCTGCAGCATAGTTGGTAAGTCCAACAGTAAGCCCATAATGAGGTAGCTCATGTGCATAAGCAGAAGCCTTGACGATGTCACCAGCTATGCTTGCAGACACGATTTGTGCGACTATGTCTTTGTTGGTAAAACGGACAACAAAACGGTACTTAGGAGTGTTGTACTTGTTCTTGTCTTGGTTGATGAGACGGATTCTTGCTCTGTAATCAGTCTTCCCATCTGCAGAAAAAGAAACAATTTTCAGGACATAGAGAGCAGACACTATCAACAAAAAACTAATGACAAGTCAATACCTCTCCTTCTCCTGAACTTGACTTGGTACCTCTTGAAGTAAGCATTCGACTTGGATGGCTTCACAAACACCTAACAATCATAACCGTCCTATTAGATTAGCCTATCATGAAAATCCTAATTCAATCCCAAGATCTAACTATAAGAATCTGTTATTTCTAAGGTATAAAAGACCCATTCAAACGCATAAGTGGCCACTAAAACAGTCATAGACTCATGAATTCTCGTTACAAAAGCTCAGAAAAATATGAAAAAGGCAAGAAAACGCTGGAGAAATGGCAAAACAGATTTCTATATGAAATGAAGAAAAATATTTGATCACTTGATGAGATATACGAGAGAAAATGAAGAACAAAGAGAGATCAACGCTAGGGTTTACCATTGTTTAGCTATGAGATGAGTGACGAGAAGCCAGAGGCGGATGATCTTAAATACGATATCTTTTATAGTGAAAAACCCTAGATGACATTTGTCTTATTGGGCTCACCCATACTGGACGGCCTACTATGCTTATGTGGGCTAAAGGTAGTTTATCGATCTGGATTGGTCTTATATTATACAAGGGCCTACTCGACATATGCCGTTCTAAACAATTTTAATCAGTCTTTTATGTACTTATTAAAAATAAATGTATCAACAAACTTTACAAACACCAAATATTAAACAAATCACGTTGAACAAAAAACGGTACAACCATCAACCTAACAAACTAAACTCTGCAAAAAGTTTTTTTAGATTCATAAAAGTTTCAAAAACCCAAAATATTGTGTTTGTTTCCTTATTAGTTCACCATTGCTTTTTCTCACCTATACCTTTCGTTTTGGTTTATTCTTTTCTTGCGGCCAATTCTTTTGTTTTAAAAATCCGAAAACCCCATAAAAACTTTTCTTTTTGTTTCGTTGCATCTTTTCATTATTAATTTGAAAATTCCAAAAAAGTTCTATTTTTAAAAAAAAATTGAGTAACTGTTGGTACTTTTAATCATTTTTGTTTTTATTGAGTGACAAACACAATGCCGAGTCATGAGAGATCTTGGATACAATTCAGCTAGTCCTCTAACTATGGACAGATGTTGGCAGCCATGAGAGAAGATATGAGGAGAATCATGAGAGAGTTTGGTCAGCATATCAATATTCATCTAGACCGGTTGGAGCAACCTCAAAGGAGAGGTCCAATCCACAATCAAAATCCAAATCCAAATGATGAATATGTAGACAATGAGAGCATGCCAAGCCTAGAGGGAAATGATCATCTTCAAAACACTATTCCTAGGAGACATGTTCCTCTTTTGCAGGTACACCATAGAAAACAAAACAAAGATATTAAGCTTGTTGTTTGTCGGGATCAAAATCGGTCACGACAGAATGTATGGAAACTACAACAGTAAAAAGTTTTCTCTCCTCAAATTAAAAAGAACTTGAGAAAGAAAAACTTTGTATGATTCATAAAAGATTCAAACTCGTATCCTAACTTCTCATCGTCTCAACTCTCTCCCTACCGCGCCGTCATGAAGTGGGAGCATCCCCTCGTCATGTCGCCCTGAGGTGGTCACAACCATGCCTCGTCCCACATCGCCATACGCCCTTGCCTCGCGCCTCCGCCACGAGGTGACCGCGCTGCACCTCACTCCTCCTCCCCGCCATGAGGCGGGCACACGGTCTCCTCCTCTCCTCCCCGCCACAAGGCGGGCATGCTCCATCTCCCTCTCCTCCCCGTCTTATGGCGGGCACGCCCCGACTCCCTCTCCTCCCCGCCTCAGGGTGGGCACACCGGCTCCCTCTCCACCTGATATACCATGGATTTGACCCGCTTTCACCCATGGTATATTGGTGTTTTACTATATAATTATTATGTTTTCTAGCTTATTAGGTATGTTTTCAGGTTCAGGAGTATTTTAGAGGAAAGTGATGATTTTGGAGCATTTTAGAGTATGATATACCATGAATTTGACCCGATTTTAGTCATGGTATATAAGAGTTTTAGGATATATTTAATCCATTTTGGAGTCTAGATAGCATATTTATAGGTTCATGAGAAATTGGAGGAAAGATGGTGTTTTTGGAGCATTTTGGAGCACTTTAGAGATTTCACCCGATATGACCATATCGACCACCCAGGTCGACGCGAAGAGAGACGCGTCGATCGATACACCACTCTGACAGCGCCCGTTATAATAGGTCTGACCCTTTTAATAGTGGTTTTTTGTGCTATTATTAACCGTACAACAATAACGCGTTAATGTACGCAATTGTTAATATTTATAATAACGTTGTAGAAATGTTATTAAAACCTAATAATTTGATTTTCCCAATAGCAAAGATAGCAAATATTTCGTGTTATTAACTAGTTTTTAAATTATCCAAATTTTTTAAATAATAATAATGAATTGAATTTTTCTTTTTTTGTAATAATTAATTCGAAAATTTGTAATAAAAACAATTTAAATTATTAAAAAATCCAAAAAACTATATAATTATTTAAAAACCCATGACACAACATTATCACATTCATACAAACCATCACACAAGCATACAACCTATCAATCTACCACTAATAAACCTTCACAATCATCCCTAACATAAACACTATCATCATCTGAAGCTTCATCACCCATATCATCAACTTCTTGGACAGGCAATGGTGCACCACCTAAATCCTCTTCTGTTTCCAACTCATGATAACGTCTAGGTGGTGCTCTCATAACAACATACCAATTTGAAGTATCATCCTCCCTAGAGTAGAAAACCTGTTTCGCTTGAGAAGGTAGAATGAATGGATCTTTCAAATAGGATGTTTGGTTCATATGAAGGTTAACAAGAGTAAAGCCATCTTCTTCCTTCACACCATTCCCTGTGTTGCCCAGTTGCATCTACACAGTGGCACTTTGAACATGTGATAATCGATGAGTAAAATCTCCTTTATAACTCCATAGTATGTAATCATTTCAGCGACCTGTCTCATATCTCGAGCACTTGATCTACACATGCTAAAGGCTTCATAAGTTACTCCACTGTTTTGTGTCTTCAGCTTGACCGCATCAGTATGAAACCGTTGCCCATTAATGATGAATCCTTTATGTAATAAAGCAATATTTCTTGGTCCAAATGCCAACCACCTTATTTCCTTAGTATGACTATCTGCTGAGTCTGGATGAATCTGCCCCAGGAAATCAGAACATGATCATCAAGCCGAGGTACTAAAATGATAATCAAAACATGATAATATGTACCACGAAACCAATCATCAATCTACAAGCTAATCAATCATCAATCTACAAGCTAACCAGACAGGTTCATCAAGCTACAAGCTAATCAGTCATCAAGACACAAGCTAGCCAGTCATAATCTGGACATGTTCTTCAAGCTACAAGCTAATCAGTCATCAAGATACAAGCTAACCAGTCATCAAAATACAAGCTAACCAGTATTTACAATAATAATCAAGAAAAGAAGATGGAATTGGAAACCTTATTTTTAAGCCATTCTGCAAAGTGCTCAGTATGGTTTTTCCATAACAAAGTTTCATTTCTAGCAAATCGAGCATCCTTAGCTTGTAACTCTTCCAAATGCATCCTGATTTTAAATTAAAGAACAGTATATGAAAACGAAATTATAGTAAAACTAGTAGATGAAACATAGAGAATAACTTACTCAAGAAAGGGATCCAAAGATGCCATATTCATTAGGACATAGCGATGTGCAATGTCTCTATCTTTATCTGAAAGGGTAACCTCTATACCCTTCTGCAGAGGTCGGCCTTCAACCACCATTCTGTCAGCCTCAACAT
The DNA here is from genome assembly GCA_016432835.1 of Brassica nigra. Classification (NCBI taxonomy): domain Eukaryota; kingdom Viridiplantae; phylum Streptophyta; class Magnoliopsida; order Brassicales; family Brassicaceae; genus Brassica; species Brassica nigra. The sequence goes on from CM028246.1 coordinate 19,633,685, forward strand.
CTTCATTACGATTAACTGCTTCTTGAACTGGTACTGAATCTTTAAGGAACTCTAAACAAAATGCAACGCATTCTCCAGCTAAATACGCCTCAGCCATACATGCTTCTGGCCTTGTATAATTATTAACAAAAGCCTTTAGTGTTTTCATGTACCTATAACTCAGTCAGGAAATATGAATATTAGTCAAACATCATTGCGGGAAATACATATATTTAAACAAATGAGTACATCAAACCTTTCGAAGGGATACATTCAGCGGAAGTATACTGGTTCCCAAGCGTGCCTCTTTTGATAGATGTATTGGAAGGTGGAACATGATATCAAAAAGGGCTGGAGAGAAGAAGCACTCCAGTTGATATGAGTTTCTCCGGGTCAATGATGCGCTGACACAACCTGTTGAAGTAATTGCATAATCTATTTATGGCTATCATAGGACCCCTTGTAACAACCCTTTTAATGTAGCTGGTAACAAGTTCTGTACTAGGACATGATGATCATGCGACTTTAAACTACCAATATTTGGAGGGTTAACTGAAAAAATATTGGCAATATTACCACAATAACCATCAGGACCTCCAAACTTAGCTAACCTTTGGCAGAAAATGGTCTTCTCTTTCTTCGATAACCAGTAGACAGCTAGAGGTAAGTATGTTTTCTTTCCCCTCACCTCTGTGTGCAAGTGCTTTCTGGCTCCAATATCTTCTAAGTCTTTTCTTGCTTTCAACCCATCTTTTGACTTCGCACTTTGCATCAAGAGAGACAATATAGAATCCGACACATTCTTTTCTACGTGCATACCATCAATATTGTGACGAACATGCAACTCCTAACACATTAAACAAGAAAATGTTAGGCATATTCATATACAACAATCACATAATATAGGTCAGTTACTATACTTTACCTTCCAGTAAGGTAGTTCAAAGAATATTGATCTCTTCTTCCACCGCCATAGTTCATTTGATTCTTCACACTCCTCTTCTTCAACCCTCTCATCATCTTCCAACTCTGGTCTTTTCCTTTTTTTTCCTTCTCTAGAGGTCTACCAAAATCATTCCTAAAAGCTTGTAGTATCTCATATATCTCAGCGCCAGTTTGTATCCTATTCGCATTCCCTTCCTCCACAGTGTTGTCAAACCAAGCTTTTTATATCTGTAACGATGGCCAGGTGGTAGTCTCTTTCTGTTTCCCATGTAGACAAAATTGCGGCTAAACTTAAGCCACCTTGCAGGTGTATCCTTTCCACATACATTGCAGGCTTGTTTCCCCTTTACTTTACATCCAGACAGTGTTCCTAAGGCTGTTTAGTCACTGATACTCCAAAGCAGCAAGGCTCTAAGTTTGAAATTCTCCTTCGCAAATGAGTCATACACTTCAATAACCTCAGCCCACAAATCTTTTAGATCGTCTATCAGTGGTGCAAGGTAAACATCTATGTTATTACCAGGAGCTGTTGGACCAGGGATCAACAAAGTCAACATTATATTCTCAGCCTTCATACACATGGTTGGAGGCTGTTATTGTTCACTAACAACACTGGCCATATGCTGTGATTGGTGTTCTGCATGGAGAAAGGGCTCATCCCATCTGTAGAAATCCCAAGTCGAAGATTCCTTGGATCAACAACAAAGTCTGGCCATTTATCATTCACTTGTTCCCAAGAGATAGAATCAATGGGGTATCGCATTGTACCATCTTCAGTGGCATTGGTATAGTCCAACGCAGATCTTCAGCCATCCTTTTTGATATAAACATCCTTCTAAATCTGTCCTTTATTGGAAAATATCTAAGGACCTTTGCCGGAATCCCGACCTTTATCTCATTATTGTGCTTATCCATTTCCCATCTTGAAACTTTGCATCGTGGACAGCTTTCTAGATTCTCATACTCCTTCCTATACAGTATGCAATCATTCTTGCAAGCATGGATATTGTCGTAGCCGAACCCAAAGATCTTCAGAAATTTCTTGATTGCAGCTAAACTCTTGGGAGGAACATTGTCTTCAGGTAGCAAATCCTCAAGTAAAACCAACAGCTGATCAAAGTAGTTCTCCGACACACCACTTTTAATCTTGAATCTGTAAAGTCCCATGATAGCTGAAACCTTTGTGTGTTTGATACAATCCGAGTACAATGGCGTTTGAGCGTCTCTTAGCTTTTTTCTAAACTCAGTTTCCTCTGGTGCTTTGTCATCTTCATTTGTCTCTACCCCATTGTCAGTTGTCTGATTTGGACCACCTTCATCCATGGAGAATGCTGTCTTAAACAAATCAAATGCCTCCATTTCATATTGAAGAACACTGTCTTCTGCAGAATCTCTTTTTTCACCATGAATACTCCAACAAGAACTCTTATACTTCTTATCCATACCCCTAATCACCAAATGCTCCACATTTTTATCTAGTGACTGATGGCTCAGATTGCGGCAGTCTCTACAAGGGCATAGCATTTCAGACAGACTTCCCAATCTTCTTGCTGACGAATTCACGAAATTAGTTGCTCCTTCTGAGTACTCGTGACTATTCCTACAAGAATCAGACAAACGAAGTTAGCTTTCTTTCAATCGGCGAGTAGAAGTGAGCTAGAGAGATTTTATGTTATACCTTGGAAGCCAAATCCACGTCTTATCCATTTGCTTTCTTTCAATCGGCGAATACAGGAACGGCTGGTGCGATTTTAGCTCGAGAGATTCATTTGCTTTCTTTAGGGTTTGTTAAAATCAAACCTCGTGAGACATAACACGAGATGTTGTGTTCTGAAATTTTCCAATGCAAACAGAGACAGAAAAAATGAACGGTTATGATCAAAGTTATGGAGATAAATCGAACGGTGTAGGATTAATCCGAGTGCAATCTTAGTGGTTGTTCCTCATTGGCTCAGAAAAGAACAGCTCAGATCAAAGTTAGCGAGACACATCCATCGGCGTATGACTCGCCACGTTGCAATCTTGGAGGTTACTCCTCATTGGCTCAGGGTGTTAATTTCGTTTGAAATCTGAAAATTAACATATAAAACAGGATATTAAGCAAAAAAATTTTAAATTAAATCTTAAAAAATAAAATATCAGTATTTGAATTTTTTTAAAAAATTATTTCGTATAAATTTAAAATTTTTATATGAGCTTTTATAAAATTGAGCAATCTAACTCATATGTTCATAAACACTACTACTTATTTGTATGTACAAAGGCTTTAGGGTATAGGGTTTGAACAAATGAGTGTTTATAAAATTTATAACTAATGATTTTTATGAAATTAAGATTATAATATCATTTTTATAATGACCAAAATTGTGAAATCAAGAACAATTAGGGTATAGGGTATAGGTTTGTACTTTAGGGTTTAGGATTTTCAGTTTAGGGTATAGGGTTATAATTTTTAGTCTTATTGTTTATGGTTTTAATTTTTAAAGCTTATGGTTCAATGTGAAATTATGCACTTTAGGGTTTAAGGTTTAACAAGCTAAACATTTTCACACACAACCTTATATCATAATATTACACATAATATTTGTTTTTGTTTGTTAACCATAACATAATATTACACATGATTTAACCGAGCATAAAAGTACTTAAACATTCTATCACACAGTAGAAATACATAACCGACATAACAACTTGAAAACTGTTTCAGACGACAAGTTTTAGACGAACTTGATTTTGTCATTTGGCAATGCCACGACCGAACCTATTACATCAGATATGTATTCAATATCTGAATTTGGCCTCCAGACATTTGCATTACCGATCTTAGCCACATCAATACACACCTTGCTTGCATTTGGACCTAGGGGTACAAAGTGGCACAACTCATTCGGATCCGTTGAAGCTACTCTTCCTTCAGCTACCTTACGTCCAGAGTTGTTGCAATCCAAGAGAATACACTTCTGCTTTGGACTTCTTGTCGAACTAGTGCTGCCTGGACTCTACAACTCAAACAAGATGATAGAAACAAGTTCCAACATCAATTAAAGACTCAACATCAGTCATCAGGCAAACAAATAAAATAACTTCATGTCAATAACATACCACTGCTTTTTTCTTGGCTGGTTTCGAAGGTGATGCTATTTTCTTGCCTACACATTTAGTAGGTGTTGCTTCTGTAGCGGTTGTAGGCATGACTTCAACCTTTAGGACTGGCCATGCTATTTTCTCGCTAAGTGCATCACCAATCATGAACATATCAGTGGTTGGCCTCCACAAATATGCCTGATCATTGAACACCCTCACAACTTCGATAATAACAACATTGAAACGTAGAGGTATATGTTAACCATCTCTTTGGATTTAGATGAGCACACGAGACCTTCAGCAATAACCTCATCCTCGTCATTGGTCCAATCATATATCTTGCATCTTCGAGATTCACCTTCCTTGGATTGCTAAAATGTAAGAAGGTAATGATTAGAGATAACACAATTGCTGTAAGAAGAAAACAAGATTTGAAATTTTACCATGGATATATCTTCACAAAAGTTTAGATCCCTATCCAAAATCACTTTATCTATTGGCCAAGCTATTTTGTATCCCACAGCTTCATCAAGAGTTAACACATCCGTCGTAGGCCTCCATAGTGAAGCTACTGAGCTTAGTGCAGACTTAACAACGAAAGCAACTGCATTAGGACCAATTGGTATACGACCAATTTTGCACTTCAGTTCAGCAGAGCAGAATTCTCCTTCACCAACAACTACATCTTCTGATTCAATCCAATCCAGTATTTTTACTCTGACTCCTTCTTTGAATCCACCACTACTCTCAGATGTTTCAGCATCGCCATTACTTTGCTAAGAGAAGGCAAAGGAAATCGTAAATGTCTTAAAACTAATTGACCAAATGTAATGAAAACGATTACCTTCTTCCCAGCTAAGTCTCGCACCATGCCCTTTAACTCTTCAATCTCACTTTTCATTTCTGCAATCTTTGGGTCTCTAGATTTCAAAGATGCTAGCTTAGTAGCCGTAATCCCTCTACCAAACCCCCTTACTCGTCCAGGTTTGTCTTTTCCCAAAACCTTGCTCACAGCATCTTCCCTTATGTTATCAGCAGCTGATGTTGAGTCCATCTGACTGTCAAGTGACTGTATTTGTTCCTGATACATTAATTTAATCACAAAATAATTCAATGACATAATCTATTAATTATACACAATATACAACTTGCATAATTCTTACAATAGTCTCAGCAAACTGGGGCTTCACAGGTCTACTATCACCATGAGTGTGTACCGCAATCCATACCTTACTCCTACTCACCTTACTTGGGTCTTTACTCTCTTTTTTCTATATAAAAACAATCATATCTCAGTACCATTTTAATCTAACAAGCTGTACAATATATAGATGTTTGACTACTCTTTTACCATATCTTCAGTTAAACGAAGCATTCCTTTGCGGCTGGTGGTGTGAGGAATCTGATTTCTTCTCATCTCTCTGTACTTGCTACTCATTTCCTACAATATAAATATGACAATGATTAAATCTATAAGACATGACCTTTAAGGATGAAAGTTACTTAGTTGTAGATAACTCACCGTGAAAGTTTTGGTAGTTTTGCTCTTAACCCAAGACTTCCACACTTGAATGGATGGGATGTTGCTCGTTTTTAAATCTATTCTCTCTGTTACAGTCTTCGCAGCACGTACTTGTGACACTAGCCTCGATTTCCCAGCCCTCCACACATTTCCCAGCTGCTTGAAAATAACAGCTTTCTGCCACTCTTCTTGCAAGTTAAACCTTCCCTGCATCACAATTAGCAAAGGTCAAACATGTTTATAATTTCATCTTGCGGTTCAACAAAACACACACACACACACACACATATATATATATATATAAACCTGAATTTCTTCCCACATTGTTGCTTTAGTCGCTGCATCAAGATGTCTCCAATCAGCAAGCGTAACCGGAACATGTTCCCTCATAAGAGGACCAAGAAAAGACGATAGTGTTACTGAACCATGTCCAATATGATCACCAAAGTCATTGAATGTGACCATAATCTTTTCATTGGGATTTTCAGCCACTCTATGCATCTCTGTTGGTCCTCTTTTATTTTTACTTTCACTTCATCCCCTGCTAGCTCAACTCCTTCAGTACTAGGAATCTCCTTATCTTGAGCATTGCTAACTCCATCTTCTCCCATATTGAGAGCTTCTTCTTCGTTCCCTTTCTCATTGCTAACTCCATCTTCTTCCATATCGAGAGCTTCATCTTCGTTCCCTTTCTCATTGAGAACTCCATCATCTTCCATATTGGCCGCTTCTTCTTCATTCTCTTTCCCATTGAGTACTCCATCTTCTTCATTCTTTCCTTCTATCCCAGCATCGTCTTTATCATCTTCAGACATTGCCTTCTCAGCCTTCTCAGCCTTATCTTCTTCCACAACACCACCATCTTCCGGTGTTACATCTTCTACCTCATCATCTTGAGCAGGTGTTACATCTTCTACCTCATCATCTTGAGCAGGTGTTACATCTTCTACCTCATCAGCTTGAGCAGCCCCTTTCTTGATTCTACTACGTTTCTTCTCGTTGGCGTTAGAACTAAATTCATTTTTGGGGAAGCCGTTTTCTTTCCTGTTATTTTCTTCACTTTTAGTGGTGTTGCAGAAGCAACTTGCGGAGGTGGATCTACTACCTCCAGGCCTTGATTACGTCTACTCCGACGAGAACCAACTTGTCCTCCTCCTCTTGTCTTTGCCATTTCTGAAATTGATAAACAAAGAACAGATTCAATCAAAGTAAAATTAAAACCCAAAATCAAAATCAAAATCAAAATCTAAACTGAACATCACAAACTCGGACATGCATGTGTTAACAGAAACTAAGAATAGAAACCTAAAATCAAAATTGGCAAAATCACAAACTTTCACATCAATCAAAATTGAAACCCACAATCAAAATGGAAACCTAAAATCAAAAGAGATTCAAATCGAAGAGATACCAATCGACATGCATGTTCACACAAACATAGAATCGAATCGAAGAGATACCAATCAAAATCATGGAGGAAACTTTCTAATATAAACTCAGAATCAAATCGAAAGTCATACCAATTGAAGCTTTGATTCGACAGAACTCTCGGGATTTTCTTCGAAACTATGAAGAACAAAGGGTTTGATTATGATGCAACCATGGCCAATCCAGATGCTTATTTTGAGCTGGTTGAACTGGATGAGGCTGAACCCGGAGCTGAACTGATCGAGCTGGATGAGACTGACCCAGGAGTGGACGAGCTAGAAGAGAATGGGGATGAGCTAAAAGAGAATGAGGACGAGCTGGACGATGGTCCATCCATGGAAGCTGTTCGATCCATTACCAAACCCAAGCAAGCCCAAGACCCATTCTACATATCCAGCGGGCCAGTAACTCGATCACAAACCAAACGGATAAAGGAAGCAATTGTGGGTTTGGTTTGCTTTAAACCAAACTTGGATGCAATCAAAGATCAAGATCAAACTGAAGTCAAGATGTTCAATTACTCAGTCTTTGGTCTTGCATAGTTTTTCTCTTATTCTTTTTCGATTTCTACAAGTTTGAAGTCTTAGCTTATGTTTTCATTAAGTCAAAACCGTGTTGTAAGTTTTACAAATACTCTTTGTCGATTTCAGATCAATCTATTCACTCTTTTTATCAAAAAATCTCTAAAAACTTGTGAATCCTTTGTTCATCTTTGAACATTGTTTGCTTAGGAGTCAAATCCTCTGCAATTCGCCTATAGATCAAGTCCGAGCGGTGACCTGCTCGATCTTAGGCATTTCGAACAAGTACTTGGTCTCTCCATCGACCTTGTGCTGAAGATCCATCATCATCTCTACCTTCTTCCATCATTCATCGTCCATAAATCTATCCTGCTCACCAAAAACCATTGTTCTATCATTCCATCAAAAGCACAAACCGAAATCACCCTCACAAAGATCAGTCTAAGGGATTCAATCCGATCAGGATTGCATTAAGTGGTATCAGAGCAGATTGAGGACTTCTGATTTAGGTTTGTTGTCGATCTCTTTCTCTCTTTTTGGGAACCTTATTTCAATCAAAAACTCTCTGTTTCTTCTCTATCTGTCTGTCGTACTGCAAGGGGGCTAACCAGATAAAAAAAAAAATAGAAAGATCAAAGTATCTAAGAAAGTCGAGGAGAAAACCGACTAGGGCTGAAGAGAAATCTGGCCAGGCTGAGGAGAAATCCAGCCTCTGGTGGTAAAGCCTCTTGCAACCAAACTTCTTAAAACTTTCTATCTTTTTCTTCTTTTTGGGGTGGGGGATTTGATCCATAAAAGGCTTGAACTTTGATCACTGCTGAGCTCTTGGATTCACAAACTTTCACCACCAAAAATTTGAGAGAAAAACTTGAGAGAAATACTTGTGAGGCTTCGGCTATCTTATTATGTACTAACTTGTCTTGTTAGTTCTTAACAGGAAGCCATGTCTGATCAAGATGAAAGACCTGTTTCTAGAATAGACCAAGCTCAAATTGATGCTTTGATGGCTACATTGAGACTACAAGTGCAAAGACAGTTTGAGTTTGAAAGGGGATCTTTTGAGACTAACAGAAATTTGGGTACTTCTTCTTCACAGGTCAGGAGAGCAGCTAGGGAAAAGAGGAGGGGCAAGAGATATGTGACCACAGACCATGAGACATCCTCAGGACGGAGCACTGATGAAGATTGATCAGTAAGGTCAGATAGGTCTAGGCGAGCAGCCTCCCCAAACAGATCAGAATCAAGGCGTGCTCCAAGGAACATGCCTAATGATGATATTGGAAATCTTAAGCTTAGAATACCCATCTTCAGTGGGTCTAGCAAGACGGATGACTATCTTGATTGGGAGAAAAAGATGGAGCTTGTGTTTGATTGTCAAAGCTATTTTGAGACAAAGAAGGTCAAGCTTGCTGTGACTGAGTTTAAAGACTATGCCTTGCACTGGTGGGATCAGATTGTTTCTACCAGAAGGACTGGAGAACCACAAGTGGCTTCATGGTTTGAGCTAAAGACACTCATGAAGAAGAGGTTTGTTCCGAGTTACTATGGCAGAGATGTTCACCAGAAGCTAAGGAAGCTAACCCAAGGAACCAAGAGTGTGGAAGATTACTACCAAGAGATGGAGATGCTCATGGACAAAGCAGCGATAGATGAGGATTCAGAAGCCACCATGGCACGCTTTCAAGCAGGCCTTAACCGAGACATACAAGACAAGCTGGAGCTGCAGGAGTATGTGGATATCTTTGAACTTCTCCACAAATCTATTCTTGTTGAACAGCAGCAGAAAAGGAGAACCAACAACAAGGGAGGCTATGGTAGCAACTTCAGATCATCTAGGGAAGATAAGGTGTTTGTCAAGCCAAAGGATGAAGCAAAGAAAGATGACAAAGGAAAATCACCAGCAACCAGAGCTAGAAATGTGAAGTGCTTCACATGCCATGGGTTTGGACACTATGCCAATGAGTGTACCAAGAAGAAAGTAATGATCCTCTTGGATAGTGGAGAAATCGTTTCTGAAGAAGAAAAGGAGGTAGCATCTGAGGAAGAAGAAATAGACTACCCAGTTTGTGGAGAGCTACTAGTAACCAGGAGATCCCTGAAAGTTCAATCCAAACCAGAAGAACATGACCAACGGGAGAACCTCTTTCACACCCGTTGCACTGTTTATGATAAAGTTTGTAGTTTGATCATAGATGGTGGGAGTTGTACTAATGTTGCAAGTGAATCTTTTGTAGAAAAGCTGGGATTGAAGACTGGAAAGCACCCGAAGCCATACCTACTTCAATGGCTGAATGAGGAAGGAGAGCTAACAGTAACTGATCAAGTCATGGTTCCAATCACCATTGGAAGGTACCAGGACGAGATTGTGTGCGATGTCTTGCCTATGGACTCAAGCCACATACTATTAGGAAGACCGTGGCAGTATGATAAGAAAGCTATCCATGATGGCTTTACAAATCGCCATTCTTTCACTCACAGAGATAAGAAGATTGTTCTAGCACCCTTGTCTCCTCAGGAAGTGCACCATGATCAAGTCCAACTCAAGCTCAGAAGGAAAGACGCTACAGAAAAGCCCCAGCAAGTTGATGAGCAGAAATCAAAAGGTATTCTCTTAACGGCTAAATCCAGTGATATAAGAAAGGCTGTACACTTGGAAAAATCTATGCTTTTGTTTGTCTTCAAAGGTGCTTTACTAACTTCTTCTGACCTTGCACCGGAGCTACCGAGTGGTTTTGAGTTTGTTTTGCAGGACTATGGAGATGTGTTTCAAGAAGAGACTCCAGCAGGTTTGCCTCCTCTCCGTGGGATTGAACATCAGATAAACTTGGTTCCAGGCGCCTCACTTCCTAACCGGTGGGCCTATAGAACCAATCCAGAGGAAACAAAGGAGCTGCAAAGACAAGTTGATGAGCTCATGAAAAAGGGATACATTAGGGAGAGCATGAGCCCTTGTGCAGTTCCTGTGCTATTGGTGCCCAAGAAGGATGGAAGCTGGCGAATGTGTGTTGACTGCGGAGCCATCAACAACATCACTGTAAAGTATAGACATCCTATTCCTAGACTTGACGATATCTTAGATGAATTGCATGGTTCATGTGTGTTTTCTAAAGTTGATTTGAAAAATGGATATCATCAGATTAGGATGAAAGAAGGGGATGAGTGGAAAACTGCATTTAAGACAAAACATGGTCTATATGAATGGCTTGTAATGCCATGTGGCCTTACCAATGCTCCTAGCACATTCATGAGATTGATGAACCACGTTTTGAGAGCATTCATAGGTCACTTTGTTGTAGTTTACTTTGATGAAATTTTAATCTACAGCAAAAGTCTGAAAGAACATGTGGAACACTTGAAATCTGTCCTTGAAGTGCTTAGGAAAGAGTCTTTGTTTGCTAATTTCAAAAAGTGCACTTTTGGTACGGATCACCTTGTGTTTCTAGGCTTTGTTGTTACAGCACAGGGAATCAAGGTCGACGAGGAAAAGGTGAAAGCCATAAGAGAATGGCCTAGAACAACCAGTGTGAGTGAAGTAAGAAGTTTCCATGGTTTGGCTGGATTCTACAGGCGTTTTGTTAGAGATTTCAGTACCATAGCTGCTCCTCTCACTGAAGTTATCAAAAAGAATGTGGGATTCCAGTGGGGAAAAGAACAAGAAGAAGCTTTCCAAACCTTGAAAGGGAAGTTGACTAATGCACCTTTGCTTGCACTTCCTGACTTTTCTAAAGCTTTTGAAATTGAGTGTGATGCTTCTGGTGTAGGAGTTGGAGCCCTGTTGATGCAAGAGAAAAGGCCCATTGCATACTTCAGTGAAAAGCTAGGAGGAGCTATGTTGAAGTATCCCACTTACGACAAGGAACTCTATGCACTGATAAGGGCCTTGGAAACTTGGCAGCATTACCTCTGGCCGAAAGAATTTGTGATCCACACTGATCATGAGTCTCTCAAACACCTGAAGGGACAACAAAAGCTCAACAAGAGACATGCCAAATGGGTAGAATTCCTTGAAACTTTTCCTTATGTAATCCACTACAAGCAAGGTAAGGAAAACCTTGTTGCTGATGCTTTGTCTAGAAGATATACCCTGTTTTCATCTATGGAAACTAAGCTGTTAGGATTTGAGCAGATTAAATCCTATTATGCTAATGATCCTGACTTTAGGGATATCTATAAAGACTGTGAAAAACATACTAGTGGTGATTACTACCAGGCTGATGGGTTTTTGTTCTTTAAAAATCGCCTATGTCTTCCTAATTGCTCTTTGAGAGAGATGTATTTCAGGGAAGCTCATGGAAGAGGACTGATGGGGCACTTTGGTATAGCCAAGACGTACAGCACCCTAAAAGAACACTTCTACTGGCCGAGCATGAAGAAGGAGGTGGAGAAAATCTGTAGAAGGTGCGTTGTATGCGTCCAGGCCAAAGCTAAGGCTCGCCCACAAGGTTTGTACACTCCTCTTCCTATACCAACTGCACCTTGGGTCGACATTTCCTTGGATTTTGTACTTGGTTTGCCTAGGACTAAGAGAGGTAGAGATTCTATCTTTGTTGTTGTAGATAGGTTCTCAAAAATGGCTCACTTCATACCTAGTCATCAAACTGATAATGCTGTGATGGTCGCTGATTTGTTCTTTAGAGAAGTAGTGAGACTGCATGGAATGCCTAGAACCGTAGTGTCTGATAGGGATACTAAGTTCTTGAGTCATTTTTGGACAACTCTGTGGTTTAAACTAGGAACTAAGTTGATGTTTTCTACTACTTGTCATCAACAAACTGAGGTAGTTAATAGGAGTTTGTCTACTCTCTTACGTACCATTGTTAAAAAGAATCTTAAGTCTTGGGAAGATTGCTTACCACATGTTGAGTTTGCATACAACCATTCGGTTCATAGAGCTACAAAATTTTCTCCTTCTCAAGTTGTGTATGGTTTTAATCCTTTGACTCCATTGGATTTGTTTCCTTTGCCTATCAGTGAACAAGCTAACCTTGATGGCAAAGCCAAGGCCGAGTTTGTTGTTTCATTGCATAAGCTGGTAAGGAAGAACATAGAAGAAAGGACCAAGGAGTATGAGAAGTTTGCAAACAGAGGCCATAGACAACTTGTGTTGAAACCAGAAGATTGGGTTTGGGTGCACCTAAGAAAAGATAGATTTACGGCTGAAAGGAAATCCAAACTTATGCCAAGAACTGTGGTCCATTTCAAGTTCTTAAGAAAATCAATGACAATGCTTATGAACTTGTTCTGAAAGGTAAGTATAACGTGAGTCCTGATGAAAGGACTTTTCAAGGGTCCTAATCACATGATGTAGTATATAAGATTGTCGAACCAGTTCTAGGTGATCACAAAGCAAAGGGAATGCAAGCCTATGCTTAATCTAAATGCAATCATTAAAGGAGATGATTATTAAACTAAGAAAATATCAAAAGAGCAATAAAAGATAAAACTTTCTTTCTTTATGAGGAGATGAGACCCATGGGTATAGGGACCTGATCTTAAATGATTAAGGTTCAATCCAAGATGCCAACTTTTCAATCAATCTAATTCCTTATGCCTAGAGACTAAGCTTGAACAAACTCTATCCCTAGATAAATGCACTTTTGCAATGATCACCCAAATACATCAAATTCCTTTGACTGTAATGATCAAAGCAAACATTAAGAATGAGTATAATAGCAATCCTAGCTTCTTTAACAACTAATCCCTTAGGTAAAGCAAGCTAAAAGCATAGATGGGTTGGTTCAGGCATTTCATAGAACACCTTCCGGGCATGAAATGCCTATAGCTCTATGTTTGAGAGGCCAACTCAAATATAGCATTAAGAACACCAAATCATGCAAGGAAAGGATAGATCTAACACTAAGAACCTTGGATCTACACTTAATCACTCTCAATCACCCTAACCCATGAATCTTAAGTGGATATACTCACTAATCCACATGCTTACTCCTAAACCCATGCGAGATTCAAGCTTAAACAGGTAGAGAAAGAAAGGAGATGAAACCAAACAATCAAGAACACAAAGATGAGATGAGAATATGATTCAAAGATAAAGTTTACTCAAAAGGTTTGTGTTCTTAGAGAGAAAATAACATGATCCCACTTAAGGGTTAACAAGAGTATTTATACTAGGTTTAGAAAACCTAGGGACATCATTACAAATTACTAAAAAGTCCTTGGAGTCAATTAGGCTTCAGCCAAAAGGAAGCAAGCTTGAATTTTTGGTCAGGGGTTAGCCAAATGACCCAACCCGGTCCTGACATCCCGGTCCAAGCCTGTTCTGGTCGTCGTCCAGCCCGTCCGGGTTCAGCATCCCGGTCCCTCCTCCCCGGTCGTCCGGACGTGTCTTGATCACTCTCTTCCCGACCGGGTGCGTGTAACCGGTCCATCCTTCCCGGTCAGACGCGTCCTGCTCGTGTTCTTCCCGACCGGGTGTGTGTGGCCGGTCTGGTTTACCCGGTCCATCTTCTCCATTTCATGAGTCACTTCTCTTTTCATGGACAAACTTGAATCTTCACTTCTTTTTGGGTCATAAGGCTCCCAAACACCTCAAATCACACCAAAGCATACTCCAACACCTGATTAGGACAAATGAATGCAAAATGATCCTAAAAATGCCTAATGCCTAACTTATATGATCAAAATGCACGGGATATGGATGCTAAAAACATGTAAATATGCAGGATATCAACTCCCCCACACTAGACCTTTGCTTTTCCTCAAGTAATCTTTTCAAAAACACAAGGAGGAGAGACATAGAAATGGAAGCAAAGCCAAAAGAAACACTCATAGCACTCAACTTGACATCCTAAAGAAACATAGCAAATAGCATGAGCAAAACTCTCTTATTATGCTCTAGCTTCACAAGGCCTATCAATTACTCTTATGCCTCTACACAAGATGCTATGCTTATCAACCAACAAGTTTTCTTAACCAGCCCTCACATTGATTCACACACACACGCACAAGGTGAAGTCTCACAAATAGGCACATGGTATCAATCATTTGGCTAGGCAATCAAATGGTCTAATATGGATGAAAATGAGGGTTCAATGCATCTTTTTAAGGTGGCTATCACTCAAGAATCAAGGAGCTTCATCATTATGCAAAATTTATCTAAGACTAGGAGCAATTCATGCATACATGGATCCATCCTCATCATTCTACCCAATCCTAAGTGATTACAAGTTCTACACCCCTTTTATTCATCCCATAACCCATAATGAAAAACATACTCACATCACTCACCCAATGAACATTTTCTTTCTCATGATTCAACCACTAAGGACCTCTATTCACTTTTCTAAGCTCTAAGTCTTTTAGTTTTCCCTTCCCCACTATCTTATTGAATCTTTCTTTTTTCTTCTTTTTTTTTAAATTTTTTTTTTATATATATGTAGGGGGAAGGTCTCAAACATTACACAAAGCTTTCTTATTTTTTTCTATTCTAGGTCCCTAGGGCTTTTCTCTTTCTCAATACAATTTTTTTGTTCATCAATCTCAACATTGCCACAACCCAAATCCAAGATATAAACCTTTAAGGAATAAAAACCCCACTCACCATCCTATAAGCTAGCTCAAATGAGGATCCTATGCTAGGAAGAGATGAGAACAAATCCATGTCGCTACCAATACTCTCAAGATTTTGCACATGACAAACTATCAGAAAAGGCCTCACTCATGCAAATCAATGTAGGCTTCAAAGAATGGATAGGGTTCAAGGGTATGGAAGTGCCATTTGGGGTAACAAAGAGTGGTACAATGGGAAAAAATAACCCAAATGTGTATGAGATCCATGATCAAGTATGGAAATGCCCATATGCAAGAGAAATTAAGTTCATTCAAGTCTATGTTCAGGATGGAGCTGGTCTTAAAAACAATGCCAATATCAAGCAAGCAAGCAAGTTTCAAGAAGAGTTTTCAAGGCTCAAAGCATGCAAGCCTTTCAAAAGATGCTTAAGCTACTTGATATGTTTAACTAGGGTGTCAAATTCAGTGCAAACAAGTGTTCTTTACAAGGCAATGCTCCATGTGCAAGTGAATGCAACCTATATGCTCTAGACTCAATCTTAAAGATGCAAGTGATGCAACTACGTGATTCAAAAATTTTAAAATTTTTTTTATGCATATATGAATGTACAATGCAATGCATGAGACTCTCAATCACAAAGCAAACATGATCAAATACTTGGTACCTCCCCCACACTTAAATCACACAGTCTCTGTGTGAGTAAGAGAAGGAGATACCCCAAAAGACAAAAACAAATGTATATACAAGAAGGGTTGGAGTGTTACCACATAAGGAGTGTTGGGCGCGGTGCTTGGTGCCTAGGGGAGCAATGTCTGGTCGCCTGCCTCTTCAGCCCAAGGGTCTTTAAAACAGAAATCCTAAAGCAATATTTACAAGGATAACCATGGGACTTCCTCCCAAGTGAGCTTGTTTAAAGTCACTAGCTTGACTTTGCCTCCTTTGAGGTTAGGCAAGGGGAGCATCAGAGAGTGGGGTTGATGTCCCATCCTCCTTTGGTATGGTGGATATGTATTGCTTGAGTCTCTGGCCATTAACTGTGAAGTCTCCACCTTGCTTGTTCCAAAGCACAATGGCTCCATAAGGTTTCACTTCCTTAACCACAAATGGACCAAACCACTTTGACTTGAGCTTCCCTGGAAATAACTTCAGTCTAGAGTTATAGAGAAGAACTCGATCTCTAGCCTTGAACTCTATCTTGAGGATGTTCTTGTCATGAAAGGCCTTGGTCTTTTCCTTGTAAATCCTTGAGTTCTCAAAGGCATCCATCCTTATCTCATCCAGTTCATTGAGTTGAAGAAGTCTCTTCTCCTTTGCACTCTTGATGTCAAAGTTTAGAAGCTTCACAGCCCACAATGCCTTGTATTCAAGTTCAACTGGTAAATGACAAGACTTCCCATAGACAAGGTTGAAAGGGGTAGTGCCTAGAAGAGTCTTGTAGGCTGTTCTATATGCCCAAAGAGCATCATCAAGCTTGCCTGACCAATCCTTCCTCTTAGTTCCCACAATCTTCTCCAAGATGCCCTTGATTTTCTTGTTGGAAACTTACACTTGGCCACTTGTTTGAGGGTGATAAGGTGTTGCAACCTTGTGTTTCACTCCCTTCTTCTTGAGAAGACCCTCAAACAGCTTGTTGATGAAATGTGAACCTCAATCACTTATGACCACTCTTGGTACTCCAAATCTTGGTACTCCAAATCTTGGGAAGATATTGCTCTTGAACATTTTGATCACCACTCTTGAATCATTTGTGGGACTTGCTATGGCTTCTACCCACTTTGACACATAGTCTACAGCCACCAAGATGTACTTGTTGCCATAAGAAGAACAAAAGGGTCCCATGAAGTCTATCCCCCAAACATCAAACACTTCCACTTCAAGGATTGGGTTTTGAGGCATCTCATTCCTCTTAGTAATGTTCCCTCTCCTTTGGCAAGAGTCACATCTTGAGATGAAGTCTTGTGTGTCCTTGGACATGTGTGGCCACCAAAATCCAGCTTGTAACACCTTTGAGACAGTCTTGAAGGTAGCAAAATGGCCTCCATAGGAAGATCCATGGCAATGTGTAAGGATTCCTTCAATTTCTTCATCAGCCACCACTCTTCTATAGATCTGATCCTTGCAAAGAGTGTAGAGGTATGGTTCATCCCAATAGTATCTCTTCAAATCTCTGTAGAACTTCTTCTTCTCATACCCCACAAGACCCAGTGGCTCCTTCCCAGTGGCTAAGTAGTTAACCAAATCAGCATACCAAGGCCCCTTCTCTTCAGCTGCCTTAACCTCTTGAATCTTCTTTCCAGTCTCAATAACTGCCACCACTGACATGATAGCCATGACCTGCTCCTGTCTAAGTCCCTCATCAATAGGGATTCCTCCTTCAATTCTCAGCCTGGACAAGTGATCAGCCACTCCATTCTCAATCCCTGGCTTGTCTCTAATCTCTAAGTTAAACTCTTGAAGCAAAAGAATCCACCTCAGTAGTCTTGGCTTGGCATCCTTCTTTGCTAGAAGATGTCTCAAAGCTGCATGGTCAGTGTACACAATGACCTTTGAACCCACCAGGTAACTTCTGAACTTCTCAAAGGCGAAGACAATGGCCAGCATCTCTTTCTCAGTTGTGGCATACTTCATCTGTGCATCATTCAGGGTTTGGCTCGCATAATAAATCACATGAGTCTTGCCATCCTTCTTCTGCCCCAAGACAGCCCCAACAGCAAAGTCACTAGCATCACACATTATCTCAAAGGGGAGATTCCAATCAGGTGGCTGGACAATGGGAGCACTAACAAGTTCACCCTTTGTCTTCTTGAAGGCTTCAAGACATTCTTCATCAAAGCTGAAATTCACCTCCTTGCACAGCAACTTGGCATTGGTCTAGCAATCTTTTAGAAGTCCTTGATGAATCTTCTATAGAACCCAACATGGCCAAGAAAGCTCCTGATGTCTTTCACTGTCTTCGGTGGAGGCAAGCTAACCATCACTTCAATCTTAGCCTTGTCCACTTCAATACCCTTTTCTGAAATTTTATGCCCAAGCACAATCCCCTCTTTGACCATGAAGTGACACTTCTCCCAATTTAGCACAAGGTTGGTGTCTTCACATCTCTGTAGGACCCTGCACAAGTTGGACAAACAAGCAGAAACGAAGATCCGTAGACAGAGAAATCATCCATGAATACCTCCACTATATCCTCAATGAGATCCGAGAAGATAGACATCATGCACCTTTGAAAGGTTGCTAGAGCATTACATAACCCAAATGGCATCCATCGATAAGCAAAGGTGCCATAGGGGCATGTGAATGTTGTCTTCTCATGTTTTAATGAACCACAGAAGAAGAAGGCATAGAGTCAGTATGCTAAATGAGATAGAAGAAGAAATTGAAAAGTTGAGAATTGAGAGGATGCAGGACATGGATGATATACCCATGTGGAGAAGTGCAGAAGGTCATTTTACAAGTACTTTCTCATCAAAAAAGACTTGGCTACAGCTGCGAACAAGTCGACCGGTTTGTCGATGGAGTCGTGGTATTTGGTTCTCTGAAGCCATCCCAAAATACTCTTTTATGCTTTGGATTACAATTAGAGATCGGATGCAAACAGGGGACAAGATGCAAGCATGGAATGCATCTGTGAACACAGAGTGTGTTCTCTGTCATGAGGTTCAAGAGACTTGCCCACACTTGTTCTTTAGCTGCCCATATTCCTTTGCTGTATGGGAATCTTTGGTAAAGGGTATTCTAAGAGAGAAGTTCACGGCAGTATGGAGTGATATTGTGGCATTAATATCTGAACCGACTCTCCCTCCCACGGAAATATTTCTGGTCAGATATGCTCTACAAGTTGCAGTCCATAGTATATGGAGAGAGCGAAATGCGAGACGGCATGGTGAGGAACCGAAAGATGCAAGGCTCCTGAGTATTCTAGTTGATAAAATTATTCGGCTTCAGTTATTAGCAGTGAAAGCGAGAGGTCAAACATATCTGGAACGCAGTTTGCGCAGTTGGTTTGGAACAAGGCTTGTTTCAGACCCTATTTGAAGAAGTTTGATAGGAAATTTTGGTTTTCATAGAAAGATATGGCTATAGATAGAAGTTTTTAATCAAAAAGTTGCACTAGATGTAAATAAGTTTTTTGGTTGAATAAATTTTACATTCATTCAAAAAAAAAAAAGAATGTTGTCTTCTCTTGATCGTTGGAATGTATTCTGGAAGAACCCTGAATACCCATCAAGAAAGCAATAGAAAGGATGGTTTGCAAGTCTCTCAAGCATCTGATCAATAAATGGCAATGGAAAATGATCCTTTCTAGATACAAAGTTGAGTTTTCTATAATCAATACACATCCTATGGCCAGTTATGGTTCTAGTTGGTATCAATTCATCCTTGTCATTTTTAACCACAGTGATATCACCTTTCTTTGGGACAACATGCACAGGAGATACCCATTTAGAATCTGAAATAGAGTAGATAACACCAGCATCTAAGAGTTTAAGAATCTCCTTCTTTACAACATTCTTCAGGTTAGGATTTAACCTTCTTTGATGCTCTATAGAAGTCATTGATTCATCCTCAAGATGTATCCTATGCATGTACAACGAAGGTGATATCCCCTTAATATCATCTACTGAGTACCCAATTGCTTTTCTAAACTTTTTAAGTGCATTTAAAAGTTGAGAAAGCTCAAGTACAGTAAGTTCACTACTCACAATGACAGGATATGACACATTAGGGCCTAGAAATGCGTACCTTACACCATGGGGAAGAGGTTTGAGCTCCACTTTTGGTGCCTTGAGCTCACTCCAATCATCTTGTTGGATGTCCTCTTGTTGAGTGACTGAAACAGCTTGGTAAACCTCTTGTGTAAGCTCCTCATACTGGGCTTCACCATCAATCTTCTTATGAGAATCCAGCATTCTCACAATAGCGTCACTCTCTTTGTTCTCAACCACTTGGACCTCTTTATCCATTGCCAAAGCATGTTGCAAGGGGTCCTTTATTGCCAACTCTTCAAGTGCCAATTCTTCAAAAAGCTCATCAGCAAGAGCTTCCATCTCTTCAATGTAAAACACTTGGCCTTGCACAGTTGACTTCTTCATCCCTTCCTTGATGTCAAAGTGGAGAGTGTGCTCTTTCCCCAAATGAAGATCAATCTTGCCTTCCTTCACATTGATAATGGCTCCTGCTGTGGCTAAGAATGGTATTGCAAGGATCAAGGGGTCTCTAGCTTCTTCATCCATCTCTAGCACCACAAAATCAGTAGGAATCTCACAATTTCCCACCATCACAGGGAGGTCTTCAAGGATGCCAATAGGGAACTTAACTGAGCGATCAGCAAGCACCAAAGAGAGTTTACACTTCTTGTATTGGCTGAATCCAAGCTTTTTGGCAATAGATAGAGGCATGAGACTGACACTGGCTCCCAAATCACATAGACATCTCTCAAACATCAAAGGACCAATGGCACAAGGTAGGATAAAGCAGCCTGGATCCTCTAGCTTCTTAGGGATTGTCAATCTCTGGATGATGGCACTGCACTCATGAGTAAGAACCATCATTCCCTCCATTTCCTTCTTCTTAGCAGCCACAACATCCTTCAAGAATTTGCTGTATTGAGGGACAAGCATGAAGGCATCAATGATGGGCATTGTGACTTGAACTTCACTCATTTGCTTCTCAAAGAGTGCTTTGTACTTCTCCAAAAGTTGCTTCTTGAATCTTCCAGGAAATGGCAGCTTAGGTTCATAGGGAGGAGGAACAAAGGAAGACTCTTTTGTTGGAGTGGCAACTTCACCATGTTTTAGTGTTCTCTTCTCTTCTCCAACCTTTCCTTTACCCTTAGCTTCAACAATCTTTTCTAGAATCTCTTCATCAAGCTTCTCATCTACAATCACTATTTCATCATCAATGTTGATGGCCACCCCACCTAGTTGCTCACCATCCTTGGGGAGAGCTCTTGGTGGTAACTCTCTACCACTTCTCAATGTGATTTCTTTTATTGGCTCCACTGTAAACTGAGTCACTCTTCACCATGTTGTCAACCAGCTCCTCAGCATCTTCTTCAGACCTGCCCAAGAAGAATCCATTGCTTGCTGTATCCAATCTGGCTCTGTACTTAGGAAGGGCACCTCTGTAGAATGTGCTCAGCAAGCTCTCCTTTGAGAAGCCATGGTGGGGGCATTTAGCCTGATAGCCTTTGAACCTCTCCCATGCTTCGCTAAGGCTTTTCAAATTCTTATGCTGGAAGCTAGAGATCTCATTTCTCAACTTGGTTGTCCTTGATGTAGAGAAGAACTTCTCCAAGAAGGCTTTCTTGCAATCATCCCAAGTGGTGATGGAGTCACTAGGTAGAGATTTCTCCCATTGGCGTGCCTTGTCTCCTAGAGAGAAAGGAAACAACTTGAGCTTGAAGGCATCTTCTGACACACCATTAGTCTTAGACAAGCCACAATAGCTATCAAACTTGTCCAAGTGATCAAATGGGTCTTCTACAGCCAGGCCATGGTACTTGTTGTTCTCAATCACATTCAACAACCCTGACTTGATCTCAAAGTTGTTAGCTTCCACAGCTGGTGCGCGGATGCCCGTCCTATGACCATGAATGTGAGGACGGTCATAGGTGCCAATAGCTCTAGATGGCCGCTGTGGTCCAAGGTTGTCAGCTCCTTGACCATTGCCATCTTGAGCAACTCTGTCTTGAGGTTGATGCTGGTGTTCATCCATCTCAAACCCCAACCTCTGAATATGAGCATGTTGCTCTTCTTCTCATCTCCTTCTTGCTATTTCCCTCTCAAGTGTAGCTATCTCTTAAACAGTGGGAACCAGGTTTGTTGCACCCCTGCTTCTTGTGTTCATACACCTGAAAGTCAAAGGAAGAGGCAAAAGGAGAATCAATATCACAAGAAAAGAAAAATGATTTAGTCTCAAGCAAGTGACTAAATCCCAATGTCACAATCAACTTAGAATTTGGCAACGGCGCCAATTTGATGAAAGGACTTTTCAAGGGTCCTAATCAAATGATATAGTATATAAGATTGTCGAACCAGTTCTAAGTGATCACAAAGCAAAGGGAATGCAAGCCTATGCTTAATCTAAATGCATTCATTAAAGGAGATGATTATTAAACTAAGAAAATATCTAAAGTGAAATAAAAGATAAAACTTTCTTTCTTTATGAGGAGATGAGACCCATGGGTATAGGGACCTGATCTTAAATGATTAAGGTTCAATCCAAGATGCCAACTTTTCAATCAATCTAATTCCTTATGCCTAGACACTAAGCTTGAACAAACTCTATCCCTAGATGAATGCTCTTTTGCAATGATCACCCAAATACATCAAATCCCTTTGACTGTAATGATCAAAGCAAACATTAAGAATGAGTCTAATAGCAATCCTAGCTTCTTTAACAACTAATCCCTTAGGTAAAGCAAGCTAAAAGCATAGATGAGTTGGTTCAGGCATTTTATAGAACACCTTCCGGGCATGAAATGCCTATAGCTCTATGTTTGAGAGGCCAACTCAAATATAGCATTAAGAACACCAAATCATGCAAGGAAAGAATAGATCTAACACTAAGTACCTTGGATCTACACTTAATCACTCTCAATCACCCTAACCCATGAATCTTAAATGGATCTACTCACTAATCCACATGCTTACTCTTAAACCCATGAGAGATTCAAGCTTAAACATGTAGAGAAAGAAAGGAGATGAAATCAAACAATCAAGAACACAAAGATGAGATGAGAATATGATTCAAAGATAAAGCTTAACTCAAAAGGTTTGTGTTCTTAGAGAGAAAATAACATGATCCCACTTAAGGGTTAACAAGAGTATTTATACTAGGTTTAGAAAACCTAGGGACATCATTACAAATTACTAAAAAGTCCTTGGAGTCAGTTAGGCTTCAGCCAAAAGGAAGCAAGCTTGAATTTTCGGTCATGGGTTAGCCAAATGACCCAACCCGGTCCTGACATCCCGGTCCAAGCCTGTTCTGGTCGTCGTCCAGCCCGTCCGGGTTCATCATCCCGGTCCCTCCTCCCCGGTCGTCCGGACGTGTCTTGATCACTCTCTTCCCGACCAGGTGCGTGTAACCGGTCCATCCTTCCCGGTCAGACGCGTCCTGCTCGTGTTCTTCCCGACCGGGTGTGTGTGGCCGGTCTGGTTTACCCGGTCCATCTTCTCCATCTCATGAGTTCACTTCTCTTTTCATGACCAAACTTGAATCTTCACTTCTTTTTGGGTCATAAGGCTCCCAAACACCTCAAATCACACCAAAGCATACTCCAACACCTGATTATGACAAATGAATGCAAAATGATCCTAAAAATGCCTAATGCCTAACTTATATGATCAAAATGCACGAGATAAGGATGCTAAAAACATGTAAATATGCAAGATATCAAGTCCTACTTTCAATGTTGCTGATCTTATTCCTTATGTCGCATATGGTTCGGATTTGGGGTCAAATCCTTTTAAAGGAGGAGGGCATGATGCAACCATGGCCAATCCAGATGCTTATTTTGAGCTGGTTGAACAGGATGAGGCTGAATCCAGAGCTGAACTGATCGAGCTGGATGAGACTGACCCAAGAGTTGACGAGCTAGAAGAGAATGGGGATGAGCTAAAAGAGAATGAGGACGAGCTGGACGATGGTCCATCCATGAAGCTGTTCGATCCATTACCAAACCCAAGCAAGCCCAAGACCCATTCTACATATCCAGCGGGCCAGTAACTCGATCACAAACCAAAAGGATCAAGGAAGCAATTGTGGGTTTGGTTTCCTTTAAACCAAACTTGGATGCAATCAAAGATCAAGACCAAACCGAAGTCAAGATGTTCAATTACTCAGTCTTTGGTCTTGCATAGTTTTCTCTTATTCTTTTTCGATTTCTACAAGTTTAAAGTCTTAGCTTATGTTTTCAATAAGTCAAAACCGTGTTGTAAGTTCTACAAATACTCTTTGTCGATTTCAGATCAATCTATTCACTCTTTTTTATCAAAAAATTTCTTAAAACTTGTGAATCCTTTGTTCATCTTTGAACATTGTTTGCTTAGGAGTCAAATCCTCTGCAATTCGCCTATAGATCAAGTCCGAGCGGTGACCTGCTCGATCTTAGGCATTTCGAACAAGTACTTGGTCTCTCCATCGACCTTGTGCTGAAGATCCATCATTATCTCTACCTTCTTCCATCATTCATCGTCCATAAATCTATCATGTTCACCAAAAACCATTGTTCTATCATTCCATCAAAATCACAAACCGAAATCACCCGCACAAAGATCAGTCTAAGGGATTCAATTCGATCAGGATTGCATTAGATTCTAAGGGAATGTGAAGAGAGTGAAGAGAAATGGATTTCGATTTTAACCTAAGTACTTTTTAATATATTTTTTCATATACGATAGCATTTATTTTTTGATTTGCAATGGTAAGGCGCTTTCACTTACCAAATTAACGCGGCTGAATTATTTTATTTTCCTGCGATTACAAACATAGCTTTTAAATTTTATAAACGCTATTATAAAGGCCAGTGTTGGTATTCAATATCAGAAATGCCAAAAACGCCATGCTACGATGCTATTAATACCCACATTTCCTGTAGTGCACCTTCAGTGATATCAATCGATATTAAACACACAGAAGCCCAGTTTGGTCACAACCGACTTGAAGCCCAAGACTCCATCTATTTACCAAGATACCCCTGACAAGTTTTAACCAAATTATTTAGTATTTATATCTTGCCTAAGTGTTTTGGAAAAAAGAAGCTTTTTAGACCTAGTTCCTACCTAAAGGTTTTCATACAATTGTTTTGTGAGAGAGAGCTATTATTGAGAGATATTATTGAGAGCTTTCTTGAACACTTAGATTTTCTATCTATTCTATCTATGCAGTTTTATTTAATTGTTATGATGCTTTGCTTGGCTATGTCTGAGTAAACACCCTTGTTAGATTTAGGATTCAAATAGTTTTGAGGGATTAGCCCCAGATATGAATACTTGAGCATGTGATATTCTCATCTTAGAAGATTGTTCTTAATGCTTGTATAGGAGTAGCTAACTTATACATGATGACAGTGGATATTATACTTGGATCTATCTTCTTTGAGTCAGAATTTGCTAGGCGCAAGCGACAGCATGGTCTAGCAAATCTCTGGTGAACTGTTATCAACCCGTGCTTAAAGCTTACTAGAGGCGCATCGATCGATTCTCCTATAGAGACATCGATCGATTGACGCGAGGCTATGTCGATCGATACGTGCGACAGCAGGTCGATCGATGCCTTCCCGATTATGACCTGCGCTAAGTAGTGAATCATTGGTTATAGTGATAGATAACCCAGAAAACGACAGTGGTACCGTTATTGTTACCGTTGGGTTCTATAATATCATGCAAGCATCTCACATACGCATTCATACTATTATAATCCTGATAACCTGAATAGTAATCCTAAGTCTAACGCCTTCATCATATCTGTTAAACCCCCTAATCAATCAATTGAGTAATTGTCTTGCTCACCAGTTTTAAGTTTACTTGCAATTTACTGCTTTGAAATCTTCAACCTAGCTTAGTTAAATTAAGATCTAGTGTGTGCCCCAGCTTCCTGTGGATTTGATCCCTAAGTACTATAACTTGACCTCTTTTGATGAGAGTAAGGTTGCTTTAGGGTAATTTGAGCACGTATCAAATTTGGCGCCGTTGCCGGGGAGCTTTGATCGCCATTAGATTTTATTTAAGTCTAGGTTTTCTTTTACTTTACTCTTTGTTACTGATACAATTTTTCTTTTCTTTTCAGGTGCATGCTTAGCATAACCAGAAGGAAAAAGAACAAGGAACTTTTGTCTACTGATCTAGCTGCTTTGGAACGTTCAATCTGCAAACAGATTCGTTCCACATCGATCGATACACCCGCTTGTGCATCGACCAATTTTCATCAACAACCGTATACCGAGTTTCAGACACCGTCGACCGAAACCAGTTCACCAACATCGACCGATCTCATTCATCTGACATCGACCGATACCCTTTCATCCACATCGACCGATACTTTTCAGTACCCGTCGACCAACATCCTTCATCCAACATCGACCGATACCACAATCCGCATATCGATCGATACCACAATCCGCATATCGATCGATACGGAGCCACAGAACATGGTCACGACATTGATACTCATGCGAGACGACGAAGGTAACCTGCATGACCAAGAAGATCACCTGCATAATGCAGCAGGTCAGAGAATTAATGATCAGGGGGCTGCAATCCCTGATTTAGAAGCTGAGGCTGCTGCAGCCGCTGCTCAAGCTGCAGAAGAAGCCAACCAAAATTGATCACTGGCTGACTACAACCGTCCAGATCAATACTATGCCAACAGATTTGCCATCCGTCCTCCAGACATACAGAGGGCTGATTTTGAGGTGAAGCCTCAATACTACACACTTGTAGGATAAACACCCTACAGTGGAGCATCCAATGAGCATCCTATGGACAATCTAGAGAGGTACGAGGATGTAATATCTGCTATCAAAGCCAATGGAGTCCCAGATGACTACCTACTTTGCAAGCTCTTTAAGTACTTTCTTACTGGAGAAGCTTTGCAATGGCTTAAGCAACAACCACCAGGGTCTCTTACATCCTGGGATGATATCAAGAATGCTTTCTTGATTAATTTCTTTGATGAGGCACGCGTAGAAGATTTGAGAAGAAAGATTGCTACATTCGTGAAAAAGCCTATAGAGCCTTTCAGACATTGTTGGGTTCGTTTCAAGTCTTACCAGAGAGATTGTCCACACCACAGATTCAATGAAGTGAAGCTGCTCAGCGCTTTCTTCAGAGGTTTAGATCTGACCTATCAGACAGCACTATAAACAGCTAGTGAAGGAAACTTCAACACCAGGAATCCAGAAGAGGCCGTGAGACTTATTGAGAACTTGGCAACTAGCAACAGCACCAAGAACACTGATTATGAGAGGAGGAAATCAGCCAATGCCCTTGGGAAGGAGAATTTGGATGATGTAAAAGCCAAATTGGACAGTGTTAACAAGCTTCTAAGGAAGCATGTTAGCTTTGCAGAAGATGTAGAAGCTATAGAGAATGATGAGGAGAGATACGAAAAAGAAGTCAATTACATAGGAGGATTTCATAGGCTTGGAAATCAGAGTGGAAACAAGAACTTCTATGGCAACAGTCAGAGGAGCAACTACAATCAGAATTCACAATATCAGAAGCCCTTCAGCAACAACAACTACAGCAACAACAAGAATCTCAACAATTCTTTCTACCATAATCCACCACCACCTACTAAGGAGAGCAAGATTGAAGCAATGCTTGATTCATTTCTAGAGGGTCAGCAGAAGCTTACCGTGGATTTCAATGGAAAGATAGATGCTTCATACAATAACCTGAATGCAAAGTTTGACACCTTGAGCACTCATGTGAAGAAGTTGGAGACACAAGTGATTCAAACAGCAGAAGCTATTAAGAGGCAAGAAGCCTTAATCAAAGGGAGAGAGGAAGATCTCATCAGACACCACATCAATGCCATCACAGTAAATGATTTCTGGCAAGTGGATAAGAATGAGAAACTTCAAGAGGGAGACTTTGACGTAGAGAGCTCCATGAGTATCGGCAGTTCTCACTGGTGTGGACCGACACCAGACGATAGTCATCGATCGACATGGGAAGATGACTATCGATCGATCTTTGAGTTACCACATTGATCGACAAAGTCCACGAAGTCTACATCCACGAACAGTCCAGTCCGGATTATGACACACGCAGAGTTTGCAGCGAGACACCCTAACCCACTCCACCCTTTCAACGATCGATCTCATGAGGATGATATCGATCGACACCATCAACCGGACATCGATCGACATGATCAATCCGACATCGATCAATGTGCAACCATGAAACAGAGAGTGCAGCTACCAAAGATAGATGTAGCCATACTCTATGCACTCAGATCCCGACCCAAACCCCCACCAGAAGAGGTTGAGGATACATCAGAGCCTATGGAGATAGAAAAGGAAAGTGCAAAGAGAACTAAGGAAAAGGAAAGAGAAGGTTCCCAAGCACTATAAAAGAGAGGCTAATGCAAAGGAGTTGGAAAACTTCAAGAAGAGAGTTCTAAGGATTCCAACAGAGAGACCCTTTGAAGAAGCATACTTCACACATAGACTGTGGATGTTCTTCAAAGAGACTAGAGTAACATAAGCTGATATTGAGGAGATGTTCAATCAGATTAGAGAAGATATGAGAAAGAAGAGGATCACATTGAAGAAGAAGAGTGACCCTGGAGAGTTCATTATCTCATGCGTAGTACAAGACATTGAATTCTCACATGCACTATGTGATACAAAAGCATCAGTCAGCATCCTACCAAAGGTTATGGCAGACCAATTAGGTCTGAAGGTAGAACCTTCCAAGGAATCATTCTACTTTGTGGATTGTTCTAGAAGGAACTCATTAGGAATCATCAGAGACCTTGAGGTGCAGATTGGTAATGCCCTAATTCCAGTTGACTTCTGATATCACTCAAATTACCCTAAGGAGTGACTTTACTCTCTCAAATAAGAGGTTCAGTTGTAGCACTTAGGGATCGAATCCACAGAGACTCTAGGATTACACAATAGATTGTTTAGTCTTCGAAATAAAGCTAGACAAACAAGTTTAAAGCAGTAAATAGAGGGTAAGCAAATAATTGCTTGATTAAATGGTTTAGGTTTTAAGCAAGAGGAAGAATAGCTAGATTTAGGTTATTTCTCAGGTGTAACTAGCATGCAGGGTATCTGGGGTTTTTAATATTCATAGTTCTGAACTCAAACCTTAAGGTTAAATCAATGATTGATTGTCTTCAACTAGATCTTAAGTCATCAACTATCGTTCGATGAGTATAAGAAAGTGTCGATCGATTATTCTAAATGAGTATCAATCGATACACCTTCTGCACTATCGTTCTTCAAGCGGATTGCTTATCGATCGATATTGTTTCTAGTGAGCTTTAAGATCGGATTTGAAATGGTTCTCCAATCTTACAAAGAGGCCACTTTCGTGCGCTCTAGGTAAGTTGGAACATACCAGCTTTGGTTTTCAGGGATTTTCTAAGTTTTCACTTATCCAAATTAATCCTAAGATCTAAGGTAAGGGTGATCAATCCTATACTTAGCATTAAGAACAACTAGATGAAGAACTATATTTTAAACACCCTAGCATTAAATTAATTGCAATTCATGGTTAACCTTAATTAGAAACCTAAATCTAACAAGAGAAACTACTCAAACATATTCACGAGAGACAAAATCATGATGGTTTAAATAATACTTTTAAATAGAATAATAAGAGAAACAGTAAAAGAGTAGTGAAAAATAAGGGAGCTCAAGATCTTCTCTGTATGCAGTTCAGATCTATCTCTCCATTCCTAAGCTCTCTTTCCAAGGTAGCAAGATGCTTCTCTCCAAATTAGGTCTAAAAGTTCTCTAGGCAAGTCTGCCTCTAAAATAATACAAAACCCTATTAATATAGCCTAACAGGCGGCCAGGGACTTATTTGGTAGAAGTGAAACCCTAACGAGATGATTAGCTCATTTAATTCGTCATTAATTCTCGGAGGCCTTTCATATCGATCGATGTCACTAGTTCCTATCGGTCGATGAATGTAGTCTCTCATTGGTCGATGCATCATGTTGAGCATTGGTCGATTAGCTCAAGTTATCGTTCCATTACAACCCTCCTTAAAGTATATATTTCTGCTCCAAAATGGTCACATTTCACCAAAGAGTACCTGAACCTGTAAAAGCTCATAAAAGACACTAGAAGTGTCCTTTTGTTTCCAAAAAAAAATAAAAATCATGGTTGAAAGTGGGTAAAATCCATGACTTATCAACTCCCCCAGACATCCTTTTGCTTGTCCTCAAGCAAATTTAAGGACATAGGTCTAGAAGAGGTTTCCAAATAGTGAGACTTAAACAACCTCTAACTCAAGATCATCACCTCAACTTTGTTGCAAGCCACATCAAAAATCTATTAGCTTCAGAAGTACATTATACCATATCCTAGCTTAGTAACCAAGTTCATCTAGCCAACAACTTAGCAATCCTGTCTGACTAGCCCCTCTACTCCTATACGGTGATAGTCACATTGAAGGATATCTTAAATGAAACTTTACTTAAGTCAAAACCGTTTTCGCAGTTTGCTGGTGCGTCTGTCTTATTATCGATCGATTGCGCGGTCGACTCATCGATCGACATATCATCAGTCGTATCGATCAATTTATCGTTTGTGTCATCGATCGACATAGAGTCAGTTATATCGATCAATTCATCACTTGATTCATCGACTGATATGGATTCAGATGCAAGATTTATCTGACTAATGAATGTTGATTCTGCCAGGTATACACCTTCGGCTGGCAGGAAATCATTGATAGGAATGTTGTCGTCGACTTTTATCCGAGAAAGGTGATCAGCTACGCTGTTATCTACTCCTCTTTTTGTCTTTGATTTCCATGTCAAATTCTTGGAGTAGAAGGATCCATCGGATAAGTCGTGGTTTGGCATCTTTCTTCTGCATAAGGTACTTTATTGCTGCATGATCGGTGTGAACAATAACTTTTGAGCCAACAAGGTAGTTTCGGAACTTCTCGAAAGCGTACACGACAACAAGTAATTCCTTCTCTGTTGTGCCATAATTTCTCTGAGCGTCGTCCAGAGTTCGGCTCGCGTAGTAAATAACATGAAGTTTTTTATCTTTACGCTGCCCTAACACTGCTCCTACTGCAAAATCACTTGCATCGCACATAATTTCGAAAGGAAAACTCCAATCGGGTGCTTGCACGACGGGAGCAGTTATCAACGCCTTTTTGATTTTATCAAAAGCTTGCTGACATTCTGGAGTGAATTCGAATTTAACATCCTTGCAGAGGAGTGTTGTTAGAGGCCTAGCAATTTTGCTGAAATCTTCTATAAATCTTCGATAAAATCCAGCATGCCCAAGAAAACTCCTTATGTCTTTTATGTTAGTTGGTGGAGGTAAACCAGTCATTACTTCTATCTTCGCTCGATCTACTTCAATTCCAGAAGCAGATACCTTGTGTCCAAGAACAATTCCATCATTACCCATAAAATGGCATTTTTCCAAATTTAGAACAAGGTTCTTCTCTTCGCATCTGGCTAGAACCTTACAGAGGTTATCGAGACAACTTTTGAAATCCGATCCAGACTGAGAAATCATCCATAAAAACTTCCATAAAATCTTCTATCATATCAGTGAAGATAGACATCATGCAGCGTTGGAAAGTAGCGGGGGCGTTACACAAGCCAAATGGCATCCTACGGTAGGCGAAAGTTCCATAAGGGCAAGTAAAGGTTGTCTTTTCTTGGTCATCCGGATGGATTGGGATTTGGAAAAATCCGGAATATCCGTCAGGAAAATATAGTATTGATGATTGGCCAATCTTTCCAACATTTGATCGATGAAAGGTAAAGGAAAATGGTCATTCGGCGTTGCGGAGTTTAGTTTCCTGTAGTCGATACACATACGGTGTCCAGTTACAGTTCTCTTTGGAATAAGTTTGTCTTTGTCATTTTTGACCACAGTAATGCCTCATTTCTTAGTCACCACGTGAACTGGGCTCACCCAATTGCTATCTGAGATTGGATAGATTACACCGGCATCGAGAAGTTTGATAATCTCCTTTTTAACAACTTCTTTCAGGTTGGGATTGAGTCGCCTTTGATGTTCTATTGATGACTTTGATTCATCTTCAAGATGAATCCGATGCATGCACAGGTCGGGGGAAATTCCTGGGATATCTTCAAGAGAGTATCCGATTGCTTTCCTGTGTTTTCGCAGTTTATTTAACAATAAAGCGAGCTCACTGTTTGTAAGATTTGCATTTACGATAACGGGATAAATGTTGTCAAAAAGGTAGGCATATTCGAGTCTAGCAAGAAGTGGTTTCAATTCCACCTTAGGTGCATTTTCCTTGTTCAGATCGCCTATCGAAAATGGTTGTCGATCGACAGCGTTTTGCAAATATCGATCGATATTTATCTCGGAATCATTCTCATCATTTGCTGTATCATCACTTCTTTCATCCATCAAATGTGCATAATCGTCCGTACGGTTATCTATGCTGAATACTTCTCCCTGAGCAACCATGAGCACATCTTCGATGTGGCTTTCGGAGAATGAATCTTCAAAAGATTTTTGGGTAAGCTCGTCGATATCATCGACATAGGAGGATGATATATCTATCAAAGGGCGCGTCATTAACTTTTCCATGTCGAACCTCATTGGAATGTTTCCAATGTTTAGGCAGATGCGTCCTTCTTTGACGTCAATTATCGCATTTGCGGTTGCAAGAAATGGTCTTCCCAAGATAATGGGGTCTTTGGGTTCGTTCTTGTAGTGAAGTACAACGAAGTCCTTTTGTACGGGGCATCCATTGATAATTACGGGCACATCCTCAAGTGCTCCTTCCGGAACTCGAACAGATCGATCAGCGAGAACTAGTTGGATATTTGCTGGAGTGAACTCCGCATATCCGAGGGATATTGCAACAGAGTGCGGCATCAAATTCACGCTAGATCCGAGATCACAGAGGGCTCTTGGAAATTGTTTATCTTGGATGGTGAAACTAAGAACGAAACTACCAGGGTCGGGTTGCTTGATCGGAATTTCGCCTTGAATTATAGCACTGACTTCTTCGGAAATCATCATGATACTACGTTCTCCGACTTGAAAACTTTTAGTTACCATATCTTTAACATACTTCTTTAGCGTTGGCGAAATTTTGACAGCATCACTTAATGGCATTTCAACTCTGATCCTTTCGATTGCTTTCTTACAGATTTCTCTGTCCAATTCACGCTTAGGGTCAGACTTTCGTGGAGAAAAAGGGGGAATCGGGTTATAAA
Organism: Brassica nigra; assembly: GCA_016432835.1. Classification (NCBI taxonomy): domain Eukaryota; kingdom Viridiplantae; phylum Streptophyta; class Magnoliopsida; order Brassicales; family Brassicaceae; genus Brassica; species Brassica nigra. The sequence goes on from CM028246.1 coordinate 19,666,608, forward strand.
CCCTTTCGATAGTCAGTCCAGCTGGCGCTGAATCACTTTTCAGCTTAGGGGGTTGGTGTCGATCGATATTTTCATCATATCGGTCGATATTAACTTCATCCGCCGAATCTTCTTCGTTGTCTGGAATATCAATCACAACTTCTTCGGTGCTTTGACAACTCTTTTCTTTGCCCTTGTTTGGTGAAGGTTCCGCTCTACTGGCATGGAATAGCACAGGGTTGGGGATGGGTTTTATCTCTTCTCCAGAATTTTCTTTTGAAGAAGGTTTTTCCTTAACTTTCGGAACAAGTTGCTTTCCACTTCTCAAGAGTACAGCACTAACTTGACGTCTTAGGTTCATATCAGTTCGCCCAGGAAGACGTCCTGCTTCCCTCTTGATAGCGATTGCGTTTTCGGCGACATCACCTTCTAATCGTTTAACTTGTTCACTTAGAGCATCTAATTTCTTAAATAGCTCACGATGAATAACATTTAGTTTGGTATCCGAAACTATTTTCTGATTTCCTGTGAAAGCTTGGTTTAACCTGGAGTCAGTTTTTCTTTGATGGGATTTGATTAGGGCATCATAGTTTCGGATGAAACTATCTTCGTCCGGGTCGTAAACTTGAGACTTACTCTTTTCGATAGAAAACAGTTGTCTTTCAGAACAACTATCCTCATTTGGAAGAGTTTGTTTAAGTTTCTTTTCCTTCATGATTGAGTGCAGAGAGTCCAATGATTGCCTGATTTCGGCTAATTGGAGCGTGTTCCTGGACGTAGCTCTGTTTTCCCTATCACTGATCTCATAGGATTTTTCCAAAGCTATTTCTGATCAAACGCTTTTCTTTACTAGGATTCCTGGTGCTAAAGTTTCCTTCACTTGCGGTATCCAGCGTGATTTGATAACGAAGGCTGATGCCTCCGTAAAAGAAGTTTAGGAGCTGCGGTTCTGAGTAACCATGGTGGATACAGTCACGTTGATAGCCTTCAAATCTGACCCAAGCGTTTTTAAACGATTCACGTGGACCCTGAGCAAAGTAAGATAAATTTTCTCGTATATCCCAATAGCGAGCGTCATTGAAAAATTGATTTATGAAAGCGTTTCTGATTTCCTCCCAGCAGGTTAGAGAGCCTGCTGGTATCTGATTCAACAACTTTCTGGCTTTTCCCTCAAGGGAAAAAGAAAAATTTTGCAGCGATTGTAATCATCAGAGACTAGATCTTTCAGGTATTCGATGTGCTCGTGGGGGTGCTCCAAAGCAGATCCACGGAAAGGCTTATTTCGCACCAGAAGAATAAAATCAAGGTAGAGTTTTGATTTTCTGGTATCACCTCCTGGTACTTTGATGGCAGACCTATTGGAATAGGTCTTTATGGGGTCTAAGTAGTCTTGCAAAAATAATTCTGGTTCCTCATCTTCAGAGGAAGATGAATAAGTTTGAACAGGGATTTCGTTTCCCTGTTCATTAGCAAATTCAGAAATTGTGTTGCTTATGTTATCAGTTGGTTTGTCTAGGACTACTTCCTCATTAGCATGATCGGTAAGTAAACACTTACCTGCTTCCGGCTGGTTGGTATCAGTCGATGTTCGGGGCGGTATGTCGGTCGATTCCTTGCTTGACGTATCACTCGATGTTTTTGTGTTCGTATCGATCGATGGGCTGCCGAAATTGGCCTTTTCCATTCTTAGGTACCTTAAGAGCACAATAAGAGGAAAATATTTTAGTAAATACGAAAGTAAAGTCTAGACTATATTCTAAACTAAATCTAATGGTAATAAGAAAGAGTCCCCGGCAACGGCGCCAAATTTGATATCTCTCAAATTACCCTAAGGAGTGACTTTACTCTCTCAAATAAGAGGTTCAGTTGTAGCACTTAGGGATCGAATCCACAGAGACTCTAGGATTACACAATAGATTGTTTAGTCTTCGAAATAAAGCTAGACAAACAAGTTTAAAGCAGCAAATAGAGGGTAAGCAAATAATTGCTTGATTGAATGGTTTAGGTTTTAAGCAAGAGGAAGAATGGCTATATTTAGCTTATTTCTCAGGTTTAACTAGCATGCAGGGTATCTGGGGTTTTTAATATTCATAGTTCTGAACTCAAACCTTAAGGTTGAATCAATGATTGATTGTCTTCAACTAGATCTTAAGTCATCAACTATCGTTCGATGAGTATAAGAAAGTGTCGATCGATTATTCTAAATGAGTATCGATCGATACACCTTTTGCAATATCGTTCGTCAAGCGGATTGCTTATCGATCGATATTGTTTCTAGTGAGCTTTAAGATCGGATTTGAAATGATTCTCCAATCTTACAAAGAGGCCACTTTCGTGCGCTTTAGGTAAAGTTGGAACATACCAGCTTTGGTTTTCAGGGATTTTCTAAGTTTTCACTTATCCAAATTAATCCTAAGATCTAAGGCAAGGGTGATCAATCCTATACTTAGCATTAAGAACAACTAGATGAAGAACTATATTTTAAACACCCTAGCATTAAATTAATTGCAATGCATAATTAACCTTAATGAGAAACCTAAATCTAACAAGAGAAACTACTCAAACATATTCATGAGATACAACAGAGGATCCAGCCACTCAACGAATTAAAGCTACCTACACCAAGGAAGAAGTTGACAAGATGATAGCTGAGATCTATGAAGCCTTACAATATTCAGAGGATGAATACTACAAGAAGTTTGATGACATCTATTTTCCCTTAGACAACAGCATTGCTGCTCTGCAGTCATGGACAGAGGGGATAAACAAGGAAATCAAGGCTATTCAGAGACAACTTGAAACTCGCCCTTCACCTTACACATCGACCGATATGCCAACACATGCATCGATCGATGAGGGCACTACGACATCGATCGACATTGAAGCAACAGCATCGATCGATACTGATACACCATCAGTCCGACAGGAAACCATCACAGACGGACTGGGTGTGCTATTTTCAATACACGAGGAACTGACAGAGCCATCAGTGTATGCTTATAATAAGCTTGGAAAGCATCAATTCAACATTGATAACTTTGAGAGGAGGCTACAATTGCTGACAGATGAGTTGTCACAAGAAGCTTCACTGCAACTCAGTCCACAGAAGAAGAGGATGTTTGCACACCAGCAAGCAACTGCTTTCACCCCAACTAAGCCATTCAACCTCCAAAGTCAAGCTAAATGACAATAACAAAGTGCTGAGTGGGAGGCAACCCACTATTAGGTAATATTATTATTATTATTGTTAATTACTAGTATTTATTTTTGTCTTTATATTTATGCAGGTCTTAAAAAAAAGATCCGAGTAGACGTTTGCCATCTCTATCAACCGAAGCGACCAAGTCGACATCAATCGACGACACTGTTGGGGTCAAAAACGGCCACGACAAAATTAACGTTCGAAAATATTTCTCGAAAAATATAATTCTCGTAAAAATTTGTTAAACTAATTTTTACGATAAAATTATTGAAAAGATTTGTCCGCAGCGTCAAAACAAACTCCAATGGTTCGAGCATCAATCCACTCGACATCGTCGAGTGGACATCGTAACTTGTCTACTCGACGATCGTTGTTGGGGTCGAAAATTGTCATGACAAAGTTAGTATCGAAACATTCAATAAAAACATACATCTCTGATATCGTTACGAAAAATATCGTCAAAGTCGAATCTTTCAAAGGAATTCTACGACTAGATCATGTTTTCGCTAAGAACGCGGTCACTACGAAACGACCAAGAACGCACACGGCTCGGTCACGTTTGGCTACCAAGAATCGAACCAAGCTCGGTCGCTATAGCGACCAAGAATCGAACCAAGCTCGGTCGCTATAGCGACCGAGCCGCAAGACGAGTTCGGTCGCTATAGCGACCGAACTCCAAGCCAAGTTTGGTCGCTATAGCGACCGAACTCCGAGCCAAGTTCGGTCGCTATAGCGACCGAACTCCAAGCCAAGTTCAGTCGCTATAGCGACCGAACTCGAAGCCCAGCTCGGTCGCTATGGCGACCAAACTTCAGGCCAAGTTCGGACGCTATAGCGACCGAACATCAAGACCAGTTCAGTCAGTATAGCGACCGAACTTCGAGCCAATATTCGGCCGCTATAGCAACCAAACATGCATACATCACGGTCCTCGCGTAGCATCCGAAACTTTCCGAAACGTTAATACAACATAAATCTTGCAGTCTCAACTACCCTTTACTACAACCTTCCGCAGACCATGGCTTAACCATTTCTTGATTCTCGATCAAATGGGATCATCTGTCTAGTTTTACGACAAAAACCGCGGAAAACTGTCTTTATCGAAGAAACCGTAATAAACGTTTCGGGTGAAAAGACGGCCTAAAGAGTCCTAAAACTTTATTCGAAGCCCACTTACGATTTCTTAAAAACCCATAAACCTTATGACCGTTTATGCTTGGAAGGATAAATGTCAAGTTCCGCGGATAAATGGAAAGTTTCCGTGGATAATCACGAAGATCGGGAAAATGGAATATCTCCATTTTTTGGCTATGACGGCTTAAGGGAAGTAAGGGAAAGCGTAAACCGACCTAGAGGAGAGTATATAGGGAGTTCAAGACGAGAGGCACAAGGAGACTCTTGTAGACTGAGAATTCTCTGCACTTAGAAACTTTAGGCTTTATTCTCGACAAGTTCGGTTTCTATGACTGGCACACGATTACTAGACGAACTCGCCTAGGCAGTTTGATCTCTTGTCCAGCTTTATCAATTGATTTACGTTCGACTTGATCCTCGAAAGGGGTACGTAGGTAGCCTTTAATAAGGTTCAGTCCGAAATCAATCAAAAACCTTTTTTGTATCTTTTTCGTCTTTTGTTATCGAGCTGCGACTCAACTAGGTTTAAGGTGTTGGGTCGCTAGAACTAGGTAAATCGCTGACAGCCTTTGCGGCCAAAACTTTTATAATCTCTTGTAATGATCGCAACGCTCTTACGCGAATAAGATCTACTGTTTTCTCTAAATTTGTTTTGTTATCTTTTCATATTTTCCGCATCTATTTGGTCAGTTGTCGTTGGCTCCGCAGAGATCCGGGACCTCAGGGACATTAGGGTCTTCATACTTTCCTTATTTATACGAAAATTGACAGTGCGAATCTTGGTTCCCACAGTTTGGCGCTAGAAGGAGGGTGGGACGGATTACTCTGACTCATAGCCGCAAAACGCTTGTTCGAAAAGATGTCTGGATATATGAAAGACAAAATCGCAGCACTGACTGCCCCTATAGCCAACGCTTACGCAAACGCCGTTGTGTTCAACAAAATCGAAAACTTAGTCGCAACCTTCCGCCACAGGAAGAGCACTAAAACGAGCTCACGATTTCTCCCTCCATACACAAAGGGCAACGATAAAATCTTTCCAACCCCGTAAAATTCTTCTTATTACCGCGTTGGAAAAATCTCAGTGCGTAAGGATTTGACCAAGAGGCTTTTTCCAAAAAAATTTCGGAAAAATAAAACTCGCTCTCCCAATAACTGCGGAAAACCCTAGGTTACTCGCAGAAGGCCAAGCTCAAAGCCAAGCTCGGTCGCTATAGCGAACGAGCACCAAGACAAGCACGGTCACTATAGCGACCGAGCATCGAAACAAGCTCGGTCGCTATAGCGACCGAGCATCGAAACAAGCTCGGTCGCTATAGCGACCAAGCATCGAAACAAGCTCGGTCGCTATAGCGACCAGGCATCGAATATAGCGACCGAGCATCGAACAAAGCTTGGTCGCTATAGCGACCGAGCACCAAACAAAGCTCGGTTGCTATAGCAACCGAGCATCGAGCAAGGCTTGGTCGCTATAGCGACCGAGAACCTTAACAAGCTTGGTCGCTATAGCGACCGAGCACGAACACGGTTCACTCGCTATAGCGACCGAGATGACATCCTCACTCGCTATAGCGACCTGTCAGGCCTCAAAGGGGTCCTCCTTTGCGTTCTCCTTTGAATCCTCATCGTAACGCTTTTCGTTTCGTCTCAATCGGAGTCTCCGTTGAGATTTTACGACGAAAACAAGTGGGACTCGTCTTGGCTTGCTTCCACTCGCTATAGCGACCGAGATGACATCCTCACTCGCTATAGCGACTTGTAAGGCCTCAAAGGGGTCCTCCTTTGCGTTATGCTTTGAATCCTCATCGAAACGCTTTTCGTTTCGTCTCAATCGGAGTGTCCGTTGAGATTTTACGATGAAAACAAGTAGGACTCTTCTCGGCTTGTTTCTACTCGCTATAGCGACCTGCCAGACATCATCACTCGCTATAGCGACCTGTCAGGCCTCAAAGGGGTCTTCCTTTGGGTTCTCCTTTGAATCCTCATCGAAACGCTTTTCGTTTCATCTCAATCGGAGTTTCCGTTGAGGTTTTACAGCGAAACAAGTAAAACTCGTCTTAAACTCCTTGGCTTGTTCCTACTCGCCCTACCTCCATCTTTGCGTTCTCTTTCGAGGCTCGATCGAAACGTCTCTTGTTTCGTATCGATTGAAGTTACCATTGAAACTTTATGATATAAAAAAAAACCCGCAAAGACTTGTTTTCTTGCATGAATTCAAATGGATCGTATAAAACGGCAACAGTTAACTTAACACTTTAGCGGCCTCAACTTTACGATTACGTTGAACCTTTTTATAAAAATTGACGTTGTATCTAAGGAGAAGATGACAGTCAAGTTTGAAAGATAATGGTCGAGTTTCAAAGGATAAACACCAATATCGAGAACGGTGAGCGTACGCGAGAAGAGGAGGGGGAAATAAGCGAGCAAAACTGAGAAAAGACAAAACTGCATCTCCGGAAACACTAAGGTATGTCTGACTTGGAAAATTTTCAATATCAAACTTGGAATTTTCGTAGGAAGGTAGTAAGCAATAAAACGCTCTTTAGACTGCCATAGAATTTTAGGGAACTTAAAACATAGGTGGATGGTCTACTGAACTATTTCGTAGGAAATTTTTCCTATTGCCCTTTAATTGCTCTGGCAGATCATGCTAACCGATCCAATCTCTCGTACAACCGAAAAATGATCGCCACGCATTCAAGCGTACTCATCTCGCTTCCTAAAGAAAGAAAAAATTAGAGACACGAACGCCGTCTTAAAACCGACTCGTTCCTAGCAATTTTCTTTAAAACGGATATATTCCAAGTAGTCATCAATCCAGCGTCATCTTTAAAATCGACCCAGATTGTCGATCATCCCAATCCTAAAAAAAAAACGAACAGAACTCTTCGAAAGAACAGTCCATCCATTTTCTTTCGGGAGGGGGAAGGAGGGAGTAGGTACGTATACTATACTCGTATACTCCCATACTTCAAAAACTTTTTGCCTCAGCGTAAAAAAAAAACACTTTTAAAAAAGTCAATTCTCGCAGCGATAGGCAGAAAAATATTTTGACAATATGATAGGAAAGGGAGAAAAGAGTTTCTTTGGTCGAAGAGTTTCTTTGGTCGCTGTATGGGGCGTTGTTCAGCAGGCCCAGAGTACACCATATAACTCTTTGCTCCATCTTTCCTTCTTCACGTCGAGCCTCTTTTTTTTTAGGTTGTTTAGTTTTTATTTGCTGCTTCGGTTTGACCATTGCATTTTGGATATCGGGGGCTTGCGGTTTTCAGCTTTATATTCCACTTGTCGCAAAATTGGTGAGAGTTTTGGAGATGAATTGCGGACCGTTGCCCGTTATTATTTCGTATGGAAGACCGTGCCGGCATATAATATTCCTCCAGATAATTGTTTTTACTGTTGCGGCGGTGATCTTATGGTATGCTTCGGCTTCTACCCACTTGGTGAAATTGTCTGTTAGAACTAGGAGGAATCGAAGTCTTGCCGAGCTCGATGAAACTAGCGGTTCTACTATATCCATGGGCCACTTCTTGAATGGGTATGGTGAAGAAACTGATGAGATCTTCTGTGTGGGTTGGTAAATTAGGGGTGCGTGTGGCTGGCGTTTATCACATCTAAGCGCGAACTGTTCACTGTCGTCAGCGATAGTGGGCAACAAGTACCCATGTTTCTTGATTCTAATTGCCAGCGACCAACGATCCACCCTGCGTTTGTTGATATTACTAAAATTACTTTAAGGAGTGAATTACTCTCTCAAATAAGAGGTTCAGATGTAGTACTTGGGGATCGAATCTACAGAAACTCTAGGATTACACAGTAGATTTATATTCTTCTAAATAAACCTAGACAAGTAGGTTTTAAGCAGTAAATGAAGTGGTGAACAAGATAGTTGTTCGGTTGGTTTGATTTGAGCCAGGTTGTTAACGGTTGGGGAAATAGCTAGATTCAAGTATTATCTCAGGTATGACAAGTATGCAACTTATTTGGGTTATTAAGGGTGTATGAATATTAATTGTTTTTGAACTCAAACTTAGGGTATAATCAATTAGATTATCTAAGTCTAGATCTCGGATGTCAACTTTCGTTTATCAATCACGAGAAAGTGTTGATCAATGATTCTATATGAATATCGATCGATACACCTTTCAAAATATCAATCGACACAACTATTGTCGTGTCGATCAATGCTTCTTCTAGCAAGCTTTACGAACGGGTTTGATAAGGTTCTGTAACATTACTAGAACAACTTTCGTGTGTATATAGTCTGGTTGGATCATACTAGTTAAGTTTCAGATATTTGGTCTAGTTATTACTTGTCCAAATTAATCCTAAGATCTAAGTTAAGGGTGATCAATCCTAAACATTAGCATTAAGAGCAACTAGATGAATAACTATATTTTAAACACCCTGACGACAGTTCATGTTAGCCATACATAAATTAACCTTATGAGAAATCTAAATCTAACAGTAAGTCTACTCAGACATATTCATAAGAAACATGGTTATGATGGTCTGAATAATACTTAAATAAATAATAAACAAGAGAAACAATAAACAGAGTAATAAAAGCAAGGGAGTTTAAGATCTTCTCTGTTGTGAAGTTAAGATTTCTCTCTCCGATCCTAAGCTCTCTCTCCAAGGTAGCAAGGTTGCTTCTCTCCAAACTAGGTCTAAAAGGTCTCTAGGACAGTCTGCCTCAATAATGATTCAAAACCCTAATATTATAGCCTAACAGGTGACCAGGGTCAAGATTCTGATCTCGTAGACTCGTTTCATCTATGAAATTGACCTGTTCTTCAAGATCAGGCAGGACATCACCATCCAATTGGAATATTCCGACTTGGTTTTGCTCTGCTAAAAAGGAGTGAAGCGATTCTAGAGATTCTTTAATTTCAGCTAACTGTGGTCTGTCTACTGAATCAACTCCTCTTCCTCTCTCTACTTCCATCATCTAGTAGGATTTACCCATTTCTACGTTCTTAATTAACCGCTTTATTTCTTCAGGGCTCCTGGTGCTGAAGCTCCCTTCACTTGCTGTGTCAAGCGTAGTCTGGTAATGTAAGCTAACACCTCCGTAAAAGATGTTGGTAAGTTGTTGTTCTGAATAACCATGGAGTGGACACTCAAGTTGATAACCCTTGAATCTTTCCCAAGTATTCTTGAATGATTCTCGTGGATCTTAGCGGAATGTAGAAATTTTCTTCCTCACGTCCGAGTAGTATTCCTCATCGAAAAAGTGATTGCTGAAAACACTCCAAATTTTCTTCCAGGAGGTTAGAGATCCTGCTGGTAGTTAATATAACCATTTTCTGGCATCTCCTTCTAAGGAAAATGAGAAGAGTTTACAGCGATTGTATTCATCTGATATCATGTCTTCTAAATTTTCGATGTTCTCATGCGGGTGCTCTGAGATGGACCCACGGAAGGGGTTTTGGCGTACCAGAAAAAGGAATTTGAGGTTAAGCTCGGATCACCTTGTGTCATCTTCTGGTAGTTTGATGGCTGACCTATTAGAATAGGTTCTGCCAGGATTTAAGTAGTCTTTCAAAGGCATTTTGTTCCTTCATCTTTATTCAAAGTTGAACAATTTTTAACAGGGATTGCAGTCCCCAGTTCATTAATAATTTAGTGAATTGTGTTGCTTAGTTGACCTTTTGGTCCCCCTTGAACTACTTCCTCATTAGCATGATCGGTAAGTGAAAACTTACCTGCTTCTGGCGGGGTATCGTCGATCGATATTGGTAGCGGAGTGTCAATCGATTTTTCTGTCGACTCGTCGCTCGATGTTCTTGTCAAAGTGTCGACCGCTGCTCGGCCGAAATCCATGTTCTTCATCTTAAGTACCTGTGTAAGCAAGGTAAAAAGAAAAACTCTTTAGAAATTACAGTAATAAAATCTAGACTATATTCTAAACTTAAAATAATGGTTAATAAGAAAGAGTCCCCGACAACGGCGCCAAATTTGATATCACTGATGAAAGGACTTTTCTAAGGTCCTAATCAAATGATGTAGTATATAAGATTGTCGAACCAGTCCTAAGTGACCATGAAACATAGGGAATGCAAGTCTATGCTTAATCTAAATGCAATCATTAAAGAGGATGATGATTAAACTAAGACAATAAGTAAAATGCAACAAAAAGTAAAAATTTCTTTCTTATGAGGAGAATGAGACCCATGGGTGTAGGGACTTGATATCAAATGATTAAGATTCAATCCAAGATGCTAAGTTTTTCAATCAATCTAATTCCTTATGCCTAGACAACAAAACTAAGCAAGCTTTATCCCTAGATGAATGCTCTTTTGCAATGATCACCCAAGTACACCAAATCCCTTTGGCTGTAATGATCAAAGCAAACATGGAGAATGAGTCTAATAGCAATCCTAGCCTCTTTGACAACTAATCCCTTGGGCAAAGCAAGCTAAAAGCATAGATGAGTTGGTTCAGGCATTTCATAGAACACCTTCTGGGCATGAAATACCTATAGCTCTATGTTTGAGAGGCCAACTCAGATATAGCTTAAGAACACCAAATCAATGCAAGGAGATGATAGATCTAACCCTAAGCACCTTGGATCTACACTTAATCACCCTAACCCATGGATCTTAGATGGATCTACTCACTACTTCAAATGCTTACTTTTAAACCCATGAGAGATTCAAGCTTAAACATATAAAGAAAGAAAGGAGATGAAATAACCAATCAAGAACACAAGATGAGATGAGATAATAAATCAAAGATGAAGCTTTACTCAAAAGGTTTGTGTTCTTAGATAATAAATAACATGAGTCCCAAACTTGGGATAATAAGAGTATTTATAGTAGGCTTAAAAGCCCTAAACACATAGAAGTAAAATGACTAAAAAGCCCTTAGAATATTAATGGTCTAAGCCAATCAAAATGCTCCAAATGGAAGAAACTCGGATACCCTGGTCGAACAGGTTTCCACCAGGCCGGGTATGACCACACGCGTATGAGGATGCTCGTCCGGCTTGTCCGACTGCTCGGGTTGTCCTCCCCGGGTGCTCTGAGCCGCGTGCTGTCCGTGTCCAGCAGCAAGCAGGCCGTGCGGGTGCTTCAGGCCGCGTCCTCCAAGTCGGTGTGCAGGCCGTGCGGTTCAGGGCGCATGTGCCAAGACCGGTGTCGTCTGCTCGAGTGTACTGGGGTCGAGTGGAGTGGTGCAGGAAGGAGGTCGGGTGTGATCGGCGTCCTGATCCTGGGCGTTCTCCATCGTCAGGTCGTGCGGGTCGTCTTCCTCGGTGTGGGCGCCGAGTAGGCTCGCGCGGGTGGCGTCCAGTCGGTGTGGACGTCGGGTATGCTCGCATGCGGGTGGCGTCCAGTCGGGTGTGGGCGTCCGTGAGTTGCTGATCGTACGCGGGTAGCTTCATCCGGGTGCTCTAAGCGACGTGCTGTCTGTTCCCGGTCAGTCCGTGCGGGTTATCGAGGTCGCGACGTCCGTCCGGTGCTGCATCGTCCAGCATCATCCCTTCGTTCGTGCGGGCTGGTCAGGCCGAGTGTGCTGACCCGGTGTACTGACATGCCTTCACTCAAATAATCATAACTCCTCCAATATGGCTTCAAATGGCTTGAAACCACTCCCAATGGAAAGCTAACTCAAAATTCCATGTCCCCACCAAATCTTAGCACAGAAAGACTTCTTTATGGCCATCGTCCATGTCCATCTTTCACCCTTCCTTTTGTAACAAAGTACCCCAAACACCTTCAAATTCTCCAAAGTACACTCCAAGACCTGATAAAGACTTATGAATGCAAAATGAACCTAAATATGCCTAATGCCTAATCTAGAAGGGATAAAATGCACAAAATGGAAAGCTAAAACAATGAAAATATGCAAGACATCAACTCCCCACACTAGTCCTTTACTTGTCCACAAGTAAACTAGCAAGGACTAAGGAGGAGAGGTTTGAAGGAGGGGACTCATAGCCAAAAGAATGCTCTTCTTAGTTCTCAACTTAATAACCTTGCATAATCATACCAACTAGCTAGAGCAAACACTCAATCCAACTCTAACTTCTCAAGGCCTATCTCAACTCTTTTGATCCCTACACTTACTCATCATGAATCCACAATCCACAAATCCACTTGCTCTCTTACAATCATTAAGCAAACTCAATAGAAATCTTGCAAATGGTCAAATGGTCCAAATCATTTGGTTTGGTGAGAAGGAGGCTTAAGTGCAAAGTGAATCAAGAGGTTCAAGATCATTTTCAAGGTGGTTTCCTCTCAAAACAAAGTAGCTTTGACATTGCACATAATATATCTAAGAAAGGGATCAATTCATGCATACAATGCTCAATCTCCATTATCCTACCCTTTTCCTAAACATGAAAGCAAATTTTACTCTATTCCCCAATGTCAAAATACCACTCACATCTCTCACCCAAAGATTCCCCCAAAATACTCAAAGATACTTTCTCACTTAGAACTCTTTCTTATTGAAGCCTACAAGGGATTTTTCACATTTTAAATTTTTATCAGCTCTTTCTAAACATTGCTAGCACCCTTTTTTATTTTTTCTTTTTTTTTTTTTTTTTTTTTTTTTTATGGGGCCAAGACTTTCTTATTAACTTAGAGCTTACAATTTTAATTTCTCTTATCCCTTCTAGACTTAATCACTTATAACTTTTAGAGCTCCATGAGTCAACCTTTTCTTTCATAAACCTTTCTCACTTCCCAAGATCACACCATACAACACTCACCCCATCCTAGAAGCTAGACAATATGAGTGTCTAATCTAGCTAAAATGGAGACCAAGCATTGTCGTTCCCAATACTCTCAACATTATGCACATGTAAAGCTTTCCAAAGAAGGCCTCACTCAACAAAAAATGAAGGCTTGAAAGGAGGAAAGGGTTTAAGGGTGTGGAATGCCACTTGAGTTTGTCCAAAAAGATAGGCAAACAATGGGAGGGACAACTCAAGTGTTCTATCCATGACTTAGTACACAAGGGACCATGAGCAAGAGACTTAGAGTCTAAATATGACAGGAGCAAACTTCAAAGAGAGAGAGCATCAATCAATCAAATAAGCTTTAGGAAGAGATTTCAAGGCACAAAGCTTACAAGCTATCCTAAGATTGCTCAAGCTACTTACTATGGTTATGAAGGTTATCACTTTAAGAACTTAGCATGAGCATCCTTACAAGGCAGCTATCATCCTTGTCCCCTTATGCATGATGCAACCTATATGATGATTTTTCTCCTTTTTTTTTTTATGCAAGTGAATGATCTAGACTCAATCCTATTGCAACTACATGATTTTTTTTTTTATGCAATAACTATCTACAAGTGCACGCAAATGCCATAAAACAAAAGACTATTAGCAACTTGACACCTCCCCCACACTTAATTCACACAGTCTCTGTGTTTCTTAAATGTAGAGAAGGGCCTAAAAGAAATAAAAGAAAACTAAATGCAAAGATGAATGGTATATACAATGATCAAGAAGTGGAGTACCTCATGGAGCATGGGATGAGGCTGATGCCTCGCCCTCAGAGTCTTCTTCGTCAGCAGTGGTGCTTAGGCTTGGTGACTTGTTTCCGGACGCGGATGGGGCGATGTAAGGGTTCCTCAAGCTACGGAGGGCTTGCTTCTCGGTTTGAGGCGCATTGGGGTCAAGAAGGTGTAGAGGAGGGGGTGCAAGGAAAGCATCAAGATCGAAATCCTCAGCCTTGCAGCCTGCTACAGCTCCACTAGTCAGAACATCAGCAACCTTTCTCATGAACTGAGCTGAAGCTTCAGCTTGTCTCCTCACAGTTTTCTTCAATTCCTTGCACTTCTTGGTTAGCTTGTAGATAGTCCTATCTTGAGCTCTGTTCCACCTTTGTAATGTGCTAATCTGGTCATGAGCTTGGCGAATGGGACCAATTGGCAGGGCACTGGTGCATTGCTCAAACTTATAGTGAGGAGGACCAAAGAGATGGGCTGTGGCTCTGCTGGAAAATCCATGATCAAACTTAGCTGCCTTTGCTGCTGCTTTCTCGTTTATGTGCAATACCATAGGGCCTAGAGTCCCATGACTACCTAGGAGGTGCTGCTCACTGATATCAAAACTTATAGTCCCTGGTGTGCTCAATGAAGTGAGCTCATTGTTAGGGAGAAGCAGCTCAACTGTGGTGGAACCTCTCAAGTACGAGTAAACACACTTCCCATTGTATCTTCCAGAGAAGTAATGAGCTGACTTCAAGTAGGTGAGATCAATGAAAGAGGGACTGGATGCATCATCTCCCAAAGTAATACCCTGGTGCACAAGCAAAGGTGTGATCAAGCCGCCTATTCCAATCTGAGCCTCTGGATCCCTGTTTGTCCAAGCATAATCCTTGTAGTACATGAGGCGCCTCACAAAGTATCCAACCATACCAAACTCAGCGTAGAAATCAGTGGGGACTTCAGGTAGCTGAGGAGGTAAGGCAAAGTGTTGGATGGCTTGGTGCATGAGGTTCAAGTCTTCTCCATTCACGTTGCTTGGCTCTTTCCTTGGGTAGATGGTGTGGACAATCAGCCTATGGAGGTAGCGGGCTGATGGATGCCTGATAGAAGCATTCTTGTCTCTGCTGGACACTCTATCCTTGCCGGATAAGAACTTGTAAGTGAAGTGGGGAAGGGTCTTTCCTTTAGGAAGTCCTTTCAGCTTAGGCAAAGAAGACTCCTTCAAATCCTTGAGGCCTAGCACCTCTCCAATCTCAGTAAAGGTCATGAAATAAGGCTTCTCATCAATCTTGAAACTGATTCTTCCCCACCCTTGTTCATCATGTAAAGAGGAGTGGAATGTGGCCTCCAGGATGCCATGAATTGGCAAGAGACCTCTTTATGTGTTGGGTGAGCCATGGAATAGAAGCTGTCCATGTTCATGAGAGCAAGCAAATCCTTCATGTCTTGGTCAATCTCTAGCTCCCTCATTAGCCTCACATCAGCAAATCTGGTTGGAGGCCAAGATACTCCTTGCCTCATCTGCTCCAATAGTTCAACTTCAGTGGGCTTCTTTTGTCGATCTCTATGAGGGTTGAACCCTAACTTTTCGAAAGTTTCTTGCTCAGCCACACTTCCATTTGGAGAGGATGCTTCTTCAACAGTTGCATCTACTGGCTCCAAGGGTGGAGGTGCCAATGTCTTTGGGTTTGGTGCCTTGATTCTGATCTTGGTGGGAGGAGTGGGTTTCTCAGCATCCTTCTTTGTGTTCTTCTCCAAAACAAGAGGTCCCACACTGTGAGATCTTGGAGCTCTAGCTTTCTTTGAAGGAGTGTTCTTATGATCACCAACAGCCACTCTCTTTCCATCCTTCTTGGCCTTTTGTAAGCATCATCAAGCACTTTCTCATCACTAGCCAACCTCTTGCCATCCTCCTTGGTAGTCTTGTGATCAACATCAACCACTCTTTTCCATCCCTCTGAGACTGCTTGTGGGCACCAGCAGTTCCTTTCTCATCACTAACCATCCTTTTTCCTTCATTCTTGGGTTGCTTGTTTGCCCCATCAACCATTCTTTTTCCAACCTTCTTGGCTTGTGCTTTCTGTCTCAACATAGCCAAAGCTTGTTGCCTACGTTCCTCCTCAGATTCAGGCATGGAGCCTAACTTTTTCCAAACCTAGCAGTCTCTTTCTCAGCAGCCTCAGCCTTCTCTTGTGCAATCAATTTCTCATCTTTCCTTCCCATTTGAACCTGAAAATATCAAGACTTTGACAAGATTAAGCACAAGGAAGAAAGAATACTTTGGAAAAGATAGGTGCTTGAATGAACACTTGCAAACCTAGTCTAAAACCAGCAACCTAGCAAGACTATCAAAGCAATCAAGCTCCCAAGTTCACAAAATTCAACATTTTTTTTTTATGAACAAGGGAACCTAATCTAGCCTATTTCCAAGCAAAGCATCAAGCTAGCTGAAATTGAATGCTAAACAAGCTCTAGAACATCAATTCCAATCAACCTAGACCATAATCAACCAAAAGTAAGAGCCTTTTCAAAACCCCAAATCTCATGAACCCTAATTTGTCAAAGTTCAAATTAATCTCAATTCCACCATGAAATCAACTACCCAGCATGATATATAAGCTTTCCCTAGTCTAATTTACAAGAATCTAGCAAGAAAAAACTCAAATTTCAAGTTCAAATATTTAGGGTTCATGAGGGTTACGAATTTGAACTTAGAGATACCATACCTTGCTTTGGATGAAGGATAAAGATGAAAGGGTTCAAGGAATTAGATCTAGGGAAGAAGGCCTTGATGTGGGAAAAGAAATTTGTGATTTGGTTGAGATTTGACAAAGTTATGGGAATTTATGTTCTTGGAGGCTAGAGGATTTTGATGTGAGGAAGAAGATGAAATGAGGAAAGAGAGGGTGGCTTAGGGTTTTAAAATGTTTCTGGGTCGGGTAAAAGGTTTCTGGGTCGGGTTCAGGTGGGTTTGGGTCGGAAAAGGGGAAAAACTTACCTGGGCGGTTGGTCGGCTGGGTCGTCCGCTGGTCATGGCTGGTACGCGGGTGCTGGGCTTTGGACGACCGGGTATGTCCACCGCGTATTTCCATTCGTCCCGCGGTGCTGCGTCCGGGTAACACCACCCGTCCGCCGTCCTGCTCGTTCCACCCGTGCGGTGCTGCGTCGGTGACACCACCGTGCGTCCGTGTCCGTCCTGCGTCCACCTGCGGGTGTTGCGTCCCGGGTAACACCACCCGGGTACGTCCGTCTGTTCTGATCCTTCCACACGTGCAGCTGCTTCAACCCGAGTAACACCACCCGGGTACGTCCGTCCGTCCGTCCTGCTTGTTCCACCCGTGCGGGTGTTGCGTCCCGGGTAACACCACCCAGGTACGTCCGTCTGTTCTGATCCTTCCACACGTGCGGCTGCTTCAACCCGAGTAACACCACCCGGGTACGTCCGTCCATCCTGTTCGTTCCACCCGTGCCGGTGCCGTGTCCCGAGTAACACCACCCGGGTACATTCATGCGCCCAAACCTCAAAGTCAAAATTTCACCTCTTTTTTCTCCTGATTGCTGAACCAACTCACTTCTTTTAGTGTCTCCTTCATATCATAACCTCAGTGAATTCATTCTCAAGCTCCCAACCTGGCCCCATCATCATTCAAAGGACTTATTGCTGAAAAATAAAAATCCTAATGCAATATGTACAAGGATAACCATGGGACTTCCTCCCTAGTGAGCTTGTTTAAAGTCACTAGCTTGACTTTGCTTCCTTTGAGGTTAGGCAAGTGGAGCATCAGAGAGTGGGGTTGATGTCCCATCCTCCTTTGGTATTGTGGCCATGTATTCTTTGAGTCTCTGGCCATTCACTGTGAAGTCTCCACCATCTTTGTTCCACAGCACAATGGCTCCATAAGGTCTCACTTCTTTGATCACAAATGGACCAGACAACCTTGACTTCAGCTTTCCTGGAAACAACTTCAGTCTAGAGTTGTAAAGAAGCACTTGATCTCCTGCCTTGAACTATCTCTTGAGGATGTGCCTGTCATGGAAAGCCTTAGTCTTTTCCTTGTAGATCCTTGAGTTCTCAAAGGCATCCATCCTTATCTCATCCAGTTCATTGAGTTAAAGAAGTCTCTTCTCCTTTTCACCCTTGATGTCAAAGTTTAGAAGCTTCACAGCCCACAATGCCTTGTATTCAAGCTCAACTGGCAGATGGCAAGACTTTCCATAGACAAGGTTGAAGGGAGTAGTGCCTAGGGGAGTCTTGAAGGCTGTTCTATATGCCCAAAGAGCATCATCAAGCTTGGCTGGCCAATCCTTCCTCTTGGTTCCTACAACCTTCTCCAAGATCCCCTTGATTTGCTTGTTGGAGACCTCCACTTGGACACTTGTTTGAGGATGATAGGGTGTTGCAACCTTGTGTTTCACTCCATTCTTCTTGAGAAGACCCTCAAATACTTTGTTGATGAAATGTGAGCCTCCATCACTTATGACCACTCTTGGAACTCCAAACCTTGGGAAAATAGTGCTCTTGAACATTTTAACCACCAATCTTGAATCATTTGTAGGACTTGCTATTGCTTCCACCCACTTTGATATATAGTCCACAGCCACCAAGATGTATTTGTTACCATAAGAAGAAGGGAAGGGTCCCATGAAATCAATCCCCCAAACATCAAACACTTCCACTTCAAGGATTGGGTTTTGAGGCATCTCATTCCTCTTAGTAATGTTCCCACTCCTTTGGCAAGAGTCACATCTTGAAATGAAGTCTTGTGAGTCCCTGAACATGTGTGGCCACCAAAATCCAGCTTGTAGCACCTTTGAGACAGTCTTGAATGTAGCAAAATGGCCTCCATAGGAAGATCCATGGCAATGTGAGAGGATTCCTTCAACTTCTTCTTCAGCCACCACTCTTCTATAAATCTGATCTTTGCATAGGGTGTAGAGGTATGGTTCATCCCAATAGTATCTCTTCAAGTCTTTATAGAACTTCTTCTTCTCATACCCTGCAAGCCCCAATGGTTCCTTCCCAGTGGCTAAGTAGTTAACCAAATCAGCGTACCAAGGTAAGTTGTTCTCTTCACTGCCTTAACCTCTTCAATCTTTTTCCAGTCTCAATGACTGCCACCACTGACATGATGGCCACGACATGCTCTTCTCTAAGTCCCTCATCAATAGGGATTCCACCTTCAATCCTCAACCTGGACAAGTGATCAGCAACTCCATTCTCAATCCCTGGCTTGTCTCTAATCTCCAAGTCAAACTCTTGAAGCAAAAGGATCCACCTTAGTAGTCTTGGCTTGGCATCCTTCTTTGCTAGGAGGTGTCTCAAAGCTGCATGGTCAGTATACACAATGACCTTGGAACCCACCAGGTAGCTTCTGAATTTCTCAAAGGCGAAGACAATGGCCAGCATCTCTTTCTCTGTTGTGGCATACTTCATCTGTGCATTCAGGGTTTGGCTAGTATAATAAATCACATGAGTTTTGCCATCCTTTTTCTGCCCCAGGATAGCCCCAACAGCAAAATCACTAGCATCACACATTATCTCATAGGGGAGGTCCCAATCAGGTGGCTGGACAATGGGAGCACTAACAAGATCACCTTTTATCTTCTTGAAGGCCTCAAGACAATCTTCATCAAAGCTGAAAGCGGCCTCCTTGCACAGCAACTTGGTCATGGGTCTAGCAATCTTTGAGAAGTCCTTGATGAACCTTCTATAGAACCCAGCATGGCCAAGGAAGCTCCTGATGTCTTTCACTGTCTTTGGTGGTGGCAAGCTGACCATCACCTCAATCTTAGCCTTGTCCACTTCAATACCCTTTTCTGAAATCTTGTGTCCAAGCACAATCCCCTCTTTGACCATGAAATGACACTTCTCCCAATTCAGCACTAGGTTGGTGTCTTCACATCTCTGTAGGACCCTGCACAAGTTGGACAAACAAGCAGAAAACGAAGATCTGTAGACAGAGAAATCATCCATGAATACCTCCACTATATCCTCAATGAGATCCGAGAAGATAGACATCATGCACCTTTGAAAGGTTGCTGGAGCATTACATAACCCAAATGGCATCCTTCGATAAGCAAAGGTGCCATAGGGCATGTGAATGTTGTCTTCTCTTGATCATTGGGATGTCTGAGGATTTGGAAGAACCCTGAATACCCATCAAGAAAACAATAGAAAGGGTGGTTTGCAAGCCTCTCAAGCATTTGATCAATGAATGGCAATGGAAAATGATCCTTTCTAGATGCAGAGTTGAGCTTTCTATAATCAAAACACATCCTATGGCCAGTTATGGTTCTAGTTGGTATCAATTCATCCTTGTCATTTTTAACCACAGTGATACCACCTTTCTTTGGAACTACATGCACAGAAGATACCCATTTAGAATCTGAAATAGGGTAGATAACACCAGCATCTAAGAGCTTAAGAATCTCCTTCTTTACAACATCCTTCAGGTTAGGATTCAACCTTCTTTGATGCTCTATAGAAGTCATTGATTCATCCTCTAGATGTATCCAATGCATGCACAAATAAGGTGATATCCCCTTAATATCATCTAGTGAGTATCCAATTGCCTTTCTAAACTTTTTAAGTGCATTTAAAAGTTGAGAAAGCTCAAGTTCAGTAAGTTCACTACTCACAATGACAGGATATGACTCATTAGGGCCTAGAAATGCGTACCTTACACCATGGGGAAGAGGTTTTAGCTCCACTTTTGGTGCCTTGAGCTCACTCCAATCATCTTGTTGGGTGTCCTCTTGTTGAGTGGCTGAAACAGCTTGGTGCACCTCTTTTTTGAGGTCCTAACACTGGCCTTTGTCAACAATCTTCTTGCGAGAATCCAGCATGGCTGCAATAGCATCACTCTCTTGGTTCTCAACCACTTGGACCTCTTTATCCACTGTCAAAGCATGCTGCAAAGGGTCCTCTATTGTCAACTCTCTTAGTGCCAATTCCTCAAGGAGCTCATCAGCAAGAGCTTCCATCTCCTCTATGTAAAAAACTTGGCCTTGCACAGTTGACCTCTTCATTACCTCATTGACATCAAAATGGAGAGTTTGCTCTTTCCCCAAATGAAGATCAATCTTGCCTTCCTTCACATTGATAAGGGCTCTTGCTGTGGCTAAGAATGGTCTTCCAAGGATCAAGGGGTCTCTAGCTTCTTCATCCATCTCAAGAACAACAAAATCAGTAGGAATTTCACAGTTTCCCACCATCACAGGGAGGTCTTCAAGGATACCAATGGGGAATTTGACTGAGCGGTTAGCAAGCACCAAAGAGAGTTTGCACTTCTTGTATTGGCTGAACCCAATCTTCTTGGCAACAGATAGAGGCATGAGACTGACACTAGCTCCCAAATCACATAGACATCTCTCAAACATCAAAGGACCAATGGCACAAGGTAGGGTAAAGCAGTCTGGATCCTCTAGCTTCTTAGGGATTGTCAATCTCTGGATAATGGCACTGCACTCATGAGTAAGAATCATCATGCCTTCCATTTCCTTCTTCTTGCCAGCCACAGCATCCTTCAAGAATTTGCTGGATTGAGGGACAAGCATGAAGGCATCAATGATGGGCATTGTGACTTGAACTTCACTCATTGCTTCTCAAAGAGAGCTTTGTACTTCTCCAAAAGTTGCTTCTTGAATCTTCCAGAAATAGCAGCTTAGGTTCATAGGAGGAGGAACAAAGAAGACTCTTTTGTTGGAGTGGCAACTTCATCATGCTTTAGTGCTTTTTTCTCTTCTCCAACCTTTCCTTTACCCTTAGCTTCAACAATCTTTTCTAGAATTTCCTTATCAACCTTCTCATCTACAATCACAACATCATCATCAATGTTGATGGCTAACCCCACTTAGTGTCTCACCATCCTTGGGAGAGTTCTTGGAGGTAGCTCTCTACCACTCCTTAAAGTGATTGCCTTCATTGGCTCCTTGGGGTTTTGCTCAGCCTTTCCTGGTAGTGTTCCTTGTTGGCGACTTGGCTGAGAGTTCATAGAAGCAAACTGATTCTCCAAAGCTCTAATCTAGTTGTTTAGCTCAGTATAGCTTCTATCAATCTTGGAGTGAACAGTCTTGAACTCATGGCCAATGTCTTTGGCTGGTCTAGCTTGACCTTCCAACAATTGTTTGAACATAGCTTCCATAGATGAATCTGGAGCTTTAGCTTGGGAGGAGCTACCTTGAGCTTGAGTAGACTGATTGCCATGGTTTGTAAAACCAGGAGGAGGGTTCTGCCTAGGCTGGTAGTTCCCTTGCTGAGTGTTTTGCTTGGGCTGATAGCCTCCTTGCTGGTTGTTGGGATAAGACCTTTGCTGGTAGTTGTTGTACTGAAAGTTAGGCTCCTTCGTGTACCAAGAACCATTGTTGTTGATGAAGCAAAGTTCTTCTTGCCCTTCTAACCCTTCAACTTTATTAACCTTAGGAGGAGTTTCCTGACTTGGACCACCCACAAAGTGGATCTGCTCCTGTTTGGCTTGGTTAGCAATCAGCAAGTCTATCTTCTCTTGCAAGGATTTGATTTTCTTCTTGGTCTGGTTGTCATCAACTCTGGTTGTTCTATCAGCTCTGTCATGTTCTCCACTGTAAACTGAATCACTCTTCACCATGTTGTCCACCAGCTCCTCAGCATCTTCATCAGACCTGCCTAGGAAGAAACCATTGCTTGCTGTATCCAATCTTGCTCTAAACTCAGGAAGAGCACCTCTATAGAATGTGCTCAGCAAACTCTCCTTTGAGAAGCCATGTTGTGGGTACTTAGCTTGATACCCCTTGAACCTTTCCCATGCTTCACTAAAGCTTTCCAAGTTCTTCTGCTGGAAACTAGAGATCTCATTTCTCAGCTTGGCTGTCCTTGATGTGGAGAAGAATTTCTCTAAGAAGGCCTTCTTGCAATCATCCCAAGTAGTGATGGAATCACTAGGTAGAGATTTCTCCCATTGGCGTGCCTTGTCTCCTAGAGAGAATGGAAACAACTTGAGCTTGAAGGCATCTTCGGACACACCATTGGTCTTGGACAAGCCACTATAGCTATCAAACTTGTCCAAGTGATCAAATGGGTCTTCTACAGCCAAGCCATGGTACTTGTTGTTCTCAATCACACTCAACAAGCCTGACTTGATCTCAAAGTTGTTAGCTTCCACAGCTGGTGCGCGGATGCCCATCCTATTGCCATGAATGTGAGGACGGTCATATGTGCCAATGGCTCTAGCTGGCGCTGTGGGTGTTGTTGTTGCTGGCTGTGGTCCAAGGTTGTCAGCTCCTTGACCATTGCCATCTTGAGGTTGATGCTGGTGATCATCCATCTCAAACCCCAACCTTTGAATGTGAGCCTGTTGCTCTTCTTCTCTTCTCCTTCTTGCTATTTCCCTCTCAAGTGTAGCTATCTCTTCAACAGTGGGAACCAGGTTAGTTGCACCCCTGCTTCTTGTGTTCATACACCTGAAAATCAAAGGAAGAGGCAAAAGGAGAATCAATATCACAAGAAAAGCAAAATGATTTAGTCTCAAGCAAGTGACTAAATCCCAATGTCACAATCAACTTAGAATTTGGCAACGGCGCCAATTTGATGAAAGGACTTTTCTAAGGTCCTAATCAAATGATGTAGTATATAAGATTGTCGAACCAGTCCTAAGTGACAATGAAACAGAGGGAATGCAAGTCTATGCTTAATCTAAATGCAATCATTAAAGAGGATGATGATTAAACTAAGACAATAAGTAAAATGCAACAAAAAGTAAAACTTTCTTTCTTATGAGGAGAATGAGACCCATGGGTGTAGGGAATTGATATCAAATGATTAAGATTCAATCCAAGATGCTAAATTTTTCAATCAATCTAATTCCTTATGCCTAGACAACAAAACTAAGCAAGCTCTATCCCTAGATGAATGCTCTTTTGCAATGATCACCCAAGTACACCAAATCCCTTTGGCTGTAATGATCAAAGCAAACATGGAGAATGAGTCTAATAGCACTCCTAGCCTCTTTGACAACTAATCCCTTAGGAAAAGCAAGCTAAAAGCATAGATGAGTTGGTTCAGGCATTTCATAGAACACCTTCCGGGCATGAAATGCCTATAGCTCTATGTTTGAGAGGCCAACTCAAATATAGCTTTAAGAACACCAAATCAATGCAAGGAGATGATAGATCTATCCCTAAGCACCTTGGATCTACACTTATTCACTCTCAATCACCCTAACCCATGGATCTTAGATGGATCTACTCACTAATCCACATGCTTACTCTTAAACCCATGAGAGATTCAAGCTTAAACATATAGAGAAAGAAAGGAGATGAAATAAACAATCAAGAACACAAGATGAGATGAGATAATAAATCAAAGATGAAGATTTACTCAAATGGTTTGTGTTCTTAGATAATAAATAACATGAGTCCCAAACTTGGGATAATAAGAGTATTTATAGTAGGCTTAAAAACCCTAAACACATAGAAGTAAAATGACTAAAAAGTCCTTAGAAGATTAATGGTCTAAGCCAATCATAATGCTCCAAAAGGAAGAAACTCGGATACCCTGGTCGAACAGGTTTCCACCAGGCCGGGTATGACCACCCGCGTATGAGGATGCTCGTCCGGCTTGTCCGACTGCTCGGGTTGTCCTCCCCGGGTGCTCTGAGCCGCGTGCTGTCCGTGTCCAGCAGAAAGCAGGCCGTGCGGGTGCTTCAGGCCGCGTCCTCCAAGTCGGGTGTGCAGGCCGTGCGGGCGCTTCAGGCCGCGTGTGCCAAGGCCGGGTGTCGTCTGCTCGAGTGTACTGGGGTCGAGTGGGTGTGCCGAAGGTCGGTGTGATCAGCCGTCCTGATCCTTGGCGTTCTCGATCGTCGGGTCGTCGGGTCGTCTTCCTCGGTGTGGACACTCGGGTAGGCTCGCACGCGGGTGGCGTCCAGTCGGGTGTGGACGTCCGGGTATGCTCGCATGCGGGTGGCGTCCAGTCGGGTGTGGACGTCCGGTGGGTTGGTGATCGTACGCGGGTAGCTTCATCCGGGTGCTCTAAGCCGCGTACGTGCTGTCTGTTCCCGCGGTCAGGCCGTGCGGGTAATCGAGGTCGCGTACGTCCGTCCGGGTGCTGCATCGTCCAGCATCATCCCTTCGTTCCGTGCGGGCTGGTCAGGCCGAGTGTGCTGACCCGGGTGTACTGACATGCCTTCACTCAAATAATCATAACTCCTCCAATATGGCTTCAAATGGCTTGAAACCACTCCCAATGGAAAGCTAACTCAAAATGACATGTCCCCACCAAATCTTAGCACAGAAAGACTTCTTTATGGCCATCGTCCATGTCCATCTTTCACCCTTCCTTCTTGTAACAAAGTACCCCCAAACACCTTTAAATTCTCCAAAGTACATTACAAGACCTGATAAAGACTTATGAATGCAAAATGAACCTAAATATGCCTAATGCCTAATCTAGAAGGGATAAAATGCACAAAATGGAAAGCTAAAACAATGAAAATATGCAAGACATCAATCACTCAAATTACCTTAAGGAGTGAATTAATCTCTCATATAAGAGGTTCAGATGTAGTACTTAGGGATTGAATCCACAGAGACTCTAGGAATTACAAAGTAGATTTATAGTCTTCGAAATAAAGCTAGACAAGTAGGTTTTAAGCTGTAAATGAAGTTGTGAACAAGATAGTTGTTCGGTTGGTTTGATTTGAGCCAGGTTGTTAACAGTTGGGGAAATAGCTAGGTCATGTATTATCTCAGGTATGACAAGTATGCAAGTTATTTGGGTTATTAAGGGTTTATGAATATTAATTGTTCTTGAACTCAAACTTTCGGTATAATCAATTAGATTATCTAAGTCTAGATCTTGGATCTCAACTTTTGTTTATCAATCACGAGAAAGTGTCGATCGATGATTCTATATGAATATCGATCGATACACCTTTCAAAATATCGATCGAGACAACTATTGTCGTGTTGATCGATGCTTCTTCTAGCAATCTTTACGAACGGGTTTGATAAGGTTCTCTAACTTAGTAGACCAGCTTTCGTGTGTATCTAGTTAGTTAGATCATACTAGTTTAGTTTTAGGTAATTGATCAAGCTATTACTTGTCCAAATTAATCCTAAGATCTAAGTTAAGGGTGATCAATCCTAAACATTAGCATTAAGAGCAACTAGATGAAGAACTATATTCTAAACACCCTAACGACGTTCATGTTAGCAATACATGAATCAATCTTATGAGAAACCTAAATCTAACAGTAAGACTACTCAGATATATTCATAAGAAACATGGTTATGATGGTCTGAATAATACTTAAAAAATGATAAACAAGAGAAACAATTATTAGAGTAATGAAAGCAAGGGAGTTTAAGATCTTCTCCGTTGTGAAGTTCAGACCTCTCTCTCCAATCATAACCTCTCTCTCCAAGGTAGCAAGGTTGCTTCTCTCCAAACTAGGTCTAAAAGGTCTCTAGGCAAGTCTGCCTCCAAAATGATACAAAACCCTAATAATATAGCCTAACAGGCGGCCAGTGACTAATAATGTAAATAATGGAACTTTGGGAAACTTTCGTGATTCTTCTAAATCATCATTAAACTCACGGAGTGGTTCGCTGTCGATCGACGCCAAAAGGTGACTGTCAATTGACTGTTTTCAGCAAAGCTCTCATAATAGCTCCGGAATGCTCCAAAATAGCCATTTTACTTCAAATATTACCTGAACCTGTAAAAGCTCTAAAAAGACTCCTAGTGCATATAAATGATTTCAAAAGCATGTATAAATCATGGTTAAAAGTGGATAAAATCCATGACATATCAACTCCCCCAGACTTATCCTTTTGCTTGTCCTCAAGCAAAGCATACTACAATTTATCTGGAAAGGGTTTGAAAACAACAGAGAATTGTGGGAACCGAAATTCACACCGTTGATTTTAATGAATAAAAACGGAGAAAAGCCAAGTTAACCCGACTTTCCCTGAAGGTCCGGATTCTCTGCGACAGCCAACGACAAGTGACCGAATAAATGCGGAAAAGGTTTTGTTAAGATTTGGGACTGGACCTTAAGAAAGGCTGCCTACATACCCCTTTCGAGGATCAAGTCGGACGTAGTTCAGTTTAGAAAGAATTGAACAAGAGATCGAACCGTCTGGGCGGATTCGTCCAGTATGAGCGTTTGTCATAGAAACAGGCATGTCGAAGATAATGCCTAGGGTTTCTATGTGCGGATCTCTGAAGTAAAAGAATTGCCCGATCCTTCCAAGTGGAGCGGAGATTTGCGAGCAGGAGGCGGCCAGACGTTCTAGGGCCTGCCTTGCTAGTCTAACCGCCTAAATTCTAATTTCTATCAGCTAACAGGAGCTCTCTAGGTCTCCAATCTAGGATTTTCGAATCCCCTCTCCTCTGCTCTTTCTCTCCTTAATACTCACTTCTAGGTCGGTTTGCCTTAGGATGATGGACTTCGCCTTTTGGCCCAAGTTTATCTCTTCAGGAAATATTCCATTTTCATCGATCTTCGTAATTAGCCTCGAGTTTTCCCCTATTTTTCGGTGACTCGATGTTTATCCGATGTTCAGGAAATTGGATAAACCGTCATATTCTGATTGGGCCTGAATTCTTAAAATCGTAAGTAAGTCCGTGGACTTGTCTTAAGTCGTTGAACGTTTTATACGATTTCTCGGAAAGACTATCTTTCTCGTAAAATAAACCGTATAGCCTAAAGGATCGATGTTCGAGTTAATCGATCATGTTTTACACGATATCCTCTACGAGAAATCCAACCTTTCTAATTTTTGTCGTAAACCATCGAGGATGATTCCAATCGAGTCGAATCGAGAGATGTTAATTCCGTAGCCGTGGTCGTATCAAACCCACGAGGATTGATCCAAGCAATCCAAGACGGGATCAGACCGAGCACGATGGGACCGAGACCAAGACGAGGACCGTCGATCGGCGGCGGCACCAGGCCGGCCGGCCCGGCGCCAGGGCTTTCGAGGTGCCAGGCGGCTCGTCTGCCGGCGGGCGGCTGCGTCGCACGCCCGGCGCCAGGCTTGCGCGGCGGCTCGTCCCGCCCGGCGCTACTTGCGCCAGGCGGCGTCGTCTGCCGCCGCGCCAGGCGCGGCGCCAGGCCGGCTGCATCGCGCTTGCTGCCGGCGCCAGGGGGCTTGCCGCCAGCGCCAGGCCGGCTCCATCTCGCCTGCCGCCGGCGCCAGGGATTTTCTGCCGCCCGTGGGTTCTCCGTAGCCCGATCCTTCCCCCGTTGACCGTTCGTGCGGGAAATCTTTGAGTTTGGAAGGATCTTTAGCCGTTGATTTCGAGATAACCGTTTTTGACCCCAACAAGACTCACACAAATCTCAAACTTAGAATCATCACCTCTCAATGTTGCAAGCGACATCTAACATTTCATATCTTCAGACGTACTTTATATACCATATCCTAGCTTAGCAACCAAGTTCATCTAGCCATCAACCTAGCTAATCCTGTCTGACTCACCCCTCTACTAACCTCATTTCTTTGCATAAAATAAAAGTGTAGGCTTTACCTTGGGATTATCGATCAAGGGACACATGGATTCTCACTCAAACAAGTATCTTGACTAACAGATAGCCTTCCTTGATCCCTTCCTTCCCTCTTTCTTTCTTCCCTGAATATTTTTTTTTCTTTATTTTTCTTACTACAGTGCCAATGAACAATTTTGTTCATCTTATTGATTCTTTCTTTTGACAAAGTGTAAGCGAATAATGGGGTACAGGTAATTTACCTATCCCTCGCTTCCAACAATGTGAAATCATTCCTTTCTGAATTAGAATACTGGGTCATAGGAGACACTTCTACCCCTCTGTATCTTCCAGGAAATCATCTCAATCTTTTCTCTTAAAGATGCTTGAAGAGAGAGAGAGAAGGGAACCAGAAACACAAGCTTTTACCTTTTAGACTCGCAGGAGGACCCGATCCATTGTATACCAAGCCTCTAGACAAACAATAATAGTCAAATTAGGTTGGAGGTCAGCTTTGGTTCCTTCAAACATTCTTAGCAAGTGTGGTCATAGTTGACAGGAGATCCACTTTGGTATTTAGTACATTCTGGAGTCAACAAATCAAAGAATGGTGCTAAAGAGTGGTTAGATAACAAGTAGAAATTTGAAGAGGTTCATCATCCCCTTCATGGCTCAATAAAACTTATTTTTTTATATATAAAGCTTAAAATAAAACACTGTCTCTAGTGTTATTTGGACTAAGATTGGTTTATAAAATAAATCATAAGTAATAGATATAAGATAGAAAATGAGAAGAAACGTTTCGTACCTTTCTGTCTCGACCATCGATTGCTACCGTGACCTTGGCGTCGATTGATGATAGGACTTTTCTAAGGTCCTAATCAAATGTTGTAGAATAAAAGATGTCAATCCAATTCTAAGTGATTCTAAGGCAAAGGGAATGCAAGTTCATGCTTAATCTAAGTGCAATCAAGATGAGAGGATGATTATGAAACTAAGACAATATTAAAAATGCAATAAAAGATTGAACTTTCTTTCTCAATGAGGCAAGGGGGTTTTTGGGACAAGGGAACTGACTTTGGGTGATCAAGATTCAATCCAAGATGCTAACTTTTCAATCAATCTAATTCCTTATGCCTAGACAACAAAACTAAGCAAGCTCTATCCCTAGATGAATGCTCTTTTGCAATGATCACCCAAGTACACCAAATCCCTTTGGCTGTATTAATCAAAGCAAACATGGAGAAAGAGTTTAATAGCAATCCTAGCTCCTTTGAAAACTAATCCCTTAGGCAAAGCAAGCTAAAAGCATAGATGAGTTGGTTCAGGCATTTCATAGAACACCGTCCGGGCATGAAATGCCTATAGCTCTATGTTTGAGAGGCCAACTCAAATATAGCTTGAAGAACACCAAATCAATGCAAGGAAAGGATAGATCTAACACTAAGCACCTTGGATCTACACTTAATCACCCTTAGCCTCCCAAGCCCATGAACCCTTGATAGATCTACTCACTAATAGCCATGGAAAACCTCAAAATCAATGATGATTCAAGGCTAAAAATGATTAGAGAAGAAGATAATCTATTAAACACGAAAGAAATGAGATAAAAAGGATCAAAGATCCAAACTTTCTTCAAGATCTTATTATGTTTTTGAGAGAAAAGAAGTTAGATCTCTTAATGAGATTACAAGAGTATATATAGGAGGCTTGAAAGCCCTTAGAAACATTATTAAAATTACTAAAATGCCCATGAGGTTATTAAGTCTTCAGCCAATCAAA
This sequence comes from Brassica nigra, assembly GCA_016432835.1. NCBI lineage: Eukaryota > Viridiplantae > Streptophyta > Magnoliopsida > Brassicales > Brassicaceae > Brassica > Brassica nigra. Next base: position 19,696,617 of record CM028246.1, read on the forward strand.
ATGAAGCTCAAAATTCGGTCAGGGGAGACTCAGCACCATCCAATCCGGTCTGGCCACCCCGGCCTGTCCAGTTCTGGCCGTGTCCCAGCCGGCCGGCTGCTTGCACCCGGACGTTTCTACCCGGCCGGCTTCTTCCTGCTCGTGTGTTTCTTCTCCCGACCGGGGTCATCCAACCGGTCTGTGCTTCCCGGTCCAGTGCATGCTCTTGTGCTCTGTCCAGTCAGTCCGGGTTATGCTCCCCGGTTCTTCCTCCCCGGCCGTCCGGACGCCTTGATCCGTCTCTTCCCGTCCGGCTTCACTAACCCGGACTTGTCTACCCGGTCTGGACACCTCCAGCACAAGCCAAACGACCGGGTACCTGTCCCAGGCTCAGTCATCCCGGACTGGACCACTTCCATCCATCTGTCCTTTTCCCGGCCGGCTGTCTCTACCCGGCTGTCTCTACCCGGCCATCCTGACATGCTTCAAGTGAATTGATCATAACTTCTCCAATACAGGTCCAAATGACTTGAAACCACTTCCATTGGAAAGCTAACTCAATTTTATGTGTCTCAACAAAATCTTAGCAGCAGGAGACATCTCTAAGACCTCTGTCCATTCTCATCTTTGTCTTGACCAGATCATGGTTTGACTTCTCTTTTCATGGACAAACATGATACTTCATCTCTTTTGGGGCCATAAGTCTTCCAAACACCTCAAATCACACCAAAGCATACTCTAACACCTGATAGGGACAAATGAATGCAAAATGGACCTAAACATGCCTAATGCCTAACTTATATGATCAAAATGCGTAAGATATGGATGCTAAAAACATGTAAATATGCAAGATATCAACTCCCCCACACTAGACCTTTACTTGTCCTCGAGTAATCTTTTCAAAACACAAGGAGGAGAGACATAAAGATGGAAGCAAAGCCAAAAGAAACACTCATATCACTCAACTTGACATCCTAAAGAAACATAGCAAATAGCATGAGCAAAACTTCCTGTTATGCTCTAGCTTCACAAGGCCTATCAATGACTCTTATGCCTCTACACAAGATGCAATGCTTATAAACCAACAAGTTCTCTTAACCAGCCCTCACATTAATTCACACACACACACACAAGGTGAAGTCTCACATATGGGCACATGATCTCAATCATTTGGCTAGGTGATCAAATGGTCTAATATGGATGATAATGGGGTTTCAATGCATCATTTCAAGGTGGCAATCACTCAAAATCAAGGAGCTTGATCATTATGCAAAATTTATCTAAGACTAGGAGCAATTCATGCATACATGGATCCATCCTCATCATTCTACCCAATTCCTAAGTGATTACAAGATCTACCCCCCTTTATTCATCCCATAACCCAAAATGAAAACATTCTCACATCACTCACCCAATGAACAACTTTCTTTCATTTGAAATTCAACCACTAAGGACCTCTAATCACTTCACTAAGCTCTAACTCTTTAAGTTTTTCCTTCCCCACTATCTTATTGAATCTTTATTTTTTCTTTTTCTTTCTCTTTTTCTTTTCTTTTTTTTTTTTTTTTTTTTTAACATGAAGGGGAAGGTCAAAACATTACACAAGAGCTTTTCATTTTCATTTCTAGGTCCTTAGGTTTTTCCTTTCTCACAACTTTCTTTGTTCATCAATCTCAACATTATCATATCCAAACCCAAAATGTAAACCATTAGGGAACAAAAACTTCACTCACCATCCTAGAAGCTAGCTCAAATGATGACCCTATGCTAGCAAGAGATGAGAACAAATCCATGTCGCTCCCAATACTCTCAAGATTTTTCACATGACAAGCTATCAAAAGAGGCCTCACTTAAGCAAATCAATGTAGGCTTCAAAGAATGAATAGGGTTCAAGGGTAAGGAGTGCCATTTGGGTTAACAAAGGGTGGTACAATGGAGAAAGATAACCCAAATGTGTATGAGATCCATGACTAAGTATGCAAATGCCCACATGCAAGAGAAATTAAGTTCATTCAAGTCTAAGTTCAGGATGGAGCTGGTCTTAAGAACAATGCCAATATCAAGCAAGCAAGCAAGTTTCAAGAAGGGTTTTCAAGGCTCAAAGCATGCAAGCCTTTCAAAAGATGCTTAAGCTACTTGATATGTTTAACTAGGGTGCCAAATTCAGTGCAACAAGTGTTCTTTACAAGGCAATGCTCCATGTGCAAGTGAATGCAACCTATATGCTCTAGACTCAATCTTAAGGATGCAAGTGATGCAATCTACATGATTCAAAAATTCAAATTTTTTTTTATGCAAATATGAATGAACAATGCAATGCATGAGACTCAGAATCACAAAGAAAACATGATCAAATACTTGGTACCTCCCCCACACTTAAATCACACAGTCTCTGTGTGAGTAAGAGAGAAAGAGATATCCCAACAAGACAAAAACAAATGTATATACAAGAAGGATTGGAGTGATACCTAGGAAGGGTGTTTGGGTGTGGTGTTTGGTGCCGGGGCTAAGAGCTGGCTTGGTTCATATAAACTAGAGGAGGCTGCTACATGGCAATCATAGGGCTCAGGTGAATAATCACCTTTCTTCTCTCCTCTAGTGCTTGGCTCAACCTGAAAACCTTGACCACTTTTATAAAAAAAAACTTAAAAGGAAAATTAAAATTTCAAAGCTATGTACAAGGATAACCATGGGACTTCCTCCCAAGTGAGCTTGTTTTGAGTCACTTAGCTTGACTACCTTGTCTCTTGAACTAGTGAGAAGGAGGATCCTTCCCACCTTCAAGTGTGATGGTGAGGACCTGAGAGAGAAGCTCTTGAAGCTTGATTGGGTCATCTTGGAGCTGAGGAGTGATGATGGCTCTAGCACTTGAGAATGGTGTGGACCTGCCCTTATGCTTGATCTTGTACTCAATGGCTCCATCCTTGAGCTTCTTTGGATGGAGAGTGAGAGTGTGTGAGAGCAAATCAAGAGGTGGAGGATGAGGCTCTTTCACTATCTTCTTCTTGCCATGAGTGGCCTTTGAGGCTCCACCCATCCCTCTCTTTTAGCACTTTCCAAGTGCTCAACACACAACTCCTTAGAACACTCTCCATCAAGACCTTCTTTCTGACCAACAACCTCTTCATCTTGGGGCTTCTCAACAGCTTGTGTATCACAAGTGATTATCGCACAATAGTCTGATTCCATTGGAGGTTGGAGAGGGTAGGAGACAGCCTTGTTGACATGCATGAGGGTGACCTTCTTGTTGGGAAAGTCAATGCAAGCTCCAACTGTTGTGAGGAAAGGAGTGCCAAGGATCAAAGGGACTCTGTCTTCAGATGCCATCTTCAAAACAGTGAGGTCAATAGGTATGGTGCAGGGTCCAATCTTCAAGGGGAAGTCCTTGATTATGCCAAGTGGGGTTGTAGAAGAAGAATCCCCAAAGGTGAGAGGAGGAGTGTCTGGTTCCATGCTTTCAATCCCAATACTCTTCACCATATCAAAGGAAATGACATTCACACTAGCACCACTATCAACAAGGGCATCATCCATAGTTAGTTTACTAAGAGAGCAAGACAAGGTGAACTTCCCTTGAGACTCAAGCTTAGGGAGGGACTTGGGAGGGATTGGTGGATCAATCTTCAGAAGTGAGATGTTCAAAAGCTCAGACACTTTAGCTTGGTGGGTGAGAATGTCTTGTATGAGCATCATTTGGACATGAGCAGCATGCATATTGGTGATCTCTGGAAGCTTGACTCCAATATCACTTAGGTCTTTTCTGAATTTGGAGACCACTTTTTTCTGAGCTTTGGTGAGGAACCTTTTAGGGAAAGGGAGCTTATCATAGGGTGATAGCTCAACCTCATTGTCTTCTTCCTTCACTTCTTTCAGCTTGGGGTTAGCACTCCTCTCAACTTGTGTCTCAACCTTAGGCTCATCAATCTTCAGAATCTTTCCTTGAACCTTCTTATCAGCTCTCTTCACAACTCTAGCTTAAGCTGTGGCCACAACCAGTCTCTTATCATTTTCAATCTGATGTCCAAGCACTAGCCTCTCAATCTCATCAACATCATTTTTATGATCACTCAACTTAATCCTTGAAGAAGTGGAGAGGATAACATTGCAAGTCTCCTTAGGGTTCTTCTCTGGTTTTCCTGGTAGAGATCCCATTGGGCTCTTGGAGGATGAAGACATAGAAGCAACCTGGCTCTCCAAAGCTTTGAGATGAGAGGCAAGTTGCATGTACTTGTTGTTGAGGTCAGAATAGGTGCCATCAATCTTAGCATGGATGTTCTTGAACTCATCACCAATGTTCTTAGCATTTCTTTCTTGAGCTTCTAAGAGTTGCTTGAACATGGACTCCAAATTTGAACTTGGAGCCTGAGCTGGAGAAGAGCTTCCTTGGGGCTGAGTAGGCTGGTTTGCTTGGTAACCTCCATGTTGATTGTTGTAGTAAGGTCTTTGCTGGTAGTTGTTTTGGTATTGGAAATTGGGCTCTTTCCTATACCATGTGCCATAAGCATTGATGAAGCAAAGCTCCTCTTGACCTTCTACACCATGAACTTCAGTAGTCCTAGCAGGCAGTTTCTGTTGCTGGTTCCCAATGGAGTTAAGCTGCTCTTGCTTAGCCTTCTCTACAAGAAGCTTGTCCAACTTTTCTTGGAGAGATTTCAGGGTCTTTCTTGTGTGCGGATCATCTTCATCAGTGCCTCTGTTGGCCCTATCATGCTCCTCACTGTAGACTGAGTCACTCCTGGCCATGTTCTCCACCAGCTCCTCAGCATCCTGCTCAGTTCTGCCCAAGAAGAACCCATTTCTGGCTGTGTCCAATCTGCTCCTGAACTCTGGTAGAGCACCTCTGTAGAAGGTACTAAGCAAACTCTCCTTGGTGAAGCCATGATGTGGGAATTGAGACCAATAGCCCTTGAACCTCTCCCATGTTTCACTAAAGCTCTCAAGGTTCTTCTGCTGAAAGCTAGAGATCTCATTTCTGATCTTGGCTGTTCTTGAGGTAGAGAAGATTTCTCTAGGAATGCCCTCTTGCACTCATTCCAAGTTGTGATAGAGTCACTTGGAAGAGCCTTCTCCCATAGATGTGCCTTGTCTCCCAAAGAGAAGGGAAACAACCTCAGCTTGAAAGCATCTTCAGAGACTCCATTAATCTTGGACAAGCTACAGTAGTTATCAAATGTGTCCAAGTGATCAAGGGATCCTCCACAGCAAGGCCATGAAACTTGTTGTTCTCAATCAAATGAAGCAGCCCTGATTTGATCTCAAAGTTGTTGTTCTCCACAGCTGGTGCCCTTATCCCCAACCTATGACCATGAATGTGTGGTTGATCATAGGCTCCAATGGCTCTAGCTTGGCGCTGTGGCTGTTGTGGCTGGCTGTGGTCTTATGTTGTCAGCTCTTGGACCATTTCCCCTAGGGCATTACCATCTTGAGGCAGATTCTCCATCTCAAACCCCAACCTATGAAGATGAGCCTGTTGCTCTACTTCTCTTCTTTGTCTAGCTATCTCCCTCTCAAGTGCAGCAATCTCTTCAACAGTAGGAACCAAGTTGGATACCCCTCTGCTTCTTGTGATCATACACCTGAAAGTCAAAGATAGAAGAGGCAAGAACCAATATCACAAGATAAAATAAAAATAAAAATGACTTAGTCTCAAGCAAATAACTAAATCCCAATGTCAAAATCAACTTAGAACTTGGCAACGACGCCAATTTAATGATAGGACTTTTCTAAGGTCCTAATCAAATGTTGTAGAATAAAAGATGTCAATCCAATTCTAAGTGATTCTAAGGCAAAGGGAATGCAAGTTCAGGCTTAATCTAAGTGCAATCAAGATGAGAGGATGATTATGAAACTAAGACAATATTAAAATGCAATAAAATATTGAACTTTCTTTCTCAATCAGGCAAGGGGGGTTCTTGGGACAAGGGGAACTGACTTTGGGTGATCAAGATTCAATCCAAGATGCTAACTTTTCAATCAGTCTAATTCCTTATGCCTAGACAAAAAAACTAAGCAAGCTCTATCCCTAGATGAATGCTCTTTTGCAATGATCACCCAAGTACACCAAATCCCTTTGGCTGTAATGATCAAAGCAAACATGGAGAAAGAGTCTAATAGCAATCCTAGCTCCTTTGACAACTAATCCCTTAGGCAAAGCAAGCTAAAAGCATAGATGAGTTGGTTCATGCATTTCATAGAACACCTTCCGGACATGAAATGCCTATAGCTCTATGTTTGAGAGGCCAACTCAAATATAGCTTGAAGAACACCAAATCAATGCAAGGAAAGGATAGATCTAACACTAAGCACCTTGGATCTACACTTATTCACCCTTAGTCTCAAGCCCATGAACCCTAGATAGATCTACTCACTAATAGCCATGGAAAACCTCAAAATCAATGATGATTCAAGGCTAAACATGATTAGAGAAGAAGATAATCTATTAAACACAAAAGAAATGAGATAAAAAGGATCAAAGATCCAAACTTTCTTCAAGATCTTATTATGTTTTGAGAGAAAAGAAGTTAGATCTCTTAATGAGATTACAAGAGTATATATAGGAGGCTTGAAAGCCCTTAGAAACATTATTAAAATTACTAAAATGCCCATGAGGTTATTAAGTCTTCAGCCAATCAAAATGAAGCTCAAAATTCGGTCAGGGGAGACTCAGCACCATCCAACCCGGTCTGGCCACCCCGGCCTGTCTAGTTCTGGCCGTGTCCTAGCCGGCCGTCTGCTTGCACCCGGACGTTTCTACCCGGCCGGCTTCTTCCTGCTCGTGTGTTTCTTCTCCGACCGGTCATCCAACGGTCTGTGCTCCCCGGTCCAGTGCATGCTCTTGTGCTCTGTCCAGTCAGTCCGGGTTATGCTCCCGGTTCTTCCTCCCGGCCGTCCGGACGCCTGGATCCGTCTCTTCCGTCCGGCTTCACTAACCGGACTTGTCTACCCGGTCTGGTCACCTCCAGCACAAGCCAAACGACCGGTACCTGTCCCAGGCTCAGTCATCCCGGACTGGACCACTTCCATCCATCTGTCCTTTTCCCGGCCGGCTGTCTCTACCCGGCTGTCTCTACCCGGCCATCCTGACATGCTTCAAGTGAATTGATCATAACTTCTCCAATACAGGTCCAAATGACTTGAAACCACTTCCATTGGAAAGATAACTCAATTTTCTGTGTCTCCACAAAATCTTAGCAGCAGGAGACATCTCTAAGACCTCTGTCCATGCTCATCTTTGTCTTGACCAGATCATGGTTTGACTTCTCTTTTCATGGCCAAACATGATACTTCATCTCTTTTGGGGCCATAAGTCTTCCAAACACCTCAAATCACACCAAAGCATACTCCAACACCTGATAAGGACAAATGAATGCAAAATGGACCTAAACATGCCTAATGCCTAACTTATATGATCAAAATGCATAAGATATGGATGCTAAAAACATGTAAATATGCAAGATATCATCGATCAATGACAATTTGACAGAAAATTTCTGCATCTAAACTAGCGTGTCAATGGTGTCTAACTCATCACATATGAGTCAATCTGTCATCGAGGTTAGCTTTCTTAGAAAATTCAAACACACGTCAAGATCAGAAAATAAATAGTCTCAAGCCATAGCATGCATATAAATAAAATAAGTACAAGTATAAATCCAACATGTATGAAAAACCAAAATAAAAACATAAGTAGCAAGAGATAAGGGATAGAAATGTGAGGACTAGTCCTCGTCGGTGGCATCATCAATGCCGTCCTCTGAACCTTACCGTCACAGGCGTGAGGGTGCTGCTACTGTCGGTGCTCTGGCCTGCACACTCCCTCTGCTCATGCAGCGACATCTTGACACTCTGGCCAAGATGGCCTGAAGAGCATCCACTTCGACGCGCTGGAAGTCACCGTGGTCGTGCATCGGAATGTCTGGTATGATCGGGAAGTCAGGGAGAGGCGCCTCCTGTCATGCGTGAGGAGCTCTGGCAACCTGGGGTGCAGCACGCTGGCGAGGCATGTTGGCTGGGTTACGTAGGAGTAGCGGGTCTGGATGGAACTCGATTTGTGCGACCTCCATATCGAAGTCTGTAGCTGACCTCTGAGGAAGCTGCAACAATTGTGTACCTCCTCCATACCTGAAGCTCCAGAAGCAGCCGACCTTCAGCCACCCAGTGCTCGTAAGGTGTGCAGTATCCATGTAGAGGCGCTGTCCGACGACTCTGGCATCCCGTAGAGGTATCCCGAGGTACCTAAAGATTGGTGTAAGCAGACTCCCCACTGTCTCCTTCTTCGACCCCGTCCCCTGGAATGGCTTCTTCTTTAGCCTGACCAAGTGCTCAGTGTAGATAGCCCCAAGGTTAGGCCACTGGTCATCTGCTGGCCCCCGCACCTCTGCCATGTTAGCCAGGCTCTTGACCGAGAGGTAAAGCAATGTGAGCTCCTGCACCCGAACCTTGTTTGGCTCCATCTTGAACAACAGTGTGTTGGCAAGCACCTTGATGAAGTAGCATAGAGTCAGGTGGCAGATGTCAGTCTGAGTGGCCGTGCCATAGTCGAAGAAACCAGCAGCTATGTGTCCCCAGAACTGTGCGTGACCAGGGAAAGGAGGGGTGGTGGTGCATGCACGATCGAGGTTTTCAAACCCGTAGATCTCGCAGAGCGTAGGAAGAGGAATCTTGTTTCTGATGCCGCGAATGAAGAAGGTCAGAGTGCCCTCGCTAGCTCTCCTCACTACGTCGTTCACGTAGTAGACCTGCACGGTAGCCATGAACTGTCTGACCAGCTCGGGGTAGAGGTCGTATGAGTGGGTGAACATAGTATCCTGATAGACCTTATATTTGACCCGATTTTACCCCTGATATCTGAGAGTTTTAGGATATATCTAGTATGTTTTGGAGTCTATTTAGCATATTTTCAGGTTCAGGAGCATTTTAAAGAAAGATGATGTTTTAGGAGCATTTTGGAGCATCTTAGAGATATCACCCGAGGAGGCCATATCGACCCCGTCAGGGTCGACACGGAGAGAGATGCATCGATCGATACACATCCTGTGTAATCGATCGATATTCAAGCCGCGGAAGCCCATTTTGATCACAGCCGACTTGAAGCCCAAGCAATCACCTATTTACCAGAATGCTCCTGACGAGTTTTAACAAAATTATTCCTAAGTATTTAAGTATTGCCTAAGTGTTTTGGCAAAGATATAGTTTTTACAGAGCCTTTCTTTCAGCTTTTCTTAGTCTCTTCTACCTTTCTTAGTTCTTTGTTTTGTGAGAGAGAGAGTTACATATATTGAGAGCGTTCTTGAACACCTTTATTTCTATTCTATTCTATCTATGCATTTTATTATTATTGTTATGATGTTCTACTCAGCCCTGTGTGAGTAAACACCTTTGTTGGATTTAGGATTCAAATAGGTTGAGGGATTAGCCCCAAATATGAATACTTGAGCATGTGATATTCATCTTAGAAGATCATTCTTAATGCTTGTGTAGGAGGAGCTAACCTATACATGAATACAAAGATAACATCCTTGGATCTATCTTCTCTGAGCTAAGAATTCTGCTGGGAACAAGCGACAGCTGACTTGGCAAATTCTCTAGTGAACTGTATTCAACCACACGCTTAAAGCTCGCTAGTATCGTATCGATCGATACTCCTATAGAGTCATCGATCGATATACGAGAGGCATCAGCGATCGATACGTGCATTGGCAGGTCGATCGACGCCTTTTGGTGAATACTCAATGGAGATTCATCAATTCTAGTGTAAGATAGTCGGCGACGACAATCGGGCTATTGCTTCGTTGGGTTCTTTAATATCGTGCAAGCATCTCATATAAGCATTCATACTATTATAATCCTGATAACCTGAATAGTAATCCTAGATCTAACAGCTTCACCATCTTAGTTAACACCCAAATCAATCACTTGAGTAATTGTCTTGCTCACCAGCTTTAAGTTACTTGCAATTTACTGCTTTCAAATCTTTGACCTAGCTTACTTATAATAAGATCTATTGTGTTCCATCGCTCCCTGTGGATTCGATCCCTAAGTACTACAACTTGACCTCTTTTGATGAGAGTAAGGTTTCTCTAGGGTAATTTGAGCATCGTATCAAATTTGGCGCTGTTGCCGGGGAGCCTTGATCGCCATTAGATTTTATTTAAGTCTAGGTTTTTCTTTTTACTACTTGTTACTGATAAATGTTTCTTTTCTTTTCAGGTGCATGCCCAGCATAACCCGAAGCAAGAAGAACAAGAAACTTTTGTCTACTGATCCAGCTGCTTTGGAACGTTCAATCCGCAAACAGAACCGTTCCGCATCGATCGATACACCAGTTTGTGCATCGACCGATATTCACTCACATCCGTCTTCCGAGTTTCAGACACCGCCGACCGATAACAGTTCATCAATATCGACCGATCTTGTTCATCTGACATCGACCGATAACCGTCCTTCCACATCGACCGATACTTCTCAGTACCCGTCTACCTTTCACCCGATATCGACCGATATCGCAAGTCGTACATCGATCGATACCGAATCACCAAGCATGGTCGCGACACTGATACTTAGGGAAGATAACGATGGTAACCTGCGTGACCAAGAAGGTCACCTGCGTAATGCAGCAGGTCAAAGAATCAATGATCAAAGGGCTGCAATCCCTGATCCAGAAGCTGAAGCTGCTGCAGCAACTGCTCGAGCTGCAGAAGAAGCCAACAGAAACAAATCACTGGCTGACTACAACCGTCCAGACCAATTCTATGCCAACAGATCTGCTATCCGTCCTCCAGACATACAGAGGGCTGACTATGAGGTGAAGCCTCAATATTACACACTTGTAGGACAGACACCCTTCCAATGAGCATCCTATGGACCATCTAGAGAGGTACGAGGATCTCATATCTGCTATCAAAGCCAATGGAGTCCCAGCTGACTACCTACTTTGCAAGCTTTTCAAGTATTCTCTCACTGGAGAAGCTTTGCAATGGCTTAAGCAACTACCACCAGGATCTCTTACATCTTGGGATGACATCAAGAATGCTTTCTTGATTAATTTCTTTGATGAGGCACGCGCAGAGGAGCTAAGAAGCAAGATTGCTACATTTATGCAGAAGCCTGCAGAACCTTTCAGACATTGTTGGGTTCGTTTCAAGTCCTACCAAAGAGATTGTCCACACCATGGATTCAATGAAGTGCAGCTGCTCAGCACTTTCTTCAGAGGTTTAGACCTAACCTACCAGACCGCACTAGACACAGCTAGTGAAGGAAACTTTAGCACCAGGAATCCAGAGGAGGCTGTGAGACTTATTGAGAACTTGGAAACTAGCAATAGCACCAACAACACTTATTATGAGAGAAGGAGACTAGCTAATGCTCTTGGGAAATAGCAGCTAGAGGATATGAAAGCTAAGCTAGACAGTGTTCACAAGCTTCTAAGGAAGCAGGTCAGCTTTGCAGAAGATGTAGAAGTGATATCACTCAAATTACCCTTAGGAGGGACTTTACTCTCTCAAATAAGAGGTTCAGTTGTAGCACTCAGGGATCGAATCCACATAGACTCTAGGATTACACAATAGATTGTTTAGTCTTCGAAATAAAGCTAGAAAAACAAGTTTAAAGCAGTAAATAGAGGGTAAGCAAATAATTGCTTGATTGAATGGTTTAGGTTTTAAGCAAGAGGAAGAATAGCTAGATTTAGGTTATTTCTCAGGTGTAACTAGCATGCAGGGTATCTGGGGTTTTTAATATTCATAGTTCTGAACTCAAACCTTAAGGTTAAATCAATGATTGATTGTCTTCATCTAGATCTTAAGTCATCAACTATCGTTCGATGAGTATAAGAAAGTGTCGAGCAATTATTCTAAATGAGTATCGATCAAAACACCTTTTGCAATATCGTTCGTCAAGCGTATTGCTTATCGATCGATATTGTTTCTAGTGAGCTTTAAGATCGGATTTGAAATGGTTCTCCAATCTTACAAAGAGGCCACTTTCTTGCTCTCTAGGTAAAGTTGGAACATACCAGCTTTGGTTTTCAGGGATTTGTTAAGTTTTCACTTATCCAAATTAATCCTAAGATCTAAGGCAAGGGTGATCAATCCTATACTTAACATTACGAACAACAAGATGAAGAACTATATTTTAAACACCCTAGCATTGAATTAATTGCAATGCATGGTTAACCTTAATGAGAAACCTAAATCTAACAAGAGAAACTACTCAAACATATTCATGAGAGACAAAATCATGATGGTTTAAATAATACTTTAAAATAGAATAATAAGAGAAACAGTAATGTGGGAACCGAAATTCACACCGTCGATTTTAATGAATAAAAACGGAGGAAAGCCAAGTTAACCCGACTTTCCCCGAAGGTCCGGATTCTCTGCGACAGCCAACGACAAGTGACCGAATAAATGCGGAAAAGGTTTTGTTAAGATTTGGGACTGGACCTTAAGAAAGGCTGCCTACGTACCCCTTTCGAGGATCAAGTCGGACGTAGTTCAGTTGAGAAAGAATTGAACAAGAGATCGAACCGCCCGGGCGGGTTCGTCTAGTATGAGCGTTTGTCATAGAAACAGGCATGTTGAAGATAACGCCCAGGGTTTCTATGTGCGGAGCTCTGAAGTAAAAGAATTGTACGATCCTTCCGAGAGGAGCGGAGATTTGCGAGCAGGAGGCGGGGCCTGACGTTCTAGGGTCTGCCTTGCTAGTCTAACCGCCTAAATTCTAAGTTTTATCAGCTAACAGGAGCTCTCTAGGTCTCCAATCTAGGATTTTTGGATCCCTTCTCCTCTGCCCTTGCTCTCCTTATATACTCACTTCTACGTCGGTTTGCCTTAGGATGATGAACTTCGCCTTTGGGACCAAGTTTATCTCTTCAGGAAATATTCCATTTTCGTCGATCTTCGTAATTATCCTCGAGTTTTCCCTATTTTTCGGTGACTTGATGTTTATCCGATGTTCGGGAAATTGGATAAACTGTCATAGTCTGATTGGGCCTGAATTCTTAAAATCGTAAGTAAGTCCGTGGACTTGTCTTAAGTCGTTGAACGTTTTATACTATTTCTCGGAAAGACTATCTTTCTCGTAAAATAAACCGTATAGCCTAAAGGATTGATGTTCGAGTTAATCGATCTTGTTTTACGATATATTCTCTACGAAATTCAACCTTTCTAATTTTGTCGTAAAACATCGAGGATGATTCCAATCGAGTCGAATCGAGAGATGTTAATTCCGTAGCCGTGATTATATCAAACCCACGAGGATTGATCCAAGCAAGCCAAGACGGGATCAGACCAAGCACGATGGGACCAAGACCGGGATGAGGACCGAGACAAGGACGAGGACCGTCGACCAGCTAGGGACCTGCCGGGCGCCAGGCCGCCGCGTCGCCGCCGGGCGCCAGGCCGGTTGCCGCTGCCCGCCGCCGGGCGCCGGCGCCAGGCCGGCTGGCCGCTGCCGCCGGGCGCCAGGGCTTGCCGCCGGCCAGGCTGCGTCGCGCTTACCGCTGGCGCCAGGGGCTTGCCGGTGCCAGGCTGGCTGTCGCGTCTGCCGCCGGCGCCAGGTTTGCCGGCGCCAGGCTGCGTCGCTACGCTGGCGCCAGGGCTTGCTGCGGCGCCAGGCGGCTTTGTCGCGTCTGCCGCCGCGCCAGGGCTTGCCGCCGCGCCAGGCCGTTGCGTCACGCCGGCGCCAGGCCGGCTGCGTACGCCGCCGCGGGCTTGCGCTTCGGCATCGGGCTCCTTCGCTACGCTGGCGCAAGGGATTCTCTGCCGCCCGTGGGTTTCTTCGTAGCCCGATCCTTCCCCCGTTGACTGTTCGTGCGGGAAATCTTTTAGTTTGGAAGGATCTTTAGCCGTTGATTTCGAGATAACCGTTTTTGACCCCAACAGTTAGCCCCCAGCTCGTAAGATCGGAGACGATTTTGCGGGCGAATGATTCGAGTTTCCTGAAAATCGAAATTTTCGGCTAAGGATCGAGACTCATGAGGTGATGGACGCCCATAGATCCTCGGAGGTTGCCGATTCTCGTGACGACTTCTTTGGTTGTCTGATGAGGATGGCCATCATGTTTGAGTCCTTGATAGATGTCCGCAAGAGGGACTTGGCTTTAGCGGGGATCGAGGGGAGTCTGAGCGAGCTCGAGTTGCTTCGGGGTAACGAGGCCCCGTCTTTGGACTCGGAGGAAGCCAGACTATCGTCCTGTAAAGGAGAGTGGGCGACCTCCGAGGGAGACTTCGATTCGATGCTTGCCGGCCTGCAGGCCGAATGCACCCTTGCGCCGACCTCCGAGGACTCAGAAGCGCGCGGGAGAGGATTGCGTGGCTGGCACGGACGAGGCGGGTAGTGGCGGTGCGACCGAGGGAGGCAACGGCGAGGCTGTCCCTATCGCGGGTGAGTTTGAGGATGAAGGTGACGCTCCTGGGAGCGTCTAGGTTTATCAATCCCTTCGGGGATTTTGTTTTATATGTGTTTCGGCCGTTAAGAGGCCATGATGTATTTACCGGGACTGGCCGTTGGTGGCTTCGAATCCCTGCCCCTTTTTGGGGCTTTGTTTGAACTTTTGCGGTCTCAATCTATGAAACGTTTTTCTATTATTTATGAACTTCAGTTTTTTCGAAGTATGAGAAAGAGGGTGTGAGTTGTCGTCTCATTCCTAGTTCCTGATGATCACCGCACCTATTTTGCTTAAAGCGAGATTTTCCGCGGTTTACCGATTTGTCTGGCGTTGGTCGAGCTACCTTTACGAAGAGCTAAACCAAAATTTGGATTTCTTGTATAGCGCTATGTTTATCCTTGTCGGATGTAAGAGAGCCTACCCTTTAAAGGCTTATTGTCTGTTTAGGGCGTTAGCGTTCGTTTGTTGTGATCAGCAACAAAGAAATGATGCCAGTTTAGAGGCATGTTACCGTTTATAGGTCTGTTTGTATGTTTTGAGTTCTAGAGACGAGGATTTCATCTGAACGTTTTGAGGAAAGAATGTCCTTCGAAGCTAGCAACGCCTCGCTGCCGAAGGTCGAGTTTTCCTTGTGCCGCATTTCGTGGTTGAAATGTTCGCGGGCTTGGAGATGTTTTGCGAATGTTCGCAGCCAGAAACTGTTGTTTCGGTTGGACGCAGGATTAAGGGGTCGCGTAAGTTTGACCCGGGAGAAGAGTCTACATTCACAGTGCTTTGAAGTGTTGGCCTTCCGGATTTGATTGTATATATTAAGGATGACTCATATAACTCTTGGAGCCTTGTCACGAGTGTTTCTTTTCATGGCGTGTTTACGGGTATAGAACTTAATCGATTGACGATAAGTTTAAATCTTCCGTTAACCATATGGTTGTTAGGACTGAGTTTTGGTATGAAGAGTTTATCGTATGATTTCGATTCTGGGTTATACGACAAATTGCTTGCGTAATAGTCACTTGGCGTTCTATGAACAAATCGTGGATTGTTGTTTTTAGCCGTTAACTGATTGGAGCGGTGGTCGCCAGTAGCTTTGGATTAACATGGAGGCTAGATTCAGCCGTATCGCCAAGGAAGTTGTTGGTAACGATCAGACCATGACCCTTATTAAGGTCATGTTAGTTTAAGATTGTCCTTAATGGGGATGCCTAATTCAGGTCCGGCATTACGAGATGAAGTTGGCCGAGGGCCAAATAGCGTTTGCCGAGATAGACATGCCAAGCATAGCGGAGTTTTCTGAGTTATGGCTGATGGCTTTTAGAAACGATCTTCCACTTTAGGTCTCAGTTATACGATGAATAGTTCGTATAAATTCTTTTTTGTTGCATGAAAATCGTTTCATTTTATCCGGGGGGAAAAAGTTTAAGGGATCGACGCAGGACACGTGCGGGTTCGCCTGCGTGATTATTTCCTGCTCGGACGTAAGTGCGGGAAGTGAAAGCAGGAGCCAGAAACCTTTTGGAGCAAAAACTGTCTATGACACTTACCCATTGGACCCATTATGTTTATTTTACGAAAGTTGCTTTGTATGAATTGACTCGACCATACAGAGGATTTTTCGTAAAAGTGATGTAAGAGGGGGTTTTTGTAAAGGTAACTGGAGAGTGTTTCTCACAAATTACTTGCGATATTTGCGACCACGGATTATGTTTTCCTCATTCACTTTTGCGTAGTGCGAGGTCGTTTTGCATGAGACCGATTGTGGGAACCGAAATTCACACAGTCAATTTCTGATAAACGATTTGTGGAGGAAAACCGAGTTAACCCGATCTTCCTTGAAGGTCCCGGATATCTGCTGGGCCACACACGATACAATCAATGGAGATTAAAGTTGTGAAAATAAAAATCGTAAGAGTTGAGCGAAAGAGATCTTATTTCTGAATTCTCGTTTGAGCGTGTACAACAAGCAAAGAAATCGGCTGTAAGAGCTGTTGAAAAGTCTGCTAGTCCGGTCGCCTAGGTCTATACTAGTTGAGTCGCAGCTCGCTAGTGAAAACAGAAAAGAATGCTAAATCGCTCTAAGTGCTAAGTGCTCTGGAAGTTTTGTGATGATTTGCTCCTCGCCCAAAGCTCTCCTTATATACTCATCTTAAGACGGTCTATCTTCTTTCGGGCTGAATCGGGCTTTTTCCATTTTCGTCCATCTTCGTGTTTATCGGGAAACTTAACATTTATCTTCGGAAAACTTGACATTTATCTTCTGGAAACTTGACATTTATCTCTTTTGTGAGGATAAGGATAAACCGTCATAGTTATCCTTCCTTTTCGGAAAATCGTAAGTGGGCCATTTTGGCCATGTCGGGCCATTTAGACGCTTTTACGGTTTTCAAAAATAGTCTTTGAAGGTTTCGCATTTCGAAGGAACCCCAATTCCTCGTATAGTCGAGATGTTTGGTGTTTAGAATAACCGTGATCGTACCATGCTCACGAAGATTGATCCAAACAAGCCAAGATGGGATCAGAACGAGCATGATTGGACCGAAACCAGGACAAGGGCCGTCGATCGGCGCTAGCTAGCCGCCAGGCAGGCGCGTGTCGCCGCGGCAGGCGGTGCCGCCGCGCCAGGCGACGGCGTGTCGCGTGCCCCGGCGCCAGGCCGCCCGCTGCGGTCCGCGGCCGCCAGGTTGCCGCTGGCGCCAGGCGCCCGCTGTGTCGCGTGCGCGCCAGGCCGGGTGCCAGAGCAGGCGCCCGCTGTCGCGTCGCCGCTGGCGCCCACGCGTCGCTGCCGCCGGCGCCAGGTTGGTGCCGCCGCGCATCGCTCATGGACGCTGTACCGGCCAGGTTGGCTTGCCCCCGTGGTTTTCCGTTGTTCAATCTTTCCGCTAGTCGCTCGCGGGAAATCTTTGAGTTTGGAAGGATCTTTAGCCGTAGATTTCGAGATAATTGTTTTGACCCAACGAGATTCCTCGAGTATCGGATCGAGATGGAATTGGATTCGTAGACTTTCCGCCTCCAAGGATTTGAATAATGAGGCTTGAACTTTAGACGCTTAAAAGATGACCTTTAAACAATCGAAGGCTTTCATGGAAGAAACATTGTAGTTTTGGACAATTCGACATGGGTTTAAGGGACCAAGATGCTGCCGTTCGAGATCTCAAAACGATAGTATAGATGGGAACCAGGACCCTTGCCGCGGCGCCAGACGGAGAACAGACGCCGCCGGGCGCCGACGGGACAGGACAAGCCCGCCGGGCGCAAGCGCCCTGTCGCCGCGTGTCGTCCCGTCCCCGGTGCCTGCTGTTGCTTGCCTTCGTTGATCCCGGGCTCACGGTCCGTTCATGCCTTCTTGTGAGTTCATCGAGTGACGACCCGCTTCTTGGTTTTGATCGCCACTTGGTTTTGTTTGAGGACTTTCGGTGACGATTTCGCCGTTGACCGATTTTGACCCCAACAGTTAGCCCCCAGCTAGCTAGGAACCGTAGTGCCTTTCGGTCCTGGCTTACGGTATAGCCGTATGGGAAGGTGTAGAGAGGTAATCGCTTTTCGAAAGTCGGGTAAATAGTGATTTTACCTCCTTTATAAGGATGGAGTAAAAATCTTATTCATTCTTACTTCACCATAATAAATTCATCTCTCTCAAGAATCCTTTCTCTATTTAAGAATAATGTCTTCAAGATCCTCAAGAGAAATTCTTCTTCCCATTCATCCTCGGATGACTCTCCTGCCCATGTGACGGTGAAGCAAGAGGAGTTAGTCGAGGAGGAAGTGAAGAATGCGATACCGAAGCCCTTGTGGGTTCGCCTCATCACTGCCAGATGTCCCTGTTCGAAGAGACTTTGAGGCAGCCTGGTGCTCCCTTCGCCGAGCCTGGTTTCACGTAAATATCTCAGGATTCTTTGAGATTTTACCAGATTCTGATTGAGTCAAATTCGGATCCCCGCCAGTAACGAGTGCGAGGAATCCTCGGAAGGTTTCTTTACATGTTACGAGGCTTTCCTTACGTATTGCGCATGTGGTTCCCGATCCCCTACCCATTGTTCGTGGCGCGTCACTTTGAACTCTCGATCAGCCAGCTCAGCGTTCCTGCCTTAGAGTTGGCTTGGCGCATTGATCTAAAGTTATGAGCTCGATCGATCTCAGTCCTGGTGATTTCGAAGGCCTTTGGAGCACTCGGAGACGGGGAGCGACGGTTACTACTCCATGCTGCCCAAGAAGGATATGGCCATAATTCAGGGACTACTTGAACCCTAAGTCGTGGCAGAACGCTTCTTCACTGTCCGAATAGATGGTGATTCTGTCGAGGAGAGCTGCCTCCATCTATTTCGCATGCATGGAACTTCAACCGAGGTAATACGATGAAAACTCGTTGTCTATTTTGTTATTTCGAAGTCGCGAAGTTTTAGTGAAAATGTTTCGCTTTGTAGAAACGGGTTGTTTCGCATTTGCATGGCGATCTTTTCGTCAAGAGGGATCTCCTTCGTCAAAGGCCGTTTTCTGGAAGTCCTTCACTCTTGAACGGATTGAGGCGCAGTAAGGATTTACCGTCCCGACTCTGTCCCGACATATGATGCCGAACCGGTTATCGAAGTCCCGACTTCGAAGTGTAAACAGAGATCTCGTAAGGGAAAGAAATCGATGGTGGGGAAGGTTCGAAGATCCTTCACCGCTGGGGAAAACCCTAGTTTTGTTCCAACGGAAAAGGCGGAGCCATCGATTTTCCACTTCCCAACAATTTCTTTGACGGCCTTCCCCGAGTTTGTTACTGACGAAGTCGCTGAGGAAGAGAAGAGGCAATGGGTTTTGCCGAGGGTTCCCAGCGGATCAATGAGGTTTTATCCTTGAATTTATGCAGGACTAAGAGTGTTTGGCAATGCGCCGACTCAAGATTCCGCAAGTCTAGGATTGCTAACTTCAAGACCAAGGAAGCTGAGCGAGAGCTCTTCGATTCGACAAGAAGTTAAGGCGAGAACGAAAAGCAAGTTGAGCTTCATGCTCGAGCTCTTGTTCGGGTGGAAAGGAGAGGAAGGAGGATGGTCGCAGCTGAGGTGGCGAGACGCGAATCGTTCACTGCTGAGTTTCAATGTTTTAAAGAAGCTCAGGAGTTTGTTGGCGATTTCCGCGAGTGCCGGGCTCGGTCGTAAACCTTTACAAGTCTCGAACCCGGATTTCTTTTTGATTCCTAGATCGCTGAGATGAAGGACTTTATGGCCGAGTGTGCTCATGCTGAGTCCTTGGTTCCTCCAGTCGAGGAAAGAGTCCGGAGACTATGGGAACCTATCGAGGTTTCGAGGATATGGTGGAGGCTGGAGCCGATGAGAACGCCGAGGGTGGTGGGAACGCAAGGCGTGAACGAGGAAGTGGACCAGCCTGCAGGTTCATTCGGGATTTCGCATCTGGATTTCTCGATGTTGACTTCCTTTGTGAATCATATGTTTTGGCCGTGGTGGCTTTTTAGAGTTTTATTCTGCGGCTGGAGGTTGCATTCTTATGTTTTGGGACTGGCGTTGGTGGTTTAGAATCCCGCCTTTGGCGGCTTTTATGAATATAAAAATTTGCGAGATTTCGCTCTTTGTTTTGATTTATACTTTCGCCAAGTGTAGAGGAAAGAATGCGAGTAGTCACTTCAGATCCTAACTCTTTTTGTCGCTTGGTCCGTATGCTACTTTCTAGCGGCGTTTTAGGTGTGCGATAAGAGACATGTTTTGGGATCTCGTATATCGATACTTTGTCTGTGAGATGTCAAGATCCAGCAAGACTGGGTTTAGGGCAAGACCTAGGCACTCTCAGCTTTAAGGCTGTGCGATGACTGATCGGCTTCGTTTTGCCTGTTAGTGATTTCTTCCTGATTCTTTTCGTTTAAAGTCCGCTAACTAGTCGCCGGCTTATATGACTTGTGTTAAAAGAATCGAGCTATCTTCGAGTTTATCCGAGATGCTAAACCAAAATTTTGGGTTTCTTGTATAGGCTATGATATCCTTGTCGGATGAAAGAGGACCTTGTAGGTCTGACTATGAGTTTGTATTTGAGTGAAACGCTTTCGAGTGTCCGTCGGGCCAATCGACGGCATAAAATGTTTTTAAGTCGCAGTGGACTATTTAGTGGATGATACGAGTTTTGTTATCTTTTCAGAAGGCGACGCCTCGCTTCTTTTCAAGATATGATTTTCGTTTTCGAAGTGTTTACGCTTTTCTTAAGTGAGCGTAAGAAATAGATATAAAGAATTTTGTTTGAAAATTTCGAAAATTTTGAGTACATGTGCGGATATTTCACGCTTTTGTGGGAGTATAGGAGTATACGTACCCACCCCTTTTGGTGAGGAGGATAGCTGAACTCGCCGGGTTTCAACGAGCTGCCTACGTACCTCTTCGAGGATCAAGCCATCTCGTAGTTCTGATAGTTGCTGCAGACGCTTTACTCCCGTCGCGGCCGTTCGATCGTGCTAGTCGGATTGGTGGTTTGTTCGGGGTCGAGCTCTGCTTACGGCGGTGGACTCAGAGGTTTTGTTGCTATCTTGAATCGTTGCCTGTTCGGATGATTCTTGATCACCTTTTTTCGAGTCTTCAGGAATGTTGTGTGATTCCTTTGCTCATTTCGGGTTGGCCGCTGGGGCGTTCCGATCTTTTTCGCAGTTTGATTTCGGCTAGGTAACAGAGTCTCGATTGTTTCTGACTACCCCAGATGACTGTGGTTCCGGTGGGAGTCGGAAATTTGATGCCGAGGTGATATGTGGATGGTACTGCCTTCATGGAGTTAATCCAAGGGGTTCCCATGATGGCATTGTAGATGGCCGGGTTGTCGACTACTGCGAACTCGACGATTTTTGTGACTTCTTTCGCCATGACCGGGAGCTTAATTCTCCCGAGGGTCATGGAAGTGACGCCCGAAAACCCAGTGGGATCTTCATCCTGTAGAGGGTGTCGCGGAAGATAACGTTGACCGTACTTCCTGTATCGACGAAGATGCGGCCGACCTCGAGATCCTGGATTACCAGGTCGATAACCAAAGGATCGCAATGAGGCTTGTCGATTCGGCTTCCTGTTCCTCGAAAGTGATCACGTGGTTAGGAATATCGCTATCCGGAAACCAGTTGGAACTTGTCTCGGCTTTTCGCCTGTAGGCTTTTATCGACGAGACTAAGTCTTGGTAGAACTGTGATCCTCCGATGATCATGTTTACCCTCTGGCGACTGTTGTTGTTCCCTTGGTCGTCCTGTTTCCTTCCGCGTTTTTCACCTGATTGATTTTCGGTCGCGGTCCTCGGAGACAGTTTTGTTGGTCTTTGGGCGTCGGAGTCAGGAGAAAGTCCTTTATACTCTGACCTTTGATAGTTCGCCGGTGAGGAGCTTTGCGCGCAGCGGCCGAGAACCTTGCAGTTTGCGTGGAGTGACCTCGGTTTCGTGGAACTCGCAGTAGGAATTATTCTTGTACTGGTTTCTGGTCCAGGTGTTTCGGAGGTCTTTCCTTGCTCGAGTTGATGGCGTATTTATGCTCGCCTTGGGCGTCTTCCCGTGATGGGCGTTCTTGCCGTTCTGAGAGGGTTTCTTTTGAGGACGTTTTCTGTGGTCGGTGCTTCTGCGATAGAAGCTTCATCTCTTCCTCCATGATGATGAAGTCCGTTGCTTTGTGGAGAGTATCCTGGATTGTCCGTGGCTTTTCCAGTAGTATCCACTTTCGAACTTTGACTTGTACCAAAGAGTTTTCCTCGGGTCGATTGCGACATTGTCGCTGATGCCTGTTACTCTGGCCATCACCAGCTTGAACCTTCGCGATGAAGTCGTGGAGCGACTCGTCCTCCTTCGAGCTAGACTCCATAGGTCCACGTCGGACGTTGCTCTGTCCATGAACATGGAGTATTGTTTGAGAAACGCCGAGGCCAGTTGGCGGAAGCTTCCGATGGAGTTCCTTTTGAGCCGGGAGAACCATTCGAAGCGCAGCTTTGAGGTGCTTCGAGAAGAGAAATGACCAGCGTCTCGTTAAGCTCGAGTTCGCTCCTACCCATTGCGATCTGGAAAGACTGCAGGTGCGCCTTAGGATCCGTAGTACCGTCATAGACCGGGATTTTGATTTTCCCTGGGTCTGAGATGCGTGTTTCCGTGATCGGCGGTGACCGGCGTTTTCGTGCTTCCTCGAAAGTCTATCGATCTCGGGCGGAACTGGTCGCCTGATGGATTTGCGATTTCACGCTTTCACTTCGACCACGGTCTTTTGAGAGATTCGCGGAGATCATGGATCTCGCTATTGCTACCGGCGTTCCTCGAGTTTGTCGGCGTTGGTCGCGATGGATCGAGCTTGATCTTCCGCGAGTTCTTCCTGTTCCATCCAGTAGAGTTCTTCCTCCTCTTCGTCATGGGCCTCGAAGGATACCGCCTGCCGGCGGACTGGCTTCGGTCCTCCTAGGGTGGATGTCAGCGTCTTCATCGAAGGATCCGATTGGTCGCTGATATCCAGATTGATGAGCTCGGCGTCGCTTTCCTTGTTTCCGTAGCGGGGTGGAAGGTTCTGTGAGGTCGTTTGCTGTCCTTTCGAGCCGTTTCCTCGGAGTGGGCTCTTTCGAGGCATCTTTTCTCGTGCTTCGGAGATCCGAAGTCGAGTCTTCTGGCGTGCCTTTGTGGATCAGCGGAAACTTGCTCCTCGCAGTTAAGGTGTCGACCTGTTTTGCGGCGAGGTTATCAGCTTGTCTGTTGTTCCGCCCGTTCCTGGGCGGTGAACAGTTCCTTCATCTGTCGGCGCCTCGGTGTTTGCATCAGCGGTGACTGTGGGCGTATCTCGGTTGGAGTCTTCTCAACGTTGGCGTCGGCGGTGTTCCGTCTAGCGTTGGCTGGTCTTTGGTGGCGTCAGTAGACATGATCGGCGTGTGCAGTTGCGAGATAGATAGATCCGTAACCCCTCTTTCTAGCGTAAACCGTAGAACGAAATTCACACCGTCAATTTCGATAAGCGATTTGTGGAGGAAAACCGAGTTAACCCGATCTTCCTTGAAGGTCCCGGATATCTGCTGGGCCACATGATACAATCAATGGAAATTAAAGTTGTGAAAATAAAAATGCGTAAGAGTTGAAAGAGATCTTATTTCTGAATTCTCGTTTGGCGTGTACAACAAGCAAAGAAATCGGCTGTAAGAGCTGTCGAAAAGTCCGCTAGTTCGGTCGCCTAGGTCTATCCTAGTTGAGTCGCAGCTCGCTAGTGAAAACAGAAAAGGATAAACCGTCATAGTTATCCTTCCTTTTCGGAAAATCGTAAGTGGGCGTTTTGGCCATGTCGGACCATTTAGGCGTTTTCGGTTTTGAAAGAATAGTCTTTGAAGGTTTGGCATTTCGAAGGAACCCCAATTCCTCGTATAGTCAAGATGTTTGGTGTTTAGAATAACCGTGATCGTGCCAAGCTCACGAAGATTGATCCAAACAAGCCAAGATGGGATCAGACCGATCATGATGGGACCAAGACCAGGACGAGGGCTGTCGATCGGCGTCAGGGCTTACGCCGCGTAGGCCGGGTTGGAGCAGCGTGCCGCTGGCGCCGGCCAGCGTGTCCGATGCCTCGGCGCCAGGCCTGGTGCCGCCCGGTAGGCCGACTTGCCGCCCGTGGGTTTTCCGTTTTCGATCTTTCCCTGTTAGTGCGTTAGATGCGGAAATCTTTGAGTTTGGAAGGATCTTTAGCCGTAGATTTCGAGATAATCGTTTTGACCAACGAGATTCCTCGAGTATCGGGATCGAGATGGACTTGGATTCGTAGACTTTCCGTCTTCAAGGGTTTGAATAATGAGGCTTGAACTTTAGGCGTTTAAAGATGAACTTTTAAACAATCGAAGGCTTTGCGGAAGAAACATTGTAGTTTTCGGACAATCGGACATGGGTTTAAGGGACCAAGATGCTGCCGTTGCCGAGATCTCGAGGCGATTGCATAGATGGGAACCAGGACCCTTGCCGCGGGGAAGACGGGAGGCGACAGGCCCGCCCGGCGCGACGGACAGGACAAGCCTGCGCCCGGCGCCCCTACGCCGGTGCCAGGCGCCTGCCGCCGGTGCCAGTGGCGTGTGTGGCCTGCGCCCGGCGTCCTGCCGCCCGTGCGTGTCCTCGTCGCCCGGTGCCTGCTGTTGCTTGCCTTCGTTGATCCCGGGCTGCGGTCCGTTCATGCCTTCTTGTGAGTTCATCGGTGGCGACCCGTTTCTTGGTTTTGATCGTCGCCGTTTTCTTCGAGGACTTTCGGTGACGATTTTGTCGTTGACGATTTTGACCCCAACACCGATCATGTTTTTCCATAGGCTGTTTTGTTTAAAATATTCTTGTTTCCGCGGATTGCGGGAGATGTTTCCGCCATGATTTCGACCTTTGAAAGCTGCTTGAATTACTCACGTAGTTTTACGAAGGTTATTTCGTTATTTTCGTAGTTCACCGTCGTGCAATTAGTCTGACATTGGTACACGTTTCTAGTCGCGAGTTTGCGGCGAGAGCGGCGTAGAGTTTTCAAGACTATGTTTGTAGCGGTTGGGCTATGCCGCTAGCGTTTTTTAGACGAATCTTATTGCTGCGAGAGTTTGCTTTGTCAAAAGCGTTGTCTTGATGCTGAAGCAAAAAGTTTTCGAAGATGGGATTATACGGGTATAGTATACGTACCTACTTTCCTTTTCTTTTTACGACAGAAAACGGTTAGCCGTTCTTCCGAAGGCTTTTGTACGTTTTTTCTTTCTTTTAGGAAGCGGGACGAGTATGCTTTTAGAACGCGTGGCGATCATTTCTCGGTTTTTCGAGAGACTAGATCGGTTTGCATGTTCTGCCCGGACAATCAAGGAACGATGGAACAAGACTGGAAATTTGCCTAAGACTTAGCTTGCTAGACTATCCACCTAGCTCCTAAGTTCCCTAAATTCTACGGCAGTTTTCAAGACGTTTTTTTTCCTGTCGTACGAAGAATTAAAACCTTTACAAAATTTTATAAGTCGGACATACCTTAGTCTCATCGATGATTCGAGATTGCCCCTTCTTCCTCCTTCTTCTTCTTTTGTCTTCTGAACTGTGTTTCACCTTCCGTAGTGATAGTTTTTACGAGAAGGAATGTGTATTCCATCGAAGATTTTCTTAGGCGTTTTGGAATGGCCACTTTCGATTCTACGTCAAAGGACTTTGAAAAGTCTGATACTGAAGATTCCTCTTCTACAACCCCACTTGGCATAATCAAGGACTTCCCCTTGAAGATTGGATCCTGCACCATACCTATTGACCTCACTGTTTTGAAGATGGCATCTGAAGAGAGAGTCCCTTTGATCCTTGGCACTCCTTTCCTCACAACAGTTGGAGCTTGCATTGACTTTCCCAACAAAAAGGTCACCCTCATGCATGTCAACAAAGCTGTCTCCTATCCTCTCCAACCTCCAATGGAATCAGACTATTGTGGGACAATCACTTGTGATGCACAAGCTGTTGAGAAGCCCCACGATGAGGAGGTTGTTGGTAAGAAAGAAGGTCTTGATGGAGAGTATTCAAAGAGTTGTGTGATGAGCACTTGGAAAGTGCTAAAACAGAGGGATGAGTGGAGTCTCAAAGGCCACTCATGGCAAGAAGAAGATGGTGAAAGAGCCTCATCCTCCACCTCTTGATTTTCTCCCACACACTCTCACTCTCCATCCAAAGAATCTCAAGGATGGAGTCATTGAGTACAAGATCGAGCACAAGGGCAGATCCACACCATTCTCAAGTGCTAGAGCCATCATCACTCCTCAGCTCCAAGATGACCCAATCAAGCTTCAAGAGCTTCTCTCTCAGGTCCTCACCATCACTCTTGAAGGTGGGAAGGATCCTCCTTCTCACTAGTCCAAGAGAAAAGGTAGTCAAGCTAGTGACTCAAAACAAGCTCACTTGGGAGGAAGTTCCATGGTTATCCTTGTATATAGCTTTGCTATTTCAAATTTCCTTTTTAGTTTTTAATAAAAGTGGTCAAGATTTTCTGGTTGAGCCAAGCACTAGAGGAGAGAAGAATGGTGGTGAACCACTTGAGCCCCATGATCCATGTAGCAGCCTCCTCTAGTTGCTATGAACCAAGCCAGCTTCTAGTCATGACACAAGCACCATGCCCAAATATCCTTGTGTGGTATCACTCCAACCCTTCTTGTATATACATTTGCTTGTGCCTTGTTGAGGTATCTCTTACTCTCTTACTCACACAGGAAACTGTGGGATTTAAGTGTGGGGGAGATACCGGATATTTGATCATGTTTGATTTGTGATTTTGAGTCTCATGCATTGCATTGTACATTCATAAGTGCATAGAAAATCCAAAAAATTTTAAATTTTTAATCCTTGTAGATTGCATCACTTGCATCCTTAAGATTGAGTCTAGAGCATATAGGTTGCATTCATTTGCATATGGAGCATTGCCTTGTAATGAACACTCGTTTGCACTGAATTTGACACCCTAGTTAAACATATCAGGTAGCTTGAGCACCTTTTGAAAAAGCTTGCATGCTTTGAGTCTTGAAAACTCTTCTTGAAACTTGCTTGCTTGCTTGATATTGGCATTGTTCTTAAGACCAGCTCCATCCTGAACTTAGACTTGAATGAACTTAATCTCTCTTGCATATGGGCATTTGCATACTTAGTCATGGATCTCATACACATTTGGGTTATTTTTCTCCATTGTACCATCCTTTGTTAACCCAAATGGCACTCCCTTACCCTTGAACCCTATCCATTCTTTGAAGCCAACATTGATTTGCTTGAGTGAGGCCTCTATTGATAGCTTGTCATGTGCAAAATCTTGAGAGTATTGGGAGCGACATGGATTTGTTCTCATCTCTTGCTAGCATAGGGTCATCATTTGAGCTAGCTTCTAGGATGGTGAGTTTGTTACCTAATGGTTTACATTTTGGGTTTGGGGATATGACAATGTTGAGATTGATGAACAAAGAAAGTTTTGAGAAAGAAAAACCCTAGGGACCTAGAAATGAAAAATGAAAAGCTCTTGATTGAAGTTTTTGACCTTCCCCCTCATGTATATATAAAAAAAAAAAAAAAGAAAGAAAAGAAAAAAAGAAGGAAAAGAAAAAGAAAAAGAAAGATTGAATAAGATAGTGGGGAAGGAAAAACATAAGAGTTAGAGTTTAGAATGTGAATAGAGGTCCTTAGAGGTTGAATCATGAGAAAGAAAATGTTCATTGGGTGAGTGATGTGAGTATGTCTTCATTTCGGGTTATGGGATGAATAAAAAGGGTGTAGATCTTGTAATCACTTAGGAATTGGGTAAAATGATGAGGATGGATCCATGTATGCATGAATTCTCCTAGTCTTAGATAAATTTTGCATAATGATCAAGCTGCTTGATTTTTGAGTGATTGCCACCTTGAAATGATGCATTGAACCCTCCTTTTCATCCTTTTTAGACCATTTGATCACCTAGCCAAATGATTGAGATCATGTGCCCATTTGTGAGACTTCACCTTGTGTGTGTGTGTGTGAATCAATGTGAGGGCTGGTTAAGAGAACATGTTGGTTGATAGGCATTGCATCTTGTGTAGAGACATAAGAGTAATTGATAGGCCTTGTGAAGCTAGAGCATAATAAGAGAGTTTGCTCATGCTATTTGCTATGTTTCTTTAGGATGTCAGGTTGAGTGCTATGAGTGTTTCCTTTGGCTTTGTTCCCATCCTTGCATCCATCCCCCTTGTGTTTGAAAAGTTTACTTGAGGACAAGCAAAGGTCTAGTATGGGGGAGTTGATGTCTTGCATATTTACATGTTTTTAGCTGTCATATCTTGTGCATTTTTACTCATTTAGATTAGGAATTAGGCATCTTTAGGCTCATTTTGCATTCATAAGTCCCTATTAGGTGTTGGGGCACACTTTGGAGATATTGAAGATGTTTGGGAGTTTTGAGATGAAAAAGAGAGGTTTAAAGATGAACATGGACAGAGGCCTTAGAAATATCTTCTGATGCTAATATTTGGTGGAGACATGACATTTGGAGTTAGATTTCCAATGGAAGTGGTTTCAAGACATTTGGAGTCATATTGAAGGAGTTATGATCAAAACACTGGGAGCATATCAGTTCCACCCGGGTGAGCATACCCGAGGTCGACCATCCAACCATGCCTGGACGAGCTCATGACGCGGCCAGTACGACCCGGGGACAAGCACCCGCACGTTCTGATTGTGCTGGAAGCCTAGAAAGTACCCGACCTTGCACACCAGTCCGTTCCCACCCGCGCATGGAGGCACCCGGACAGGACCACCCGGCCAACAGCACCCGCACGGCTGGATGATGGACGAACGCCAAGAACGCACGCGGGTGCACACACCCGGACGTCCCACCCGTCCTTCCTACCCGCGTACGAGACAGCACCCGGCCATGGCACACGCGGCCTGAAGGACCCGCACAGCCTGCATACCCGACCTGGAGGATGCGGCCTGAAGAACCCGCACGGCCTGCATACCCGACCTGGAGGACGCGGCCTGAAGGACCCGCACGGCCTGCTGGCTGCTTGACACAGACAGCACGCGGCTCAGAACACCCGGCCACTACTACCCGCGCATGGAGACACCCGGACAGCACCTACCCGACTGCTCCCACCCGCACGGCTGGACAGCTGGGCGATGGAAAGAACCCGGCCTCACACACCCGGGTCACCACTCGACCACCTGACCCGGGTGGTTCAAAAATCCATTCCTTTTGGTTTATTTTTCATTGGTTAAGACTAAGTGACCTTAGGGGCATTTTAGTATTATTTTTTTATGTTTCCAAGGGCTTTCAAGCCTATGTATAAATACTCTTGTGATCTCATTAAGAGATCTAACTTCTTTTCTCTCAAAAACATAATAAGATCTTGAAGAAAGTTTGGATCTTTGATCCTTTTTTATCTCATTTCTTTTGTGTTTAATAGATTATCTTCTTCTCTAATCATGTTTAGCCTTGAATCATCATTGATTTTGAGGTTTTCCATGGCTATTAGTGAGTAGATCTATCTAGGGTTCATGGGCTTGGGAGACTAAGGGTGATTAAGTGTAGATCCAAGGTGCTTAGTGTTAGATCTATCATTTCCTTGCATTGATTTGGTGTTCTTCATGCTATATTTGGGTTAGCCTCTCAAACATAGAGCCATAGGCATTTCATGCCCGAAAGGTGTTCTATGAAATGCCTGAACCAACTCATATATGCTTTTAGCTTGCTTTGCCTAAGAGATTAGTTGTCAAAGAAGCTAGGATTGCTATTAGACTCATTCTTTATGCTTGCTTTGATCATTACAGCCAAAGAGATTTGGTGTACTTGGGTGATCAGTGCAAAAGAGCATCCATCTAGAGACAGAGCTTGCTTAGTTTTGTTGTCTAGGAATAAGAAATTAGATTGATTGAAAAGTTGGCATCTTGGATTGAGCCTTGATCACCCAAAGTCAATTCCCTTGTCCCAATAACCCCCTTGCCTCATTGAGAAAGAAAGTTCAATCTTTTATTGCATTTTTAATATTGTCTTAGTTTCATAATCATCCTCTCATCTTGATTGCACTTAGATTAAGCATGAACTTGCATTCCCTTTGCATTAGAATCTCTTAGAATTGGATTGACATCTTGTATTCTACAACATTTGATTAGAACCTTAGAAAAGTCCTTTTCATCAAATTGGCGCCGTTGCCAAGTTCTAGTTTGATTTTGACATTGGGATTTAGTCACTTGCTTGAGACTAAGTCTTGTTACCTTTATCTAGTTACTAACTCCCTTTCAAGTGGTTGTTCTTTTGCAAGGTACATTCACAAGAGAGGAAGATCATGTCTCTTGACTTGGAATCAATGTTCAAGGCTATTTTAGAGGGTCAAGAAAGAATGATATCTAGAAGCTCCACTTATTGTGACAGAGCTTATGAGCCAACCACCCAATTGGAGTACCAACCACATGGAAACCTTGGT
Source organism: Brassica nigra (assembly GCA_016432835.1). Classification (NCBI taxonomy): domain Eukaryota; kingdom Viridiplantae; phylum Streptophyta; class Magnoliopsida; order Brassicales; family Brassicaceae; genus Brassica; species Brassica nigra. The sequence goes on from CM028246.1 coordinate 19,726,863, forward strand.
CAAGAAAGCCAATATGGATATGGTGAGAGATACCAACCTTGGGCTTTGGAGTATGAAGAACAAGAAGTCAAATACCCTCAAGCCTCCAATGAAGAACACATCACCAACATGCTTGAGAAGTTGTTGGAGAATCAAGAAAGAGGAAGGCTTGAAATACAAAGTCAAATGAGCCCTCTTTCCACCAAGGTAAATGCTCATGGCAAGACTCTTAGCTCAAGGATGGATGAAACTATAACACATGTGAAGTCTATCAACAACATACTGTCTCACATCACTGAAGATCAAGAAGAAAGCATCATTCCCCTTTACAACACCAACACTTGTGAAGAATGTTCCATGGATATGGAAATTGATGTTGAAGAGGACATGCACCTCAAGGATGGATTTCAACAAGAAGCTGAAAACTCTATACATGATCTTGACTTGCTCCTTGGATGCATGGTAGATGAAAATCTTGGGCAAAGATATGAAGAGCAAGTTGAACCAGCACCATTCAAGAGTAATTCAACAAGTAGCAAGGATGAAGAACTAAGCTTGGTTGGAAGAATCTTTGAAGATCTTTGTGATGATGGTTTGGTTGTTGAATGCATAGAGGAGATAAGAGAGATCTCATTGGTTATGGATGAGTTCTCAATCAAGGAGGAAACACATGTGAAGTTTACTTCCAAGGAAGGAACAAGGGGTGAAGAGTCTATGGAGAATCAAGTTATTCACATTGAAGAATCCCTCAAAGATATGCACCAAGAAGACTCTCCTATTGACAAGTCCTTTGCCTACCATTTTGGTATACTCTCTACCAAGGAGCTCATTGTTGATGATCCAAGGAAGGTACCCTTTGAAGAGATCAGGATGAATGAGTTTAGGGTTGGTTCTATGATGAGTATGATCCTGGTGATCCGGTTTGGCAAGAAGGCTTTCACTACATGGGTAAGGAGCCTAGACACACCAGCCTTCACTAGCCAAAGGAAGGAAAGTCAAGCTAGTGACTCAAAACAAGCTCACTTGGGAGGAAGTCCCATGGCTATCCTTTTACATATTTCACTAGGATTTTGGTTTTAAAGACCCTTGGGCTGATGAGGCAGGCAACCAGACATTGCTCCCCAGGCACCACACCCAACACTCCTTATGTGGTATCACTCCAACCCTTCTTGTATATACATTTGCTTTTGACTTGTTGGAGTATCTCCTTCTCTCTTACTCACACAGAGACTGTGTGATTTAAGTGTGGGGGAGGTACCAAGTATTTGACCATGTTTGCTTTGTGATTTTGAGTCTCATGCATTGCATTGTACATTCATATTTGCATAGAAAATCCAAAAAAAAAAATTTAAAATTTTTGAATCATGTAGATTGCATCACTTGCATCCTTAAGATAGAGTCTAGAGCATATAGGTTGCATTCACTTGCACATGGAGCATTGCCTTGTAAAGAACACTTGTTTGCACTGAATTTGGCACCCTAGTTAAGAATATCAAGTAGCTTAAGCATCTTTTGAAAGGCTTGCATGCTTTGAGCCTTGAAAACTCTTCTTGAAACTTGCTTGCTTGCTTGATATTGGCATTGTTCTTGAAACCAGCTAGAAGCTGAACTTAGACTTGAATGAACTTAATTTCTCTTGCATATGGGCATTTGCATACTTGATCATGGATCTCATACACATTTGGGTTATCTTTTCCCATTGTACCACTCTATGTTAACCCAAATTGCACTTCCATACCCTTGAGCCCTATCCATTCTTTGAAGCCTACATTGATTTTCATGAGTGAGGCCTTTTCTGATAGTTTGTCATGTGCAAAATCTTGAGAGTATTGGGGGCGACATGGATTTGTTCTCATCTCTTGCTAGCATAGGGTCATCATTTGAGCTAGCTTCTAGCATGGTGAGTGGGGTTTTTGTTCCTTAATGGTCTAATTCTTGGGTTTGGAATGTAACAATGTTGAGATTGATGAACAAATGAGTATCATAAGAAAGAAGAACCCTAGGGACCTAAAATAATAAGATAATAAGCTCCTGATTGATGTTTTTGACCTTCCCTTCATGTATAAAAAAAAAAAAGAAAAGAAAAAAAAAAGAAAGAAAAGAAAAGAAAAGAAAAAAAAAGAAAGATTCATTAAGATAGTGGGAAGGAAAACTTAAAGAGTTGGAGCTTAGAAAAGTGAATAGAGGTCCTTAGTGGTTGAATTTCAAAGGAAAGAAAGTTGTTCATGGGGTGAGTGATGTGAGAATATTTTCAATTTTTTGGTATGAGATGAATAAAAGGGTGTAGATCTTGTAATCACTTAGGATTGGGTAGAATGATGAGGATGGATCCATGTATGCATGAATTGCTCCTAGTCTTAGATAAATTTTGCATAATGATCAAGCTCCTTGATTCTTGAGTGATTGCCACCTTAAAAGATGCATTGAACCCTCATTTTCATCCATATTAGACCATTTGATCACCTAGCCAAATGATTGAGATCATGTGCCCATTTGTGAGACTTCACCTTGTGTGTGTGTGTGTGAATCAATGTGAGGGCTGGTTAAGAGAACATGTTGGTTTATAGGCATTGCATCTTGTGTAGAGGCATAAGAGTAATTGATAGGCCTTGTGAAGCTAGAGCATAATAAGAAAGTTTTGCTCATGCTATTTGCTATGTTTCTTTTGGATGTCAAGTTGAGTGCAATGAGTGTTTCTTTTGGCTTTGCTTCCATCTCTATGTCTCTCCTCCTTGTGTTTTGAAAAGATTACTTGAGGACAAGTAAAGGTCTAGTGTGGGGGAGTTGATATCTTGCATATATACATGTTTTTAGCATCCATATCTCATGCATTTTGATCATATAAGTTAGGAATTAGGCATCTTTAGGTCCATTTTGCATTCATTTGTCCTTATCAGGTGTTGGAGTATGCTTTGGTGTGATTTGAGGTGTTTGGAAGCCTTATGGCCCAAAAAGAGATGAAGAATCAAGTTTGGCCATGAAAAGAGAAGTCAATCCATGATCTGGTCAAGACAAAGATGAGCATGGACGGAAGCCTTAGATATATCTTCTGATGCTAAGATTTTGTGGAGACACAGAATTTTGAGTTAGCTTTCCAATGGAAGTGGTTTCAAGTAATTTGGAGCCATATTGGAGAAGTTATGACCGATTCATTGGAAGCATGTCAAGACATCCGACCTGGACACCCGACCTAACCTACCCGCACGTGTTGGGCGAGAGATGATGGACGCCAGGGAGTGTACCCGGCCTCACACACCTGGCCCGCACGGCTCCACACACCCGGCCTGGCATACGCGGCCTGAAGGACCTGCACGGCTCACATACGCGGCCTGGTATACGCGGCCTGAAGGACCCGCACAGCTCACATACGCGGCGAGCACACGCGGCCTGAAGCACCCGCACGGCTGGAAGGCTGGACGAGAGTATGGTACGCGGGTCGGCATACGCGGGTCGGACCTCGACCACCTGACCCGAGTGGTTCCAAAGCTTCTTCCTTTTGGCTTGATTCTGATTGGCTGAAGACTTAATGACCTCATGGGCATTTTAGTATTTTTCTATGATGTTTTTAGGGCTTCTAAGCCTTGTATAAATACTCTTATATCTCCCAATTTGGGACTTGTCTCTTTTTCTCTCAAAAGCACATTTGGATCTTGAATAAAGTTTGGTTCTTGGATCCCTTTTCTTCTTTTATTCTTGTGTTCTTGAGCATCTGTTGCTCTCTACTCATGGTTAACCTTGAATTCTTCATGGGTTTAAGGAAATCATGTCTATTAGAGTAGATCATCTTAGGGTTCATGGGCTTGGGAGATTTAGGGTGATTAAGTGTAGATCCAAGGTGCTTAGTGTTAGATCTATCCTTTCCTTGCATTGATTTGGTGTTCTTAATGCTATATTTGGGTTGGCCTCTCAAACATAGAGCCATAGGCATTTCATGCCCGAAAGGTGTTCTATGAAATGCCTGAACCAACTCATCTATGCTTTTAGCTTGCTTCGCCTAAGAGATTAGTTGTCAAAGAAGCTAGGATTGCTATTAGACTCATTCTTTATGCTTGCTTTGATCATTACAGCCAAAGAGATTTGGTGTACTTGGGTGATCATTGCAAAAGAGCATGCATCTAGAGATAGAGCTTGCTTAGTTTTGTTGTCTAGGCATAAGGTTGATAGATTGAATGTTCCTGCCACCTTTAGATTGAAGCTTGATCACCCAAGGTCAATTCACTTGCCCCATGAGTCCTATTGCTTCATATCGAAAGAGAGATCATTTTTTTTATTGCATTTTAGTTTAGTTTTAGTTCATTTCACTCCACTCTATTGATTGCACTTAGATTAAGCATAGACTTGCATTCCCTTTGCATTGAAATCACCTAGGATTGGTTCGACAATCTTTTATACTACATCATTTGATTAGGACATTAGAAAAGTCCTTTCATCAGCAAGCCACATCAACTTAGCAATCCTGTCTGACTAGCCCCTCTACTGATTTCATTTATGTGCATAAAGATAAAAGTGCAGGCTTTACCTTGGGAGTATCTGATCCAAGCGTTTTTAAACGATTCACGTGGACCCTGAGCAAAGTAAGATAACTTTTCTCGTATATCCCAATAGCGAGCGTCATCGAAAAATTGATTTATGAAAGCGTTTCTGATTTCCTCCCAGCAGGTTAGAGAGCCTGCTGGTATCTGATTCAACCACTTTCTGGCTTTACCCCCATGGGAAAAAGAAAAAAGTTTGCAGCGATTGTAATCATCAGAGACTAGATCTTCTAGGTATTCGATGTGCTCGTGGGGGTTCATTAGCAAATTCAGAAATTGTGTTGCTTATGTTATAAGTTGGTTTGCCTAGGACTACTTCCTCATTAGCATGATTGGTAAGTAAACACTTACCTGCTTCCGGCTGGTTGGTATCGGTCGATGTTCGGGGCGGTATGTCGGTCGATTCCTCGCTCGACGTATCGCTCGATGTTTTTGTGTTCGTCTCGATCGATGGGCTGTTGAAATTTGTCTTTTCCATTCTTAGGTACCTTCAGAGCACAATAAGAGGAAAAGATTTTAGTAAATACGGTAGTACAGTCTAGACTATATTCTAAACTAAATCTAATGGTAATAAGAAAGAGTCCCCGGCAACGGCGTCAAATTTGATATCGCTCAAATTACCCTAAGGAGTGACTTTACTCTCTCAAATAAGAGGTTCAGTTGTAGCACTTAGGGATCGAATCCACAGAGACTCTAGGATTACACAATAGATTGTTTAGTCTTCGAAATAAAGCAAGATAAACAAGTTTAAAGCAGTAAATAGAGGGTAAGCAAATAATTGCTTGATTGAATGGTTTAGGTTTTAAGCAAGAGGAAGAATAGCTAGATTTAGGTTATTTCTCAGGTGTAACTAGCATGCAGGGTATCTGGGGTTTTTAATATTCATAGTTCTGAACTCAAACCTTAAGGTTAAATAATGATTGATTGTCTTCAACTAGATCTTATATCATCAACTATCGTTCGATGAGTATAAGAAAGTGTCGTTCGATTATTCTAAATGAGTATAGATCGATACACCTTTTGCAATATCGTTTGTCAAGCGTATTGCTTATCGATCGATATTGTTTCTACTGAGCTTTAAGATCGGATTTGAAATGGTTCTCCAATCTTACAAAGAGGCCACTTTCGTGCGCTCTAGGTAAAGTTGGAACATACCAGCTTTGGTTTTCAGGGATCTGCTAAGTTTTCACTTATCCAAATTAATCCTAAGATCTAAGGCAAGGGTGATCAATCCTATACTTAGCATTAAGAACAACTAGATGAAGAACTATATTTTAAACACCCTAGCATTAAATTAATTGCAATGCATGGTTAACCTTAATGAGAAACCTAAATCTAACAAGAGAAACTACTCTAACATATTCAAGATCTTCTCTGTATGCAGTTCAGATCTATCTCTCCATTCCTAAGCTCTCTCTCCAAGGTAGCAAGATTCTTCTCTCCAAATTAGGTCAAAAAGTTCTCTAGGAAAGTCTGCCTCTAAAATAATACAAAACCCTATTAATATAGCCTAACAGGCGGCCAGGGACTTATTTGGTAGAAGTGAAACCCTAACGAGATGATTAGCTCAATTAAGTCGTCATTAATTCTCGGAGGCCTTTCATATCGATCGATGTCACTAGCTCTTATCGGTCGATGAATGTAGTCTCTCTTCGTTCGATGCATCATGTTGAGCATTGGTCGATTAGCTCAAGTTATCGTTCCATTACAACCCTCCTTGAAGTATCAATTTCTGCTCCAAAATGGTCACATTTCACCAAAGAGTACCTGAACCTGTAAAAGCTTATAAAAGACACTAGAAGTGTCCTTTTGTTTCCAAAAACATATAAAAATCATGGTTGAAAGTGGGTAAAATCCATGACTTATCAAGAAGCTATAGGAACTGATGAAGAAGGATATGAGGAAGAAGTGAATTTCATAGGAGGATCACGAGATTTGGAAACCAGAGTGGAAACAAGAACTTCTATGGCAACAGTCAGAGGAGCAACTAAAATCAGAATTCACAGTACCAGAAACCCTTCAGCAACAGCAACTACAGCAACAACAAGAATCTCAACAATTCTTTCTATCAGAATCCTCCACCACCTACTCAGGAGAGCTAGATTGAAGCAATGCTTGATTCAGTTATAGAGAGTCAGCAAAGGCTTAATGTGGATGTCAATGGAAAGATAGATGCTGCATACAATAGCCTGAATGTGAAGTTTGACACCTTGAGCACCCATGTGAAGAAGCTAGAGACATAGGTGATTCAAACAGCAGAAGCTATTAAGAGGCAAGAAGCCTTCATAAAAGGGAGAGAAGAAGATCTCATCAGACACCACATCAATGCCATCACAGTAGATGAATTCTGGCATATGGATGGAGATGTAGAGCTTCAGGAGGAAGACTTTGAAACCAAGAGCACCATGAGTATCGACATCTCTCACTCGCATCGATCGACGCAAGACGAGAGCAATCGATAGACCTTCGAAGAAGAATATCGATCGATGTTCGAAATACCACATCGATCGACAGAATCTACTGAGTCTACAGCTACGACCAAACCAATCCGAATTATGACACACGCAGAGTTCGCAGCGAGACACCCAAACCCACTCAACCCTTTCTTCGATCGACCGGACGAAACCGATATCAATCGACACACACCACCAGATGTCGATCGACACAGCCAACGCGACATCGATCGATTTACCACCATCAAACAGCAAGTTCAGCTACCAAGGATAGATGCTGCCCTACTTTATGCAAATAGATCCCGACCCAAACCTGCAGATAACCCACCAGAAGAAGTTGAGGATACATTGGAGCCTATGGAGATTGAAAAGGAAAGTGCAAAGGGAACAACCAGAAAAAGGAAAGAGAAGATCCCTAAGCACCTTAAAAGGGAAGCAAATGAGAAATAGTTGGAAAATTTCAAGAAGAGAGTTCTAAGGATTCCAGCAGAGAAACCCTTTGAAGAAGCATATTACACACACAGATTGTGGATGTTCTTCAGAGAAACAAAGGTAACATAAGCTGATATTGAGAAGATGTTCAACAAGATCAGAGAGGATTTCCTAACGAAGATGACATTGAAGAAGAAGAGTGATCCTGGGGAGTTCATCATCTCATGCCTAGTACAAAGCATTGAATTCTCACATGCCCTATGTGATACAGGAGCATCAGTCAGCATCCTACCATAGGTTATGGTAGACCAACTAGGTCTAAAGGTGGAACCTTCCAAAGAATCCTTCTACTTTGTAGATTGTTCTAGGAGGAGTTCCATGGGAATCATCAGAGACCTTGAGGTACATATTCGTAATGCTCTAGTTCTAGTTGACTTTCATGTCCTAGACATCAAGTTAAATTGGAATTCTTCTCTACTACTTGGAAGAGCTTTCCTAGCTACTCTGGGAGCCATCTTGAATTTGCAAACCAGCCAGTTGTGTTTGACACTCATTAAACCAGAGGTTTACTATGATCCAGTCAAGGTTATAAGACCTCCAGCACCCTACCAGAAGCCTCCAGATGAAGCAATACTCGTAGCTACATGTTACTGTGAAGAGTATGAGACAGAGTACTCGGAATCGATTGGCACAACAACAGATGCATCGATCGCCCCGATTGATCTCACATCGATCGACGAGTCCGTTATCACATCGATCGATAAAGGTAACAATTTCCATTCCACATCTATTGATAGTACACCTATGTTTGAAGTTGATGATTTTACAGGTAACTACTCAATAGGGAGATGGGAAACATACTACTATCAGCCAGCATATGCAGTGGAGACAATAGAAGATGATTATGATGAGGATTACATGAGGGAAAGAGATATTGAATACTCTTTCATCCGCAGAGAAGAAGAGTATGATGAGGACTACAACAGGAACATATCATATTCATACATCCGCAGAGAAGAGAATGTGTACCACCCTATAATGGAGAGAGATTATGAAGCCTTATGGGAAGACAATGAAAGTCTCTACTTTCATGAAGATGAAAGGCCTACTCAGTATGATCCTCAGCAGTTCGTTCCATCCAGATCATATTCATCATGCTACACCATCATTCAACCAATTCCGAGATCAAGCAGAGCTATATCGATCGACACCGACATACACGAATCGATCAACACGACAATTTCAAGGACGAGAAATGATTGGCCAGAAAAATACTATCCAATTTTTGCTCTAGAGACTACTACACCTTCCCAACAAGTGGAAGAAAGCAATGAAGAACGTGAGGAAGAGCCAGCTACAAACCAGCAGGAAAATCTCACTAGAGATGGATCCAGTTCACATGGAACCATGCTACAGACATCGATCGACGCGACATCACCAGCATCGATCGATACTAAACCAAGACGAGGGCCACACGAAGAAGAATCGATCGACACACCAGAAGATGTATCGATCGATACCAGTCAAACCGACCAAGAGAAGAATGGAAATTTCAAATTTGGAAACTTGGTGGATGATAACCACTATATAAGGAGCCACGGGGTAGAAGCAGTTTCTCACACCAAAGAAGAAAAAAATTCAAAAACCGTAGAAGAAGAAAAGAGGCATCATCCACCATCCAACCCTAAGCCACATGGAGAAGACTTCAGTTGCAATCTTCCCCATCGACTCTACAACACGAAATCGATCGACGGGAGCCCTACCGCATCGATCGATACACAACCTTTACCATTCGATCTTAATAAAGATAATGATTTACATCATGCATCTCTAACACCTGATGAGTTTGGTATTTACAGAGATCCAGAAGGCAATGCAAGAGCTAAGGATGGACACCAGCTTACACCAGAGCATCGCGAAAGATTCACACCAGCTACACAGGCAGATCCAGATCCTTACAGAAGAGCAGAGATGGATGATAAGCTCAATGATATCTGCACAATTCAGTATGATTCCATGAATGATTTCAAGTGGAAGCTTGATAGTGTCTACCATCCACTCAATGACAAGATCTACCTCACTCAGACAATGGAGAATCTTGCAGAAGATGTCAACACTTTGAGGCGAAGAAGACCACAAGGAGCTGCAGCATGGAATGGAAACTCTCCACCCCCCCCCCCATGAGTTTCCACACCACACATCGACCGATGAGAGATGGACTCCATGGACCGACGCTCATCCTACATCGATCGATAGTCACTACATGCAATCGATCGACATACGCTTTACCAGATTGGAAGAGAAGTTAGATTCCTATGAGGAGAAGTTTGGTAGTTCCTACTACCCAATGATTGATGATGTGATTGCTCTAGAATCATGTATGGATGCTTTCCAGCAGGAGATGGGCACGATTCAGAACCAGCTTGATTTTCACCTAAAGACATCGCCATCGACCAACATGCCTACCAGCACATCGATCGATGCTGACCAGGAACCAGCCGAGCATCAGAAAGAATCGATCGACAGCAAGGACAACACATCGCTCAATAGCTATCTCAAAGAAGAATTCAACACCATGAGGACGAAGATTCTAGATACTGCCAAGACAGACAACAAATGGGAAGAATTTGCATTGGAACATGCTCTTGATCTATTCTACGCAACCCTCAGTTCCAACCTCAGATGGACAACCTATGGCATTTACATTGCTGCAAAAGGAATTGCATGTACTTCGCAACAGGCAGAAGTGGTCAAAATCGATCGACACCACACACTACCGATCGATCGATATGGACGATGGATGGAACAAGGGGAATTCCATCACAAACCAAAGTATGGAGCTAGAGCCTATGATACATATCAGAAGAAGAAGAGACGTTGGTCAGACACAAGAGAAGAGCAAACCTTTCACAGAAGAGAAGCTACCTACACCAAGATAGAAGTCAACAAGATGATAGCTGAGATCTATGAAGCTTTAGATCATTCAGAGACACAATCCTACAAGATATATGTTGACATCTACTATCCTTTTGACAACAGTATTGCACATCTGCAGACAAGAACAGAAGAAATAGAAGAGAAGATTACAGCTATCCAGAGACAACTTGCAACTCGCCCATCACACTTCACATCGACCGATATGGCACCACGTGCGTCGATCAACGAGGGAATCAAGACATCGATCGACGTCGAAGCAACTGCATCGATCGATACTGATACACCATCAGTCCGAGAAGAGTACCTTACGGACAGAATGGATGTGCTACATGAAGAACTGCCAGAAACATCATTGAAGACATATGATCAGCTTCAAGAGCAGCAGTTCAACATTGATGATCTACAGGAGAGGCTACGCTTATTGAAAGATGAGTTAGAAGACATGAAGAAGAGATGGACCAAGTCAGATGATGCCACAAGAAGCTTCATTGCCACTAAGTCCACAGAACCAGAGGATGTTTGCACACAAGCAAACAACTCCTTTCACACCAACTAGCCATTCAACCTCCAAAGTCAAGCTAAATGACTATAACAAAGCGCTTAGTGGGAGGCAACCCACTACTATTAGGTACTTTATTTTCTTTCATTACTATCTATGCAAGAAAAAAAATCGTGTAGACGTTTACCTTCACTATCGACCGACACGACCAAGTCGACATCGATCGACGACGCTACATCCACCACGATCGACATGAGTTCATCCACATCGATCGATAGGGTATCGGTCAGGTATAACGTTCTAACTTGTTTAATTTCGTATTTATGTTTTGATTTCTTAAAACTCCGACTATTTTACACTGAGGACAGTTTAATTTAAGTATGGGGGGTTTACTAATGATTATCTATTGTTTATCTATTATTTTGAGTCTTATTTGAAATTTTTATTAAGTTTAGAAAGGGGCAATGATCTACATTAGTTCAATACTTGTCATCTAATCACTTTCTAGACCAGTCTTAGATTCATTTGATTGCAGAAGTACTAGAGATACTAAAGTGGATCAACCAGTCTACTATGCTAGAACTTGCTAAGAATGTTTGAAGGAACCAAAGCTAACCTCCAACCTAATACTGACATTACCTGCTTCTCTTGGGGCTTGGTATACATTGGATCGGATTACTCCTGCAAGTTCTGGAAGGTAAAAAAGTCTGTGTGTTTCTGATTTCCTTCTCTTCTCTCTTCAGCATCCACCAAAGATGAAAAGATTGAAATGATTTCCTGAGATGAAGAGGGATAGGTAAATTACCAAGGACCCCATTAATCTGATTCAAAGGAATGATCACACATTGTGGATGCAAGGGATAGGTAAATTATCAAAGACCCCATTATTTGCCTACACTTTGTCAATAAAAGAAAAAGATATAGAGGTCAATAAGATGAACAAGAAGTACTCCATCATTTTTCATTGGGATTGAAACCATTTGGAATCAGAGAAGAGAGAAAGGGAAGAAAGGAATCAGAGAAGACTACCTGTGTGTTCAGAAACTTGTTTGAGTAAGAATCCATGTGTCCTCTTATCGATATTCCCAAGGTAAAGCCTACATTTTTATTTATGCAAAGAAATGAGGTTAGTAGAGGGGTGAGTCATTCAGGATTTGCTAAGTTGCTGGCTAGATGAATTCGGTTGCTATACTAGGATATGGTATAATGTACTTTTGTAGTTAGGATGACTTTGATTTGGTTTGCACTACTAGAAAGAAATGACTAAGATCTTTGAATTCTTTTGAGTCCCTGTTTTTCCTAAAAGCTTATCAGAGAGACTACCATTGTCTTTGCTTGAGGACAAGCAAAAGGTTAAGTCTGGGGGAGTTGATAGACCTTATATTTGACCCGATTTTACCCCTGATATCTAGTATGTTTTGGAGTCTATTTAGAATATTTTCAGGTTCAAGAGCATTTGGAAGAAAGATGATGTTTTAGGAGCATTTTGGAGCATCTTAGAGATATCACCTGACGAGGCCATATCGACCCCCTCAGGGTCGACACGGAGGGAGATGCATCGATCGATACACATCCTGTGTAATCGATCGATATTCAAGCCGCAGAAGCCCATTTTGATCACAGCCGACTTGAAGCCCAAGCAATCACCTATTTACCAGAATCCCCTGACGAGTTTTAACCTAATTATTCCTAAGTATTTAAGTATTGCCTAAGTGTTTTGGGAAAGATATAGTTTTTACATAGTTTTTACAGAGTCTTTCTTTCAGCTTTTCTTAGTCTCTTCTACCTTTCTTAGTTCTTTGTTTTGTGAGAGAGAGAGTTACATATATTGAGAGCTTTCTTGAACACCTTTATTTCTATTCTATTCTATCTATGCATTTTATTATTATTGTTATGATGTTCTACTAAACCATGTCTGAGTAAACACCTTTGTTGGATTTAGGATTCAAATAGGTTGAGTGATTAGCCCCAACTATGAATACTTGAGCATGTGATATTCATCTTAGAAGATCATTCTTTATGCTTGTGTAGGAGTAGCTAACCTACACATGAATACAGAGATAACATCCTTGGATCAATCTTCTCTGAGCTAAGAATTCTGCTGGGAACAAGCGACAGCTAACTTGGCAAATTCTCTAGTGAACTGTATTCAACCACACGCTTAAAGCTCGTTAGTATCGTATCGATCGATAATCCTATAGAGCCATCGATCGATATACGAGAGGCATCATCGATCGATACGTGCATTGGCAGGTCGATCGACGCCTTTTGGTGAATACTCAATGGAGATTCATCAATTCTAGTGTAAGATAGTCGGCGATGACAGTCGGGCTATTGCTTGGTTGGGTTCTTTAATATCATGCAAGCATCTCATATAAGCATTCATACTATTATAATCCTTATAACCTGAATAGTAATCCTAGATCTAACACCTTCACCATCTTAGTTAACACCCAAATTAATCACTTGAGTAATTGTCTTGCTCACCATTTTTAAGTTACTTGCAATTTACTGCTTTGAAATCTTTGACCTAGCTTAGTTATAATAAGATCTATTGTGTTCCATCGCTCCCTGTGGATTCGATCCCTAAGTACTACAACTTGACCTCTTTTGATGAGAGTAAGGTTGCTCTAGGGTAATTTGAGCATCGTATCATATCCAAGCCCAGATCTTGGATCATCTCCTTGAAGTCCTCTTCAAGCCCTAGCTTTCTCAGTATTGCTCAGTCAACAAATTGTGTGGGCTCAATGGCGACCTTCAGCCATTCATTGTAGAACAGGCTGCCATAGTCATCCCAGTAATCTGAAATCTCGCGGTGGGTGCACTCTCTGCTCTTGACAGTCTTTTTGGGGTCATAAAAAGTCTCCCATGTCTCGATGGGGGTGGCTTCGTTCTCTCTAGGCCAAGGGTTGCGATCATGTACTAGCGGTGGTGGTGGTGCAGCACTAGAGCTGCCAGCATGGTCAAAAAGCGTCTCTTTGTCCTCCTCTCTTCCATCTGCAATCAAAGATCACAAGAAGAGTAAAGGATCAGTGAGAGTGACAAATCAGTTACCGACATCGATCGACAAAGTGGTTTCGACATTGATTTTCGGTGCGACAAACAAATCAAACGGCACTAGTGTTGTTTCCGTAGACGAGACATCGATCGACAATTGTGCTATGTCGTCGATCGCCGGCTCATCGCGAAACCTGCAAAAATTCAATCAATACGAACCCCGATTTCAAGGCACAAGGGTTACTGAATGCGTATTGATTGTCCTGTTCTATCATTCCAACAACTTAAATCGTCTTGAATCAAGCATAATCTGAAGTTATAGTTCATCTCAAAACTCAATCCTAGAACACCTCAAAATTAGAAAATTTCGAGCATATACCTTGTAGATCGGTTGATTGAGTGAATTAAACAGATAGAGGAGTTAGAATCGAGTGGATGGCAAAGAATCACCGAAATCGGTTTAGGAACGAGGGGAAAACGAGGGGTGGAGGCTTCAAAGGGTTTTTGGGTTATGGGTGAAAATCGACTAAGTCTCGACCTAAATACCCCGAAGTTTTGCCATTCGCCATCGATCGACTGGGGAGTCCCATCGTCGACCGATTTTTTTTTATTTTATTATTATTATATTTTATATATATAGATTCCTAAATTAATTCTGAAAAATATAACATTACAAATGGGTTGCCTCCCATTCAGCGCTTATTTTTAGTCTTTAGCTTGACTTTCAGATCCGACTAGTTAGTGGTCGGAAGGCCCAATCGTAAAGGCCTGCTATTTGGCGGTTTAACCCAATAGTGTTTCATACGTTGTCCATTCACTGTGAATTCTTCTCATTTATCATTTATCAGTATAATAGCTCCGTATGGTCAGACTTCCATACCTGTGAAAGGACCTGACCAACGAGATCGAAGTTTTCCGGGAAACAATGTAAGTCTAGAGTTATACAACAGCACTTGATTGTTTGGTTCAAAATGCCTAGAAATGATCATTTTGTCATGATAGGCTTTCATCCTTTCATTATATAACTTCGATTTTTCATAGGCTAAGTGTCTGATCTCATCCAGTTCATTAAGCTGAATTAGTCTCCTTTCGGCAGCTGGTTTAATGTCGAAATTGAGTAATTTAATAGCCCAGGCTGCCTTGTGCTCTAGCTCAACTGGTAAGTGACAAGATTTTTAGTAGAGCAGATGAAACGGGGTTGTTCCTAGTGGTGTTTTGAATGCAGTCTTAAAGTGCATTGACTAATTTCCTAGACCAATCTTTCATGGAGATTCCTACAATCTTTTGCAAGATCTCTTTGATCTGTCGGTTTGAGACTTCTTCTTGTCCGCTTGTTTGCGGATGGTATGGTGTAGCTGTTCTGTGGTGCACTCCGTTCTTCTTGAGTAATCTGTCGAAAACTTTATTAATAAAATGAGAGCCACCATCGCTTATGACTACTCGAGGAACTCCAGATCTAGGAAAAATAATGCTCTTTAAAATCTTGACAACCAAAGCTGCATTGCTTGTCGGGGAAGTGAGTGCTTCAACCCATTTGGAGACATAATCTACTGCAGCGAGGATGTACTTGTTTCCGTACGAGGAAGGGAAATGACCCATGAAGTCTATCCCCCAACAATCAACGACTTCTACTCCTAGAATAAATTTCTGTTCCATTTCGTGTCATTTGCTGATTTTCCGTCTTCGTTGGCATCTATCGCATTGCGCTAGATATGCATGAGCATCGCGAAACATGGTTGGCCACCTAAATCCTGCTTGAAGGACTTTGGATACCGTTTTAAAGGTTGCAAAGTGTCCAGCACCATCAGATCCATGACATTGAAATATAGTGTCTGGGATTTAAGTTTCAGCAACACAACGTCTATATATCCCGTCAGAGAAATGTTTGTAGAGGTATGGTTCATCCCAGTGATATCTCCTAACTTCTCTCAAAAACTTCTTCCTTGTATAACCCTTGAGTTCTTTTGGTTCCACGTCAGCAGCTAGATAGTTTACTATATCAGCATACCAAGGTCTATTTCTTATATTTCTTTCGACAGCGTGCACACCCGACTGAAACTTCCACCACTGGGAGAATCATGTTCGGAGTTCAAGGCGTCACAGGCTATGCTGACTGTTATATCAGTGGTAATTGTTATCGAAGAAGCGTCCTGGTCTTAACTATCCGGAGTGTTGATCGACATATCATCACTGGTGTCGATCGATGAGTCCTCAGACGTGAGACATACGTGACCGACGAATGACGAGTCTGTTCGGTAGACATTCTCTGTTGGTAAGAAATCGTTGATCGGGACGTCATCCTCTACTCGTATTCGGGAAAGGTGATCTGCGACTCCGTTTTCTACTCCTCGTTTATCTTTAATTTCTATATCAAATTGTCAGAGTAGTAAGATCCATCGCAAAAGTCGTGGCTTCACATCATTCTTCTGCATCATTTATTGCAGGATGGTCGGTGTGAACAATGACTCGCGAACAAACTAGGTATTGGCAGAATTTTTCAAATGCATAGACTACAGCAAGTAATTCGTTTTCTGTTATTGCATAATTCCTTTGTGCCTCATCGAGAGTTTGATTGGCATAATAGACAGAATGTAACTTTTTGTCTCTCCTCTTGCCAAGAACCGCTTCTACAGCGAAGTTGCTCGCATCACACATTATTTCAAAAGGAAGATTCCGGTCAGGGGCTTGTACAACGGGGGCTGTTATTAAAGCTCTCTTTATTTCTTCAAAAGCTTTTAGACATTCTGGCGTGAAATTAAACTTGACTTCTTTGCATAGGAGGGCTGTGAGTGGTCTAGCAATTTTTCTGAAATCATGTATAAACCTCCTATAAAATCCGGCATGCCCAAGAAAGCTTATCACGTCTTTTACGTTTGTGGGCGACGGTAAACCAGTCATTACCTCAATCTTAGCTCGATCTACTTCTATGCCGTCAGCAGATACCTTGTGTCCGAAAACGATTCCATCTTTAACCATGAAATGATATTTTCCCAGTTTAGAACAAGGTTCTTTTCTTTGCATCTTGCCAATACTTTGCATAGGTTATCGAGGCAATTTTAAAAACTTGATCCGTAGACCGAAAAATCATCTATGAAGATTTCCGTGAAATCTTCTATCATATCTGTAAAGGTTGACATCATGCATCATTGGAAAGTAGCAGGAGCATTACAAAGACCGAATGGCATTCTACGATATGCGAACGTTCCATAAGGGCATGTAAAGGTCGTCTTTTCCTGATCGTCTGGATGTATAGGGATTTGAAAAATTCCGGAATATCCATCAAGAAAACAGTAATATGGGTGATTTGATAATCTTTCCAACATTTGATCAATGAAGGGTAGAAGAAAGTGATCCTTTCTAGTGGCAGCATTTAGCTTCCTATAGTTGATACACATCCGATGTCCAGTAACAGTTGGCATAGGACTGAGTTCGTCTTTATCATTCTTAACCACTGTAAGGCCTCCTTTTTTTAGGTAGATGACGCCAGCATCTAGGAGTTTAATAATCTCCTTCTTAACTAATTTTTTCATATTTGGGTTTAGCCTTCTTTGTTGTTCTACTAATGATTTGGATTCATCCTCCAGGTGAATACGGTGCATGCACAGGTCTGGGGAGATACCAGGGATATCCACGAGAGAGAACCCGAGGACATTCCTATACTTGCTCAGTTTATTTAGTAATAAGGCAAGTTCTCTATTAGTTAGGTTGGCGTTGACAATTACGGATAGGAATTATTATAATGAAAAGCGTACTTGAGTCCGGTAGGTAACTGTTTCAACTCGACCTTTGGTGCTTTTTCTGCGCTCCAATTGTCTAAAGAGGACGATTGTCGATCGACAGTGTCGTAAATATCGATCGACATTTATTTCTGACTCGTGAATTTCTTCATTATCAACATTTGCAATTTCTATGTTCCCGTCCACTAACGCGGTGTATCATCTGTCCTGCTATCTATACAGAACATTTTTTCAGTAAGGGTGAGCGCATTTTCTAAGGGGTCGCCTGAGCATAAATCTGCGAAAGATTCTTCAGCTAACTCAGAAATATCATCCACATAGAAATCTTGGTTATCGATTAAAGGACGTTTTATCAGTTTTTCCATATCGAAGGTCATTTGAATATCTCCAATGTTCAAGCATATCCGGCCTTCCTTGACGTCGATGATCGCGCCAGCCATAGCTAGAATGGTCTTCCTAAAATAAGGGTATCTTTTGGTTCATGCTTGTATTTCAGCACAACGAAATCCATTGGCACGTGACAAACCGTTAATATTTATAGGCACTTCCTCAAGTATTCCTTCTAGTACTCTAACAAATCTATCAGCAAGAACCAAGGTGATTTAAGTCGGTTTAAATTCATTATACCCGAGGGATATTGCAACAGAGTGCGGCATTAGATTGACGCTGGCGCGGAGATCACAAAGGGATCAGGGAAAACGTTTATTTTGGATAATGCTATCGAGAAAAAGCTGCCAGGGTCAGGTCTTTTGATCGGATTTTCGCCTTGGATCGTAGCCCTTACTTCCTCGGAAACCATCATGACACTGTGTTCTGTGGTTGGAAAACTCTTGGACGCCATGTCTTTTACCTATATCTTTATAGAGGGGCGAAACTTTTATGGCATCATTCATTGGCATTTCTACCGTGATCTTATCGAATGCTTTCTTGCAAATCGCTTTATCTAATTCTCGCTTAGTTTGTGACTTATTGAGAGGGAAGGGGGGTAAGGTTCTATACACCCTCTCTACTGCCGGTCCGATAGGTGTTTCTGGTGCAGGGGGTACGGATTATCGATCGTCATTATTTCCTCTTTGTCGATCGATTTCTACCTCTTCCTCAAATTACTTATCTTTTTCTTCGAGGTCAATTGGTGCCTTTTCAGCTCTTTCGGTATTGTCGGATTTTTCTTTCTCATGAGGAGGTTCTGAACTCGGATCAGGATTATCGAGAAGTACTGGCCGGGATCAACTTTTGCCGGTCGCTTCGGTTTCAGCGAGTTTGTCTATAGAAGTGCTTTTAATCTAAATCTTGCTCTGACTTGACGTGATCAAATGGTAGCATCATAATTTCGGGTAAAACTATCAGTGTTAGGTTCAAGATGCTGATCTCCTAGACTCGTTTCTTCTATGAAATTGACCTGTTCTTCAAGATCAGCCAGGACATCACCTTCCAATTGGACTACTCCGACTTGGTTTTGCTCTGCTAAAAAGGAGTGAAGCGATTCTACAGATTCTTTAATTTCAGCTAACTGTGGTCCGTCTACTGAATCAACTCCCCTTCCTCTTTCTACTTCCATCATCTCATAGGATTTCCCGTTGCTACGTTCTTAATTAACCATTTTGCTTCTTCAGGGCTCCTGATGCTGAAGCTCCCTTCACTTGATGTATCAAGCGTAGTCTAGTAATGTAAGCTAATACCTCCGTAAAAGATGATAATTTTTGGTTCTGAATAACCATGGTGGGGACACTCAAGTTGATAACCCTTGAATTTTCCCAGGCATTCTTGAATGATTCTCGTGGATCTTAGCGGAATGTAGAAATTTTCTTCCTCACGACCCAGTAGCGTGCCTCATCGAAAAAGTGATTGATGAAAACACTCCTAATTTCCTTCCAACAAGAGGTTAGAGATCCTGCTGGTAGTTTATCTAACCATTTTCTGGCATCTCCTTCTATGGAAAATGAGAAGAGTTTACAGCGATTGTATTCATCTGATATCATGTTTTCTAAATTTTTGATGTGCTCATGCGGGTGCTCTGTGATGGACCCACGGAAGGGGTTTTGGCATACCAGAAAAAGGAATTCGAGGTTAAGCTCGGATCTCCTTGTGTCATCTTCTGGTAGTTTGATGACTGACCTATTGGAATAGGTTCTGCAAGGATTTAAGTAGTCTTGCAAAGGCAATTTTGTTCCTTCATCTTTATTCAAAGTTGAACAAATTTTAACAGGGATCGCAGTCCCCTGTTCATTAATAATATGGTTAATTGCGTTGCTTAGTTGACCTTTTGGTCCCCCTAGGACTACTTCCTCATTAGCATGATCGGTAAGCGAAAACTTACCTGCTTCTGGCGGGGTATCGTAGATCGATATTGGAAGCGGGGTGTCGATCGACTTCTCTGTCGATTCATCGCTCGATGTTCTTGTCAGTGTTGATCGATGCTAGGCCAAAATCCATGTTCTTCATCTTAAGTACCTGTGTAAGCAGGATAAGAAGAAAAACTTTTTAGCAATAACAGTAATAAAATCTAAACTATATTCTAAACTTGATCTAATGGGTAATAAGAAAGAGTCCCCGACAACGGCGCCAAATTTGATATCACTCAAATTATCCTAAGGAATAAATTACTCTCTCAAATAAGAGGCTCATATGTAGTACTTAGAGATTGAATCCACAGAGACTCTAGGATTACACAGTAGATTTATAGTCTTCGAAATAAAGCTAGACAAGTAGGTTTTAAGCAGTAATGAAGTGGTGAACAAGGTAGTTGTTCGGTTGGTTTGATTTTAGCCAGGTTGTTAACGGTTAAGGAAATAGCTAGATTCAGGTATTATCTCATGTATGACAAGTATGCAACTTATTTGTGTTATTAAGGGTTTATGAATAATAATTGTTCTTTAACTTAAACTTTGGGTATAATCAAATAGATTATCTTAGTCTAGATCTCGGATCTCAACTTTCGTTTATCAATCACGAGAAAGTCTCGATCGATGATTCAATATGAATATCGATCGATACACCTTTCAAAATATCGATCAACACAACTATTGTCGTGTTGATCGATGCTTCTTCTACCAAGCCTTACGAACGGTTTAATAAGGTTTTCTAACTTACTAGACCAACTTTCGTGTGTATCTTGTCTGTTAGATCATACTAGTTTAGTTTCAGGTATTATTTCAAGCTATTACTTGTCCACATTAATCCTATTATCTTAGTTGAGGGTGATCAATCCTTAAAATTAGCATTAAGAGCAACTAGATGAAGAATTATCTTAGTTGAGGGTGATCAATTCTTATAATACGTCGAGGTAGGTTTCCATTTTTTCATTTTTTTGCTTCGTATTCACCGTGGAATTGACTTGTAACAAGCTGCGAATCGCTAAAAGCACTATCTTTCTTCACACCGATGCTTATAGAGAGGCGAAGTCCTGCTATTAACGATTCATACTCGGCTTCGTTATTTGATGCGTGGAATCCGAGATGGAATGATTGTTCGATTATTTCCCCTGTTGGGGATTCGAGTTGTATCCCGATCCCGGATCCTTGTTTTGAGGATGCTCTGTCTATGGGGAGCTTCCATTTATCGGTCTTGGGTTCTTCATCGGCCTCTTTAAAGAAGAGCTCGATGACAAAGTCTGTCAGTATTGTGCTTTTGAACTCGTCCTAAGATTATATTCTATGTAGTACTCGCTGAGTTTGATTGCCCACTTTGCTAGCCGCCCTGATTTACTGGGGCTATGGAGGATCGTTCGCAGCGGTTGTGATGTCATCACTACTACAGAGTGCGACTGGAAGTAAGGCCTCATTTTTCGAGCTACTGTGACACCAGCATCTAGGAGTTTAATAATTTCTTTCTTAACTACCTCTTTCAGATTTGGATTTAGCCTCCTCTATTGTTCTATTGATGATTTGGATTCATCCTCCAGGTACGATGCATGCACAAGTCAGGGGAGATGCCAGGGATGTCCTCGAAAGAGCACCCAAGAGCTTTCCTATACTTACGTAGTTTATTTAGTAATGAAGCAAGTTCTCCATTAGTTAGGTTGGCGTTGATGATTACGGGATAAGAATTGTTGTAAAGAAAAGCGTACTTAAGTCCTCCGGGCAACTGTTTCAGCTCGAACTTTGGTGCATTTCTGCGCTTAAGTTTTCTAAAGAGGATGGTTGTCGATCGACGGTATGTTGTAAATACGGTCAACATTTATTTCCGACTCATCATCCTCTTCGTTATCAACACTTGCGATCTCTATGCTTGCATCCATTAATCGTGTCTAATCGTCTGTCCTGCCATCTATGCTGAACATTTCTTTTTCAGTGAGGTTGAGCACATTTTCTAAGGGATCATTTGGGCATAAATCCACAAAAGATTCTTCACCTAACTCGGAAATGTTATCCACAAAGGAAGCTTAATTATTGATTAAAGGACGTTTCATTAATCTTTCCATATCGAACGTCATTGGGATATCTCCAATGTTCAACCACATCCAGCCTTCCTTGACGTCGATGATTGCGCCAGCCATAGCTAGGAGAGGTCTTCCTAAAATGAGGGGGTCTTTTGGTTCATGCTCATAATGCAGCATAACGAAGTCTGTTGGCACGTGACAACCATTAAGTTCTATAGGTATGTCCTCAAGTATTTCTTCTGGCACTCTAACAAATCTATAAGCAAGAACCAAGGTGATTGGAGTTGGTTTAAACTCATTATATGATAGATTGGAGAAACATTGCTTTCTCTGTTAGTCTCTTTGTCATGAGAAGGAATCTCGTCCTTTTAATGAGGAAAAAGAAAAGAGGGATCTCCGTTGCAATTTCGTAGTCAGATAACACTCTAAAGAAGCTGGAGGAGCATAGGAAAAGACATGATAGAAAACCAGACTCTCAAATCTCCAGAGACAGGGAGCCTCAACCAAGAGAGATTCAACCAAACAAGTCAGAGATCAGTTCAATCAAGATTCTCAAGACCAGCAGTACCAGAGTCAAACCAGGGAATTTTCTCATCATTCAAAAGACTTCTCGGGGAGGGAGAGACTCAGGCACTCGGAAAGATCAAGGTCCTTCAACCGCAGTCACCCCTACAAAGACTATCCCCGACAGAGAAGCTACTCTCCTAGCAGAAGATCGCCTAAAAATCTTGCTCCGTGGGATAAAACTCACAAAGCACCAGACCGCTCTTCTGTTCCACAATACTCTCAGAGCTCCAGAACTCCTCCTGCCAGACCTCCAAGGGAGCCGATGAGAGACCCTCCTGCTCCAATTACTGAGGATTTTAACAATCATTCAAGAGAGAGAATCTCGGTATTGGAAAGAATTGAGCCTCCTTCTTCCCTACCTAATGGGGATAATTCTTCAAATTCTCGTGAAAGAGTATCAGCACTAGAAAGAATTGAGCTCCCCACAACTAACAACCACAGGGGCTCAGGTCTCTCTAGCTTGCTAATGGCAAGATTGCAGGACGTGGAGGTAAATTATACAGGAGATGATCCTCAGAATCATCTCAAAGCAGGAGGATCGGGATCAAAAACCAAACTACCAGGACATCACCCAAGGGAATCGAAGTGGAGAAGAGAGAGTTCCGGTTGCTCTCAGACTTGGATCTGCCTCAGGCTCAAAGAAGAAAAGGCAGTTCTGAAACCTAAACCTGCTGCCAAACCTATTGCTAAATCTGTTGGTCAGTGTAAACAATAAGGTAAAAAGAAGGCAGTGGCGGTTAAAGGAACTACAAAGACAAGAGGAAACATAAGCCCTCTACCAGGAACAAATCTCAAAAAACAGCTGGTCTCAAGAAGCAAAAACCCACCAAGGAAGAAGCTCTATTTGGATAGAGCTGAGAGATCAGAAGACTTACCTTGTTGTAAGGATAATGCTGCACCGTCGATGGTGAATCCGGAAGCTAGCTGGGAGAAAGCGGATTTTCACAATCTGCTAGGCCCAGTTCCTTAGCGCTCCTGAGTTGGGACTGTCAAGGTCTGGGAGGTGACTTGACAGTACCTAGAATCCGGGAAATGAAGAAAATTCAAGACCCGGACATTTTATATCTGATGGAAACCAAGAATAAAGACTCTTTTGTATTATCCGAGCTAAAATATTTGGATTATTTCCATCATTTCACTTCTCCCCCTATTGGTCTCAGTGGGGGGTTTAGCTTTCTTTTGGAAGAAAGACATCTCTCTCTCTCAATCATTTCATCTTTTCCCAATTATATTGATACAAAGATCTTCCATAAAAATCTTGAGTTTCATGTGACGTTCTTATACGGCGATCCACACCAGGAGAAAAAAGCATAATTCTGGGAGAGTATCACAGGCTTAGTCCAAGGTAGAGATTCTGCTTGGGCAATCACAGGTGATTTCAACGACATTCTTGATAATACAGAGAAAAAAGGAGGTCCAGCTAGGTGTGAGGGCTCCTTCATTCCGTTTCGAAGCTTTGTCTCTACCAACGGTATAAAACACTCAGGAAATCATCTCTCTTGGAGGGGAAAGCGCCATACTCATAATATCAAATCAAGACTGGATAGATCCTTAGCAAATCTTGCTTGGGATGAGATGTTTCCAGCGGGAAGGTGTATGTACCTCAGGTATGAGGGCTCGGACCACAGACCACTAATCACATATCTAGATTGAAGCGCAGAAGACATTTTCGGTATGATAGATCTCTTAACGAGAATCTTGAAGCTCGGGAGATCATTGAACATGCTTGGCAACCGGATAGAGAGGAAAAGGCGGAAGTTAAGATTTCTCGCTGCAGGAAAGATCTGATCAAATGGTCGAAGGAGCAGAAAGAAAACAAAGCCAGAGATATTATCAAGAATCAGGAGGACCTAGAAGAAGCTCTGTCAGCTCAGGTTCCAAACATCGAGAAGATTAAATCTTTGACAGATACGCTGAACAAAGCCTACAAAGCAGAGGAGCTATTCTAGAGGCAAAGAAGCAGGGTTTTATGGCTACAAGGAGAAGATCGTAACAGTGCGTTCTTTCATGCCATCATAAAAGGGAGAATAGCAATGAGTAGGATCACTATTCTGGAGAATCATGAAGGGATCGCGGTTCATGAGGAAGAAGATATAGCAAGGGTGTCACGGAATATTTTCAGAAACTTTTCTCCTCCAACAATGCTTGTGACATCAGTGTAGTGGAGGAAACTGTCTCTGCTAGCATTTCTCCTGAGATGAACTCATTACTCTGTAGAATCCCAGAGGAATTGGAAGGGAGAAATGCAGCTTTCACTATTCACGCAGACAAGGCACAAGGGGTTTCTGGGTTCTCAGCAGGATTTCACCAATCATTTTGGAACATCATAGGCAAAGACAATTACCGAGAAATTTGGAACTTCTTCAT
Source organism: Brassica nigra (assembly GCA_016432835.1). Lineage (NCBI taxonomy): Eukaryota > Viridiplantae > Streptophyta > Magnoliopsida > Brassicales > Brassicaceae > Brassica > Brassica nigra. The sequence continues at coordinate 19,751,741 of CM028246.1, forward strand.
TTCAGGAAAATTGGAGCCAGGGTAAATGAGACCCATGTATGTATGATTCCGAAAGGAACAGCACCGAAGACAGCTGCAGAATACAGACCTATTGCTCTCTGTTCTGTCCGTTACAAGATCATAGCAAAGCTCATTACTCATCGTCTCCAACCGCTACAGGGAAATTTAATCTCGAAACATCAGACAGCCTTCGTTCCTGGTTGGGAGTATTGCAGATAATGTTCTCATAACCCACGAAACCCTTCATTACCTGTAACAATCCGAAGCTATTAAGCGGTGCTCAGTGGTCATCAAAACCGATATGAGCAAGGCTTATGACAGGATTTAATGGGACTTTTTGGAAGCTGTTCTCTGACATCTTGAGTTCAGGAGCACTGGATCAAATTGGTTATGGAGTGCGTAACGACGGTCTGTTACTCATTCTTGATAAATGGAGCACCCTACGGCAAAGTCATTCCTACACGTGGACTCCGTCAAGGAGATCCACTCTCTCCGTACCTCTTCATCCTCTGTACCGAAGTTTTGTCCGGATTATGAAAGAATGCTCAAGAAAGAGGTAATCTCAAGGGTCTCCAAGTGGCTAGACAAAGTATTTTCATCAACCATCTTCTTTTTGCAGATGATACTATGTTTTTTCTGCAAAACAAATGATGGTAATTGCTCGACTCTGGTGAGAATCCTCAGAAGATATGAGGGGAGCTCAGGACAGTGTATCAACCTAGAGAATTCCACTGTTACCTTCTCAGCTAAAACGTCCCTGGCCATTAAAGAAAGAGTCACAAGCACTATTCAAATCGTCACAGAAGGTGGCATGGGGAAATATCTAGGGCTGCCGGAGACCTTTGGAAGAACAAAGAGAGACGTCTTCACCGGCCTTGTGGATAGGATCCGTCAAAGATCCCATTGTTGGTCAACAAGATTTCTCTCAGGGGCAGGAAAACACACATGATGCAATCTGCCCTCTCAGCGCTTCCCTCCCACGGAATGTCCTATTTTAAAATTCCCACCTCGGTTTGTAAAAGCATTCAGTCTATTCTAACAAGATTCTGGTGGGACAGTGTGCCAGACAAACAAAAGATTTCTTGGCTCGCATGGGATTAAATGGCGCAGCCTAAGTACTATGGTGGGTAAGTGTTCAAGGACTAAGAGACCTTTAATGATGCGATGTTGGCCAAACTCAGTTGGAGACTTCAAAAAAACCCTGAATCTCTCCTCGCTAAAGTTCTCGAAGGGAAGTACTACCCTGATTGTTCCTTTCTGGAAAGCTCAAAGAAAAGTAACGCCTCTCATGGATGAATCAGTGTTTTAGCAGGGAAGTCAGTGTTAGAGATGGGACTGGGATTCATTATCGGTGATGGCAAAGAGATTAATATATGGTCAGCCCCTTGGCTTTCAACCTCTTCACCGGTAACTCCAATTGGTCCCCCTACGCTGAACAATCAATCAATGATGGTAAAGGTTCTCCTAGATCCGCAAACGAATAGCTGGAATCTACAAAGCATAGTCTCCACTTACCACAATATGAGGACGCCATCAGACAGCTCATCCCTAGTTCTTTGTGTCTTCCGGATAAGCTGGTTTGGCTGCCAGAGAAATCGGGAAATTATATTACAAAATCTGGTTAGAGGACCTCTCGACAAGCAACCATCTCAGGTCAAACCGTCTCTCCTTCTGGTATCACCACCACCAACTGGATGCAACTTATCTGGAATGTCAAAACTTCTCCAAAGCTTCAGCACTTCCTGTGGAGAGCTCTCCACAACGCCCTTCCTGTGGGTTTCCCTACTTGCTATTAAAGGAATCCAGACAGAGCTCAACTGTAAAAGATGTGGTTGCCAGGAATCAAATTTTCATGTGATTTTTACTTGTACTTTTGCCATTTCAGTATGGAGCTTAGTGCCTGTTTCTCAGATCACTCTGAGGTTAGTTTGGGAAACGACATTATAGAGACATTAAGCTTTCTGCTCATAGCTTCTCCTCTGCCTCCGATAGGACTAGCTGCTACTCCTATTGCGCCTTGGATTCTCTGGTACCTGTGGATCTCAAGAAATTTGATGATTTTGAAGATAAGATGATCAATGAAGCTGATTTAATCACAAAAGCTATTGCTGCAGGAAGAGCATGGGATGAAGCAAACTTGGGGAAATCAACCACTATCAAATTCTCTCCACCTTTGGTAAATCTTCCTCTCCTTCCTCTTCCCTCCTTGTGGATTGATGGCGCTTGGAATCAAGATTCTCAGACAGGAGGAATGGGCTGGATCATCAAAATGAAGAGGGTTGTGACATCTCTCAAGGCTCCAACTCGCGAGGTTGGGTCTGCTCTGCGCTTATGGCAGAAGCTCTTGCTCTTCATCTCGGCCTCTCCTCAGCAACTCAACAAAATATTCAAAGTCTCCATATCTTCTCTGACTCACTTGTCCTCATTTCGGCCCTGCAATCAGGGCAGGATCTGAACGAGATTGCAGGTGTTCTACATGACATCAGAAACCTTGCCACTCTCTTCAATCCACTATCTTTTAATTTCATTTCTCATACTAAGAACTTCCAAGCTGATCTGTTAGCTAAGTCAGCTTTGTCTGCTTTCATTGTAGTTGAAAACTCTTAATCTTTTGAATCAAAAGAAGGCCCTGTTCGTTTCGTGAACTGGACGCAGCATCCAGACGCAAACGCGGGCCGATGTTTGTTTGGTGCGAAATAGGAGGTTAAGTTGGACGCGGCATCCAGATGTATTTTCCAAACTCATCTGGATTTTTCGGGATTTCTGGATGAGAGTTTTGAATGCTTCCAGCTACATTAAACTCATCCAAAAGTACTAAAAGTCGGTAATACCCTTATTTTATCTTAAAAATTACAAAGTTTTGCCATTAATTTCTAAACCTAAAATTTGTCGCCGTCAACCTCTTAAGCCTAAAGCAAATCTGATCTCCTCTTCAACCTCTCTTCAACCTCTGATCTCTGCAACCATGAAACTCTGGGATCAAGAACCCTAAATCTAGTCTTCTCTCTCTCTTTCTCTCTCGCAGCCCTCTCTCTCTCGTAGCCCTCTCTCTCTCTCACGCAGTCTCTCTCTCTCTTTCTCTCACGCATTCTCTCTCTCTCACGCTCTATTGGTAAGTTTTTATGTTGTTTTCGTCACATTGAGTCTGTAACTTAGATACCCTTTTAGAAGTCTCATTTGTTTTGTTTTTTTAGCACTATAATGGAGCTTTGAGTGGTCTCTCTTTCAAGCTTTGGTCTTCTCCGACGTATCTCAAACCCATCTCATCTCCATAGCATCTCGAACCCAACTCTCTCTCTCTCTCACGCAGTCTCTGTTCTCTCACGCTCTATTGGTAAGTTTTTATGTTGTTCTTGAATCTGTGGCTTATAATCTCTAACTTAAAATGGCTTAAGCTTGACGTAAGATTGAACCTATGACTTGGAATGGTTTAAGCTTGATGTTAGCTTGAATCAGCAACTTGAAATGGCTTGAATCTGTAACTTGAAATGGCTGTATTGTGTTGAGGTTTTTTTTTGTTTCTGATGTTATTTCACTCATCCCTAGCTTTTAACTCACCTTTCAAACGAATGATTGAAGTTCAATGTCAAATATCAATGAGTAATGAACATACACTTTAATCTATTTTATAACTTGTAAGACGCTATTTATATACTTGATGATGTTAACTTGAAACTGTAACTTGAAATGCCTGGAGCTTGACTTGAACTTGAATCTCTAACTTGAAAGGGCTTAAGCTTTTGTAGCTTGAATATGTAACTTGAAATGGCTGTATTGTGTTGAGATTTTTTTTGTTTCTGATGTTATTTCCCTCATCCCTAGCTTTGTGATGAAATCTGTTTCTAAATGGTTTAAGCTTGATGTTAGTTTGAAGCAGCAACTTGAAATGGCTTATACTTGATGATGTTAATATGTGCATACGTGTGTGTATGAGTTGGACAATCTCCTGTTGTGGGTGTTGTCTAAATAATGATCGGATACGTGTGTGTATGAGTTGCACCCAATATATTTTAAATATTAAATTTTTGTATTGGACAGGTAAGAGGTAAACTGGTTAGTTAGGTATTGATGCACCCATAGTTACTTGTTTTGTTCTTAGAAATATGGTTTTGTTCTTTTTTGTTTTTTGTTTTTTTTTTGACTAATGGTTTTGTTTATTTCTTCTGATAACTTGTTTTGGTTTCTAAATGTTATCTGAGATTTCTAATGCCTCTTGTTTTTTTTTGTTTCTGATGTTATTTCTAATGCATTCTCACTGCTCTTTTCTCTTTTCTGTTGCTTTCATTGTGGTCTTGTACATTCTCTTAAGAATCTTTTAGTATGGTCTTCTTGTTTCATTGTGTTTTGAGGGAAGAAACTATTGTTTTATTAGAGCTGAAGTTTGATATTTATACTTTGGTCTAACCTCGTGGCTGATGAATAAATAGGCTGTCTATTCTCCAATCTCAGTCTGTGAAGGTGACTATCTGTTCAAGCTTCAATGGCATCTGTCCCATGAAATGATGTAAGTCATTTAGTTAGCATTCTCAAAACGCTATTTTGGTGTTTCTGTGTTGCATTTAGTTAGCATTTAGTTGAGTTTAGTCTTGACTTAGATGGTCTTTATGCATTGAATTTAGTTAGTCTTGACTTAGATGGTCTTCTTGTGTTATTCATAGACTGTATTGTGGAGTGATGAACAAACACATTTCTTACTTCAACTAAGAATTGAAGAAGAACAGAAAGGCAATATGAAAAATAAGGTTCTCCATGAAACTACGAGACAGACAATTGCAGATAAGTTTTATGACACATTTAGGGTGAGGCATCCATGGATAAAGTTTAGGAACAAGTTTAACACTTGCAAGAAGCAATACGGTGCTATGAATAGGTTGACTCACAACAGAACTGGGCTCGGATATCATCCAAATGGGTCAATAAACATGAGTGATGATTGGTGGGATCAGCGTTGTAAGGTATATAGCAAACACACTTTAGAATCTGTTAGCTAAACACTTTAAATAGAAACATGACTGATGGTTGTTATTTGATTCCAGGAATGGCCTGGAGCTAAGAAATACAAAGATAAACCAGTGCCAAACACAGATCTAATGGAATATATTTTTAGTGGGGTTCATGTAAGTGGAGCAGAAGGATGGAGTTCTCAGCAAGGTGAAAATGAGTTAGACAATATGGAGGTAGAGAATGATGATGCTGCATCTGAAGCAAGGCCAACCAATCCTCCAGCAATGCAAACCAATCCTGAACCAGATGCTCCCTCATCCTCCAATGGTCCACGAGGCTCCAATGCTCCACGAGCCTCTACTGTCCCAAAGCCTTCTCGGAAAAGGCGTGCAGAACAAGCAGCAGAGGTTATGAGAAGTAGTCTTCAATCACGTGATGAGATACTCTCTCAGAAGAACCACCTAATAGAAAGCCATCCAGATTTGAGTTGCAGCCAGCTTAAGGCTATAAGAGCCTTGCATTCACTGTCTAGTATCAAAATGTGGTCTCCATTGTACAAAGCTGCCATGAGACATCTCAAGGAAGCTTCTACAAATCGACAGACGTTCCTAAGTTATGAAGATGATGAGAACAAGATTATCTATTTGGAGGAAGAGACTGGTGAAAGCAGATATGCATGAGTTTTGTGTTCTCTCTATCAACTGTCTAAGTCTTGTGCTCTCTCTATCTAGTGTTCTCTCTATCTAGTGTCTCTCTATCTAGTGTATGACAATATGACATTTTCCATCTATGAAAAAGTATTAATATTTGTTAAGTCTTTCTGTTACCTTCATGCTTTTTGTTTACTTGTTATTTGGCAGATATGCAATGAGACAACAGCATTAGATACATTTGCATTGCTAACTGAGGATGATGATATGGATTTGATGTTAGAAGAGGAAGAGATCATGTATCATATGCTAGAAGATGTTTATGGAGTTACAAATCTTCCTCCTCTTCCTCGACAAATACTCAGAACAAACAGAGGTGGAGGTTGGCGCCGTGTTCAGTGCCTCATGTTTGAGAGTGACAAGCAATGTTTTGACATCTTTAGGATGAATCAAGGTACTTTTATGCATCTGTGCTTTAGGCTTCAACAATACTACAAACTTAAGGAATTACACAACGTCTATCACGAAGAGAGTGTAGCAATGTTTGTTGAAATGGTTGCACAAGATTTAACAGTTCGAGCTTTGGCTGAGAGATATCAACATTCAGTGGATACGGTGAAAAGAAAACTAGATGAAGTTCTCTCTGTTCTATTAAAGCTTGCTGCAGACATCATTAGGCCCTCAAGAGGAGAGTTTACTACTCCAAGTCCTGTTTTAGTAAACAATGATAGGTATATTCTCCAAACTCAGTTCGTATGTTCGTATGTTCATATATAATCATATGCTAGAGATTTTGATCGTGTGTGATGCATTGGTTAGTTCACTCTGATCTCTCCACGTTGTTTCATTGTGTACACAATGCTTAAACACCTTGATTTTTGTTTATAGGTACATGCCGTTTTTTGAAGACTGCATTGGTGCTTTGGACGGAACTCACATACCTGTTCGTCCTCCGTCTGATAATCCGGAACCATACAGAGGCAGGAAAGGAGAACCCACAATCAATGTTCTCGCAATATGCAATCTGAAAAAGCGATTCATCTACGCATACGTGGGAGTTCCTGGTAGAGCTCATGACACGAAAGTTATTACACATTGTGCGACACATGAACCCTTCTTCCCTCATCCACCAGATGGTAAGTACTATCTAGTTGACTCTGGTTATCCCACTAGAACCGGTTATCTAGGTCCGCATCGTAGAACTAGGTATCATCTTGACCAGTTTTCTAGGGGAGGACCACCAACAAACGCTAGAGAACTGTTTAACTGGAGGCATGCTAGTTTACGTTCTGTGATTGAAAGAACATTTGGTGTTTGGAAAGCGAAGTGGAGGATTTTAGATAGAAAACATCCGAAGTATGATGTTAAAAAGTGGGTGAAGATTGTGACAGCAACTATGACACTTCACAATTTTATTCGAGATTCATCGTATGAAGACCGTGATTTCACTTATTGGGAAACGGTAAAGGAGTATGAACATCATGGTGACCAAGCAGTAGAAGAGATTGAGCATACTCCATACCTTCCATTGGTGATAGAGCAATGGAGATTCGACGTGATACAATCACTGAAAGGATAGCAAGAGGAAGTCGACTTCCATATTAGCTTCACATATGAAGAGGTTTGTATTTGAATTTGCTTTTGTTTGTTCATTTTAAATTTGCATTTGAGCTTTATTGCCTTGATTAAGCTTGTAGTGTTAATGGTCTGATATTTGAATTTTCTTAGAGCACATCCTTGTCTCTTGCGGTTTCAAGTGATCATATCCATATGATCTAGTTGGTTTCATGTGACATATCCATATGTAATGCTCTCTGATTGCTTGTTCATTTGATGAGTGTTCTCTATTTGTGATTGTTTCAGTCTTGGTGCTAAGATTCCTTATGCTGCTAATGAAGAACACAAAGACTCCAAAGCGGTATATCATCATTACCTTTGGTTGATGTTCGTTTGGTGTGTTAAGCTTGTAGTGTTTTATAACATTATGTAATGGTCAGATGTTAAGCTTGTAGTAAAACATGAAAATAGAGTTTAATATTTATTATTGTTACTTTACAATTTTATAAAAAATGAAAAATTGAATTTGATGTTTATTTTTATTTATGTCAATTTTATTACATAATTTTTACAAGTTAGTTTCACTTTTGGATATAGTTATATACATGTTTAGACCAAAAAAGAAGATGAAAAGTTTTTGGTCATTTGACATAAAACTCATCCAGATACAAAATACAGAAATACAAAACGAACACAACTGCATCCAGATACAGTTTCCAGACGCATGATCCAAAATATCCAGAATCGCGAACGAACGACATCTGATTGATGCATCCAATTACTGCGTTCGGATGCCGCATCTGGAATTCTCATCCAATTCACGAAACGAACAGGGCCGAACTGTTTGACCAAAAAAAACTCATTATATCTGAGGGATATCGCAACAGAGTGCGGCATTAGATTGACACTAGCGCCGAGATCACAAAGGGATCGGGGGAAGTGTCTATTTTGGATAATGCAATCGAGTACAAAGCTGCCAGGATCTGGTCTTTTAATTGAGGGTTTCGCCTCAGATCATACCACTTACTTCCTCGGAAATCATCATGACACTGTGCTCCTTGGTTGGAAAACTCTTAGACACCATTTCTTTAACATATTTCTTTATAGAGGATGAAACTTTCATGGCATCACTCAGTCGCATTTCTACGGTAATCATATCGAGCGCTTTCTTGCAAATTGCCTTATCTAATTCTCGTTTAGTTTGTGAATTACTGAGAGGGAAGGGGGGTAAAGTTCTATAAACCCTCTCTATCACTGTTCAGCGGGCGCTGCCAATTCTGCCACATAGGGAATAGGTTGTCGATCGACATTATTCTTCTTTTTTCGATGGATTTCAACCTCTTCATCTGATTCTTTGTCCTATTCATCAAGATTAATTGGCACTTTCTTAGCTTTTTTAGTATTTTCGGTTTTGTCTTTTTCCTGAGAAAATCCTGAATTTGGACAATGATCATTGAGGAGTATTGGACGGGATCTACTTTTGCCATTCTCTTCGGTTTCATCGGGTTTATCTATAGGAGTGTTTTCTTTTGTGCTCATAGTAAGGAGTTTTCTGCTTGGAGTACGGCACTGACGTGACGTCTTGGGTTCATGTCAGTTCTCCTAGGGAGACGTCCCGTTTCTCATTTAATAGCAGTCGCATTTTCTGCCACGTGACCATCGAATCTCTTAATTTGTTCACTTAGAGCATCAAATTTCTTTAACAGCTCACTCTGGATAATGCTTATCTTTCCGTTTAGGTCATTCGCCATTCTCCGATTTCCCATGAAGGCTTGGTTTATTCTAAATCTGCCCCTGCCTTTACGTGATCCGATGGTAGCATCATAATTTCGAGTAAAACTATCAATGTTGGGATTAAGATGCTGATCTCGTGGGCTAGTTCCACTTATGGAGTTGATCTGCTCTTCAAGATCAGTCAGAACATCATCATCCAATTGGGATACTACGTGGTCAATCCACTGAATCTATTCCTCTTCCTCTTTCTACGTCCATTATCTCATATGATCTACTTGTTGCCACATTTTTGATTAACCGCCTTGCTTCTTCAGGGCTCCTAGTGCTGAAACTTCCTTCGCTTGCTGTCTCAAGCGTGGTCTTGTAATGTAAGCTAACACCTCCATAGAAGATGCTGATAAGTTGTGGTTCTGAATAACCATGGTGGGGGCACGCAAGTTGATAACTCTCGAATCTTCCCAAGCGTTTTTGAATGATTCTCGTGGATCTTGGCGGAATGTAAAAATTTTCTTTCTCACGTCCCAGTAGCGTGCCTCATCGAAAAATGATTAATGAAGACACTCCTAATCTCCTTCCGACAAGTAAGAAACCCTGATGGTAGTTGATCTAACCACTTTCTGGCATCTCCTTCTAAGGAAAATGAGAAAAGTATACATCGATTGTATTCATCTGGCATCATATCTTCTAAGTTTTTGATATGCTCATATGGGTGCTCTGAGATGGATCCACATAAAGGGTTTTGACGTACCAGATAAAGGAATTCAAGGTTAACCTCGGATCTCCTTGTGTTATCTTCTGGTAGTCTAATGGCCGACCTATTCGAATAGGTTCTGCCAGGATTTAAGTAGCCTTGCAAAGGCAATTTCATTCCATCATCTATATTTAAAGTTGAACAAATTTTAACAGGGAGTGCAGTCTCCTGTTCTTTATAACTTGGTTAATTGCGTTGCTTAGTTGATCTTTTGATCCCCCTAGGAATACTTCCTCATTAGCATGATCAGTAAGGGAGGACTTACCTGCTTCCGGCGAGGTGGCGTCGATCGATATCGGTAGCGGGGTGTCGATCGATTTCTCAGTCGATTCGTCGCTCGATATTTTTGTCAAAGTGTCGATCGATGCTCGGCCGAAATCCATGTTCTTCATCTTAAGTACCAGTGTTAGCAGGGTAAGAGGAAAAACATTTTAGCAATTACAACAATAAAATGTAAACTATATTTTAAACTTAATCTAATGGTAATAAGAAAGAGTTCCCGGCAACGGCGGCAAATTTTATATCACTAAAATTACCTTAAGGAGTGACTTTACTCTCTCAAATAAGAGGTTCAGTTCTAGTACTTAGGACTCGAATCCACAGAGACTCTAGGATTACACAGTAGACTTATAGTTTTCGAAATAAAGATAGATGAGTAGGTTTTAAGCAGTAAATGAATTGGTGAACAAGGTAGTTGTTTGATTGGTTTGATTTGAGGTTATTAACAGTAGGGAGATAGCTAAATTCAGGTATTATCTCAGGTACGACAAAGCATGCGGCATTCTGAGTTATTAGAGGTTTATGAATATTAATTGTTCTTGAACTCAAACCTTGGGTACAATCAATTAGATTGTCTTCAACTAGATCTCGGATGTTAACTTTTGTTTAGCAATCACGAGAAAGTGTCGATCGATTATTCATTATTAATATCGATCGATACACCTTTCACAATGTCGCTTCGATCGATATCGCTTCCAGCGAGCTTTAAGATCGGGATTTGATAGGTTCCCTAACCTTACTAGAACAACTTTCATGTGTATATAGTCTGGTTGGATCATACTAGTTAAGTTTCAGGTATTTGGTCTAGTTATTACTTGCCCAAATTAATCCTAAGATCTAAGTTAAGGGTGATCAATCCTGAACATTAGCATTAAGAACAACTAGATGAAGAACTATATTTTAAACACTCTAATAGCAATTCATATTACCAATACATAAGTCAACCTTATGAGAAACCTAAATCTAACAGCAAGATTACTCAGACATATTCATAAGAAGAATGGTCATGATGGTCTGAATAATACTTAAATAAATAATAAACAAGAGAAACAATAAATAGAGTAATGAAAGCAAGGGAGTTTAAGATCTTCTCTATTATGAAGTTCAGATCTCTCTCTCTCCAATCCTAAGCTCTCTCTCGAAGGTAGCAAGATTGCTTCTCTCCAAAAACTAGGTCTAAAAGGTTTCTATGCAAGTGATATCACTCAAATTACCCTAAGGAGCGACTTTACTCTCCCAAATAAGAGGTTCAGGTGTAGTACTTAGGGATCGAATACACAGAGAGCTAGGGCACACAATAGATCTAATAGTTATATGATTTAGCTAGGCAAGTAATTGTAAAGTAAATTGAAATGGTGAGCAAGGCGGTTGCTCGGTAGATAGAGAGTTGTTTGATGGAAAGATGCTTTGCTAGATCTAGAGTTTCTATTCAGGTAATCAGGATTATAATAATATAGAGGCTAATTGTTACTTGCAAGATATTATAGAACTAAACTTGGAGTACAAATCTAACAACTTCCGTTGTATAAACAGTCTAATATCTAGATCTTGGATCTCAACATTCCTTTATTGATCACAAGAAAGTGTTGATCGATTAATCTATAGGAATATCGATCGATACACCTTTTAAGCCGTCGATCCTATAATCTATTGGATTATCGATCGATATCGATTCTAGCAAGCTTTACGATCAGGTTGAATATGTGTTCACTAGGTTCCTAAATCAACTTTCGTATGTTTCTAGCAATCCTATCTCTATAGAATTCAGTTCAGAAAATAGACCTAGCGTTAGCAATTGTGCCTAATGATTCTAAGATCAGGGTTCTAGTTCATGACTCTATAACACAAGCAGTAAGAAAAATTCTATGATGAATATCACAACTTAGCAGTTCTATATCTGGGGCTAATCCCTCATAACCTATTTAAAACCTAAACCTAACAGGTGGATCTACTCGGACATGAAATTTGTCAAAGAAATCATATAAAGAATAGATATAAAACTGCAATAGATATAAAAACCAAAACCAATGAAGTTCCGAGAGGACTCTGAAGGAGTTCCTCTCTTCTCTCCAACCCTAAAACTAAGAAAGAACAATAAAATAAAGGTTACCGTCAACAATGGCTTAGAAAACACACAAATAGAGTTTCTGGTCGTGCAGGGGCATCTTGGTAATTTGTGGTAACTTCTAGGCTTCAGTCGGTCATAAATATGTTCGGCCCACATTCTGGCATCTCCGTTGATCGATGTCAAGAGTTCTGCATCGATGACATACGTTCCTCTTCTCGGCAACTTCCTCTCGCGAGGCAGACTGACCACTCTTCAGTAAAACGTGCATAACTTCTGCTACAGAATGCTGATTGACCTAAAATCGGTGGCATTAGAAAGCTAACTCAAAGCTCTATCTTGTGGAAAAAGATAAGCTCAATGTAACTGTAAGAAGGTCTCCATCCATAGCTAAACATCTGACGCGTCTGCGCAGTTCTGCACTCAAAGGCTCCAAAAGACTCCAAAATCACCACTTTCCTCCAAAACGTACCTGAACCTGAAAATACTCTAAAAAACTCCAAAATGTAATAAACATATCTTAAAACACCTATATACCATGCGTAAATGTGGGTCAAATCCATGGTATATCAGCAAGTCTGCCTCTAAAATAATACAAAACCCTAATGATATAGCCTAACAGGCGGCCATGGCTCATGGTGCAATAATGAAATCTTTGGGTAAAACTTGTAATTCTCCTAAACTTCATTAATCTCGGATGGCTCTTCATCGACCGATACGGCTAAGGATAAATCGATCGATTCGTGTAACTATCTATCGATCAATACTGATATTGATAATGCCTACTTCAGTAATCAGCTTCGCGAGGATGAAATGCAATATCTCCCATAAAGGCTCCAAATTGGTCCATAATCATCATTTTACTTTGGTGGGTACCTAAACCTGTAAAAGCGCTAAAAAGACTCCAAAAGTATATAAATGATTTCAAAAGCATAAAAAAATCATGGTTAAAAGTGGGTAAAATCCATAACTTATCATTCATACACCAAACATTGTAGTCCCAACTCGAATACTCAATAATACAGCTCTTTTAGTCTCAATTCCTGTATTTCTCACGATATTAAAATTTTGTCCATCGTTCTGTAGTACTCACAAAGATCCTACAAAAAAATCCCCTAACAGTTTGGCACTAGAAGGAGGGGAGTAATCTAAACTACATGACGATGGCAGTGGATGAGCAGGACGAGCTACCCGAAGCTACCCACAGAGAAGCCGAGCTCCAGAGGCAACTCGACGGTCTACAAAGCCAAGTAACTGAGCTGCACAAGGCTCGTGCAGAAATCATTAAGAACGCCGAGAAGCTTAGCCAGCTCGAGTCAGAGAATCTTGTTCTTCGAGACGAAAACCAAGCTCTCATCACGGCGAGCAACAAGAAGCACCTCTTTCGAACTTGGGTCCGATCCATGCCTGTCTTGGAGATGCCCAATTCCGGAGGGAACGCCCCTCAAATGGGGATGGGACCGCGTGAGAGGAGGTCAGAGGGACTCAGACCTATGACGTGGAAGACAATGACTCCGAGGAAGAGCCAGATAAGGAAACTCTAGAGGGGGCAGCAGCGACAAAGTATTCCATAACCACATACCTTGAGCAGGTGTTCTCCAAGAAGTTTGACGCCGTACAATCCATCGTTGAGCAATTTGCGAGCTTCGCCTGGTCCCACGTCGATATGCCGGGGATCGATCCGGAGGTCATCATGCACAAGCTACAAGTGGATCCATTACATCAGCCGGTCAGGAAAAAGAGGATAAAGTTTGCCCCAGAGAGAGAGATGCGATCATCAACGAGGAGGTCAAGAGTCTGCTCGATGCATGGTTCATCCGAGAGGTGCAGTACCCAGAATGGTTGGCTAACGTAGTGGTAGTCAAGAAAAGCATGGTAAATGGCGGTTCTGTATAGTCTACACGGACCTCAATAAGTCCTGTCCAAAGGACCCTTTCCCATTACCTCATATTAACAATCTCGTTGACGCCATGACAGGACATCAACTGATAAGTTTCATGGACGCGTTCCCCGGCTACAACCAAATACTCATGCATCCAGACGACCACGAAAAGACATCCTTCAAGACGTCCAGGGGCATCTACTGCTACAAGGCAATGCCTTTAAGTTTGAAGAACTCTGGATCGAAATATCAAAGGCTGGTGAATATGATGTTCACAGAGCAGATTGGGCAGACCTTGGAGGTCTATATTGACGACATGCTGGTTAAGTCCCTGGAGGCTGAGGACCATATATCGCACCTGCAGCAAGCCTTCACTACTCTCCGAAAATACAGCATGAAGCTCAACCCCGCCAAGTGCTCATTCGGCGTCAGCTCCGGGAAGTTTCTCGGGTACATTGTAACCCATAGGGGCATTGAAGCAAATCCTTAGCTTTGATGGTCGCCGCCAGGAAGCTACGGCCTTTCTTCCAGGCTCATCCGATTGTAGTTGTTACTTCTTTCCCCATTAAGACAGTCCTTCACAAGCCAGAGGTCTCCGGACGCTTGGCTAAATGGGCAATGGAATTAGGGAAATACAACGTAATATTCCGGCCAGCTACAGCCATAAAATCGCAGGTCCTGGCGGATTTTGTGGCTTAATTCTCTCCTGCCTTGCTCCTAGCTCTGGAATAAGAAATAAGTCCTCAGTCCAACGAAAAAGCCGAGTCAACAAACAAGACCGTAGTTAACATGCTAAAGAAGCACTTAGAGGGTGCTCATGGGAAGTGGGCAGAAGAACTACACGGAGTCCTCTAGGCCTACCGGACCACTCCCAAGACGGCTACATAGGAAACTGCCTACTTGTTGGTCTAGGAAATAGAGGCCATAGCGCCCACTAAGGTGTACGTAAGAACGACCATATCAGGACCTATCTCCCAGGAGGAAAATAATGATCTAATGTCCTTGAGTCTCCACCTGCTCGATGAAAAAAGGGAAGCTGCTCGGTTGAGAAATTGTGTCTACCGGCAAGATGTCGCTAGGAATTATAACAAGAAAGTCAGAACCAGGACCTTCCAGCAAGGGGATTGGGTTCTACGACGACTAGGCGACAACACTAGAGAGAATCGGTAGGAAAACTTGCTCCTTAATGGGAAGGACCCTATTATAATCTTTAGAGATTATGAGACAATATGAGAAGAATAAAGAGATTTAGAGAAGATTAAGAAGAGATTAAAAGAGATTAGCAAGAACAGATTAGAGACTAATGGAGAATCATTTTCAAGAGAGACTTAAGAGACTCAAAACTTGCTTAACATTAATAATCAGAGTTTACAAATATATATAGGACGCAGATACAAGGGTTTTAACTCAAAAGGATAAGGAAAGCATGTGTAGTCAACCAAAGGAGGAGCGCCTAATTCAATAGCAACCAATAGAGTTTCTCACACGCTTTTGGCATCAAGGAATATTCTGACAGCCTGTTCCAGTCTGTCAGACCAAGCTCTCTTCTTCCCAACGGTCAGGAACCAAGGCACAACAGTAGAAAGGTAACAAGGTAACTCCTTCTTCACTTTAACTTTCACCCGGGAAAATGTTTCTTACCCTTGAATGGTACAGACTGGTGTACGGCCTTGTACGGCCTGTTCAAGCCTTCACCCATTCCTCTCCAAATGATCTCCACTCTCATATCTTCTCCTCATACATCTTGTAACTCCTCTTAAGCTCATCACAACTCAACACTCCTCCTCAAGCTTGACCATATGGAACAAGTCAAGCTTGGACAGCCATGAGATCTTCCTCATTAAAAACCTCACCAAGGAAAATCCATTGGGACAAAACCTTGATGAGGGAAAAAGAGTAAAGATCTCATGACTAAGGGCTCAGCTCTTCTTCTTCCCAAGATCAATGAGGCCCAAACGGATATGAATGGACTCCATTGTCATCTGCCTTGCTGCCTTTGTAAACACATCAGCCAGCTGGTCTTCACTTCTGGTATAGCAAACGTAAAATCACTCCAAGCACTATCATCTCCCTTACTTTGTGGTAGTCAACTTCAATGTACTTGGTTCTCTCATGGAAGACTGAGTTGGATGCAATGTGGATGGCAGCCTGGGTGTCACAATGCATAGTCATGGGAGTAGCCCGATCAATCTCCAAGTGCTTCAATATTCCTTTGATCCATACCAGCTCGTTTGTCAACTTCAGCATGGCTCTATACTCAGCTTCTGCACTAGAACATGAGACCACCTTCTGCTTCTTACTCTTCCATGTAACCAATTTGCCACCAATGAAAGTGCAATAGCCAGTAGTTGATCTTCTATCAGACCTATCTCCTGCCCAATCTGCATCACAATAGCCAACCACCTCTGTGCTTCCATTACAGCCCATCCACACACTTAGATCAGGTTTTCCATTCAGGTACATCAGTAGCCTTTCCACCATACGCCAATGATGCTCCTTTGGCACTTGCATATGCTGGCTTACCTGATTCACAGCAAAGCAAATGTCAGGACGGGTGATAGTTAAATAGATGAGCTTACCCACAAGCTTCCTATAGAGCTTTGGATCATGGAATGGCTTGCTGTCTTCAGGCTCCCCCTCACGTGGAACCTTATACCCATCCTCCACGGGCATCTTGGCCGTTTTCCCTCCATAGAAACCTGCATCTTTCAAAAGATCAAGTGTATATTTCCTTTGAGAAATGAACAAGCCTTCCTTAGATCTACACAACTCAATTCCAAGAAAGTATTTCATCTCTCCCAAATCTTTAATCTCAAACACAGATTTAAGGAACTCCTTTGTAGCTGTGATACCATCTTTATCACTTCCAGTGATGATGATATCATCAACATACACAAGGATTACAATGATACCTGAGGGTGTGGTAAGAGTGAAGAGGGTGTGGTCAAGCTTGGAATTCCTGAACCCTCTTCCATTCAAGGTTGTGCTCAGTCACGTGATACCATGCTCTTGGTGATTGCTTGAGACCATAGATAGCCTTCTTCAGTCTCAACACATTTCCTTTCTTCACAAAGTGTTCCAAGCCAGGAGGAGGATGCATATAGACCTCATCTTCAAGCTCTCCTTGCAAGAAGGCATTCTTTACATCCATTTGCCAAAGCCCCCATCCAAGATTCACAGCAAGAGACAACACAATTCTGATTGTGTGAAGCTTAGCAACAGGAGCAAACGTGCCTATATAATCCTCGCCCCAAGTTTGAGTGAATCCTCTTGCAACAAACCTTGTCTTGTTCCTGTCAAAAGTTCCATCAGATTTGTACTTAATTGTGAAAATCCACCTGCTTGAAACTGCCTTCTTCCCTTTTGGGAGCTCACTCTCATACCATGTGTCATTTTTAATCATTGCAATTGCTTCATCATGTACAGAATCTCTCCATTCTTTAATCATCATGGCTTCTTCATAACTTCTTAGCACATAGCTCTTGTCTAAGCTCACCATAAATCTGTAGTGTTCATCAGGGTATTGAGCAAAAGAACACACGGCTTGAGAAGGATGCTCCTCAGCCTGGGCATTGTAGTACACGCGAGTGTTTACCCAGTTGGAAGGATCCTTCCTCACCCATGTGCTTCTCCTCAATACTTGTGCTGGTTAAGGTTGCACCATTGATTCTACTGGTTGCTGCTCCACGACAGGTTCACTAGCTTCATCTTCTTCTAGCTGACTTTCTTCAGCTCCATCTTGATGTGTACTTGACTCCACAACTTGATCATGTGTTTCAGAACTTTCCTGATCATTTCCTTGGCCATTTGAACTCTCTCCCCTCTCTTGGTTGAGATGTTCTGATCCACTGCCCCCCTCATGATCAAGATGGGGAGTAGTACTATCACTAGCAACCGGCACACTCCTTGAGACACTTGTTGCACCTTGTTGTCCCGGATTTACCTTGATCCCAAGGCCCTCCAAGATAATCCGCAAAGTAGCAGCTCTGTCTAAGGTAAGATCCTTCAAGTCTTCTTGATTCTGCTCTTCATAATACCCCCTTTCTTCCACAAACTTCACCTCCCTAGACACCTGAACTCTTCTAGTATCCGGAGCATAGCATTTGTATCTTTTTTGAGAAGATGAGTACCCAATAAACATTGCTTTGGTACTCCTAGCTTGTAGCTTGTTTCTTAACTCCCCAGGGACCATCACATAACAAAGACACCCAAAGACTCTCATGTGCTCCAGGGAAGGCTTCTACTCGTATAGCACTTCAAATGGAGCCCTTCGTTACAAGACTTGAGTTGGAGTTCTGTTTATCAAATAGCAAGCAGTAACAACAGCATCACTCCAAAACCTCCTGGGAACATTGGCTTGAAACATCATAGACCTAGCAACTTCCATCAAATGTCTGTTCTTCCTTTCAGCCACACCATTTTGCTGAGGAGTATAAGGACAACTTGTCTGATGAAGAATGCCATGCTGAGATAGATAATGCTTGTGATATACCATGGATTTTACCCGTTTTTTCCCATGGTATATGAGTGTTTTTACTACTATTATCTATGTTTTGGAGTCTATTAGGTATGTTTTCAGGTTCAGAAGCATTTTGGAGAAAAGTGATGTTTTAGGTGCCTTTTTGGAGCTTAAGAAGAGTTCACCCGTGATCAAGACCAGAGGTCGACACCAGAGTTACACATCGATCGATGCACACTCTGTGCAATCGATCGACACACATTAGCCAAAGAATGATACATCGAGACTATAATCGATCGATGTACACCCTGTACTATCGATCGATACTGAGGCGGCGGAAAGACAAGTTAGACCTGGCCGAACCTGAAGCCCAAGATATCACATTTTACAAGAATGCCCTGACGAGTTTTTTAACCTAATGAACTCATATATTTATATGCCTAAGTGTTTTGGCAAGATATACAAGCTTTTACTTTTACATACAAGATATACAAGTTTTCTACAAGTTTCTTCTTCTTCTACTTATTTCTTTTTAGTTCTTTATTTGTTAACAAAGGTTATAGAATTCTAGACCTAGAGGAGAGATCCAAAGATATTTGTGATTGGAACCTAAGTGTTCACCCTCTAATAGGTCTATGAATTTCTATTATTTTCTTGTTGCTATGAACTACTTAGCCATGTCTGAGTAGATTCATTTGTTAGATTTAGGGTTTAAATAGGATATGAGGGATTAGCCCCAACCTATAATTGCTATAGTTGTGATATTTATTGTTAGGATTGTTCACTAATGCTTTTCCTAGCTTAGCTACCTAGAACATGAACTTGGATTGCATTGTTTATTACATGCAATACCTGACAACATCCTAAACATGCTATGACCCTCTTGAGATATGCAAAAGCTGATCTAAGATCATGGTGAGCTTTGTATCAACTCGCGCATAAAGCTTGCTTAGAGCCGTATCAATCGATACTCCTATAGAGTAATCAATCGACGTAGCTAGAGGTGTATCGGTCATTATTCCTATCGAACCATCGATCGATACCATCGGCAGAGAAGCCAACCTCAACACCATTTAGCATCTAAGTAATAGATGGTTTAAATAATGCGAGAGCTGATGGATTCATTTAATAAGTGTTGAGCTCTGACATATCATGCAAGCAACTTGTTAGCCTTTATAGTATTTATAATCCTAAATTCCTGAATACTTACCCTGAATCTAACTTCTTTTCTTTATTGTTTCAAAACCAAATCTTTTCAACTGAGTAATCTTATCTTTACTCAGCAAACCTGCCCTTTACTTTAAACTATTTTCAACCTAGCATAGTCATTAAGATTGCATCTTATTTGTACACTAGCTCTCTGTGGATTCTATCCCTAAGTACTACAACTGAACCTCTTATTTGAGAGAGTAAAGTCACTCCTTAGGGTAATTTGAGTGATATCAAATTTAGCGCCGTTGCCGGGGAGCTTTGATACAGTAGGATCTAATCTGATTAGGTCTAGGTTATTTCTATTTTTATTTTAATTTATTTTCTGACACAAATTTTTTTTTCTTGTCTTTTCAGGTACATGCCCAGCAGCACCAGAAGCAACAAGGAATCCCAACTTTTGTTCTCAGAAGACCCTGCTAGCTTGGAACGTTCCATCCGGAAGGAAATCCGTTCCGCATCGATCGACGCCATCAACTGCCTGTCGACCGATATTGACGCACCCCTGCCGACCGAGACACCGTCTTCGTCGACCGATACTCGCACCTTCACGTCGATCGACACTACTTCACCGTCGACCGACATCTTTCATCCGACATCGATCGATACCCCTAACCGTATATCGATCGATACTACTCCGCGAGTCATGGTTGCGCCTATTATTCTCACACGAGATGAGAATGGAGACTTGCGTGACCAAGGTCACCTCCATAATAAAGCAGGTCAGAAACTCAACGCTCAGAATGAAGTAATCCCTGAGCCAGAAACTGCACCTACAGGAGCTGTTCAACCTGTAGACGAGGCTGCTCGAACACTAGTTGACTACAACCGTCCAGATCAGTTCTACACCAACAGATCAGCCATCCGTCAGCCTGCTATTCAGAGAGGCAATTTCGAGCTCAAGCCGCAGTACTACATCCTTGTGGGACAGACACCTTACTATGGGCTGTCCAGTGAGCATCCCATGGACCATCTGGAGAGGTTCGAGGATCTCATTTCTGCTATCAAAGCCAATGGAGTCCCTGTGGACTACCTTCTCTGTAAGTTCTTCAAACACTCTTTATCTGGAGAAGCTTTACAGTGGCTTAAGCAGCTACCACCAGGATCTCTTACATCCTGGAGCGACATCAAAAACACATTTTTGCGTAACTTCTTTGATGATGCGCGCGCTGAAGACTTAAGGAGGAAAATTGCCACATTTAATCAGGAGCCTGGAGAGTCATTCAAGGATACCTGGATCAGATTCAAGTCTTACCAGCGAGACTGCCCACACCATGGATTCAACAAAGTGCAGCTGCTCTGCACTTTCTTCAGAGGCATCGCACTGAAATATCAGATGGCTCTAGACACTGCGAATGAAGGCAACTTCACCACAAGGAATCCTGAAGATGCTGTGAAGCTAATAGACAACCTAGCATCCAGCAACAGCACAAAGAACATTGTAATAGCAAGATCTGCAGCGTTCCTTGGAAAGGAACAGATAAATGAGGTGCAAGCTACACTTGACAATGTTAAGAAACTGCTAAACAAGAAATCTGGTCAGTAGAGGATGAAGAAGCTGATGAAGAAGATGACTACATAGAAGTAGAAGTCAACATGATCAATGGAACCGGATTTCAGAGATCTGGAAACCAAGGAAACAGAAACTTCGCAGGACAGATAGGAAACTTCAACAGCAGCAACCCCAACAACAACAGGAGTTATGGAAAATCATCTTACATGAAGACACCCACACCAACCCCAGAAGGAAAGCTAGAAGACATGCTCAACAAAGTTCTTGAAAGCCAGCAGAAGTTAGAGGTGAACTTCAATGGAAAGATCGATGCTGTCTACACCACTTTGCACACAAAGCTTGATGCTTTGAGTACCCATGTGAAGAAACTAGAGACTCAAGTGATTCAGACAGGAGAAGTTGTTAAGAAGCAGGAAGCTTTAAGAAAAGGGACTGGAGAAGAAACAACAGGACACAACGTCAGTGCTATCATAGAGGATGATTTGTGGAGAGTGGTAAAGCAAGAGAAGCTGCAAGAGGGAGACTTCCAGATCGAAAGTATTGGCGGCAACCACTGGAATCGATCGATGTCAGGACAACCGCATCGATCGATGTACGCCAACACCAATCGATCGGTGGAACAAGACGAGCATCAACCGATGGATCTTGAAAGATCCACCAACGAGTGCAACACCGTAAAGATACTTACTCACGAGGAGTTCGCAGCAAAGCACCCACATCCGCCCCGCCCTTACAACATCGACCGACAGGACAGACGTCCCATCGATCGACAGAATGATAAAGAAATCGATCGACACACTCGAGAAGCTGTCGATCGATATTCAGTTATCACACGCCGAGTGCAACTTCCCAAGATAGATGTTGCACGACTTAACGCACTCCGGGAGCAATCTAAGCCTTCCAGAAACCCACCAACCGCCATAATGAAGAAACCCACATATATTATTGATCCAATGGAGATAGAAAAGGAAAAAGATGGCAGAGTTCTCAGAAAAAGGAAAGAGAAGGTTCCTAAACACCTTAAAAGAGGAGTTAATGAGAAAGAGTTGGCAAGTTTCAGAAAGAGAGTTCTAAGGATACCTACAGAAAAACCCTTTGAAGAAGCTTACTTTTCACACAGATTGTGGATGTTTTTCAGAGAAACTAAGGAGACAGAAGAAGACATCAAGAGGATGTTCAACAAAGTCAGAGAAAGTATAAAGAGGAGGATAAAACTAGAGAAGAAGGATGATCCAGGAAAGTTTGTTATTCCTTGCTCAGTACAGGGGATCAACTTCCCACGTGCCCTATGTGACACAGGATCTGGAGTTAGCATCTTACCCAAGGTGATAGCAGACCATCTAGGTTTGAAGATAGAGCCTACTGAAGAATCGTTCATCTTTGTGGATTGTTCTCAGCAGAACTCTGGAGGAATTGTAAGAAACCTTGAGGTTACCATAGGAGAAACCTTAATTCCAGTAGACTTCCATGTCTTGGACGTCAAGATAACCCTACCTACTTCTTTGCTACTTGGAAGAGCCTTCCTAGCCACATTCGGAGCAGTCTGCAACCTTCAGACAAATAAACTGTGCCTAACCCTAATCAACCCTACGGTCTACTATGATCCAGTACGAGTCATCAAGGTCCCTAAGAAGATCCAAGACGACTCAGACCTTGTAGCTGTTTGCTATTGTGGAGATGAATACAACTCACAAGGCGAATACGAGACAGAGACTGCAGAATCGATCGATAGTAGCACTGTCTCATCGATCATCTCTGGTGAACCGACATCGATCGACAGCCGCACATGGTCATCGATCGATTCACTATTCAATCAGATCGAAGAGGAGTTTCCAGAAGGTGATTTCAAAATAAACACGTGGGAGAACGACTACTACATCCCACCACATGCTGCAAATACTACTCATATTGAGGAGTATACTGATGATTGCGAGGAGGAGAGAGCTATAGAGTGTCACAACCTTCCAGAAGATGAAGATCGACTTCTCCACCACAACCTCAGCATCACGACATCGATCGACAGGACCACATCCCCATCGATCGATACTACTTGCCTCGCATCATTCGACAACACAGTCAACAACACGCGAGACGGAGACTACTCAATCGGGAGCTGGGCAAGCGACTACCAGTACGAGAACTTCGCGGTCGAGACCGCCACACCAACATACAACACCTAACCCGAAGAAGTCTCATCGATCGACATGGCACCAGTACAATCGACTGATAGGCCTGAACAACCATCCACCGATTCAGAACCTGTGCCAGCGACTGATACATACATCCAACCATTCCAGGTAACAAATTCAAATGTACTTAATTTCGGTAATCTAATCCCGGATGAGTTTAGTATTTTCAGGGATTCACAAGGCTTTGCACGCTCAATGGATGGACGAACACTCCATATATCCAGAG
The DNA here is from genome assembly GCA_016432835.1 of Brassica nigra. NCBI lineage: Eukaryota > Viridiplantae > Streptophyta > Magnoliopsida > Brassicales > Brassicaceae > Brassica > Brassica nigra. Next base: position 19,775,199 of record CM028246.1, read on the forward strand.
AAGACATTGCAGACGTCCTACAGTTAGCCAATGGATCCCACAACCTATTCCAGCAACAAAGCTACGGACCAGACCACCATTATCAGCACCAGGAGGCAGACACAACAACCGAGCCAAAGGAAGCTGAGGATAACCATCTCAACAGAAAGGATCCATATCTTCAACGGAAATCGATCGATACAGAGTGTGTTGCATCGATCGACAAATGTCCCGAATTCGGAAAGAGAGCCTTTCGATATGGAGTTCGAAAATTATTTTGGGAGCAGAGAAATGAGTATGGGGTCTACAGAGACGAGAATGGCTTTGCTAGAGGAATAGATGGTGACGTCATCAGAATTTCTAAAGACGACATCAAGAAACTGCTCCAAAGAACTTCAATGGACGAGCGCTCCTACATCTGTCTACCAGAGCACGCTAGTTCATTTACAAGAAGAGAATCGGTGCAAGAAACCTACACCAAAGACGAAATCGACGAGATGTTCACCGGTTTACTTGGAGAACGCAAATGGGAAAAGCTCTCCATGGAAAAGAGTTTAGAAGAGGCCCAGACAAGCTTCGCAGTGAGATGAACTGGATGTTCAGTGCAGACCAGGGATTACTCAAGAAGGTTCAACGTCTTGAGCTGGAACTTGAAGATCTTCGCAACGCACATAACCATAGCCAGAAAAGATCAATATCGATCGACGGAGTAACATCCACATCGATCGATACGGAGCCCACACCATCGACGACTTACTCAAAACATGACGTTGATGAGTCTCTTGGAGATATCTGGAAAGAATTGAAGAAAGCAGAAGCTCGTCTCAGCAGCAAACTCACCAAAACATGTGAACCTATCTTCCACAACCTAGGGGATCTAAGCATCTGCACAGAAGAGATGAAGAGATCTATCCGCCTTATCAATGAAGCACATGCAGATATAAACCCCGCTGCACCTTGCAATCCTTTTCCAGGATTGACTCGTCTGAAAGCAGTTGAGAGGAAAATTGTTGATATACACTTCTTAGTAGACAAAGAAGTGGAGGAACTCGCACTACGAATAGATACTATGCAGCAGGAGGCTGAGAAGTTCCAACGTCAACTTGATTATCAAGCTGCATCGATTGCCTCGATCGACGAGCTCAACCTCACATCGATCGATAGGCGATTGACTCAAATCGACGGTCAGATGAAGCTCTTTGCAGAGAAGCTTCACGAGAATCTGCAGAAGCAAAAATCAACCGATGAACAACCTATTGCATCGATCGATATACAGACTTCAGAGATCTGTACCAGAGCCAATTTGGATAAATTAGCTGATGAAGTCTACACGGCAATAACAAGCGTGGATGATTCACAAGATAGACGTCTAGACCAAACGTATTTCCCGCTTGTTAACGAGGTTGGAAGCATGGAATCTAGCATAGAAGGGATGCAGAAAGAAATTAAAGCCATTCAGAGGCAGCTTGTGAGCAGACCTGCACCCTTATAATCGATCGACACAAGGTCCAGCGCATCGATCGATGGACTTCAACACCCATCGACCAATATTTCAACAAAGGAATCGATCGATACCAGATCCATCCACGACAAAATGATCCAACTCCTTGATTCAATGCAAGCGGAGCTCAGTGATCTTTCGGAACATGCCTACAGGAAATTAGGATGGCACTAGTTCAGCATTGAAGGTCATGAAGAAAGGATTCAAAGGATCACAGATGAGTTGATTGAGATAAAGAAGAAACAAACCAGAGAATATGAAGCCACAAGAAGCCTATTTGACGCATGGTTCGGCGAGAAGAAAGATACAGAGGATACTTGTTTCTCAACAAGTACCTGGATTTCATCTCAGTAGCTCATTCCATCCAGAGTCAAGCTAGATGACTAAAATCAAAGCGCTGAGTGGGAGGCAACCCACTGTTAGGTAGTTTTTAATTTTATTTAGGATTTTATTTTTCGTATTTGTTTTTGTATGCAGTTACAACTAGACGATTGCCATTGAAATCGACCGACATGACACAGTCGATATCGATCGACATGAACCACACAGTAGTGATCGACGAAGACGACTCAACATCGATCGATACGCATCGCGGTCAAGTATATCGTTCTCAACTTTTTTGATATCAGTGTACTTTATTATTGCCTATGCCTTCACTGGACTGGTTATACACTGGGGACAGTGTATGATTTAAGTCTGGGGGGATGATTACTGATGCTGTTTACCTTTTGATTTCATCCAAAAATGTTTTCAAAATGGTTTTTATTGAGTCAAGAAAGGGATAATGATAATTTAAATTTTCACTTTTTATCTAACCAATCTTTTAGGCACCATTCTAAGATTTGTTGATGCAGAATGTACTATAGATGCTATAGTTGATCACTGTCAGCTATGACAACACTTTCATTGATTGTCCGAGGAACCAAAGCTGATTTCCAACCTAAGCTGACCATTTTTTGCTTGTCTTGGGGCTTGGTATACATGGGATCGGATGCTTCAAACAAGTCTGGAAGGTAAACGCCTTGTGTAGATAGTTTTATCACCCTCTTTCTCTCATTTTCGAAATTAGATTTAGGTTTTCTACAAAAAAAAAAAAATATCTTAAATTTATGTTCTAGGATTAGTTAGTTATTAACTAGGAAGGAATTGAACAGGGTTTGGCATTTACCCCTCAAGACTTGATTCATAAGAATTCTATAGGTTAAGGGTTCGAACAGGGCTTGGTGGTTACCCCTTCAAGACTTGCTTCGCAATGAATCCTAGGATATAGGTCAAAAAGAAGTGAACAGGACTTGGTGGCTGCAACCATTAAGGCTTGATTCATGGAAGCCTGTCCAATCTTGGTCAATGTCTTGCAAATGAAGCAGACTTGACTAGGAGAGAAATAGTAGAGAGAGAGGATAGGAACTAATTTTTACCTGCAGGTCCAGATACTTGTTTGAGCAACCTTGCATCCTGTGATCGATACTCCCAAGGTAAATCCTGCACTTTTATTTTTATGTACAGAAATGAAATCAGTAGAGGGGTTAGTCAGACATGATTGCTAATTTGTTGGCTAGATGATCAAGGTTGTTTAATTAGGATATTGCATAATGTGCTTCTGTGATTGACAGACTCTTAAGATGTGGTTCGCATCAAAGTAGAGGTTATGATTCTAGGTTTGAATATTATTTAGTAACTGCTTTTCAAAAACTCTTTCATAAAGTATGCTTGTGTGTTTGCTTGAGGAGAAGCAAAATGTTAAGTCTGGGGGAGTTGATATACCATGGATTTTACCCGTTTTTACCCATGGTATATGAGTGTTTTTACTACTATTATCTATGTTTTGGAGTCTATTTGGTATGTTTTCAGGTTCAGAAGCATTTTGGAGAAAAGTGATGTTTTAGGTGCCTTTTTGGAGCTTAAAGAAGAGTTCACCTGTGATCAAGACCAGAGGTCGACACCAGAGTTACACATCGATCGATGCACACTCTGTGCAATCGATCGACACACATTAGCCGAAGAACGATACATCAAGACTCTAATCGATCGATGTACACCCTGTACTATCGATTGATACTGAGGCGGCCGAAAGACAAGTTGACCTGGCCGAACTTGAGGCCCAAGTTATCACATTTTACAAGAATGCCCCTGACGAATTTTGTAACCTAATGAACTCATATATTTATATGCCTAAGTGTTTTGGCAAGATATACAAGCTTTTACTTTTACATACAAGATATACAAGTTTTCTACAAGTTTCTTCTTCTTCTACTTATTTCTTTTTATTTCTTTTTTTGTTAACAAAGGTTATAGAATTCTAGACCTAGAGGAGATCCAAAGATATTTGTGATTGGAACCTAAGTGTTCACCCTCTAATAGGTCTATGAATTTCTATTATTACCTTGTTGCTATGAACTACTTAGCCATGTCTGAGTAGATTCATTTGTTAGATTTAGGGTTTAAATAGGATATGAGGGATTAGCCCCAACCTATAATTGCTATAGTTGTGATATTTATTGTTAGGATTGTTCACTAATGCTTTTTCTAGCTTAGCTACCTAGAACATGAACTTGGATTGCATTGTTAATTACATGCAATACGACAACATCCTAAACATGCTATGACCCTCTTGAGATATGCAAAGCTGATCTAAGATCATGGTGAGCATTGTATCAACTCACAGATAAAGCTTGCTTAGAGCCGATCGATTGATACTCCTATAGAGTAATCGATCGACGTAGCTAGAGGTGTATCGGTCGATATTCCTATCGAACCATCGATCGATACCATCGGCAGAGTAGCCGACCGCAACACCATTTAGCATCTAAGTAATATATGGTCTAAATAATGCGAGCTAATGGATTCATTTAATAAGTGTTGAGCTCTGACATATCATGCAAGCAACTTGTTAGCCTTTATAGTATTTATAATCCTAAATTCCTGAATACTTACCCTGAATCTAACTACTTTTCTTTATTGTTTCAAAACCAAATCCTTTCAACTGAGTAATCTTATCTTTACTCAGCAAACCTGCACTTTACTTTAAACTATTTTCAACCTAGCATAGTCATTAAGATTGCATCTTATTTGTACACTAGCTCTCTGTGGATTCGATCCCTAAGTACTACAACTGAACCTCTTATATGAGAGAGTAAAGTCACTCCTTAGGGTAATTTGAGTGATATCAGCTTGAAATCTTGACCAGTGTACTCACCACCATTATCAGACCTGAAAATCTTAATCTTGGCATGATACTGGTTAGACACATATGATTGAATTTTTTTAAATGCATCAAGCACCCTATCTTTGGTCGGAATTAGTGTTAGCCAGGTGTATTTGGATTTTTCATCAATGAATGAGACTTAATACTTATGAGATTCCCTAGATAAACAAGGAGCAGTCCAAACATCTGAATGAATAAGATCAAAACATTTCTCATAAACAGTATTGGACTTGGGAAAAACAGTTTTACAATGCTTGCCTAAAATACATGCTTCACACTCATTATTCTCAAAAGAAACACCTGGCAACATCAGTTTCAAAGCCTTATTAAGAGGGTGTCCTAGTCTAGCATGCCACAATGCATTTTTATTCAAACTTGAAGCAGAAACAGAGGTAAATGAGCAGCTAAAATCAGAAACAAAAGCAAGATCTTCAAGCATATATAAGTCTCCTTTAGTCACTCCTTTTCCAATCATCTTGCTACTCTCAATATCCTGAAACTTCACATCATTAGGGCTGAATAGGACATTGCAATTTAGATCAGTTGCACATTTCTTAACAGACAGCAAATTTGAAGTGAACTCAGGCATAAAGAAAGCTCTAGACTCCTTATCAAACAGCTTAAGACTTCCTATTCCTCTAATAGGAATTTTAGCACCATTAGCAATCATCACATTACCATTAGCAGGTTCAATGTTTTTAATCAACCTAGTGTCACTAATCATATGATGAGATGCACCATAATCCACAATGAGAGGTTTAGATGATTGAGATTTAGCAAGATGAGCAAGAATGCTGGATGGTTTATATGCATGATCAATCCTAGCAAGATCAACATTTCTAGAATGATTATGCATTTTTATCAAGTTACTAGGCAACCTATCAGTTTGATTCCAATCACCAGAGTTCTCTACAGTCCTAGCAATCATAGAGGCACCATGAGAGTACCCAAAAATGTTACCATTATCCTTGAACAATTTGATGAGGGCATCTACATCAGACTTCTTGAGGTATTCATGATCATTGATGCTGCATGTACTTGGACTACCATAATAGGCCACCAAAGATTTCCCATTGTCAGTTTCACGCTTCTCCCCTTCATTGTTTTTACTAGTACCAGCTCCACTTGAACTCTCTGAGATGTTAGCTGATATACCATGGATTTTACCCGTTTATACCCATGGTATATGAGTGTTTTTACTACTATTATCTATGTTTTGGAGTCTATTAGGTATGTTTTCAGGTTCAGAAGCATTTTGGAGAAAAGTGATGTTTTAGGTGACTTTTTGGAGCTTAAAGAAGAGTTCACCCGAGATCAAGACCAGAGGTCGACACCAGAGTTACACATCGATCGATGCACACTCTGTGCAATCGATCGACACACATTAGCCGAAGAACGATACATCGAGACCATAATTGATCAATGTACACCCTGTACTATCGATCGATACTGAGGCGGCAGAAAGACAAGTTGGACCTGGCCAAACTTGAAGCCCAAGATATCACATTTTACAAGAATGCCCCTGACGAGTTTTTTAACCTAATGAACTCATATTTATATGTGCCTAAGTGTTTTGGCAAAGATATAGTTTTTAAGAGTTGTTTAAGAGTTGTTTAAGAGTTGTTTAAGAGTTGTTTAAGAGTTGTTAACAAAGGTTATAGAATTCTAGACCTAGAGGAGAGATCCAAAGATATTTGTGATTGGAACCTAAGTGTTCACCCTCTAATAGGTCTATGAATTTATATTATTACCTTGTTGCTATGAACTACTTAGCCATGTCTGAGTAGATTCATTTGTTAGATTTAGGGTTTAAATAGGATATGAGGGATTAGCCCCAACCTATAATTGCTTTAGTTTTGATATTTATTGTTAGGATTGTTCACTAATGCTTTTTCTTGCTTAGCTACCTAGAACATGAACTTGGATTGCATTGTTTATTACATGCAATACCTGACAACATCCTAAACATGCTATGACCCTCTTGAGATATGCGAAAGCTGATCTAAGATCATGGTGAGCATTGTATCAACTCGCGCATAAAGCTTGCTTAGAGCCGTATCGATCGATACTCCTATAGAGTAATCGATTGACGTAGCTAGAGGTGTATCGGTGTGGGAAACGAAATTCGCACTGTCGATTTTAATGAATAAGATTGTGGAGGAAAGCCAAGTTAACCCGACTTTCCTTGAAGGTCCGGATTCTCTGCGACAGCCAACGACAAGTGACCGAATAATGCGGAAAAGGTTTTGTTAAGATTTGGGACTGGACCTTAAGAAAGGCTGCCTACGTACCCCTTTCGAGGATCAAGTCGGACGTAGTTCAGTTAAAAATAGTTGAACAAGAGATCGAACCATCTGGGCGGGTTCGTCTAGTATGAGTGTTTGTCATAGAAACAGGCATGTCGAAGATAACGCCTAGGGTTTCTATGTGCGGAGCTCTTAAATAAAAGAATTGTCCGATCCTTCCGAGAGGAGCGGAGATTTGCGAGCAGGAGGCGGCCAGACGTTCTAGGGCCTGGTTCGTCTAGTATGAGCGTTAGTCATAGAAACGGGCATGTCGAAGATAATGCCTAGGGTTTCTATGTGCGGAGCTCTGAGTAAGAGAATTGTTAGATCCTTCCGAGAGGAACAGGGGTCTGCGGAGAAGATAAAGCTAGAACAAGAGGCGGCCAGACGTTCTAAGTCCTGCCTCGCTGGCCTAACCGCCTAAGTTCTAAGTTCTCTAAGCTAGCAGGAGTTCTCTAAGTCTAGATTCTAGGATTTTCGGATCCTCTTCTCCTCTGCTCTTGCTCTCCTTATATACTCACTCCTAGGTCGGTTTGCCTTAGGATGATGGACCTCGCCTTTGGGCCCAAGTTTATCTCTTCAGGAAGTATTCCATTTTCGTCGATCTTCGTAATTATCCTCGAGTTTTCCCCTATTTTTCGGTGACTTGATGTTTATCCGATGTTGAAACGGATTAACCGTCATAGCCTGATTATGGCTGAATTCTTAAAATCGTAAGAAGTCCGTGGACTTGTCTTAAATCGTTGAGCGTTTTATCGATTTCTGGAAGACTATCTTTCTCGTAAAATAAACCGTATAGCCTAAAGGATCGATGTTGAGTTAATCGATCTTGTTTTATACGATATCTTCTACGAGAAATCCAATCCTTCTAATTTTGTCTTAAAACATCGAGGAGGATTCCAATCGAGTCGAATCGAAGATGTTTATTCGTAGCGTGATCGTATCAAACTCACGAGGATTGATCCAAGCAAGCCAAGATGGGATCACACCGAGCATGATGGGACCGAGACCAGGGCGAGGACCGTCGACCGGGCGCCAGGAGCTTGCCGCCCGGCACCAGGCCAGCTTCGCGTACGCATGCCACCGGCGCCAGGCGGCTTGATGCGCTGCCGCCCGGCGGCCGCGTGGCAGCGTGCCGGCGCCAGGCGGCTCGCGTGGCGTGCGCCGGCGCCAGGCGGCTCGCGTGGCGTGCCCCGGCGCCAGGCTGGCTTGCCGCGGCGCCAGGCGGCTCCGTCTCGCCCGGCGGGGAGTTCTCTGCCGCCCGTGGGTTTTCCGTTGCCTGATCTTTCCCCCGTTAATCGTTCGTGCGGGAAATCTTTGAGTTTGGAAGGATCTTTGGCCGTAGATTTCGAGATAACTGTTTTCGACCTCACCGAGAGTGGATATTCTAATTTGAGAAAATCTTGTATAACTTCTTTTCAAATTATCCGAGACTTTTTGTTTCAAGAAATACTTTCCAGAGACTTTCAGTCATTGATTCCGTCGTGACCGATTTTGACACCAACAATCGGTCGATATTCCAATCGAACTATCGATCGATACCATCGGCAGAGTAGCCGACCGCAACACCATTTAGCATCTAAGTAATAGATGGTCTAAATAATGCGAGAGCTGATGGATTCATTTAATAAGTGTTGAGCTCTGACATATCACGCAAGCAACTTGTTAGCCTTTATAGTATTTATAATCCTAAATTCCTGAATACTTACCCTGAATCTAACTACTTTTCTTTATTGTTTCAAAACCAAATCCTTTCAACTGAGTAATCTTATCTTTACTCAGCAAACCTGCACTTTACTTTAAACTATTTTCAACCTAGCATAGTCATTAAGATTGCATCCTACTTGTACACTAGCTCTCTGTGGATTTGATCCCTAAGTACTATAACTGAACCTCTTATTTGAGAGAGTAAAGTCACTCCTTAGGGTAATTTGAGTGATATCAGCTTGAAAGTTGACCAGTGTACTCACCACCATTATCAGACCTGAAAATCTTAATCTTAGCATGATACTGGTTAGACACATATGATTGAAATTTTTTAAATGCATCAAGCACTCTATCTTTGGTCGGAATTAGTGTTAGCCAGGTGTATTTGGATTTTTCGTCAATGAATGAGACATAATACTTATGAGATTCCCTAGATAAACAAGGAGCAGTCCAAATATCTGAATGAATAAGATCAAAACATTTCTCATAAACAGTATTGGACTTGGGAAAAACAGTTTTACAATGCTTGCCTAAAATACAAGCTTCACACTCATTATTCTCAAAAGAAACACCTGGCAACATCAGTTTAAAACCCTTATTATGAGGGTGTCCTAGTCTAGCATGCCACAATGCATTTTTATTCAAACTTGAAGCAGAAACAGAGGTAAATGAGCAGATAAAATCAAAAACAGGAGCAAGATCTTCAAGCATATATAAGTCTCCTTTAGTCACTCCTTTTCCAATCATCTTGCTACTCTCAATATCCTGAAACTTCACATCATTAGGGCTGAATATGACATTGCAATTTAGATCAGTTGCACATTTCTTAACAGACAGCAAATTTGAAGTGAACTCAGGCATAAAGAAAGCTCTAGACTCCTTATTAAACAGCTTAAGACTTCCTATTCCTCTAATAGGAATTTTAGCACCATTAGCAATCATCACATTACCATTAGCAGATTCAATGTTTTAATCAACCTAGTGTCACTGATCATATGATGAGATGCACCAGAATCCACAATGAGAGGTTTACATGATTGAGATTTAGCAAGATGAGCAAGAATGCTGGATGGTTTATATGCATGATCAATCCTAGCAAGATCAACATTTCTAGAATGATTATGCATTTTTAGCAAGTTACTAGGCAACCTATCAGTTTGATTCCAATCACCAGAGTTCTCTACAGTCCTAGCAATCATAGAGGCACCATAGGAGTACCCAAAAATGTTACCATTATCCTTGAACAATTTGATGAGGGCATCTAGATCAGACTTCTTGAGGTATTCATGATCATTGATGCTGCGTGTACTTGGACTACCTGAATAGGCCACCAAAGATTTCCCATTGTCAGTTTCACGCTTCTCCCCTTCATTGTTTTTACTAGTACCAGCTCCACTTGAACTCTCTGAGATGTTAGCTGATATACCATGGATTTTACCCGTTTTTACCCATGGTATATGAGTGTTTTTACTACTATTATCTATGTTTTTGAGTCTATTAGGTAAGTTTTCAGGTTCAGAAGCATTTTGGAGAAAAGTGATGTTTTAGGTGCCTTTTTGGAGCTTAAAGAAAAGTTCACCCGAGATCAAGACCAGAGGTCGACACCAGAGTTACACATCGATCGATGCAAACTCTGTGCAATCGATCGACACACATTAGCCGAAGAACAATACATCGAGACCATAATTGATCGATGTTCACCCTGTTCTATCGATCGATACTGAGGCGGCAGAAAGACAAGTTGGACCTGGCCGAACTTGAAGCCCAAGATATCACATTTTACAAGAATGCACCTAACGAGTTTTTAACCTAATGAACTCATATTTATATGTGACTAAGTGTTTTGGCAAAGATATAGTTTTTAAGAGTTGTTTAAGTTCTAAAAGAGTTTCTTCTTCTACTCATTTTCTTTTACTGTTTTCATTACTTTGCAAGTTCTCAATAAAGTTTTATTCAGTTCTTTATTTGTTAACAAAGGTTATAGAATTCTAGACCTAGACGAGAGATCCAAAGATATTTGTGATTAGAACCTAAGTGTTCACCCTCTAATAGGTCTATGAACTTCTATTATTACCTTGTTGCTAGGAACTACTTAGCCATGTCTGAGTAGATTCATTTGTTAGATTGAGGGCTTAAATAGGATATGAGGGATTAGCCCCAACCTATAATTTCTATTGTTGTGATATTTATTGTTAGGATTGTTCACTAATGCTTTTTCTAGCTTAGCTACCTAGAACATGAACTTGGATTGCATTGTTTATTACATGCAATACCTGACAACATCCTAAACATGTTATGACCCTCTTGCGATATGCGAAAGCTGATCTAAGATCATGGTGAGCATTGTATCAACTCGCGCATAAAGCTTGCTTAGAGCCGTATCGATCGATACTCCTATAGAGTAATCGATCGACGTAGCTAGAGGTGTATCGGTCGATATTCCTATCGAACCATCGAGCGATACCATTGGCAGAGTAGCCGACCGCAACACCATTTAGCATCTAAGTAATAGATGGTCTAAATAACGCGAGAGCCGATGGATTCATTTAATAAGTGTTGAGCTCTGACATATCATGCAAGCAACTTGTTAGCCTTTATAGTATTTATAGTCCGGAATTCCTGAATACTTACCCTGAATCTAACTAGTTTTCTTTACTGTTTCAGAACCAAAACCTTTCAACTGAGTAATCTTATCCTTACTCAGCAAACCTGCACTTTACTTTAAACTATTTTCAACCTAGCATCGTCATTAAGATTACATCTTATTTGTACACTAGCTCTCTGTGGATTCGATCCTAAGTACTACAACTGAACCTCTTATTTGAGAGTAAAGTCACTCCTTAGGGTAATTTGAGTGATATCAAAGTTGGCGCCGTTGCCGGGGAGCTTTGATACAATAGGATCTAATCTGATTAGGTCTAGGTTATTTCTATTTTTATTTTAATTTGTTTTCTGACACAAAATTTTTTTCTTGTCTTTTCAGGTACATGCCCAGCAGCACCGAAGCAACAAGGAATCCCAACTTTGTTCTCGAAGACCTGCTAGCTTGGAGCGTTCAATCTGCAAAATCCGTTCCACATCGATCGACGCCATCAACTGCCTGTCGACCTATACCGACGCACCCCTGCCGACCGAGACACCGTCTTCGTCGACCGACACTCGCACCTTCACGTCGACCGACACTACTTCACCGTCGACCGACATCTTTCATCCGACATCGATCGATACCCCTAACCGTATATCGATCGATACTACTCCGCGAGTCATGGTTGCGCCTATTATTCTCACGCGATATGAGAATGGAGACTTGCGTGACCAAGAAGGTAACCTTCGTAATGAAGCAGGTCAGAAACTCAACGCTCAGAATGAAGTAATCCCTGAGCTGCACCTACATGAGCTGTTCAACCTGTAGAAGAGGCTGCTCGAACACTAGCTGACTACAACCGTCCAGATCAGTTCTACACCAACAGATCAGCCATTCGTCCCCCTGCTATTCAGAGAGGCGATTTTGAGCTCAAGCAGCAGTACTACACCCTTGTGGGACAGATACCTTACTATGGGCTTTCCAGTGAGCATCCCATGGACCATCTGGAGAGGTTCGAGGATCTCATATCTGCTATCAAAGCCAATGGAGTCCTGTGGACTACCTTCTCTGTAAGCTCTTCAAACACTCTTTATCCGGAAGCTTTACGGTGGCTTAAGCAGCTACCACCAGGATCTCTTACATCCTGGAGCGACATCAAAAACGCATTTCTGCGTAACTTCTTTGATGATGCGCGCGCTGAAGACTTAAGAAGAAAAATTGCCACATTCAATCAGGAGCCTGGAGAGTCATTCAAGGATACCTGGATCAGATTCAAGTCTTACCAGCGAGACTGCCCACACCATGGATTCAACAAAGTGCAGCTGCTCTGCACTTTCTTGAGAGCATCGCTGAAATATCAGATGGCTCTGACACTGCGAGTGAAGGCAACTTCACCACAAGGAATCCTGAAGATGCTGTGAAGCTAATAGACAACCTAGCATCCAGCAACAGCAGAAAGAACATTGTAAGAGCGAGATCTGCAGCGTTCCTCGGAAAGGAACAGATAAATGAGGTACAAGCTACACTTGACAATGTTCAGAAACTGCTAAACAAGCAAATCTGCTCATTGGAGGATGCAGAAGCTGATGAAGAAGATGACTACATAGAAGCAGAAGTCAACTGGATCAGTGGAACCGGATTTCAGAGATCTGGAAACCAAGGAAACAGAAACTTCGCAGGACAGAGAGGAAGCTTCAACAGCAGCAACCCCAACAACAACAGGAGTTATGGAAACTCATCTTACATGAAGCCACCCACACCAACCCCAGAAGGAAAGCTAGAAGACATGCTCAGCAGAGTTCTTGAAAGCCAGCAACAGTTAGAGGTGAACTTCAATGGAAAGATTGACGCTGTCTACACCACTTTGAACACAAAGCTAGATGCTTTGAGTACCCATGTGAAGAAACTAGAGACTCAAGTGATTCAGACAGGAGAAGCTGTTAAGAAGCAGGAAGCTTTAGGAACAGGGACTGGAGAAGAAACAACAGGCCACAACGTCAGTGCTATCATAGAGGATGATTTTTGGAGAGTGGTAAAGCAAGAGAAGCTGCAAGAGAAGCTGCAAGAGGGAGACTTCCAGATCGAGAGTATTGGCGGCAACCACTGGAATCGATCGATGCCAGGACAACCACATCGATCGATGTACACCAATACCAATCGATCGGTGGAACAAGACGAGCATCGACCGATGGATCTTGAAGGATCCACCAACGAGTGCAATACCGTGAAGATACTTACTCACGAGGAGTTCGCAGAAAAGCACCCACATCCACCCAGCCCTTACCACATCGACCGACATGATAGCGTCCCATCGATCTACCGACACACTCCAGAAGCTGTCGATCGATATTCAGTTATCACACGCCGAGTGCAACTTCCCAAGATAGATGTTGCACGACTTAATGCACTCCGGGAGCAATCTAAGCCTTCCAGAAACCCACCAACCGCCATAATGAAGAAACCTACGGATATTATTGATCCAATGGAGATAGAAAAGGAAAAAGATGGCAGAGTTCTCAGAAAAAGGAAAGAGAAGGTTCCTAAACACCTTAAAAGAGGAGTTAATGAGAAAGAGTTGGCAAGTTTCAGAAAGAGAGTTCTAAGGATACCTACAGAGAAACCCTTTGAAGAAGCTTACTTTTCACACAGATTGTGGATGTTTTTCAGAGAAACTAAGGAGACAGAAGAAGACATCAAGAGGATGTTCAACCAAGTCAGAGAAAGTATGAAGAAGAGGATCAAACTAGAGAAGAAGGGTGATCCAGGAAAGTTTGTTGTTCCTTGCTCAGTACAGAGGATCAACTTCCCACGTGCCCTATGTGACACAGGATCTGGAGTTAGCATCTTACCCAAGGTGAAAGCAGACCATCTAGGTCTGAAGATAGAGCCTACTGAAGAATCGTTCATCTTTGTGGATTGTTCTCAGCAGAACTCTGGAGGAATTGTGAGAAACCTTGAGGTTACCATGGGAGAAGCCCTAATTCCAGTACACTTCCATGTCTTGGACGTCAAGATAACCCTACCTACTTCTTTGCTACTTGGAAGAGCCTTCCTAGCCACAGGTTGAGCAGTCTGCAACCTTCAGACAAACAAACTGTGCCTAACCCTAATCAACCCTACGGTCTACTATGATCCAGTACGAGTCATCAAGGTCCCTAAGAAGATCCAAGATGGCTCAGACCTTGTAGCTGTTTGCTATTGTGGAGATGAATACGACTCACAAGGCGAATACGAGACAGAGACCGTAGAATCGATCGATAGTAGCACTGTCTCATCGATCATCTCTGGTGAACCGACATCGATCGACAGCCACACATGGTCATCGATCGATTCACTATTCAATCAGATCGAGGAGGAGTTTCCAGAAGGTGATTTTGAAGTAAACACGTGGGAGAACGACTACTACATCCCACCATATGCTGCAAATACTACTCACATTGAGGAGTATACTGATGATTACGAGAAGAAGAGAGCTATAGAATGTCATAACCTTCGAGAAGATGAAAATCGACTTCTCCACCACAACCTCAGAATCACGACATCGATCGACAAGACCACATCCCCATCGATCGATACTACTTGCCTCGCATCATTCGACAACACAGTCAACAACACGCGAGACGGAGACAACTCAATCGGGAGTTGGGCAAGCGACTACCAGTACGAGAGCTTCGCGGTCGAGACCGCCACACCAACATACATCACCCAACCCGAAGAAGTCTCATCGATCGACACGGCACGAGTACAATCGACTGATAGGCCTGAACAACCATCGACCGATACTTACACCCAACCATCCCAGGTAAAAAATTCAAATGTACTTAATTTTGGTAATCTAATCCCGGATGAGTTTGGTATTTTCAGGGATTCACAAGGCTTTGCACGCTCAATGGATGGACGAACACTCCACATATCCAAAGAAGACATTGCAGACGTCCTACAGTTAGCCAATGGATCCCACAACCTATTCCAGCAACAACACTACGGACCAGACCACCATTATCAGCACCAGGAGGCAGACACAACAACCGAGCCAAAGGAAGCTGAGGATACCATCTCAACAGGAAGGATCCATATCTTCAACAGAAATCGATCGATACAGAGTGTGTTGCATCGATCGATAAGTGTCCTGAATTCGGAAAGAGAGCCTTTCGATATGGAGTTCAAAAATTCTTTTGGGAGCAGAGAGATGAGTATGGGGTCTACAGAGACGAGAATGGCTTTGCTAGAGGAATAGATGGTGACGTCATCAGAATTTCTAAAGACGACATCAAGAAACTGCTCCAAAGAACTTCAATGGACGAGTGCTCCTACATCTGTCTACCAGAGCACGCTAGTTCATTTACAAGAAGAGAATTGGTGCAAGAAACCTACACCAAAGACGATATCAACGAGATGTTCACCGGTTTACATGGAGAACGCAAATGGGAAAAGCTCTCCATGGAAAAGAGTTTAGAAGAGGCCACAGACAAGCTTCGCAGTGAGATGAACTGGATGTTCAGTGCAGACCAGGGATTACTCAAGAAGGTTCAACGTCTTGAGCTGGAACTTGAAGATCTTCGCACAACACAGAACCATAGCCAGAAAAGATCAATATCGATCGACGGAGTAACATCCACATCGATCGATACGGAGCCCACACCATCGACCACTTACTCAAAACATGAGGTTGATGAATCTCTTGGAGATATCTGGAAAGAATTGAAGAAAGCAGAAGCTCGTCTCAGAGGCAGCTTGCGAGCAGACCTGCACCCTTAGAATCGATCGACTGAAAGCCCAGCGCATCGATCTATGGACTTCAACAGCCATCGACCAACATTTCAACAAAGGAATCGATCGATACCAGCTCCATCCACGACAAAATGATCCAACGCCTTGATTCAATGCAAGCAGAGCTCGGTGATCTTTCAGAACATGCCTACAGGAAATTAGGATGGCACGAGTTCCGCATTGAAGGTCATGAAGAAAGGATCCAAAGGATCACTGATGAGTTGATTGAGATAAAGAAGAAACGAACCAGAGAATATGAAGCTACAAAAAGCCTATTTGACGCATGGTTCAGTGAGAAGAAATATACAGAGGATACTTGTTTCTCAACAAGTACCTGGACTTCATCTCAGTAGCTCATTCCATCCAAAGTCAAGCTAGATGACTATAATCAAAGCTGAGTGGGAGGCAACCCACTTTTAAGTAGTTTTTCATTTTATTTTATCTTTAGGATTTTATTTTTCGTATTTGTTTTTCTTTGTAGTTACAATTAGACGATTGCCATTGAAATCAACCGATATGACACAGTCGATATCGATCGACATGAACCAAACAGAAGCGATCGACGAAGATGACTCAACATCGATCGATACACATCGAGGTCAGGTATATCGTTCTAAACTTTTGATATCAGTGTACTTTATTATTGCCTATGCCTTCACTGGACTGATTATACACTGGGGACAATGTATGATTTAAGTCTGGAGGGATGTTTACTGATGCTGTTTACCTTTTGATTTCATCCAAAAATGTTTTCAAAATGTTTTTTATTGAGTCAAGAAAGGGATAATGATAATTTAAATTTTCACTTTTTAACTAACCAATCTTTTAGGCACCATTCTTAGATTTGTTGATGCAGAATGTACTATAGATGCTAAAGATGATCACCTGTCAGCTATGACAACACTTTCATTGATTGTCTGGAGGAACCAAAGCCGATTTCCAACCTAACCTGACAATTCTTTGCTTGTCTTGGGGCTTGGTATACATGGGATCGGATGCTTCAAAAAAGTCTGGAAGGTAAAAGTCTTGTGTAGATAGTTTTATCACCCTCTCTCTCTCATTTTCGAAATTAGATTTAATTTTTATAAGTTATTTACAAAAAAAAAAATCGAAAATTAACTTAAATTTATGTTCTATGATTAGTTAGTTATTAACTAGGAAGGAATTCGAACAGGGCTTGGCGGTTACCCCCCTAAAGACTTGATTCATAAGAATTCTATAGGTAAAGGGTTCGAACAGGGCTTGGTGGTTACCCCCTTCAAGACTTGCTTCGCAATGAATCCTAGGATATAGGTCAAAAAGAAGTGAACAGGACTTGGTGGCAGCAACCATTAAGGCTTGATTCATGGAAGCCTGTCCAATCTTGGTCAATGTCTTGCAAATGAAAGTAGACTTGACTAGGAGAGAAATAGTAGAGAGAGAGGATAGGAACTAATTTTTACCTGCAGGTCCAGATACTTGTTTGAGCCACCTTGCATCCTGTGATCGATACTCCCAAGGTAAAGCCTGCACTTTTATTTTTATGTACATAAATGAAATCAGTAGAGGGGTTAGTCAGACATGATTGCTAAGTTGTTGGCTAGATGATCAAGGTTGTTCAATTAGGATATTGCATAATGTGCTTCTGTGATTGAGAGACTCTTAGATGTGGTTTGTAACAAAGTAGAGGTTATGATTCTGAGTTTGAATTTCATTTAGTCCCTGCTTTTCAAAACCTCTATCATAAAGACTGCCTG
The DNA here is from genome assembly GCA_016432835.1 of Brassica nigra. NCBI lineage: Eukaryota > Viridiplantae > Streptophyta > Magnoliopsida > Brassicales > Brassicaceae > Brassica > Brassica nigra. Next base: position 19,792,966 of record CM028246.1, read on the forward strand.
TGTGTTTGCTTGAGGACAAGCAAAAGGTTAAGTCTGGGGGAGTTGATATACCATAGATTTTACCCGTTTTTACCCATGGTATATGAGTGTTTTTACTACTATTATCCATGTTTTGGAGTCTATTAGGTATGTTTTCAGGTTCAGAAGCATTTTGGAGAAAAGTGATGTTTTAGGTGCCTTTTTGGAGCTTAAAGAAGAGTTCACCCGAGATCAAGACCAGAGGTCGACACCAGAGTTACACATCGATCGATGCACACTCTGTGCAATCGATCGACACACATTAGCCAAAGAACGATACATCGAGACCATAATCGATCGATGTACAACTTTTACTATCGATCGATACTGAGGCGGCAGAAAGACAAGTTGGACCTGGCCGAACTTGAAGCCCAAGATATCACATTTTACAAGAATAACCCTGACGAGATTTTTAACCTAATGAACTCATATTTATATGTGCCTAAGTGTTTTGGCAAAGATATAGTTTTTAAGAGTTGTTTAAGTTCTAAAAGAGTTTCTTCTTCTTCTACTCATTTTCTTTTACTGTTTTCATTACTTTGCAAGTTCTCAATAAAGTTCTATTCAGTTCTTTATTTGTTAACAAAGGTTATAGAATTCTAGACCTAGACGAGAGATCAAAAGATATTTGTGATTGGAACCTAAGTGTTCACCCTCTAATAGGTCTATGAACTTCTATTATTACCTTGTTGCTATGAACTACTTAGCCATGTCTGAGTAGATTCATTTGTTAGATTTAGGGTTTTAATAGGATATGAGGGATTAGCCCCAACCTATAATTGCTATAGTTGTGATATTTATTGTTAGGATTGTTCACTAATACTTTTTCTAGCTTAGCTACCTAGAACATGAACTTGGATTGCATTGTTTATTACATGCAATACCTGACAACATCCTAAACATGCTATGACCCTCTTGAGATATGCGAAAGCTGATCTAAGATCATGGTGAGCATTGTATCAACTCAGCTTGCTTAGAGTCAGATCGATACTCCTATAGAGTAATCGATCGACGTAGCTAGAGGTGTATCGGTCGATATTCCTATCAAACCATCGAGCGATACCATCGGCAGAGTAGCCGACCGCAACACCATTTAGCATCTAAGTAATAGATGGTCTAAATAATGCAGAGCTGATGGATTCATTTAATAAGTGTTGAGCTCTGACATATCATGCAAGCAACTTGTTAGCCTTTATAGTATTTATAATCCTGAATTCCTGAATACTTACCCTGAATCTAACTACTTTTCTTTACTGTTTCAAAACCAAAACCTTTCAACTGAGTAATCTTATCCTTACTCAGCAAACCTGCACTTTACTTTAAACTATTTTCAACCTAGCATAGTCATTAAGATTGCATCTTATTTGTACACAAGCTCTCTGTGGATTCGATCCCTAAGTACTACAACTGAACCTCTTATTTGAGAGAGTAAAGTCACTCCTTATGGTAATTTGAGTGATATCATTAGCCCTTGCTTCACGGTCCTTCATGAAATTTTCTGGCTTCAGGTGAGGATAAAGAATCCAGCATTGGCTCTTCTTATGACCATGCTTCTTGCAATGATCACAGTTTCCATTGAAACTCCTGTCCTCATACCTCCCATGTAATGCCTTTTTGGCCTGAGGAGCTTCAGCTTGATCAGTATGAGCCTCTTGATTTGAAAGTGAAAGCTCTCCCTCTCTCCCAAACAAACCAACGGACCCTTTCTCCTTTTGAATCCGGGCACACACATCTTCTAAGCTTGGAAGGCTGTCCTCTCTCAACAGGTGCTGGATGAGACCATTATAGGCCGGATTCAATGTAAGCAACAAACCGAACACCTTGTCCTGCTCTCTTCTCTTGTTTAACTCATCAGCATCAGTAGTACTTCGCCTAAACATTTCCAACTCTGACCATAAAGATCTGAACCTCCCAAGATGTTTACTAAGCTCCATGTCTTCTTGAGCCAATCCATTTATGGCTTGCTTGATCTCAAACACTCTGCTCAGGTTTGAAGTGTTTCCATACACTTTCTTTAAAGTATCCCACAGCTCCTTAGCTTACTCACAGTAGCTATAAGCATCCAACAAAGCTGGCTCCAATGAAGCATGGAGAGTTGAAAGAACCATCAGATCTTCTTTGCTGCCATTTCTCCATAGCTTCACTTGCGCCATAAGTTGAGACATTCTCTTTGTCTCCTCCTTGAGTAAGCAGCTTTGGAGCCTCAACAGATGTAATATGACTCCATAAGCTCTTACTTCCAATCGCGGTTCTCACCATCCGAGACCATACCAAGTAGTTGTTCCCTTTAAAGGTCACAGCAACCTTCATTTTCATACCCACATCCATCACCAAAGACTTGTCTTGACTTCCACAGCTTCAGACTTCAGATCCAACCCCACAAGTAGCACCAAGACTCGATCATACAAGGATACCTCCAAAGATTCCACCTTTACCACTTAAACCAAACAAAGACTTGACCTTAAGCTTGAATCTTCAAAGACTCCTTCAAAGCTTCAATCTTTGAGCCTCACACCACCACACAAACAAGACTAGATCACACACTCTTCTTAGAACACCTTTGAGCTTCACAAACGCCTAAAGGAACTCACTTGACCCCGGATCTTCAAAAGAAACACAAACGGATAACTTCACTTGTTCTTCAAAGATCTAGCCTCAAATCTTCAAGAACACTCAAGAACACAGGTGGACAAGCCAACCAGACTCTGATACCATATAATCTTTAGAGATTATGAGACAATATGAGAAGAATAAAGAGATTTAGAGAAGATTAAGATGAGATTAAAAGAGATTAGCAAGAACAGATTAGAGACTAATGGAAAATCATTTTAAAGAGAGACAAAAGAGACTCAAAACTTGCTTAACATTAATAATCAGAGTTTACAAATATATATAGGACGCAGTTACAAGGGTTTTAACTCAAACGGATAAGGAAAGCATGTGTAGTCAACCAAGGAGGAGCGCCTAATTCAAAAGCAACCAATAGAGTGTCTCACACGCTTTTGGCATCAAGGAATATTCTGACAGCATGTTCCAGTATGTAAGACCAAGCTCTCTTCTTCCCAACAGTCAGGAACCAAGGCACAGAAGTAGAAAGGTAACAAGGTAACTCCTCCTTCACTTTAACTTTCACCCGGGTAAATGTTTCTTACCCTTGAATGGTACGGACTGGTGTACAACCTTGTACGGCCTTGTATGGCCTGATCAAGCCTTCACCCATTCCTCTCCAAATGATCTCCACTCTCATATCTTCTCCTCATACATCTTGTAACTCCTCTTAAGCTCATCACAACTCAACACCTATAAGGTAATCGAGGTGCAGGGAGCAGGAGCCTATAGGCTGGAAGACAGCAAGGGGAAAATCCAAACCAAATGGTGGAATGCCCCTAACCTCAAAGCTTATCCTTTTTTTGTACGATCTTCGGATCACGGTTTCTATTACTTTACTATATATTATTTAAGCATTATGGTTTCCTACTCCTATATATGCTAAACTTCTCCGGACCAGGCTTATATAATAAAAAATAGTTCCGACTATTAGGGTGGTAGGAAAACCACCATACTTAAAGGGGCATACGAACTGGATCAGGTCCCAAGAGACTTCCGATATTGGCCAACCCTTATCAAAAATATAAACTGGTACGTCCACAAAAGCAACAACGGGTATAAGACATAAGAAAGAATGGGTCTGCGTAAATCTGAGTATGCTGTCCAAAATACCCAAGTCCCCGATAGAGGCCACACGCCCAAATATCAAGGTCTCTAAGTACCAAATGTGAAAAGAACCTGTATTAAACTATACAATACAGGGGACACAGAGTCCACAAATAAAACCGTGGTCAACATGCTAAAGAAAAGCTTGGAGGGGCCTCATGGGAAGTGGGCGGAGGAACTACACGGAGTTCTCTGGGCCTACAGGAACACTCCCAAGACGGCGACGCAGGAAACTCCCTATTCACTGGTCTACGGGACAGAAGCCATAGTCCCCACCGAGATGCACGTGAAGACAAATGTCTCTGGCTCCATCTCCCAGGAGGAGAACGACGAACTAATGTCTCTAAGTCTCGATCTACTCGACAAAAAGAGTGAGGCTGCTCGACTCAGAAACTGGTCCTACCAACAGGAGCTCGGTCGAAGCTACAACAAGAAAGTCAGGACCAGGAACTTCCAGCAAGGGGATTGGGTTCTACGACGAGTACCCGACAACACCAGAGAGAAAGCAGCAGGGAAACTCGCCCCCGGGTGGGAAGGACCCTATAAGATAATCGAGGTACGGAAGCAAGAGCCTACAGGCTGCAAGACAGCAAAGGTAAAATACAACTCAACTGCTGGAATGCCCTGCATCTCAAAGCTTATCATTCTTAAATACGATCTCCGGATCCCTATATATATATTGCTTACTATATACTATTTAAGCATTGTGGTTTTCTACTCCTTTGTATGCTGCACGTCTACGGACAAGGCTTATATAATAAAATAGTTCCGACTATAAGAGTAGTAAAAAAACGACCACACTTAAAGGGGCATAGGAGCTGGATCAGGCCCTAAGGGACCTCTGATCCTGGCCAACCCTTGCCAAACGTGGTACGTCCACAAAATACAATGGGTATGAGAGTTAAGGCAGGAATGGGTTTGCGCAAACCTGAGTATGCTCTCGAAACTACCTATAACCCCGGTATAGGCCTAGAGCCATAGAAATATCGGGGCCCCCTAAAAGTACAAAATGTGAACAGTACCTGTATTAAAACGCTATGTGCTAAACAATACAGGGGACACAAAGTACGAAAATTGCAAAAGTATTGTGACATACAGGGAGCAATAAGTGCAAAAGTCCGGGAGCACAAAAAAATCTCTGCTTATCCAGACGTGGAAAGCAGCAAAGCCTGGTGACTGGGTCGCTATTCCAAGTAGATCCACACAAGCACCCCTAAGTCTGATAGTGGCTTCCTACAGAAGCAGCATGCAGCACTAGGAGCTCGATAGTAGCCAGCTTCCGAGTGGCAGAATGCGAGCCCCGAACAGGTATCGGCAGCAGTCTCGCCTAGGGAGACGGAGTACGGTCCTTGCAAAACTAAATTTCGGGTTTATGAACTCCGGGCACAAAAATAATTCCAGAATTATTGAAACCTTCGGGTCCTACAACGGTCTCAGACCTGGAACCTACGGGTTCCATAAGATCTACGGGTCCCAAACGGTCTCAGGACCTGGAACCTACGGGTTCCATAAGACCTACGGGTCCCAAACGGTCTCAGGACCTGGAGCCTACGGGTTCTCTTAAGACCCATGGATCCTACAACGATCTCTGTATCTAGAACCTATGGGTTCCATGAGGCCCATGGGTCCCATACAGTTTCGAGGTCCTAGAGCCCACGAATTTCCAGGTGGCCTACGGGCCGTAACACGATCCGAGGACCTGTGAAATTACCGGTTCCCAAAAGGTTCTAGGGTCCAGCAATGGGTTGAAGAGTTCAGAGCCTCAAGAATGATCTCAGAGTCTAGGGAAGCCTACCAACTCCCAGACCCTGGCATGGTCCCCGAAGCTATGGAATAGTCTCCGGCCTTAGAGAAAACAAATGCGGTCCCAATAAGAACCAAGGGACTTACTACGCAAATTCAATCAGAAGAAAAATCAAACAGAGATGAATCCGAAAAGTATTTCTCTTATAAAGAGAAAGGAAAAAAGGGGCCACAGCAGGGCCATTGTTTAAACAAACAAAATAAAAGGCACGAAGGCCTGACGAGAGTTTTAAAACCCTCACAGAGGGTTCAGAACAACAAAAAAAAACCCCAACAAGAGTTGCAAAGTTTAGATTAAAGATTTTTGGGTCAGTTGGAAGGAGGATCATCATCAGCAGGGGCAGGCTCTGGAGTCTTCTCCTCCTCTCCAGTCTCACCGGGGATAACGGGCTCGTCTTCAAACGAAGGAGCAGGAAGCCCCAGCAGCCGGCCTCGGAAGTCTTCACCTTCTTATACTGCTCCAGCAGGACCAAGGGCTCCCAGCTGTCAGTCTGCTGCTTGAGCCACTCCCTCATCATCTCCCAGCGAGCCGTCACTCTGGCACCATTCACCGCCATAGCCTTCTTGGCATCAAAGATTCTGTAGCACTCTTCAGATCGCACACCTCTTCCTCCCGCTCTTCTAGCTGCTCCCTCAGAGAAACGTTCTCCGCCGCCGCCATGACCCCTGCCTCTTCCTGGTTCCTAATCTTGAGCTTCAGAGCCTTGATCTCCTTCTCCCTGGCCAAGGCGTTATCTTTTTTTGACGCAGCTGAGAAGTCAAAGCATCTATCTCCACAAAGATCAAAAAGCTGGGACATCGTCTACATAAGTATAGCCCAGTCAGCAGTAGGAACCAGGCTCACAACAAAAAAGGAGAGCAGTATGTTACCTGGAGAAGGTCACTCTGAAGAGATCGCACGATCTCGCGAGAGTCTCCTTCTGGAAGAGATTCCGAACTCGACGGGAACACCTTGGTGTTAAGGTTAGCAAGCACGGTGACCAGATCACATGACAATGGAGAGGCCTTGGAAACGGGTCCGGAGGCGTTAGATTTCTTCCTGGAGGAAGCAGGAGCTGGAGTAGTTGCACCCTTATGCTTGTTACTCCTGATGAACTGAACGTCATCATCATCCTCAGTAGGGGTAGCACGATTTGGAGCCGCCTTCTTTGCCGATATTGCTGCAAAAGCCTTTTCAATGTCTGCCAACGCTTCGTCGCCCTTAGAACCCGACAAAACACCTGGAGAGACAACATTGATATTAACCTGAGACAATACCAAGAAGTTAAAAAGAAGGGGAATGGAGACTTACCCCAGATGCTGCAACGACTCAACGCTTCTTTACTCACCAGGAAAGTAATCTGGGGCCGTTCGATGGGAAGCTTCAGAACCTGCTCAATCGTCTACTTTCCCGGAGAAGAGCTTGGGCGAGAAGTATCTGCAAAAAAAAAAAAACCAAAATATCAGCGCCAAATCACTAAGAGAGACCATGACGACTCCTATAACCCACCAGCTACTCGCCAGACCGGAGAAAAACCCAGAAAATGCATAAAAGCAAACTTCTTAGTCCAACGACTCTCGAAGACTGGGTGGCGCTTTCTCTCCCTCTTATGGAACTCCTGGATAGGAGGATCCTTGAGACAGAGATGTAGATGATACCTTCCCTCCCCACCGTTCAAGGGGGAGATGAAATAGGAGTGTAAAACTTCGACAACGCCGATAACAAGACCCTCCAGATCGCCTAGATTCTGCAAGGCTATTAAGGTCCTCCAGGAAGGAGGATTTAACTAACTCCGATACCTTAGCCACCAGTGAGGGGACCCGATCCCTGTAACCCGACTCAAAGAAGCCTTCATAAACGGGCACCTCGTTGGCGTCAAAATCCGAAAGCCTATCTATAGGGTCAGGGATTTGAATGACGACGTCGTCTGAAAGCTGATACTTTTCTCTCCAGTTTGCAACCTCCTCCACTCTGATAATCGTAAGACGACCCATGGGAGGAAGCCCCTCCACTTCAACAGCTGGCGGCGTGCCCTCGACAGTCGCATGCCCCAGATCCTCGGCTACCGAGGTCAGACCAAGGGAAAGATTCGAAGAATCCATAGATTCTGATGGGTCGTCCTCAAATTTCTTCTTCGGCCTAACCCTAGCACCTATGGATGAAAAATTTGGGGGAAGGTCCGATCTATTTTCCATCCTAGCGGAAGAGAGGGGATCTAAGGAAGAAACCTAAGAAAGGAAAGAAAGAGAAGGAAAAGCGAAAAGTATCTGATGGAAATGAAGACTCGAGCTCGAAACAGTAGAAATCGCTAAGGATCTTCCAAGCGAGAGATAAAAGGAAAATGAGAGATTTGGTAGACGGCTGAAATTAAATGAAAGGGTTGTAAACCCTAATCGAAGCCTCCACGCGCCATAAAGAGGACGCCACGCGAGGGAACGAACTTTGAGGCTCCATTACTCCACAACTTTCCTCCTGTCTGGTATCCGAAGATCGAAAGCGCTACCAAGCCTTGTTCCGGGCCCAAGGAGGCGTCCAGGAACTTGTAGTCCCTCTACTAATCTCGGTCCTGCACCATAGGAGTAAGCTCTGCACTCCAGCCTCACCTCCCGAGGAATTCATCCAGGCTATGAGCTTCATACAGACTCCAGAGTCAGAACAGAGAGCGCCAGACCCTGGTCTACTCTAAGGGGGCCAGACCTCCCCCGGGTACAAGATACGGTTCCAACCTAAGAAGAACCCGGCAAGGCATAATTATTGGAGTGATGTCCTGCAAAAGGAATGCCTGCTGAGAATGAGCAACTCCAGTTGACTTGAGTGCACAGGTTATTCCCAGATTCCAATGTCGAAATCGAGAAATAAGGGGCAAATTGTTGGGGAAAAATACTCAGGTATTAGATTTCTCCAAACCCAGGGCAGGACACCGGTCTCCAGGTTCCTGCTAAAAGATGGCACACAGGTCCGACCCCTGAATCAGTCTCTTCCCCCGGGGAAAAATGGAAAAATTCCGATTGGGAGAACCTTCCATAGTTCCGGATATGGAAGATTTCCACCTACTCCAAACCGACTCCCAGCAGTGCACGAAGACTATATAAAGGGAACCTAAATCCTAAAGCAATGGATCGACTCTTCAAGACTTAGAGACTAGGGTTAGGCGGCTAGAACTAAGGTTCTTACTCGATTTGTTGTAGTTCATGCCCTATTATTTAATAAAACGTCTCTCCAAGTCTCTCTTCATCTAAATCTCTCAAACTCTTAACTAATCTCTCAAACAAACTCGCGAACCCCCGAGTTCTCTAGCCTCATCCATTGTTCTGTGGCACTCACAAATAACCTACACAAAAATCCCCTAACACCTTTAGATCTTGATATCTTTTTGGACCCATAGGCCGTTTATGAACTTGTAGGTTCTTTTCAGATCCTGAGATCGTTTAGGAACCCGTTGGTTTTAGGTGCTGAGACCATTTTGGACCTTTGTTCTGATAGAAACCTGCAGGTTCCTGTTTAATAACCCGGAGGTTTCGTTTTTCATAATCCTGAGGCTGTTTTTTGACCCGGAGTTCGTAAACCCGGAATTAGTTTTGCAGAGACCGTACTCCGCCTCCCTAGGCGAGACTACTACCGGTACCTATTCGAAACTCGCATTCTGCCGCTCGGAAGATGGCCACTATCGAGTTCTTCGTGCTGCATGCCGCTTCAGCTGGACGCCACTATCAGACTTAGGGGGTGCTGGTGTGGATCTACTTGGAGTAGTGATCCACGCACCAGACTTTGCAGCTTTCCACGTCTGGATAAGCAGAGATTTTATTGTGCTCCCTGTATGTCACAGTACTTTTGCAACTTTTTGTACTTTGTGTCCCCTATATTGTGTTGCACGTAGCGTCTTCTCGAGGTGGCTATAGCGAGTCTCTGCATCCAAGTGAGCTTTGCTCACGTAGTAGATTGGGAGCTGTTTGCTTCCTTCCTCGCGCACCAGGACAGCGCTCACGGCATGTTCTGAGATTGCTAGGTACAGCAGTAGTACTTTGATATCACTCAAATTACCCCAAGAAGTGACTTTACTCTCTCAAATAAGAGGTTCAGTTGTAGTACTTAGGGATCGAATCCACAGAGACTCTAGGATTACACAATAGATTTGTAGTTTTCGAATTAAAGCTAGACATATATGATTTAAACGGTAAATAGCAGAGTGAACAAGGTAGTTGTTCAGTTAATTGATTTGAGGTTCTAAGCAATTAAGAAAATGGCTAGATTCAGGTAAATTCTCAGGTATGATAAGCATGCAAACTAATTCGGTTATCAGGGATTCAGTAATATCAATTGTTCTATAACTCAAACTTAAATATGATCTATCAATTTTCGTTGTATAGATTATCTAATGACTGGATCTCTGATATCAACTTCTCGTTTATTGATAATGAGAAAGTTTCGATCCATGGTTGTCTATGAACATCGATCGATACACCTTTCGGAATGTCGATCGATACAACTATGGTTGTGTCGATCGATGTTCTTTCCAGAAAGCTTTACGAACAGGTTTGATATGTTCTCTAACCACCTAGAGCAACTCTCATATATATTTAGACAATAAGATCAACTAGTCAATTCAGGCAATAGACTAAGCCCTCACTTACACCAATAAAACCTAAGATCTAAGTTTAGTGTTTTCAATCCTAAGCTTAGCAGTAAGAACATCAAGATGACGAACCAATTAAATCACCCTAACAACATATTCAATTCAACAAACCATAATTCAACCTTTGAAAACCTAAATCTAACAAGAGTACTAAATAATACTGCAATAGAATAAATAATAGAAGAACATAATAAAGTAAAGAGACAAAGGGAGTTCAAGATCTTCCCTCTTTCAAGGTGCTCAAATCTGTCTCTCCAATCCTAAGCTTTCTCTCTCTAAAATAGTATGAAGCATAGCCGTCAATAAAGGCTTAGAAAACATAAAATAGGGTTTTCATTCATCCATGGGTATTCTGGTAATTTGTTGTGACTTCTGGGGCTAAGTAAGTCATAAAATATATCAGGCCCACGTTCTGGCATCAGTTTTGATCGATATTAAGGTTTCTGCAATCGATCGACATATGTTCCTCTTCTCGACAGTTTCTTCTCGCGAGGCAGACTGACCACTCTTCAGTAACACGGGCATAACTGTAGATATAACAGTTGGATTGACCTGAAACCGGCGGTATTGGAAAGCTAAATTGATATCACTCAAATTACCCTAAGGAGTGACTTTACTCTCTCAGATTAGAGGTTCAGTTGTAGTACTTAGGGATCGAATCCAGAGAGAGCTAGTGTACAAATAAGATGCAATCTTAATGACTATGCTAAGTTGAAAATAGTTTAAAGTAAATTGCAGGTTTGCTGAGTAAAGATAAGATTACTCAGTTGAAAGGATTTGGTTTTTAAACAATAAAGAAAAGTAGTTAGCTTCAGGGTAAGTATTCAGGAATACAGGATTATAAATACTATAAAGGCTAACAAGTTGCTTGCATGATATGTCAGAGCTCAACACTTATTAAATGAATCCATCAGCTCTCGCATTATTTAGACCATCTATTACTTAGGTGCTAAATGGTGTTGCGTTCGGCTACTCTGCCGATGGTATCGACCGATGGTTCGATAGGAATATCGACCGATACACCTCTAGCTACGTCGATCGATTACTCTATAGGAGTATCGATCGATACGGCTCTAAGCAAGCTTTATGCGCGAGTTGATACAATGCTCACCATGATCTTAGATCAGCTTTCGCATATCTCAAAAGGGTCATAGCATGTTTAGGATGTTGTCAGGTATTGCATGTAATAAACAATGCAATCCAAGTTCATGTTTTAGGTAGCTAAGCTAGAAAAAGCATTAGTGAACAATCCTAACAATAAATATCACAACTATAGCAATTATAGGTTGGGGCTAATCCCTCCTATCCTATTTAAACCCTAAATCTAACAAATGAATCTACTCAGACATGGCTAAGTAGTTCATAGCAACAAGCTAATAATAGAAATTCATAGACCTATTAGAGGGTGAACACTTAGGTTCCAATCACAAATATCTTTGGATCTCTCCTCTAGGTCTAGAATTCTATAACCTCTGTTAACAAATAAAGAACTAAAAAGAAATAAGTAGAAGAAGGAGAAACTCTTAGAAAACTTATTGTAACTTATATTATTTTATCTTTCTGTTGTGTCTCTTTTGCCAAAACACTTAGGCATATATAAATATGAGTTCATTAGGTTAAAAACTCGTCAGGGGCATTCTTGTAAAATGTAATATCTTGGGCTTCAAGTTCGGCCAGGTCCAACTTGTCTATCTGCCTCAGATCGATCGATAGTACAGGGTGTACATCGATCGATTATTGTCTCGATGTATCGTCCTTCGGCTAATCTGTGTCGATCGATTGCACAGAGTGTGCATCGATCGATGTGTAACTCTGGTGTCGACCTCTGGTCTTGATCACAGGTGAACTCTTCTTTAAGTTCCAAAAAGGCACCTAAAACATCACTTTTCTCCAAAATTCTTCTGAACCTGAAAACATACCTAATAGACTCCAAAACAGAGATAATAGTAGCTAAAACACTCATATACCATGGGTAAAAACGGGTATAATCCATGGTTTATCAACTCCCCCAGACTTAACCTTTTGCTTGTCCTCAAGCAAACACACAGGCAGTCTTTATGAAAGAGGTTTTGAAAAGCAGGGACTAAATCAAATTCAAACTTAGAATCATAACCTCTACTTTGTTGCAAACCACATCTAAGAGTCTGTCAATAAAAGAAGCACATTATGCAATATCCTAATTAAACAACCTTGATCATCTAGCCAACAACTTAGCAATCATGTCTGACTAACCCCTCTACTGATTTCATTTCTGTACATAAAGATAAAAGTGCAGGCTTTACCTTGGGAGTATCGATCACAGGATGCAAGGTTGCTCAAACAAGTATCTGGACCTGAAGGTAAAAATTAGTTCATATCCTCTCTCTCTACTATTTCTCTCCTAATCAAGTCTGCTTCATTTGCAAGACATTGACCAAGATTGGACAGGCTTCCATGAATCAAGCCTTAATGGATGCAGCCACCAAGTCATGTTCACTTCTTTTTGACCTATATCCTAGGATTCATTAAGCAAGTCTTGAAGGGGGTAACCACCAAGCCTTGTTCGAACCCTTTACCTATAGAATTCTTATGAATCAATTCTTGAGGGGGTTAACCGCCATGCCCTGTTCGAATTCCTTCCTAGTTAATAACTAACTAATCCTAGAACATAAATTTAAGATAATTTTTTTTTAACTTATGAAAATTAAATCTAATTTCGAAAATGAGAGAGAGAGGGTGATAAAACTATCTACACAAGGCTTTTACCTTCCAGACTTGTTTGAAGCATCCGATCCCATGTATACCAAGCCCCAAGACAAGCAAAGAATTGTCAGGTTAGGTTGGAAATCAGCTTTGGTTCCTCCAGACAATCAATGAAAGTGTTGTCATAGCTGACAGGTGATCAACTTTAGCATCTATAGTACATTCTGCATCAACAAATCTAAGAATGGTGCCTAAAAGATTGGTTAGATAAAAAGTGAAAATTTAAATTTATCATTATCCCTTTCTTGACTCAATTAAAACCATTTTGAAAACATTTTTGGATGAAATCAAAAGGTAAACAACATCAGTAATCATCCCCCCAGACTTAAATCATACACTGTCCCCGGTGTATAACAGTCCAGTGGAGGCATAGGCAATAATAAAGTACACTGATATCAAAAAGTTGAGAACGATATACCTGACGCATGCGCGATCGATCGATGTTGAGTCGCCGCCGATCGCTTCTGTGTGGTTCATGTCGATCGATATCGACTGTGTCATGTCGGTCGATTTCAATGGCAATCGTCTAGTTGTAACTGCAAAGAAAAACAAATACGAAAAATAAAATCCTAAAGATAACATAAAATGAAAAACTACCTAACAGTGGGTTGCCTCCCACTCAGCACTTTGATTATAGTTATCTAGCTTGACTTTGGATGGAATGAGCTACTGAGATGAAGTCCAGGTACTTGTTGAGAAACAAGTATCCTCTGTATCTTTGTTCTCGCCGAACCATGCGTCAAATAGGCTTTTTGTGGCTTCATATTCTCTGGTTCGTTTCTTCTTTATCTCAATCAACTCATCAGTGATCCTTTGAAATCCTTTCTTCATGACCTTCAATGCTGAACGCGTGCCATCCTAATTTCCTGTAGGCATGTTTTGAAAGATCACTGAGCTCCGCTTGGATTGAATCAAGGCGTTGGATCATTTTGTCGTGGATGGAGCTGGTATCGATCGATTCCTTTGTTGAAATATTGGTCGATGGCTGTTGGAGGTCCATCGATCGATGCGCTTGATCTTCTGTCGATCGATGCTAAGGGTGCAGGTCTGCTGGCAAGCTGCCTCTGAATGGCTTTAATTTCTTTATGCATCCCTTCTATGCTAGATTCCATGCTTCCAACCTCGTTAACAAGCGGGAAATACGTTTGGTCTAGATGTCTATCTTGTGAATCATCCACGCTTGTTATTGCCGTGTAGACCTCATCAGCTAATTTATCCAAATCGGCTCTGGTACTGATCTCTGAAGTCTGTATATCGATCGATGCAATAGGTTATTCATCGGTCGATTTTTGCTTCTGCAGATTCTCGGCAAAGAGCTTCATCTGGCCGACGATTTCAGTCAAACGTCTATCGATTGATGTGAGGTTGAGCTCGTCGATCGATGCAATCGATGCAGCCTGATAATCAAGTTGACGTTGGAACTTCTCAGCCTCCTGCTGCATAGTATCTATTCGTAGTGCGAGTTCCTCCACTTCTTTGTCTACTAAGAAGTGTATATCAGCAATTTCCTCTCAACTGCTTTCAGACGAGTCAATCCTCCAAAATGATTGCAAGGTGCAGCGGGGTTCATATCTGCATGTCCTTCATTGATAAGGCGGATAGATCTCTTTATCTCTTCTGTGCAGATGCTTAGATCCCCTAGGTTGTGGAAGATAGGTTCACAGGTTTTGGTGAGTTTGCTGCTGAGACGAGCTTCTGCTTTCTTCAATTCTTTCCAGATATCTCCAAGAGACTCATCAACCTCATGTTTTCAGTAAGTGGTCGATGATGTGGGCTCCGTATCGATCGATTTGGATGTTACTCCGTCGATCGATATTGATCTTTTCTGGCTATGGTTCTGTGCGTTGCGAAGATCTTCAAGTTCCAGCTCAAGACGTTGAAACTTCTTGAGTAATCCCTGGTCTGCATTGAACATCCAGTTCATCTCACTGCGAAGCTTGTCTGTGGCCTCTTCTAAACTCTTTTCCATGGAGAGCTTTTCCCATTTGGGTTCTCCAAGTAAACCGGTGAACATCTCGTTGATCTCGTCTTTGGTGTAGGTTTCTTGCACCAATTCCCTTCTTGTAAATGAACTACCGTGCTCTGGTAGACAGATGTAGGAGCGCTCGTCCATTGAAGTTCTTTGAAGCAGTTTCTTGATGTCGTCTTTAGAAATTCTGATGACGTCACCATCTATTCCTCTAGCAAAACCTTTCTCATCTCTGTAGACCCCATACTCATCTCTCTGCTCCCAAAAGAATTTTCGAAATCCATATCGAAAGGCTCTCTTTCCGAATTCGGAACACTTATCGATCGATGCAACACACACTGTATCGATCGATTTCTGTTGAAAATATGGATCCTTTCTGTTGAGATGGTCATCCTCAGCTTCCTTTGGCTCGGTTGTTGTGTCTGCCTCCTGGTGCTGATAATGGTGGTCTGGTCCGTAGCGTTGTTGCTGGAATAGGTTGTGGGATCCATTGGCTAACTGTAGGACGTCTGCAATGTCTTCTCTGGATGTGTGGAGTGTTCGTCCATCCATTGAGCGTGCAAAGCCTTGTGAATCCCTGAAAATACCAAACTCATCCGGGATTAGAATACCGAAATTAAGTACATTTTAATTTGTTACCTGGGATGGTTGGGTGTACGTATCGGTCGATGGAACAGGTTCTGAATCGGCTGATGGTTGTTCAGGCCTATCAGTTGATTGTACTGGTGCCGTGTCGATCGATGAGACTTCTTCGGGTTGGATGATGTATGTTGGTGTGGCGGTCTCGATCGCGAAGCTCTCGTACTGGTAGTCGCTTGCCCAGCTCCCGATTGAATAGTCTCCGTCTTGCTTGTTGTTGACTGTGTTATCAAATGATGCGAGGCAAGTAGTATCGATCGATGGGGATGTGGCCCTGTCGATCGATGTCGTGATTCTGAGGTTGTGGTGGAGAAGTCGATCTTCATCTTCCCGAAGGTTGTGACAATCTATAGCTCTCTCCTCCTCGTTATCATCAGTATACTCCTCAATGTGAGTAGTATTTGCAGCATGTGGTGGGATGTAGTAGTCATTCTCCCACATGTTTATTTCGAAATCACCTTCTGGAAACTCCTCCTCGATCTGATTGAATAGTGAATCGATCGATGACCATGTGCGGCTGTCGATCGATGTCGGTTCACCAGAGATGATTGATGAGACAGTGCTACTATCGATCGATTCTGCGGTCTCTGTCTCGTATTCGCCTTGTGAGTCGTATTCATCTCCACAATAGCAAACAGCTACAAGGTCTGAGCCGTCTTGGATCTTCTTAGGGACCTTGATGACTCGTACTGGATCATAGTAGACCGTAGGGTTGATTAGGGTTAGAAACAGTTTGTTTGTCTGAAGGTTGCAGACTGCTCCAACTGTGGGTAGGAAGGCTCTTCCAAGTAGCAAAGAAGTAGGGTTATCTTGACGTCCAAGACATGGAAGTCTATTGGAATTAGGGCTTCTCCTATGGTAACCTCAAGGTTTCTTACAATTCCTCCAGAGTTCTGCTGAGAACAATCCACAAAGATGAATGATTCTTCAAGAGCTCTATCTTCAGACCTAGATGGTCTGCTATCACCTTGGGTAAGATGCTAACTCCAGATCCTGTGTCACATAGGGCACGTGGGAAGTTGATCCCCTGTACTGAGCAAGGAACAACAAACTTTCCTGGATCACCCTTCTTCTCTAGTTTGATCCTCTTCTTCATACTTTCTCTGACTTGGTTGAACATCCTCTTGATGTCTTCTTCTGTCTCCTTAGTTTCTCTGAAAAACATCCACAATCTGTGTGAAAAGTAGGGTTCTTCAAAGGGTTTCTCAGTAGGTATCCTTAGAACTCTCTTTCTGAAACTTGTCAACTCTTTCTCATTAACTCCTCTTTAAGGTGTTTAGGAACCTTCTCTTTCCTTTTTCTGAGAACTCTGCCATCTTTTTCCTTTTCTATCTCCATTAGATCAATAATATCCGTGGGTTTCTTCATTATGGCGGTTGGTGGGTTTCTGGAAGGCTTAGATTGCTCCCGGAGTGCATTAAGTCGTGCAACATCTATCTTGGGAAGTTGCACTCGGCGTGTGATAACTGAATATAGATCGACAGCTTCTGGAATGTGTCAATAGATTTCTTTATCATTCGGTCGATCAATGGGACGTCTGTCCTGTCGGTCGATGTTGTAAGGGCTGGGCGGATGTGGGTGCTTTGCTGCGAACTCCTCGTGAGTAAGTATCTTCACGGTGTTGCACTCGTTGGTGGATCTTTCAACATCCATCGGTCGATGCTCGTCTTGTTCCACCGATCGATTGGTGTTGGCGTACATCGATCGATGTGGTTGTCCTAACATCGATCGATTCCAGTGGTTGCCGCCAATACTTTCGGTCTGGAAGTCTCCCTCTTGCAGCTTCTCTTGCTTTACCACTCTCCAAAAGTCATCCTCTATGATAGCACTGACGTTGTGGCCTGTTGTTTCTTCTCCAGTCCCTTTTCCTAAAGCTTCCTGCTTCTTAACAGCTTCTCCTGTCTGAATCACTTGAGTCTCTAGTTTCTTCACATGGGTACTCAAAGCATCAAGCTTTGTGTTCAAAGTGGTGTAGACAGCGTCGATCTTTCCATTGAAGTTCACCTCTAACTGCTGCTGGCTTTCAAGAACTTTGCTTAGCATTTCTTCTAGCTTTCCTTCTGGGGTTGGTGTGGGTGGCTTCATGTAAGATGAGTTTCCATAACTCCTGTTGTTGTTGGGGTTGCTGCTGTTGAATTTTCCTCTCTGTCCTTCGAAGTTTCTGTTTCCGGTTCCACTGATCCAGTTGACTTCTACTTCTATGTAGTCATCTTCTTCATCAGCTTCTGCATCTTCCACTGAGCAGATTTGCTTGTTTAGCAGTTTCTGAACATTGTCAAGTATAGCTTGTACCTCATTTATCTGTTCCTTTCCAAGGAACGTTGCAGATCTTGCTCTTACAATGTTCTTTGTGCTGTTGCTGGATGCTAGGTTGTCTATTAGCTTCACAGCATCTTTAGGATTCCTTGTGGTGAAGTTGCCTTCACTCGCAGTGTCTAGATCCATCTGATATTTCAGTGCGATGCCTCTGAAGAAAGTGCAGAGCAGCTGCACTTTGTTGAATCCATGGTGTGGGCAGTCTCGCTGGTAAGACTTGAATCTGATCCAGGTATCCTTGAATGACTCTCCAGACTCCTGATTGAATATGGCAATTTTCCTCCTTAAGTCTTCAGCGCGCGCATCATCAAAGAAGTTACGCAAAAATGCGTTTTTGATGTCGCTCCAGGATGTAAGAGATCCTGGTGGTAGCTGCTTAAGCCACTGTAAAGCTTCTCCAGATAAAGAGTGTTTGAAGAGCTTACAGAGAAGGTAGTCCACAGGACTCCATTGGCTTTGATAGCAGATATGAGATCCTCGAACCTCTCCAGATGGTCCATGGGATGCTCACTGGACAGCCCATAGTAAGGTGTCTGTCCCACAAGGGTGTAGTACTGCGGCTTGAGCTCGAAATCGCCTCTCTGAATAGCAGGGGGACGAATGACTGATCTGTTGGTGAAGAACTGATATGGACGGTTGTAGTCAGCTAGTGTTCGAGCAGCTTCTTCTACAGGTTGAACAGCTCCTGTAGGTGCAGTTTCTGGCTCAGGGATTACTTCATTCTGAGCGTTGAGTTTCTGACCTGCTTCATTACGAAGGTGACCTTCTTGGTCACGCAAGTCTCCATTCTCATCTCGTGTGAGAATAATAGGCGCAACCATGACTCGCGGAATAGTATCGATCGATATACGGTTAGGGGTATCGATCAATGTCGGATGAAAGATGTCTGTCGATGGTGAAGTAGTGTTGGTCGACGGTGAAGTAGTGTCGGTCGACATGAAGGTGCGAGTATCGGCCGAAGAAGACGGTGTTTTGGTCGGCAGGGGTGCGTTGGTATCGGTCGACAGGCAGTTGATGGCGTCGATCGATGCGGAACGGATTTCCTTGCAGATTGAACGTTCCAAGCTAGCAGGGTCTTCTGAGATCAAAAGTTGGGATTCCTTGTTGCTTCTGGTGCTGCTGGGCATGTACCTGAAAAGACAAGAAAAAAAAATTTGTGTCAGAAAACAAATTAAAATAAAAATAGAAATAACCTAGACCTAATCAGATTAGATTCTATTGTATCAATGTTTCCCGCCAATGGCGCCAAATTTGATATCACTCAAATTACCCTAAGGAGTGTCTTTACTCTCTCAAATAAGAGGTTCAGTTGTAGTACTTAGGGATCGAATCCACAGAGAGCTACTGTACAAATAAGATGCAATCTTAATGACTATGCTAGGTTGAAAATAGTTTAAAGTAAATTGCAGGTTTGCTGAGTAAAGATAAGATTACTCAGTTGAAAGGATTTGGTTTTGAAACAATAAAGAGAAGTAGTTAGATTCAGGGTAAGTATTCAGGAATTCAGGATTATAAATACTATAAAGGCTAACAAGTTGCTTGCATGATATGTCAGAGCTCAACACTTATTAAATGAATCCATCAGCTCTCGCATTATTTAGACCATCTATTACTTAGATGCTAAATGGTGTTGCGGTCGGCTACTCTGCCGATGGTATCGATCGATGGTTTGATAGGAATATTGACCGATACACCTCTAGCTACGTCGATCGATTACTCTATAGGAGCATCGATCGATACAGCTCTAAGCAAGCTTTATGCTGAGTTGATACAATGCTCACCATGATCTTAGATCAGCTTTATATCTCAAGAGGTTCATAGCATGTTTAGGATGTTGTCAGGTATTGCATGTAATAAACAATGCAATCCAAGTTCATGTTCTAGGTAGCTAAGTTAGAAAAAGCATTAGTGAACAATCCTAACAATAAATATCACAACTATAACAATTATAGGTTGGGGCTAATCCCTCAGATCCTATTTAAACCCTAAATCTAACAAATGAATCTACTTAGACATGGCTAAGTAGTTCATAGCAACAAGGTAATAAAGAAATTCATAGACCTATTAGAGGGTGAACACTTAGGTTCCAATCACAAATATCTTTGGATATCTCCTCTAGGTCTAGAATTCTATAACCTCTGTTAACAAATAAAGAACTAAAAAGAAATAAGTAGAAGAAGGAGAAACTCTTAGAAAACTTATAAAAACTTATTGTAACTTTTATTATTCTATCTTTCTGTTGTGTCTCTTTTGCCAAAACACTTAGGCATATATAAATATGAGTTCATTAGGTTAAAAAATCGTCGGGGGCATTCTTGTAAAATATGATATCTTGGGCTTCAAGTTCGGGCCAGGTCCAACTTGTCTTTCTGCCGCCTCAGTATCGATCGATAGTACAGGGTGTACATCGATCGATTATTGTCTCGATGTATCGTCCTTCGGCTAATCTGTGTCGATCGATTGCACAGAGTGTGCATCGATCGAAGTGTAACTCTGGTGTCGACCTCTGGTCTTGATCATGGGTGAACTCTTCTTTAAGCTCCAAAAAGGCACCTAAAACATCACTTTTCTCCAAAATGCTTATGGACCTGAAAACATACCTAATAGACTCCAAAACATAGATAATAGTAGTAAAAACACTCATATACCATGGATAAAAACGGGTAAAATCCAGGGTATATCATAAATCAAAGCTCTATCTTGCTTAAACATATCAGCCCCATCCATAGCTAAACATCTGATGCGCTTGTGCAGCTCTTCAATCAAAAAGCTCCAAAAGGCACAAAAATCACCACTTTCCTCCAAAACGTACATAAACCTCTAAATACACTAAAAGGACTCCAAAACAGAATAAACATATCTTAAAACACCTATATACATAGCTAAAAGTTGGTAAAATCCATGGTATATCAACTCTCCCAGACTTACCCTTTTGCATGTCCTAAAGCAAAACTACTAGACTAGTCGTGTGAAAAAGGTTTGAAAACAGTAGGGACTCACACAATTTAAAAACTCAGTATCATCACCTCTACAATGTTTTAACCACATCAAATCAATATCAACCTTAGAGATACTATATATGCAATATCCTAGCTTAGCAACCAAATCCATTCATCCAGCAACTTAACTAATCATGTCTGAATAACCCCTCACCTGACCTCATTTCTTGCATATAAAATAGGCTTTACCTTGGGAGTATCGATCAAAGCACAGATGGACTCTTACTCAAACAAGTATCTAGACCAACAGGTAGTCTCCTCTCAATAGAAGTTCCTTTCCTCCCTCTCTCCTTACTTCTCTCAGTCAATGTTTGCTTCCTTTTGCAGGGTATCATTTATACTTTACATTGACGGAGGTAAAAGACAGGCTTCCATGCATCAAGCTCTGATAGTTGCAGCCACCAGGTCCCGTTCACTTTGTTTTGACCTTTATCTCTTTTTATAATTCATTATGAATCAAGCTTTAATGGTTGTAGGCACCAAATCCTGTTCGAATTCTCTAGGTTTCTTTATGAAACAAACTTTAATGGTTGTAGCCACCAAAGTCTGTTCGAATTATTTAAAAATCTGAAGGAGAGAGAGGGGAACTATCAACACTTTTACCTTCCAAACTTGTCGGAGGAATCCGATCCCTTGTATACCAAGCCCCAAGACAAGCAAAGTTGAGCTCAATTAGGTTGGAAGTCAGCTTCGATTCTTTCAAACAATCTCAGAAAGTGCGAATAACTGGCAGCATGATCCACTTTAGCATCTCTAGTACACTCTGCAGTCATTAAGTCTAAGAATGGTGCTAAAGAGTGGTTAGATAACAAGTAAAAATTGAAATATTTCATCATCCCCTTCTTGACTCAATAATCTTTTTTTTTCTGAAAACATTAGCTTAGACTCAAAACGTTAAATAATATCAGTAAACCTCCCCCCAAACATAAATTACACTGTCCCAGTGTATATCCAGTCGAAGTTATGGTGAAAACATAGATCATATGTACTCAATTTAACACGTAAGAATGATATACCTCGCCGATGTCCGTGTTGATCGATGTAACGAATTTACCGTCGATCATTGTTGCTGATATACTGTTGATCGATATCGACCTGGTCTTATCGGTCGATGGCTGAGCAATCGTCCACTCGGATCTGTTTTTTTTTAAGCACTAAATAAAAGCGAACATCAGTAATAGATTAAATTAAAACCAAATTTAAAACAAACAGTGGGTTGCCTCCCACTCAGTGCTTATTTTTTGTCATTAGCTTGACTTCTGGAGATCTGATTTAGTCCGGATGAGAATGTGAACTTGCTCCAAAACAAGTCTCAGTGTCTCTCTTCCTCATTTTTTTGATGCAATTGATAAAAGCTCTTGCTGAAGCTTCCCCTTTATCTCTCAGCTCTGGATCACATAGCACTCAAACCCTGGTAAAAGGTTCCGGACCTCCTCTGCAGCGCACTCTATACTCAAAACTTCCTTCTCGACATTGCGAAGGGACTAGTGACAGGAAATCCGCATTTATAGTCCTTTTTTTCCTTCTTCCTATTCTCAGTCCTTCCCCCAGACTTGGAATTTTCACTCTCGGGCTGTTCTGAAATTCGGAGGGTGTCGACCGATGTTGAAGGCTGTGTGTCGACCGATGTTGTAGGCTTCCTATCGATCGATGCTTATCGTGGATATGCAGGCTGGCAATTTGAATCCGCTGTAGGTGCTGGATCTTCAAGAACCTCAATGCAAGAAATAAACTCCTCACTTTTCTTCTTCTCCACGGGATCATAGAAGACAGTTTTCATCTACATTAGCCAGGCACATTTTATTCTTCTTGAGCTCATAAACTGCTCTCAGTGTAGCCATGAAGGCTCTTCCAATGAGAAGGGAATTTATCTTGCCTGATTTGATCTCCACGACATGAAAGTCCACAGGAATAGTGCATTCCCCTATCTCTAACTTAACATTCTTGATCATTCATGCTGAGTTTTCTTTGGAGTTATCCACGAAAGTGAAACTATCTTTTGAAGGTTCCATCTTTAATCCTAATACTTCAGCAGTGTTTATAGCCATAATGCTGACTGCAGATCCAGTAAGCAGAGGGCGTTTGGTAAATCATGGTTATGTATACAGCATGGAATCAAGAATTTCCCAGGATCTTGTTCCTTCTTCAGAGTCCTCTTAGGCTTACGGCATACCTTGTTGAATAGAAGCTCAATGTCCTTATCTGTCTCTCTACTCTCTCTGAAGAAATTACCAAGTCTATACTTATGATATGCATCCTCGAAAGACATATCCTTAGGAACCCTCTTCACCCTTTTGTGAAATCCATCAAGTTCCACTTTGTTAACTTCTCTCCTGAGGTGTTTGGGAATATAGGATTTCCTAGATTTCACTCTCTTCTCAACTGAAATATCTTCTTTCATTGTCTGCCTTTCCATGGCAGGTGTGTGTCCGTCCATTTGGTGTCGATCGAGACCTGGTATACATCGTCGATCGACACTCTCAACGAAAGAGGTTTCAGCTAGGGTTGATTGCTCTTGCTCTGGTGCTTCCTCAGATTGCTGATATATCTTCTCTGTTGTCTTCAAGCAAACTAATGTCTGAGATGGGTTTCAAGTTTCCTTCAAGCAGTGTGCATCATGATCTGGTAAACGAACTTGATATGGTATGGTCGGGTGTTGATCACTGCTCGTCTGTTGTTGTCGATCGACGCTCCCATGTTGTTGTCGATTGATTCTTTCATGTTGTTTCTGATCGACGTCATTCGAATTAACTCAAGCTAGGGTGGGAGGATGCAGTTGTCGAGCGGCAAAATCTGAGTGGCTCTGAATACGAATGGTTTTGCACAATCCCAAAAGTGGTGTCGATCGGTGCTCGATTGGTGGTATCAATCGACACCAATGCGAGCTGCCAATGGACATTGAACTTTCGACTAGAAAAGATTCTTCTTCCAGTTTCTCATGCTTGGTTACTTCTCCAAAGTAATTATCAAAGATAGAATCGACCTGTTGTTCCTCAATGTCAGGACAAACAGTGTCGCGGTGAACAGTGTCACGATGAACAGTGCCGGTCAATGACGGATGAACAGTGTCAAGATGAACAGTACCGATAAACTTTGATTCTGTTTGATAGACGTCTTCTGTGGGAAGCTAATCATTGATTGGAATTTCGTCTTCAATTCTCAGGTATGATAAGAATGCAAACTAATTCGGTTATCAGAAATTCAATAATATTAATTGTTCTGGAACTCAAACTTAAATATAATCTATGAATTTTCGTTGTATAGATTATCTAATGACTGGATCTCTGAACTCAACTTCTCGTTTATTGATAATGAGAAAGTGTCGATCGATGGTTCTATATGAACATCGATCGATACACCTTTCGGAATGTCGATCGATACAACTATCTTGCGCCGATCAATGTTCTTTCCAGAAAGCTTTACGAACAGGTTTGATATGTTCTCTAACCACGTAGACAACCTCTCATATGTATCTAGACAATAAGATCAACTAGTTTCAATTCAGGCAATAGACTAAGCTCTCACTTACACCAATAAAACCTAAGATCTAAGTTTAGGGTTTTCAATCCTAAGCTTAGTAGTAAGAACAACTAGATGAAGAACCAATTAAATCACCCTAACAACATATTCAATTCATCAAACCATAATTCAACTTTTGAAAACCTAAATCTAACAAGAGAACTACTCAGACATATTCATAAGAAACATTATGATGGTCTGAATAATACTGCAATAGAATAAATAATAGAAGAACAGAATAAAATAAAGAGACAAAGGGAGGTCAATATCTTCCCTCTTTCAAGGTGCTCAGATCTCTCTCTCCAATCCTAAGCTTTCTCTCTCTAGAATAGTATGAAGCATAGCCGTCAGTAAAGGCTTAGAAAACATAAAATAGGGTTTTCATTCATCCATGGGTAATATGGTAATTTGTGGTGACTTCTGGGCCTAAGTAAGTCATAAAATATATCAAGCCCAAGTTCTGGCATCAGAGTCGATCGATATTAAGGTTGCTGCATAGATCGACATACCTTCCTCTTCTCGACAGTTTCTTCTCGCAAGGTAGACTAACCACTCTTCAGTAAAACGGGCATAACTTTACATCTAACTGTTGGAGTGACCTGAAACTGGCAGCATTGGAAAGCTAACTCAAAGATCTATCTTATATGAAAATATCAGATCAATCTGCCCACAGCAAGGTCTCATCCATAGCTAAACATCTGATGCGCCTGTGCAGCTGTGCACTCAAAAAGCTCCACAAGGAACCAAAATCACCACTTTCCTCCAAAACGTACCTGAACCAGTAAATACACTAAAAGGACTCCAAAACAGAATAAACATATCTTAAAACACCTATATACCGTAGCTAAAAGTTGGTAAAATCCATGGTATATCATACTTCGCCTATTGATATACCATGAATTTGACCTTATTTTAGTCATGGTATATGATAGCTTTAGGATATATTTAATCCATTTTGGAGTCTAGATAGCATATTTACAGGTTCAGGAGCAATTGGAGGAAAGATGGTGTTTTTGGAGCATTTTGGAGCACTTTAGAGATTTCACCCGAGATGACCATATCGACCACTCAAGGTCGACACGGAGAGAGACGCATCCATCGATACACCTTCAGTGGTATCGATCGATATTTAACATAGAGAAGCCCAGTCTGGTCACAGCCGACTTGAAGCCTAAGACTCCATCTATTTACCAAGATACCGCTGACGAGTTTTAACCTAATTACTTATTATTTATGTCTTGCCTAAGTGTTTTGGCAAAAAAAAAAAGAAGTTTTATTAGACATAGTTCCTACCTAAAGGTTTTTCACACCATTGTTTTTTGAGAGAGAGAGTTACAATTGAGAGCTTTCTTGAACACCTTTATTTTCTATCTATTCTATCTATGTAGTTTTATTCAATTGTTATGATGTTTTGTTTGGCTATGTCTGAGTAAACATCTTTGTTAGATTTAGTATTCAAATAGGTTTTGAGGGATTAGCCCCAAATATGAATACTTGAGCATGTGATATTCATCTTAGAAGATTGTTCTTAATGCTTGTATAGGAGTAGCTAACCTATAAATGATGACAGTGGATATTATCCTTGGCTCTATCTTCTTTGAGTCAGAATTTGCTAGGCCCAAGCGACAGCATGGTCTAGAAAATCTCTAGTGAACTGTTATCAACCCGCGCTTAAAGCTTACTAAAGGCGCATCGATCGATTCTCCTATAAAGACATCGATCGATTGATGCGAGGCTATGTCGATCGATACGTGCGAAAACAGGTCGATCCATGCCTTCCTGATTATGACCTGTGCTTGTAGTGAATCATTGGTTCTAGTAATAGATAACCCAGACAAAGACAGTGGTACGGTTATTGTTACCGTAGGGTTCTATAATATCATGCAAGCATCTTGATGATGGACTTTTCAAGGGTCCAATCAAATGTTGTAGTATACAAGATGTCAATCCAATTCTAAGAGATTTCAATGCAAAGTTAATTCAAATCTATGCTTAAGCTAAGTGCAACCATAAAGTGAGATGAGATGATTATAAACTAAGGAAATACTAGAAATGCAATAAAAGATGAACTTTCTTTTCAATATGAGGTAAGGGGGTTCTTGGGACAAGGGAATTGACTTTGGGTGATCAAGCTTCAATCTAAGATGGCAAACTTTCAATCAATCTAACACCTTAAGCCTAGACACAATCCTAAGCAAGCTATATCTCTAGATGAATGCTCATTCACTAACATATCTCAAGCATCTAATCTCTTAGGTTGAATAGTATGAAAGCAATCATTAAGAACAAGTCCATTAGCTATCTTAACACCTTTAACAACAAATCTCTTTGGTAAAGAATGTTAAAAGCATTGGAGAGTTGGTTCAGTCATTTCATAGAACACCTTTCGGGGATGAAATGTCTATAGCTCTATTTTGAAGAGGCCAACTCTAAAATAGCAATTAGAAAACTCTACAAGCAAGGATCAAGAAGGATCTACCCTAGAACATCTTAGATCTACACCTAATCACCCTTAGTCTCCCAAGTCCATGAACCCTAGATAGATCTACTGACTAATAGGCATGGAAAACCTTAAAACCATGGATGATTCAAGGCTAAACATGATTAGTGATAGAAATAATCCAGCAAACACAAGAAAATAAGATGAAAAAGGATTCAAGATCCAAACTTTCTTCAAGATCTAAATGTATTTTTGAGAGAAAAGAAGTCCCAACTTTGGGATACAAGGGTATTTATACAAGGCTTAGAAAACCTAAAGACATCATTAAAAATTACTAAAAAGTACCTGGAATCATAAAGGCTTCGACCAATAGGAAGAGAGGGTGCAAAAACGCTCAGGGTAAGTGAGGTTGGCCCGGCCCGCGCATCCCGTCCCGCGCGTCCGTCTTGCGCGTTCCCGGCCTGTACCGTGCGGGTGTACTGTCCCGAGCACTCTAGCCCGTGCACCGTCCTATCCGTCCACGTCCTGTCCCGCGCGGGTAAGTGAGGCCGAGCACTCCAGGCCGCGCACCGTCCAGCTCTCCAGGCCGCGCACTGTCGAGCTCTCCAGGCCGCGCGGGTACCAGCCTTCGCGCAGATCAGGCCGCGCATCAGCCATCCATCCTTCGTCCGTCCAAACACCCGGGTAAGTGTTCCTGATTCATCTCGCATCCCGGCCGTCCTGGTCTCGTCCAAGGTATGGTCTTGATCATGGTTTGGCTTGTCCTGACCTTGGCCAAACTCCATTCTTCATCTTTTGGAATCACAAAGCTCCCAAACACCTCCAATCACTCCTTACCTCGTTCCAACACCTAATAAGGACATATGAATGCAATATGAACCTAAAGATGCCTAATGCCTAATCTAAATGATCAAAATGCACAAGATATGATAGCTAAAAACATGTAAATATGCAAGGTATCACATCTCACATAGTCATTCATACTATTATAATCTTGATAACCTGAATAGAAATCCTAAGTCTAACGCCTTCATCATATCTTTTAAACACCCCTAATCAATCACTTGAGTAATTGTCTTGCTCACCAGTTTTAAGTTTACTTGCAATTTACTGCTTTGAAATCTCCAACCTAGCTTAGTTACAATAAGATCTAGTGTGTTCCCTAGCTCCCTGTGGATTCGATCCCTAAGTACTACAACTTGACCTCTTTTGATGAGAGTAATGTTGCTCTAGGGTAATTTGAGCAAGCATCAAATTTGGCGCCGTTGCCGGGGAGCTTTGATCGCCATTAGATTTTGTTTAAGTCTAGGTTTTCTTTTACTTTACTACTTGTTACTGATATAATTTTTTCTTTTCTTTTCAGGTGCATGCCCAGCATAACCAGAAGAAAAAAAGAACAAGGAACTTTTGTCTATTGATCCGGCTGCTTTGGAACGTTCAATCTGCAAACAGATTTGTTCCACATCGATCGATACACCCGCTTGTGCATCGACCGATATTCATCAACAACCGTCTACCGAGTTTCAGACACCGTCGACCGATACCAGCTCACCAACATCGACCGATCTCATTCATTTGACATCGACCGATCTCATTCATTTGACATCGACCGATACTCTTACATCGACTGATACTTTTCAGTACCCGTCGACCAACATCTTTCATCCGACATCGACCGATACAACAATCCGCATATCGATCGATACTGAGCCACAGAACATGGTCACAACATTGATACTCATGCGAGACGACGAAGGTAACCTGCGTGAACAAGAAGGTCACCTGCGTAATGCAGCAGGTCAGAGAATTAATGACCAGGGGGCAGCAATCCCTGATCTAGAAGCTGAGCTGCTGCTGCCGCTGCTCAAGCTGCAGAAGAAGCCAACCGAAACAGATCACTGGCTGACTACAACCGTCCAGATCAATACTACACCAAAAGATCTGCCATTCATCCTCCAGACATACAGAGGGATGATTTTGAGGTGAAGCCTCAATACTACACACTTGTAGGACAGACACCCTACAGTGGAGCATCCAATGAGCATCCTATTGACCATCTAGACCGGCCAAGGCCTTGGTCCAATCCCACTGAGTCTGAATCATCAAACTCATCCAGAATATAGAAGAATAGAGATTGATTAATAAGAAAATGGGAAGAGATGGGTCTGGCCTCACCAATCCGAGCACAACCTACACGGAATTCCACCACGGCCATGGCAGGATGGTTCGGTCCATCCCACTCACCTTGGGCGTGCCCTCAGGAGTGCTCAAGCCCTTCTCCAAGTCCTTCTCTTTGCCTGTGGTACCCATCATCAATCGATATTCACTTCACACAGACCAAATCCTGGTCGGAATCAATCACCAGCACACACGGCCAAGGCTTTGGCCGATCTTCTTCTCTCTTTCTTTCCTTCTCTCACTCACGACTTGGGCAGAGTTTTCCCTTAAGGAAATTGTGGCAAATCTCGACCCCAAGGGTCTATATTTATAGATAAAGGTCGGCCAGTAACCGCCTGGGTGAACAGGCATGACTTGGTGGCCGAATGGGTACAACTTGTACCATTCCCACCCTTTCGCCATAACTGCCCCCAACCGCCCCTTTCTTCCTTTGGGCTGATTGATCACAAGCCCAATATGCTTGCCCATACGCCTGGATCCTTTGTCCAAACCACAAAACCCATCGGATCCTCCTTGGCCACATGAACCCTTTACCCACAGCCTTGTAACCTCCCAAGACCCGAGCCACATGGGCGAAGTGACCTGGGCTCCACGGTCCTCGCCCATGGGCAAGGTGGCCGGGACGCCGTGGTCCTCGCCCGTGGGTGAGGTGACCCGGGCTCCGCGGTCCTCGCCAATGGGCGAGGTGGCCGGGACGCCGTGGTCCTCGCCCGTGGGCGAGGTGACCGGGATGCCATGTTCCTCGCCCGTGGGCGAGGTGACCCCGGCTCCGCGGTCCTCGCCCGTGGGCGAGGTGGCCAGGACACCATGGTCATTGCCCGTGGGCGAGGTGACCCAGGATTTGCGGTCCTCGCCCGTGGGTGAGGTGGCCAAGACGCCGTCGTCCTCGCCCATGGGCGAGGTGACCCAGGCTCCACGGTCCTCGCCCGTGAGCGAGGTGGCCGGGACGCTGTGGGCCTCGCCCGTGGGCGAGGTGACCCTAGCTCTGTGGATGGCCTGATCTCCGTCTGCTCCCGGATAAGACCTTTTCTCGTGCTGGACCAATCCCCGATACCTTTCGAAGCGGTAAACACCATCCTTTGCTTGGCTGATTACTTCTCGGGAATGTTTTTCCAGAAACTTTCGGGCATTGATTCCGTCGTGACCGGTTTTGACCCCAACAGCTAGCTAGGATCCGTGAACATATGTGTGAGGTCCTAGCTTGCGGCATGACTTGTTTTAGGTGAATATAGACGTAATCGATGGACGAAAGTTCGAGAATGAATAGTAATCTTTTGGCCTATATATGGGTTGAGTAAGTTTTGCAAACTCTTTACCCATTCACTTCTTGAGGAAATTTCTTTCTAAGGTAGAAATCCTTCTCCTCCCTTTTGCTTTGGTGTGTTTGCTTTATTTTTAAAAGATGTCTTCAAAGAAAAAATCTTCTAGAAAATACATGCTTTCTCTATTCCCTTCATACAAACCTTACACCGACGAAGAGGTTATTCCAAAAGAAGAGTTCGAGATCTCCGAAGATGCGAAGGAAGATTAAATGAATCCTTATTTAAGGATTTTCGGGAATGAATCCTTAACTTTTGGTGGGACCGATTGATTATTTAATTATTTTTTCCCTAAGGATTCCCCCTTAAGGATTCCCATTGCAGATGCTCTTATTCTTGTGAAACGGTCTGACTACGGTTTTGTATTAGTGAAACGTTTCTGTGTTCGTCCGTCGGGGCCAATCGACGGGTGTTTGTTTTTTAAGTCGCAGGTGGACTGTTTTGATGGATGATGCGATTTTGATACCTTTGGGAAATTGCGACGTTTTGCGTTTCCCCGAAGATATGATTTTCGTTTTTCCGAAGTTTTTATTTGTTACTGTATTAAACACACATTGAAAGGTCGATAGAAAGAATTTTATTGAAAAAGTTTCGAAAATTTCGAGTACATGTGCGGGTATTTCGCGTCTTTGTGGGAGTATAGGAGTATATGTACCCACTCCCCCCCTTTTTGGTGAGGGGGATAGCTGAACTCGCCGGTTTTCGACGAGCTGCCTACCTACCTCTTTCGAGGATCAAGCCATCTCGTAGTTCTGATTGTTGCTGCGGACGTTTTTACTCCCCGTGTGTCGCCATTCCTATCGTACTACCCGGATCGGTGGTCTGTGCGGGGATCGAGTTGTCTGCTTTTACGGCGGTGGACTCAGAGACTTTGTCGCTGTCTTGAATCGTTGCCTGTTCGGATGATTCTGGATCGTCTTTTTCCGAGTTTTCAGGAATGTTGTGTGATTCTTTTGCTCGTTTCGGGTTAGCCGCAGGGGCGTTCTGATCTTTTTGTAGTTTGAATTCGGCTAGGTAGCAGAGTCTCGACTGTTTCTGACTCCCCCAGATTACTGCGGTTCGGTTGTAGTCGGAAATTTGATGCCGAGGTGATATGTGGACGGTACTGCCTTCATGGAGTTGATCCATGGGGTTCCCATGATTGCGTTGTAGATAGCCGGGTTATCGACTACTGAAAACTCGACGATCTTTGTAACTTCCTTAGCCATGACCGGGAGGCTGATACGCCCGAGGGTCATGGAGGTGACGCCCGAAAACCCAGTCAAAGGTTTTGTCTCTGGGATGACTTCCCCAAGTGGGATGTTCATCCTATAGAGGGTGTCGCGGAAGATGACGTTGACCGTACTTCCTGTATCGACAAGGATGCGGCCAACTTCGAGATCCTGGATCACCAGGTCGATAACTAGGGGATCGTAATGAGGTTTGTCGATTCCGACAGTTTCATGTTCCTCGAAACGATCGTGTGGTTGGGTATATCGCTGTCCGGAAGCCAGTTGGAACTTGTCTCGCCCGTAGGCTTTGATCGACGAGACCGAGTCTTGATAGAACTGTGACCCTCCGATTATCATATTTACCCTCTGGCGACTGCTGTTGTTCCCTTGGTCGTCCTGTCTCCTTCCGTGCTTCTCACCCGATTGACTTTCAGCCGCGTGGTTCTCGGAGACGGTCTTGTTGGTTTTTGGGCGGTCGGATTCCAGGAGCAAATCTTTTATACTCTTAACCTTCGACGTTACGCGAGGAGTTTTGCGGCAAGTCTGGCACCGAGAACGTTGCAGTTCGCGGTGGAGTGACCTCTGGTGTCGTGGAACTCGCAGTAGGAATTATCCTTGTACTGGTTCCTGTTCCAGGTGTTTCCGGAGGTTTTTCCCTGCTCCGAGTTGATGGCGTAGTTATGTTTGCCTTGGACGTCTTCCCCTTCGTGATGGACGACTTGTCGTTAAGAGAGGGTTTCATCTTTGAGGACGTTTTCTGCAGTCCATGCTTTGCGATAGGACTCTCATCTCTTCCTCCATGACGATGAAGTCCGTTGCCTTGTGGAGGGTATCCTGGATCGTCCGTGGTTTCTCCATCAATATCCACTTTCGAACTTTGACTTGTACCACGAGTTTTCTCAGGCCGATCGCGACTTTGTCGCTGATACCGCCACTGGCCATCACTAGTTGGAACCTTCTCATGAAGTCGCAGAGTGATTCGTCTTCCTTTTGAGCTAGACTCCATAAGTCCACGTCGGAAGTCTCTCTATCCATAAATATGGAATACTGTTTGAGAAATACCGAGGCTAGTTGGCGGAAACTTCCGATGGAGTTTCTTTTGAGCCGAGAGAACCATTCGAGCGCGGCGCCCCTGAGGTTCTCGACAAAGAGAAGGCAGTGACCGGCGTCTCGTTCACGCTCCGGGAGTTTGCATCTTCCCATCGCGATCTGGAAGGACTGTAAGTGTGCCTTTGGATCTGTGGTACCGTCGTAGACGGGAATTCTGATCTTCCCAGGGTCCGAGACGCGTGTTTCTGTGATCCGAGCGGTGAACGGCATTTTTCGTGTTTCTGTGATCCAAGCGGTGAACGGCGTTTTTCGGGAGAGGCACTAGTTGCCTGATTAATTTGTGATTTCACCGCTTTTACCTCGACATTTGCGAGAGATTCGCGGAGATCGTGGATCTCGCTATCGCTATCTGCATTCTTCCGAGCTTGTCGGCGCTGGTTGCGATGGATCCGAGTTTGATCCTCCGCCAGTTTTTCCTGTTCCATCCAGTAAAGGTCTTCTTCCTCTTCTGTCATGGGTTTTTCGAAGGAGACCGTCTGTCGGGCAGACTGACTTCGGGTCCTTCTATGATGAACATCAGCGCTATCGTCCGAATGATAGGATTGGTCGCTAATGTCCAAGTTGATTCGTTCGACGTTGTTTTCTTCGTTGTCCCCAGCGGGAGGTGGAAGATTCTCCGTGGTCGGTGGCGCACCCGGTTGGAGAGATTCGTCAGGGTTTTGTCCTGAAGAAGTCTTGTCCGCGCGTGCAGTTCGATCGCCCGGAGTCTCGAAACCGAGTCTTCTGTCGCTGTTGGCTCTTGTGATCCCTCGCTGGGCCTTACTCTTGGCCTTTGCCGTTAAGGTTTCCACCTGTTTTGCGAGAGAGGCCATGAGTTTTCCTTGTTCATCCGCCTGTTTCTGAGCGGAGGCCAACGTTTCTTTCATCTGGTCGAGTATCGTGGAGTCGGAGGTGACCTTTGATACGTTTCCAGCTGGAGTGTTGGTGGCGTTGGCATCGACGGGAGTTCCGTCGTGCGTTTGCGGGTTGTCAGTGTTGGTCGCCATATCAGACCGAGCGTGTGTGGTTGCGAGTGAGATAGATCCGTACCCCCCCTCCTTCTAGCGCCAAACTGTGGGAACCGAAATTCGCACTGTCAAGTTTTGTTGATTTGGAGGAAAGCCAAGTAAACCTAGCCTTCCCTGAAGGTCCCGGTTATCTGCTGGGCCACACACGACACAATCAATACAACGGAGAAATAATAAATCGGAATATAAAAATCGTAAGAACAAAAAGATAGAGCAAAAGATCTTATTTCCGAAGTTGCGTTTAAGCGTGAACAACATGAAAGAGATCGGCTACAAGAGCTGTTGCTGAGTTCGCTAATCCAGCCTCCTATATCTAACCTAGTTAAGTCGCAACTCGCTAGTAAAAACGGAAAAAAGTGCCTAAGTTTCTCTAAGTGCTATGTTGCTCTAAGATTGCTCTCCAAAAGTCCTCTCTTTGTCCTCGCCCCAAGCTCTCCTTATATACTCCTCTTAGGACGGTCTATTCCTCCTTTGGGCCGAATCTATCGCGAATCGGGCTTCTTCCATTTTCGTCGGTCTTCATGTTTATCGGAAAACTTGACATTTATCTTTAAGAAACCTGACATTTATCTTCGGGAAACTTGACATTTATCTCTTTATGTAAAGATAAACATGGGCCGTCATGTCCATTTCGACTTAATCTCCTCGAAAGTCGTAAGTGGGCCGCTTGGTCGCGTTTGGGCCTTTTGGGGCCGTTGTTTCGTCCGTGAACATTTTACGATTTCGCGAGAGACTAGCCTGCCATGGTGCTTGTTTTGCCGAAGGAACCCCAACTCCTCGTATAGTCTAGATGACTGGTGTTTTTAGAATAACCGTCATCGTTTTATACGATGAATCGAAATCCATTCGTCTACCGAACTTTTGTTGGTCTTCCGAAGCCTTCCTGATTTATTTCGACCAGAACGAAATGAGGTTCTCAGGTTTCATGTCTTCGAGGAGTTGAACGGTGAGTCTTCGAGCAAAGATACAAAATGTAGAGTTGGACTAGTTGTCGAGACGGTTTTGCGGGGAGAATGTCGCACCTGTCGAGTAGTCCGTACGCGGGCGCCCGGGACTTGGACATGGATGCTGGCACCGGCGCCCGTGACCAGGACGGGCGAGCTGGCGCCCGGAACCAGCACGGGCGAGCGGACACCCGTCGCCCGGGACCAGCACGGACCAGCACGGACGAGCCGGCGCCCGGGACCAGCACGGGCGAGCCGGCGCCCGGGGCCAGCACGGGCGAGCCGGCGCCGGTGCCTGGGGCCAGCACGGCGAGCCGGCCCGCGGCTGGGGCCAGCACGGCGAACCGGCGCCTGGCACCCGGCCAGCACGGCGAAGCCGGTGCCGTGCCCGGCCAGCACGGCGAAGCCGGCGCCGGCCGGGCCAGCACGGCGAAGCCGGCGCCGGTGCCGGGCCAGCACAAGCGAGCGCGCCAGCCGGGCCAGGCTGGTCGTGCCTGCGCCGGCACCCGGGGCTAGGCCGTGGCTGTTCCTGCTGGTGTTCGGGACTACGATGCGATCATCCCCTCCGGCATTTCGTCGAGGACTTTCGGGTGGTGATTGCGTCTTTGACCAATTTTGACCCCAACAAGTATTTATACTTAGGCTTAGAAAGCCCTAAAACATCAAGATAAAATTTCTAAAAGGTTCTTGAGGTCATTAAGTCTTCAACCAATCAGATGGCTAGAAAAGGAAGAAGCTCTGAGACCACCCGGGTCAGGTGGTACTGGTCCAGGCCGCATCCGTCAACCCGCGTACAAGGCTCTCGTCCAGGCCGTCTAGCCGTGCGGGTGCTTCAGGCCGGGTATGTCCTGGCTGTGTCCAGCCGTGCGGGTTCTTCTGGTCGGGTACATCAAGCCGGGTGCGTCCTTCTTTGTCCTGGTCTCGTCCAAGCACCCGGGTAGCCGTACCATCCACCCAAGGTAAGGTCTTGATCATGGTTTGGCTTGTCCTGACCTTGGCTAAACTCCATTCTTAATATTTTTGGACCACAAAGCTCCCAAACACCTCCAATCACTCTTTAGCACATTCCAACACCTGATATAGACTAATGAATGCAATATGGACCTAAAGATGCCTAATGCCTAATCTATATGATCAAAATGCACAAGATATGATAGCTAAAAACATGTAAATATGCAAGATATCAACTTCCCAACACTAGTCCTTTACTTGTCCTCAAGTAAACTTTTCAAAACACAAGGAGGAGAGATATAAAGATGGGAACAAAGCCAAGAGAAACACCCAAAGCACTCAATTTGATATCCTAAAGAAACATAGCAAATAGCATGAACAAAACTCTCTTATTATGCTCTAGCTTCTCAAGGCCTATCAATACTCTTATGCCTCTACACAAGATGCAATGCCTGTCAAACAACATGTTCTCTTAACCAACCCTCACATTAATTCACACACACAAACACAAGGTGAATTCTCAAAAATGGGCACAAGATCTCAATCATTTGGCTAGGTGATCAAAAGGTCTAATATGGATGGAAAGGTTTCAATGCATCATTTCAAGGTGGCAATCACTCAAAAATCAAAGGAGCTTGATCATTATTCAAAATTTATCTAAGGCTAGGAGCAATTCATGCATACATGGATTCATCATCATCATTCTACCCAATTCCTAAGTGATTACAAGTTCTACACCCCTTTTGTTCATCCCATAACCCAAAATGAAAAACACTCACATCACTCACTCAATGAACAACTTCTCTTTTCTTATGATACAACCACTAAGGACCTCTTATTCACTTTTCCAAGCTTTAACTCTTTTTTTTTTCTTTTCCCCACTATCTTATTGAATCTTTCTTTTTCTTTTTCTTTTCTTTTCTTTTTCTTTTCTTTTTTTTGTTTTATATATATATATAGAGGGGGAAAGTCTCAAACAATACAAGATGTCAATCCAATTCTAAGAGATATCAATGCAAAGGGAATGCAAGTTCATGTTTAAGCTAAGTGCAACCATAAAGTGAAGATGATTATGAACTAAGACAATACTCAAAAACCAATAAATGAGTGAACTTTCTTTTCAATATGAGGCAAGGGGATTCTTGGGACAAGGGAATTGACTTTGGGTGATCAAGTTTCAATCTAAGATGGCAGCAATACAATCAATCTAACACCTTAAGCCTAGACACAATCCTAAGCAAGCTCTATCCCTAGATGAATGCTCATTCACTAACATATCTCAAGCATCTAATCCCTAGGTTGAATAATATGAAAGCAATCAATAAGAACAAGTCTATTAGCTATCTCAACACCTTTAAAAACTAATCCCTTAGGTAAAGGATGTTAAAAGCATTGAAGAGTTGGTTCAGACATTTCATCGAACACCTTTCGGGCATGAAATGCCTATAGCTCTATTTTGAAGAGGCCAACTCCAAAATAGCAAGAAGAACACTCTACAAGCAAGGATCAAGAAGGATCTACCCTAGAACATCTTAGATCTAAACCTAATCACCCTTAGTCTCCAAAGCCATGAACCTTATATAGATCTACTCACTGATAGACATGGAAAACCTTAAAACCATAGATGACTCAAGGTTAAACATGATTAGTGATAGAAATAATCTAGTAAACACAAAAGAAATATATGAAGAATGATTGAAGATCCAAACTTTATTCAAGATCTAAAAGTGTTCTTGAGAGAAAAGAAGTTAGTCCCCCAAAGGAGATTACATAAGTATTTATATGAGGCTTGAAAGCCCTTAAAAACATAAAGAGAAATGACCAAAATGGCCCTGGAGTCATTAAATCTCGACCAGCCATGACAAAAACGCTCAGGGTAGGTGCTTTGATCCAGCCCGCGCACACTGACCAGCGCAGAATCAACCATCCATGCCGTCCGGCCGCGCGGGTATGATGTCCCGAGCGTCCCGACCCGCGCATTAGCCGCGTCCAGTCCGTCCTTTCCTCGGCCGCATGGGTACCAGTCCTCGCGCACTCCAGGCCGCGTCCACCAGACCATGTCCGAGCTCTCCTCGTCCTGCGCGGGTCATGCGTCCCACGCACGTCCAGCCCGCGTCCACCAGCCTCGTCTGTTCCACCTCGGCCGCGCGGGTGCTTGAACCTGCGGCCATCCACCCGCGTCTCATCCATTCTTCGTCCAGGGTAAGTGTCCCTGGTCCATCCCGCGTCCCGGATGTTCTGGTCTCGGCTAAACTCCATTCTTCATCTTTTGGACCACAATGCTTCCAAACACCCCAAATAACTCCATTGCACACTCCAACACCTGATATAGACATATGAATGCAATATGGACCTAAAGATGCCTGATGCCTAATGCCTAATCTAAGTGATCAAAATGCACAAGATATGATAGCTAAAAACATGTAAATATGCAAGATATCAAAGACCTCTTTAAACGGAGGTTAATATTGCAAAGAGACATGGATCTTTGTACATGATGATGATTATGATTGATGAATCTTAAAAGGTAGAATGATGACGAATGAATTTTACGCAGAGAAACTAACATATTTATAGCTTTAGATTCGCTCATGGAAGAAAAGAGGGGTACTGTGTGAGAGATTGCGGGATGAGTGGAGAGATGCGTTCACTAGAGCTTTAAGGACGACCTTTGAGTGTCGTCAACCTTTGTAACTGTGCCAAAG
Organism: Brassica nigra; assembly: GCA_016432835.1. Lineage (NCBI taxonomy): Eukaryota > Viridiplantae > Streptophyta > Magnoliopsida > Brassicales > Brassicaceae > Brassica > Brassica nigra. The sequence goes on from CM028246.1 coordinate 19,831,163, forward strand.
TTTGTCTGGGCTTTGATGACGTGTAATGCTCAAGAGAGAGGAAAATCTGATTTACAGCCCAAACACGTAAATACCCAACCAAAGCCCATCATGCTGCAGATTAAATGAAACTCAGTGTTTCATTGGCTTGAACACGTGTCGCGTAGACAGCCTCCGACTTTATGACGTGGAATCCTAGGTGGCGCAAGGAGAAGAGAGAGAACCTTCTTTTATATATACTAGGTGGATGCCCGCGATTTCGCGGGTTTGAATGTTTTGTAACAATATATTTATTGTAATTTTCAAATTAAAATGTGTTTTCAAATTAAAATATGTTTTTATCATTATCAATATATGTCTTTGTTAAATATTTTTCTAAGAATAATTTTTTTTGAAAAAGATAATATAACTATTTTAAATATTTTTTGATATTTTGTATTGATAATTTTATTTAAATTAGTTATACTAAATATTCATAATTCAGTTTTTAATAAAATTACTTTAGTTTTGAAGGTATATATTATTGAAACTTTTGATTTTAAAATTATTTGTAGCTAAAGTTTATGTCTTTAATAATCTTGAAAGTTGACATAATATAATTGTTACACATTCTCTATATATTCATATCCAATCACATATGAATAGAAAACCACTATATCAATTCCATAAATTATCTTTGAAATATTTTACATAGTTTATAAATACAAATATAAGACTTTATATAATAATTTAAATCATCATATCGATTTTAATAACCTTTTTATTTATTATTTTATGTAGTTTATAAATATATAAAAATTGATCAAACATCATTACTTTTTCTATAATTTTAACACTTAGTTCCCACAATTAGTTACTAAAAATAATTATTAGTAATATTATGTAGATTATTTGGCAAGTGATATTGATTGTTTATAAATGTATTTTCCTTTTTAAATCTAATTAAAATAAATAAAAATTAAAAATTATCGACCAATCAACTTATAACATTTTTGTAAAATTTCATCAATGATCAACACATAAGCAAAAATCTCTTAAGTAACTTCTCGATTAATTTATAGTAAGATAGTAGGATGAAATTTTAAAATAGATTTTATAAATTAATTTATAAGATTTCATATATGACCTACAAATTCTTATAATAATGTAAATATATAATAAGCCAAGAAAAAGAATTGTGTAAATGTTTTTATAGTTTTTATAAAGAATACAATATGAACTTTATAGAACGGTAATAGTTATTAAAATAATTTATATAAATATAACGCTTTAAATAAGAATTTAAAATCATTGTGTTCATTTATATAAAGTGTTTGTTGTTTATTATTTTATGTATTTTATGAATATAAAAATTTGATCAACAATATTACTCTTTCTATAATTTTAACAATTAGTTACCATAAATTATTATTTGTATTATTATGTAGATTATTTGGCAAGTAATATTAATTGATTATACACTTACCTTTTCTTTTTTGATCGAATTAAAATAAATAAATATTAAAAATCATCGAGCAATAAAATTATAACAATTTTGTAAGAGTTCACCTATGATCGACACGTAAGGCAAAATCAATAAAATGACTTCTCAATTAATATATAGTAGGATAGATGTTTCATGCAAAACATATCCAACACGATTGATAATGTCATGTGATATTTTGAATATTATGGTAACCACTATCGTTTAGACTTTTATTTAAATATCACCTATTGTTTCTGTAAATATTTTAAACATGGCAATTACGATATACTTGAGAATATTTATAGGTCTCCTAGATTAATCAGGAGTTATTCTTGGGTTCACCCCCTATGGTGAACCTCTAGGTTCACCAACCAATAGAATTGTGTTATTTCAAATTTGATATCTTTTAAAAAAGGAAACAAAATCTTGTTAAATTATATTATGTTTTAAAAATAAAAATACAAAATAAATGAATAATAATAATCATTAATAAAAACGAAAATAATTTTTTAAAAAATATATTTTAACACTAAATCCTAAACTCTAATTTTAAACCCTAAACCCTTGGGTAAATCATAAACACTAAACCTTAAAATCTAATCCTAAACCCTAAACCCTTGGATAATCATAAACACTAAATTTTTAACACTAAAACACTAAACCCTAAACTCTAATCCTAAACCCTAAACCCTTGGGTAAATCATAAAAGTAAACCCAAACTCTAATCCTAAACCCTAAACCCTTGGATAAACCATAAAATAAAAATACAAAAAATAAATAAAAATAGTAATATTTACAAAACAAAAAAAAAATCTTTTTAAAAAAAACACTAAACCCTAATCCTAAACCCTAAATCCTTGGGTAAACCATAAACCCTTTGGATAAATATTAAACATTAAATCAAAATTAAATATTAAACATAAAATCAAAAATATTTTGCAATTATTAATTTATTTATTTATATTTATATTTTTATTTTAAAACATAATATAATGTTACAATATTTTTTTAAAATATTTTTCGTTTTTATAAATATTTTTTTGTATTTTTATTTTAAAAACATAATATAACTTAACAAGATTTTGTTTCCCTTTTCAAAAGATATCAAATATGAAATAACATTATCTTATTGGTTGGTGAACCTCTAGGTTCACCCTAGGGGGTGAATCCAAGAATAAGTCATTAATCAGTCCAATACTTATATGGACTTCCTCTCATTTATAACCTAATCGTTTGACTCTTTCTTCTCCAAAAAATGTTGATCATCACAAGAAATGTTCCATACTATGTTCCAGTTAATCTATTAGAAGCATTCAGTGAGACTCATAAAATCTGTGCCAATATTATCAAGAAATGAACTTTGTACTAATCAGAGCGGGAAATTCTATTGAGTTAGTCCTTGTGGATGAAACAATAAGTTTTTATTCTGTGTACTAGTACTTTCAAAATACAAATAAGATTTCTTCGCGACATAAAAAATTCAAATGCATATTTTTTTAATTTAATAGAATACTAGATTGCATGCATCTATTGAGAATAAACTGATACAGAAACATAAACATCTTTTATACGAAGGTCAAGTTTTATTTATAAAAATATATTCAGTCTAAAAGAATACATTGGCGAGTTCAGGACCAGTTCCTTTCCTCACCAACCGGCTATTCTAAGGACAACTAGGTCCAAATCAGTGATTGATTTTCCTGATTCTGTACAGGAAAAGTATTTCTTTGCTTTTGGTGAGGTGCTAGATGTAAAATATGAAAGGAAAGTATTAGTAGGTAACAACATTCTTATATATTTTACGTTAAAAATAAACATGTGTTTTCTATCTTCCGTTACAGTATGACTAATCTTGCATGTTTGTCACGTTCTGTTGGTTTGAATTGACAGATGACATTGGACAAATCATTAAGGTTAGTAACAGTGAAGAAGTTAAGACTAAAGAAAAGTCAAACAGTTCTTCAAAACTCCAAATGATTTTGCAAGATACTAACTAAGTGATGTTCATGTTTATATCAGATAATCAAGGATATATTTTATTACATAAAATAGATATCCAAGAGGTTACACTTAGTGTACTTTATGGGAAGATCATGCGAAGCAGACATTTTCTTACACTGCGAAGAAGATGGATGTGGTTATGGTATGTGTCATGCATTTATGTGTGTCAAATCCTACAAAGGTATAATACTATTTATTTTTTCTTCACATGTGTTATTTGGTCTATCTTCATATGTCTAATGTCTTGGCGGTGTATTATACGTGAAATAAGCATATCAAATGCTTTTAGTGCCACACTATTTATTGTTTGATCCTACTGCTGACCATGTTTATAATTTCTGAAATATGTACATATATTCAATTCATGATCATGTTTTAAGTAGAATAATTATCATCATTAATTTTACTTTGTCCATAATTTGATGCCCAGTAATCATCATGATTTTACAAGGTTATTTCAGTCAGCTATCATTTGTTAATTCTTTAGATATTCGTAGTGAGTTTTTTTAGAGAAATCTCCAAAAGACTTTATCAGGATTTTAGAGTTAACTGAGTGTTATATTATATGGAGTAAGCAGTTTTTGTGTCACCATCAAAGGGGTTGATACTTCCGAAAATTGGTATTATTGGGATGTAAAACCTGTAATCTGAAAGTTCATGATTATGGAGAATTTTTTGACGATGATTGAACTCAACCAAAGTACAATTTTAAGACGTGTGACAATGTTTATTTGGTTTTTCCAAGGTATATTCTATTAAATATGTGTAATTAGTTTTACAAAATTATGAATGAAGTAGTTTAGATTGCTAAAATAAATTATAATATGTAAGTAGATATTATTTGGTAGTTCGTGCACATGCTGATTATGGTGAGACGAGGTTTTTGATATTCGATCAAATTGCTGAGAACATTCTCAGAACTCTCCCATTTGATACATGAATGAGACGAGGTAAGTTGAAATATCTAATGTAGATTTCGTTGGGATATTTATATAATTTCATTTTGTATCCATTTTCAGCTTGGTGGCATACCAATTTTTAGCCTAATTCTATTGTTGGAAAAACATTATTTTTAAGGTTTCTCAAAGAAGACAGTAATAAGTTTGGAAACCCTCTTTATGTTGTGGATTGTTATTTGGATGATCAAGATATTATTGATACGTGGCTTGAAAATGCATCCCATGTATTACACTCTTTATACTTTCTTTATGCATAACATAATTTTTATTAATTATAATTGGCTCTTTTTGACTTAGTTAATTTCATTATACAGTCTTTAATGCTTACAAGTGGTAAAAAAAAATTCTTAATCATTTCTGGCCAACACTGAGACACCAAAGTAAAAGAATGATAACCATATAATTGATCTTAATCAGTTACAAAATGGATTATAGTGGAGAGGAACACATGATTTGCTGTGTTTTTTTTGGAAAATTTGCTAAGATAGAACAAAAATTCAATATGTTTGTCTCTTTAGTATAAAACTGACCTAATTTTGTCCTTTTAGTATAATTTTTTCAAAAAAAACCAATTTAGCCTTGATTTTCAGTTTGAAAACTAATTTCTATACATAAAACGTAATTTTAAAAACAAAACTAATTAGAAACTAAACCCCCCCCCCAATCTTTTTTACACTAATTGTAAATTGATTAACTCTCGTTCTCTCCACCACTCTCTCTCTCTCTCTCAACAAACACGAGACCAAAAGTGAATTGCTTCTTCTCTCGGTGAAATCAACGCCAAGACTGGCCACAATCGAATCTCCTTCGGCTAAAATCCCTTCATCTCCCTCTGACACTGGCCTCATTTGAAGGTAAACTCGACTTTGTTCCTTCCTATTTCTCCTTTGTTTTCGTTTTCGTTTTCGTGCTTTGTTTCTACGGAGTTACGAAAGAACAGAGATTAAGATGAAAATAATTCTATTAATCTCATCAACTTTTTGACTAAGATATTTACATGTTTATATACTCTACTCAATACCGAACTAAACCACAAGTAAATTACATTTACAATTGTACTGGAAGGTAAACCAATCCAATGGATAATACCCCCCCCCCCTCAAGATGGAGGTCCATAGATATCTAAAACTCCCATCTTGCCAATTAGGTCCTGGAATGGAGTAGGATACAAGGCTTTCTTTAGCACATCCGCAAGTTTGTAATGAGTACGAACATACATTGTCCAATCGCTCTCGAATTTTGTAACAATCCAACTTCACTTGTTTAGTTTGCTCGTGAAACACAGAGTTGTTGGCAATGTGCAGCGCAGCTGTGTGGTCTCCATAAAGTGAGTAGGCAGAAGCAGAGTAAAATGTAAATCCTTTATGATATGAATAATCCATTCAATCTCTCAAGATGCATCAGCCAAAGCTCGAAACTCTTCTTTTTCTGTACTCCTAGACATTGTCCTTCGTTTCTTCGACCGCCAAGCAACCAATGAATCACCAAGAAACATCGCATATCCAGTCAGGACATGCCCAATCCGCATCTACATATCCACGTAATGCCAACTGATCATCAGCTTCATAGAAAACGCCTTGAACAAAAGTCCCTTTAAGATATTGAAGTAGTTTATGAACAGCCTAAAGGTGCGCATCTCGTAGTTTTGAAAAGTATTGACATGACTTAGTCAATGTATAAGCTATGTCTGGTCTCATTATCACCAAATACATTAATCTTCCCATCAACTTCCTGTAAACATTGGGATTGTCAAGCAACTCTCCCATCTTATGAATCACCTTTGAGCCATCTGCAGGCTTTCGAATAGTTTATGTAGAGAGCTTGATTGTAGGATATAGAAAAATAGAAGATGGTTTACATCTAAGGAAGCACATATCTTCTAGTAACTCAAGAACATACTTCCTTTGACAAACAAAGATGTCTTGTTTTGATCGAGCAATCTCCAAACCAAGAAAATACTTGGCTTCTCCAAGATTCTTGAGATTCAATTTTGATTCTAACTCAGCTACAAACTCCTTCACTGCTTCATCATTATTACTTGCCACAAATATGTTGTCTACATTAACTAACACAGCCAAGTATCTCCCATTAACATTCTTCGCAAACATGATCATCATGAGATTCTGGAACCCCATCAAAAAAATAGTGGAAGAAAGGTTTAAGTACCACTGTCGAGCAGATTTTTGAGCCCGTTTAAAGATTTGTGTAAGGGACAAACTGCATTAGGTGGACAAGAAACTCATGTGATCTTCTCATAACCCGGAGGAAGCTTCATATATATTTCCTCATCAAGGTCTCCATTCAAGAAAGCGTTTGAAATATCAGTTGAGTCAGTGTCAAGTTCATCTTTTCTGCAAGCTCTGTAAGAATTTGAACCGTGGACAACTTTGCAACCGGTGAAAATGTTTCCCTATAATCCACCCCTTCTTCTTGCGTGTAACCTTGTGCCACCAACCTTCCCTTAAATATCTCTACAGTTCCATCAGGATTATATTTACTTTGAATATCCAATTACATCCTATGGGTGTTTTGCCAAGAGGTGAACGACAGACACTCCATGTGAATGTTTTTTCCTGAGAACCAATCTCTTCTCCCATAGCATCTCGCCACAACTTATCCAACAAGGCTTCTGAATATCTTTGTGGTTCTTTGATTTTAGTGACAGCATTGATGAAAGCTTGAAAAGGCTCAGAGAGAGAGAGGGGAATAAGAAACGAAATTTGCAATAGGGTAAGGTGTGTTGGTAGGTTTAACATTGTAACAATGAAAATCCTACAAGTTTGCGGGTTGTTTCTTTGGACGAGATGGTCTACTTTCAGAGAGAAGCAAACCAGAAGAGGATGTCACATCAGTATGAAGATGTTCATCAGAAAATACATTCTCATAGGAAAATGCATCATGATTTGGAGGGTAAGAAACATGAGGAAAGAAGAATTTGAGAACATCAGTTGGATTTGATGGAGCAAAGGGGGAAATATCCTCATGAAAAAGAACATGCCGTGAAATAAAAACAGAATGTGTCTCTATACCTAGTAGCTTATAACTAAAATACCCAGTAGGATATCCTAGAAAAATACAAGCTCTAGTACGAGGATCAAACTTATACCTATTTTTAATTGAAGTACTAATATAGCAAAGACAACCAAAAGTCTTAAGAGAATCATATTCAGGTTGTTTTCCAGTTAGTTTTTCATAAGGAGTTTTATTTCTATTACTGGAAAAGGTAATCTATTAATCAAGAACACGACAGTCAAAACACAATCACCCCAAGATTTCAATGAAACATTTAACTGAAAAAAATAAAGCTCAAGAAACATTTAAAATAGGCTGATGTTTTCTTTCTACCATAAAATTCTGTTCAGGAGTTTCAGGACATGAGGATAAGACTCTATTCCTTTAGAAGCATTAAAATCTTTGAATTTAAGTTCATTTTCATTGTCTGATCTAACTGCTTTAACTGTTATATTATATTGATTTTCTATCAGTTTAATGAAATCAGGAAAGATATGCAGCACATTAGGCTTGTCACGCCTCAGAATGGCCAAGTTGATCTACTGAAATCATCGACTATAGTCAAGAAGTATTCAAAATTATCCATAGTTGGTTCTGAAAATGGACCCCAAGTATATATATGCAACAAATCAAAAGCCTTCTTACTCATATTATGTCTTGATTTAAAAGAAATGTGCCTTTGTTTAAATAAATGACATATATGACACGAATCAGAATGACTTTTATTCTTTTAATTTGAAATTTTTAGTACATCAGATAAGAAATCCACTTTAGTATGAGATGGATGACCCTAACTTTTATGCCAAGTAAGAGAATCAACAACTTTATAAGCATATGGATATACCTTTAAAAGAAAGAGACTTATGCATATTATTAGCGACCACCTTAACCAATCATCAATTCCTAAGTAATACCCATGAAACAGTCATCAGCAGTAAAAGAAACTTACGAGTTCAATGTTTTAGTTAGAACACTCACACTTGACAAGTTAAACTTGAAATCAGGAATTTATAAAACATGAAACAATGAAATTGTACTAGTTAGATGAATGCTACCCGTGCAAACTATTGTAACAGTAAAGACATTGAGAAGGGTGACATAGGTTTTATCTAATGGTTTATATATAATCTGTGAATAAATTCCTATCATGACTAACGTGATGTGTGGCTCATAAGTCTATAATCCAAGCTCTAAGAGACACATCTGTTTCTTTTGAAGTTGAAGAAACAAGGAATGATCATAGAGAGAAATGAAGTTACCAGAAATGCCGCATGTGATCTGTGAAGCCACAGGAGCTGAAGCTGAAGTTGAAGCACAAGTTTTATCAGTTGTAGACGAGACACCACTTGGTTGGAGATGAGTACTCAGATAATAAATCATGGATTGAATCTGATCTTTTGAAATTGTTTCACAATATATTTCTTGATGTTGATCCTTGTCGCTTGTTATCACAGATTGTGTAACTGCAAGTTTGTAGAAGCAACAAAATTTGGCTTTTCTTTCCCTTGAACATTCGAGGTGGATAGCCATGCCTCTTGTAACACTTATCTACTGTGTATCCAGGCCTAGAGCAGTATGCACACTTTGTCTTTTTATAATCTCCATGAGTCAATAAGATATTATTATGATCAGCCAAAGTAGAATCTTGAATTTGAAATGTCACTGGATTAGCATTCATTTTCAGCAATGATCCTACAACTCTCTGGCTCTCATCTTGATCAAGCATATTGTAAATCTCAGTCAAACTCGGTCTTGGCTACATGTTCAATATTTCCCTCGAATATTAGCAAAGTTATCGTTGAGCCCATAAGAAACTGAATGATACGACTGGTTTTTTCTTCTCTAGCAATTCCTTAACATGATCACAATTACATCTTCTAGTAGTGGTGATATTCGTGTTGGATAATTGCTCCTAAAGAGTCTTATTATATGTATAATAAGCAGATAAATCCAGAGAGCCTTGCTTCAGAGTAGCAATTGATTGCTCTAGCTGACATTTTTGAGGCGAATTGTTCACTCGAAACCGCGAGTGAAAATCATTCCACATTTCAAAAGCATCTTAGATATCTTTATTCACCGTATTAAGAAACCATGACTTAATATTTTGAACATCGGATCATTCTTAGCTGGTCTAGGCAACGTTCCATCAACAAAACCTATCTTGTTCTTAGCATCAAGACTCATCGTCATCTCTGTGTACCAGTTATTGTAATTAATTCCATCTAAGGTTTGATTCATAATACATAAGCCAGGATGATCTGCTGAATGCAAGAAAACGGACTATGGGTGTTGTCAATCGATTGTCGATCCTGAAGGAGCTTGGTTAGTCGCGAGAGCTGAGATTGAACAGCAACAACCTCTCAGTCATCTTGCTCGGATTGTTGATTCTGATTCCTAATCGCCGATGCTTCGGAATCTGAAATCGTATTCCAAGTCCTCATATGTCTTCCTTGCTTCGCCATTGATGAAGTTTCAGTTTGAAAACTGAAGCGATAACGATCAAGAGAGAGAGATTCGTCAATAGTGACAAAATTGAGTTCCTGACTTCAGAGTCGAAGCTCATATTCAACAAGATCTCACAAATCTATGGTGAAATATGAAGAAAATGATGAAATCGAAGATGAATTTCAGAGACAATGAGCTGAAAGATGCTCTGATACCATATTAAAGAACAAAGATTAAGATGAAAATAATTCTATTAATCTCGTCAACTTTACTACTAAGATATTTACATGTTTATATACTCTACTCTATACCAAACTAAACCATAAGTAAATAACATTTACAATTGTACTAGAAGCTAAACCAATCCAATGGCTAATAGGATCAATCTGAAGCTTTACCTTCTCTATCGGTTTCTATTGAGTAATCGAGGAGCTCGCACAAGTCAGTACATGTGAAAGCTTAACTGTCTTCAGTTGCTAATTATCTTTCAGGTGATCAGAACTCTAATCTAGTCTCTCGGAGAAGGAAAGGGCATGATTAAACACCTAAGCTTCCACACTTTAATTGGACTGGCTTCGTAATGAAGAGTCTTTGTGTTCTTGAATTGTTGATTAATTTTGCATACGCTGTTACTTTTTTTTTTGGATTTTTCTTATTTCTTCTTATGTAGTGTAGGCCCCTAAAGCAAAACCTCATATCTACCAAGCATTTTATGCCTGCTCAGATTTATAAACCTTTATGGGCTATTAAGTCCCACTCGCTTTGTTACTAGCAATGTTGAACACGGCTCAGCTCGATTTTTGATAATGGAATCGTCTTTTAGTTGAGAATGGCCAGTGTTGACAATTGTACATCAGCTATTAATGTTATGTAACAATTCGATTGGCTTGGAATGACTTAGTAACTTTAACTATCCCCTGTTATATGCTTCTAACAAATTTTCTCTCCCATTTTTTACATCTAGGGGAGTCCAAAAGTCGAACCAAATAGTGAGAAATCGCATAAATAACAAGAGATTAATTTCATTTTTTTATTTTTGTAAAGAAAATTGCATAAACACGTTTATGGAAATTAAAAAGATTTTCAAATATTTATAGAATATACACTTAACTGAACTTGCCATGTTTTCTTAAATATGGTTATTCTTATCCCTAAAATGTAGCTTCTACACTGTATAAAGAACATACAATTAACCCGTAAGCAAATTCTACCATATGTAGACTTTTGAGTTGTCTTTAGATTTCGTATTTGTAGAACTTTAGAATTAAATATAATGGTAGAAGATGCATTATGAAGAAATGTAGATACCTTTAATATGCGTAGGCTTTGCATTACTCATATTTAAATTTTCTTTCTAAAAGTAGATTAATGATTCTAGTCAAAGTAGAATAACTTGTTTAATCTGGAATTCAATTTCCACCCTGTCATTTTTTGGTAGAAGATAACATCTTCTTTTGTAGAACATAATTAGAAATTTTACTTTAACAATTTTTTACAACCCAAAAAAATTGCCAGTGTATATGGGTATTTCATCATTTGTTTCTATTTTTTATAATTTTTTGACAAGCTAGTTAAGGCAAAAATGGAACAAAACATGTTTTATACTAAAGGGACAAAGTTGGTGTGTTTTATTCTATTTTGGCGATTTTTTTTTTAATTTGTTGTGGATTTAAATGTTTGGCATTTCCTACTTTTAAGATTTCAGTAATGATGTTCTGCTAGTGTTATATCGCATCTATACTACTATTAATAAAATATAAGACCTTTTTCTGAAGTCCCCTTAATTTGTTTTAACATTTACATAACTGTCGCTGCAGTTTAATTTTAAATATATTTAATTTACTAATAACCCATTTTAATGATTAATACGTGCCTTTACCCAACTTAAGGGAACATTCTTGAAATCTAAAATGGATCACCAAAACTACATAAATACTAGGTATTTTCCTTCACCATGTGCAGTGATAAATTTTAAAATATAATTATATTTAAAATTTATTAATATATTTTATTATTTTGACCAATATTTAGTAGAAATTTGATTTAATTAGTCATAAAATTAAGAGAAAAATAATTTTTGTTTATCTTAAATTATATTTAAGAATATATATGTATATATGTAAAATTGTAATCTAGAATTTTTTTTATCTATTTCTTTTGGTCATATATATTAAATCAACTTATATAAAATTACTAAACAAATTCATATAAAATTTGTATAGTTATCAAAAACTAAAACTAAACAATATGTATAAAATTTGTAGATATCTAAAAGAAAATAATGATAAAATTTTTTAAAATTTATAATTTAAAAGGATTGTAGAATTTTTAAACAAATTAGCAATAAAATGGTACAATTATAAAAATAAAATAATATAATATTTCGAAATTTATAATGTCATATATGAATATATATATATATATATATTAGTGATGATTTATGAGTTATTACCATATTCTAAAAGTTTACCAAAATATAAATCAACTTTAAAATATAATGTATGAGTTATTCTATAAAGTTTACTAAATATATATATCAACATTAAATGTAATTATTCATGTCATATTTAATTACAAGCCATGTCATCAATTTTAGTAGCCATATCATATTATTTTATAAAAGTGATTGTAGAGAGAACATGTGGCAAATAACTTCGTAAATAATGTCTAAGGGATAGAAATATGATTCATAAATTGATGAAAAATTAAATTCTTATTTATTTATATATATATATATATGTTATTTTAATAGATATAGAAAAGTTATTAGGTATTACCATATTTATAAAATCTTACCAAAATGAATATTTATAGAAAAAAAAAGTTTGACATAAAATTTATTAGTTATTACTATACTATGAAACTGTGCCAAAAAATATAAATCCGTATATAGAAAATAGTCATTATCATATTTAAGAAATCTTACCAAAAACATAAATTTTAATATAGAAAATTTAAATGTAACAGGTATATTGATGCCATGTCATTATTCTTTTAAGTCATGTCATCATTTTTTGTTGAGAGGAATTATAATGAAACACTTATACAAATCACTTCTCATATAATGTCTAAGGAATAATACCTAACTTATAGTTACTATAATTGACATTATTTTATTTGTAAATGCAACCATAATCGAAAGTACATATGCAAACAATACACAGACACTACAATGCATATTATTCTATTGTTACATAATTACAAACCGGAGGTAAAGTAAACTGGATTTTTATACGGTTGAAACAGTTATATGAACTAGGCCTGGACATTTCGTGTATCGGTTCGGTTTTGTTCGGGTATTTCGAGTAGGATTTTAGAGGATCCATTTACTATTTGATCTATTTTTGATTCGGCTCGGTTCGGATAGTTTCAGGTTTGGTTCGGTTCGGATAGTAAAACTAGGATTTAGGGTTTAGAGTTGAGGATTTAGGGTTTATAGTTGATGTTTTAGGGTTTAGAACTGAAGGTTTAGGGTTTATAAGTGTAAGTGTGATATATAAGTTTAGAAGTTTTGGGGTTTAGACTATTGGGGTTTAGGGTTTGGGATTTGGGGTTTAGGGTAACAAACAAGGGTCGACCCTAAATCGTCGTAATTAACAAACGCGGATCGAGTCAACTTCGTTGTAAACTACTTTCAACCCTGATTCGTTGTAACATAACATCTATATTACTATGAATTATCAAAATACTGGCCGTCGATCCTAAATCGTCGTAATACCTAAAACGCGGGTCGAGTCAACTTCGTTGTAAAGGCCATTCGACCCTGTATCGTGGTAATTTAACAACCACATTACTACGATTTACAAAAACAAGGGTCGATCCTGTATAGTAGTTATTTTACTTCTACTTTACGACGATCTACATATATATATGCACACCAAATCCCCACCATAATCTCACACCAAAAACAAATCTCTTAAGATAAATAAAGATTACAAATCGGTCATCAAAACCGTTCTTATCAACTCGGTATAGCTTTCTTTGGTTTGAGGAGCCAAGCAAAGGCTATACGGATTGATAAGGATTGTTCTTGTGACCGTATACATTCAAAACCTAAAAAAACATTTCTTTCAAAAAAACTATACGGGAGTGCACGGTTACTAGAACAGTTCTTATCAACCCTACATAGCTTTTCCTCAGTTCATGAAACGAGAAAATTTTATGTCGGGTCGTTAACAATTGTTCTGGTTACAGTGTGTACTCCTTTAGATTTTTTTTTCAAAAATAACATTTACTTCTAAGTTACTACGATCAAAACAAGGGCCGAGTCAAAATAGACGTAATATGCCTACTCAGTTACGACGATTTTAAACGTGGGTCGAGTCAATCTAGTCGTAATAGGCCTACTAAATTACGACGATCCAAAACGCGGGTCGAGTCAACCTAGTCGTAATGGGCCTACTAAATTACGACGATCCAAAACGCGGGTCGAGTCAAAATCGTCGTAATGTCCCTACTACATTACGACGATCACAAAATCCCTATATATAGAAACCACAATCGACCTCACGCGGTTGCCTTCTCTCTAACCTCTCTCTGCCTTCTCTCTGCCTTCTCTCTAGGTACGATTTTTTTGTTTTGTTTTAGTTTAGGTGGTTTAGCTTAGGGATGGAATTAGATTACGTGGTTAGTTTAGGAATAGATAAAATTATATTTAGGTAATTAAACGTGTTATATTTATTTTAGATGCACATTTTATATATATATATTTTGTTTTATTTAATAATTGATTTTTTTTTGAACAGGTTGATTGAGTACACATGTCTACTCCTCGCGGTAGAAAACGACTTAGGAGACCCAGCTATGAGAGTACATTTCTCAGTGGACAGACTGATCATTCTGCTTCTACCTCTGGTACTGCAACCCAGTCGGAAACAGTTCCTGAGAGCCAATCTCAGGAACGATCACCAGCTGCGTCCGCTCCTCTTTCACCATGGGTGCCTCCTGCACCGTATGTCCCTCCACCGCATGGTGAGCCACCTCCGGCTGCTGCTCCACCTCCTCTGGCTGCTGCTCCACCTCCTCCGCTGCTGCTCCACCTCCTCGGCTGCTGCTCCACCTCCTCCGGCTGCTGCTCCACCGCCTCAGGCTGCTGCTCCACCACCTCAGGGTGCTCCAGGATATGTCCATCCTGATTTGATGGTGCCCCCGGATGCACCGTACGCTAGATTTACCGTTGAGGATTTGCTTCAGATGCCGGGCCGCGAAGGTTTACCCGTCATCGATCCGATCGTCCACCAAACACATACTGGTAATTAAGTTTAATATATTATTATTTCCATAAGTTATAAATTATATATGTATATATATATCTAATTACATTATTTGTCTTTTTCAGGTTTGGTACGGACAACCGTCTTGGACGGTCCGTTTCAGATACCATCAAGTCATATTTTACTGAACCGCATCCGAACTGGAGTCATACGCCAGATCACATTCGGAGAACTTGGTTCAAGTGTTTTGCGTTAGTTTTCATATTTTAATTTATAATTTATATTTTATTTTCTATAATAATTATTTATTATATTTATTAATTAATATTTTTCCAGCAAAAATGGAATTGGTCTACTGCCGTCAACGAGAAAGTGAAGAAGGCGTTCACCGAGAAGGCGATGGATCGCCTTAAAAACACCGTTGGCGACTGGAAGGATAAGTGGAGGGTTGAGGGTGATGCTGCGAAACCCATATTCATTAGCGAGACGATATGGACAGGCCTTAAGGCCTATTGGATGTTGCCTCAGAGCATTATGACGGCCAACAACTGCTCGGCAGCCCGACAAACACCAGATGCAGAAGGCAATTTACCGTTGCCTCATACTTCCGGACAGATTCCACACGCCAGAGTTGCCTTACAGATGGTAATTTTTTTTATTATTAATACATTTTTGAATAAAATTAATTATATTAAATTTCTAAATTTTTCTACAGCTTCAAGATGGAGAACCTCCATCTTTGTCCAAGCTTTACAAAAAACTCACACCCATAAAGATGGGACGTTTGTGGATGCTCGGGCTGAAAAGATCCTAGCGACATTCAGTCTCGAATCCAAGAGGTCGAGACTCAGTCCCAAGAAAATCCGGATTTGCCACATGTTCAGTTGTCAACGGTAGAACAGGACAAAATATTTGAACATGTAATATATATATATATATATATATATTTATAGTATAATTTAATTAAATAATTATTTTAAAATATATTTTACTAATAAAATTAATTAATTTATTACAGGTTGCCCCAAAGAAAAGGGACGAGTCGTCGAATTGGCTCGGTTAACGATGTTCCGAGGGCGAGAGCAGGTTATGTTTCGGGAAGAGACGAAGAGAATGCTCAGCTCCGGGCAGCTTTGGCAGCTTTGGCAGCTTCTATTACCGCCTTAGCAGAGAACCGGACTCAGATGATGGGCATGGCGTCAATGTTCGATTTGATGGCGGAGTCAGACCCGAGGTATGGGCAGATGTGGAGTCAAGTCCGTCCTACCATAGTCACACAACACCGCTGAGGAGCAGGCGGATCTAGAGCGACGGACCGAGAACCGTAGTGCCGAGCCGGAAGACCTTAATTTTAGGTTTTTTGTAATATTTATTTTGAATTTTAAAATATTTTAATATATTATTATTATTTTTTATATTTCTGGTTATTAAATTATTTTAAAATAATTACATATTTCATTTTTATTATTGAACAAAAAAAACAATTTTAAATATAAAATTTTTACAAATCGAGGTTAATTCAGTAAATATTCTAAAAGAAGTCAAGGTTAACTCGAGTAAAATGTTCGAAAGAAATCAATGTAAATTCGTAGTAAAAAATAGATGTAATGTAGTCGTATAATTTACTACCAATGTACTTCGACATTCGAGGGTAATTCGTTGTAAATATAGCTTCTATCTTACCTCGATATTAACGACTACTTTACGTCTTTATTACTTCAATATATTTTACTTATATTTTACTTCGATTTGTCTATTACTTCTACGTTACGACGATTTGCTTATTACGTCGATTTGACCTCGATTGTCATTCGTCGTACTTTCCTTCGATTTTACGTCGATTTTTCCATTACGACGAGCTAGTAACTACAATTCGTAATTCGTAGTTAAGTCATCGTAATGGTGGTTTAACTACGATTTAACCACGATATATGCAGTAGTTATAGTCAACATTTGTTGTAGTGATAGTTGATGTTTCAGGGTTTAGGGTTTTGAGTTCATGTTTCAGGGTTTAGGATTTAGGTTTTGGGTTTAGAGTTGATGTTTCACTGTTTAAAATTGAAGGTTTAGGGTTTAGGGTTTAGAGTTGATGTTTTTGGGTTTAGGGTTTACGGTTTAGAATTGATGTTTCAGGGTTTAGGGTTTAGAGTTGATAGTTTAGGGTTTAGAGTTGAGGTTTTAAGTTTAGATTAGTTAACCATAGGTTTTTTGGTGAAAGTTAATCAAAGGATTATAAACGTATTTTACCTTTCATTAAAAGACAGTGTAAAAGTGGTTAGTATAAACATGAAAAATGGTACTTCGTTTTTGACAATTTCTCAATTTATATTTATAACTTAAAAATTTATAAAATGAACCCCAAAAATATTTGAATATAACTAATTATTATGAAATATAGGAACTATCCGAATTATCCGAAAGTATCCAAATATTTTTATCTAAAATATACAAAGTAATCCAAAATATCCAATATTTTTTATTTAAATCATCCTAGTTATAGTTTAGGGTTTAGAGTTAATGTTTTAGGGTTTAGGGTTAACTTTTTAGGGTTTAGGGTTTAGGATTGATGTTTTAGGGTTTAGAATTGAAGGTTAGGGTTTAGAGTTTAGGCTTTAGGGTTTAGGGTTTAGGATTGATGTTTTAGGGCTTAGAGTTCAAGGTTAGGATTTAGCGTTTAGAGTTTAGGGTTTAGGGTTTAAGATTGATGTTATAGGGTTTAGTGTTGAAGTTAGGGTTTAGTGTTGAAGGTTAGGGTTTAGGGTTTAGTGTTAATGATTTAGGTTTTAGAGTTGAAGTTTAGGTTTACGGTGCTTATTTCGAAAAATATAGGGTTTAGAGTTGAGTTTTAGGGTTTAGGTTTCGAATTACGAAATAGTATAATTCGAAAAAATTAAAAAAGTTATTTTTGTTATAAATCATATGGTGGACGATCCATAACCACATGAGGAAGGAAGAGACGGCCCATACTATTTTTTCCTTTTACTTATCTACTTTGTACTTTTCCATATTTGTATTTTTCTTTTCTTATTTAGATTATGAATTATTAGTTTTCTATTTATCTTATGACGGTCTATTTATGACGGCCTAAACCTTGTATATATATGGAGCCTTTAGGCTATGAAATAATATAAGTTTTCTCACTGATTCACAACACATTATGAGCACGAGTTTTTCTCTAAAAACCCTAGCTAAAAATCGACCACCTCTAAACCCTAATCAAGCCGCCAACTACTTTCTCATAAACCCTAATCCTAATTTCCTTTTATGATTCGAGATCATCCCATAAACCCTAGATTGATCGACGTACCAGCATGCGCATCGATCGATATTGGTTCAACTGACATTGATCAAGATCCATCTGACTTGCATCCATTCGAGCAGTTCCAATCCGACCAAGGAGATTCCCTTCTTGCGGCCGGTACCAGCTCGTGATCTCCTTCTTTTTGGTGGTCCGGTTTTCAACCCTTCAAATCTAAAGGTAATAAAAAAATCTGAAACCCTAAAAACACCCATCATCGAATTTGGTTGATTGTTAAAGGTTTAAGACTATTAAAAATTTGAAGAACCCTAATCTAGGATAATATAAACCCTAAATTATGGAACTAGGTTTTGGTTAGATTGAATCTCTGTTTAGGTTGATAGATCAAACGGTTATTAGGTTGCTAGAAGCACATACTATATTCCTTATTCCATATTGAGATTGTTTTAACAATTAAAATCGAAACCATAATGGTTTTGAATGTCAAAACCCATGATCCAATGATCATATCGTGTGCTTAAAATCTCCCTTGATCTATGATCAAATCAAAACCCTAAAACATCAAACCCTAAAACCACATGATGCAATCCGCATGCCATGACATCAATTCAAAAACCCTAATTTAAATTGAATGTTTTTTGATTGATTGATTGCTTAAATTGCGTGATCAAATTTCGTATTGCTTGATTTTAATTGAGGTTAAAAGTTTGGGCTTCTCTGTCTCGAATATCGATCGACCTGCCATTGCACGTGTCGATCGATGATGCCTCGCGTCTATCGATCAATGACTCTATAGGAGTATCGATCGATGCGCCTCTAGCAAGCATTAGGATTGATGATTCATTATAGCCGTGTGGCTTCATCCAGTATGGTCGTGTGACCTAATGCATTATAACCTTGATCATATTATTTTCATCATATATACTTGTTAGAATTTTTTTTTCTGATGCGTGTGCCATAGAGTATTGATATAAAGATATAAAATTTTCTAAAAGTATATATATATATATATGTGTTTGATTTCAGATGTCGAAAATCAATAACCTGGATTTTGCTGCCCTAAATTTCTCTGGAGACAATTAATTACAATGGACTCTTGATACAAATATCATACTAAAATCCAAGGGTCTCGGTGATTGTATTACCGAGAATAACAGTGCTAACGAAAAAGATCGTTATGGGGCAATATTAATTATTTGCCATCATCTGATTGAGAGTCTCAAAAATCAGTACTTAACCATTGAGAATCTTCTAGACCTTTGGAATGCATTGAAACAGAGATACAATCATCAAAAGACGATCCTGTTACCAATGGCTAGACACGAATGGAAAAACCTCAAGATCCAAGACTTCAAGTCTGTGGATCAATACAACTCAGCAATGTTTAAGATCGTTTCTAAACTTAAACTATGTGGTGAGGATATAACAGAGGAAGATATGCTTGAAAAGACTTTCTCTACCTTCCACACAAGCAATGTGTTGCTTCAGCAACAGTACCGTGCAAAATGATAAGCAAAATAATGAGTTACTGATGATGAACAGTGAGTTGAGACCTCCAAGATCCACACCATTACCTGAAGCCCATGCGGCCACTGAGGCTGATAAAGAGGCTAACCACGTCCATCATGGTAAACCACACGGTCGAGGCCATGGTGGATGGAGAGGACGTGGCCGTGGTCAACACAATTCACATGGCCGCGGAAGAGGTAACCAATCTGGTCGAGAACAGAACCAGGGACGCTCGTTTGGACGAGGTCATGGTCGAGGCCGCGGATCTTCATTCAAACCGCAGCACTCAAACAACTCGACCAAATCTGTATGCCATAAGTGTGGAATGAGCAACCATTGGGCAAAGACTTGTAGGACTCCCAAGCATCTAGTTGAGCTATACACAGAAAA
The DNA here is from genome assembly GCA_016432835.1 of Brassica nigra. NCBI lineage: Eukaryota > Viridiplantae > Streptophyta > Magnoliopsida > Brassicales > Brassicaceae > Brassica > Brassica nigra. The sequence continues at coordinate 19,851,395 of CM028246.1, forward strand.
TATGAAAGGGAAGAATCCTGAAGCCCACATGGTGATCCATGATGATGAGAACGATTTTGATCATGAAAAAGATGATCTATGGAGTATGAAACTTCAGATATTCTAAGAGACTGATTTCGACATTTGTATTGTTTTATTTGCTTTGATACTTTGATTTGGTGTTTCTATTTTATATTTATTGGAATTTATTTATGGAATGAATTTTATTATTATGGATTATCTTATAAGAATTACTTTTATAATAAAATATCTTATTTAAATGATAGAAAATGAAGTTTCTAAGTATCATCCTACATTTTTATTTTAAAAAATGAAAGAGGATGTATTCGTGGTGGATAGTGGGACGAGCCACACGATCTTAAGAGACAAAAGATACTTTATAAATCTAATCCTTAAAAACGCCAACATTTCCACCATTGTGGGTATAGCTAGTCTCATAGAGGGCCACGGCCGGGCCAACCTTTTGTTGCCTATTGGAACACATCTCGAAATTTCGGATGCTTTGTATTCTCCCATCTCTAAAAGAAGTTTATAAAGCTTCAAAGACATTTGAATGAATGGATATCATATTGAGACTAAGGGCGAAGGAAATAAAGAATTCCTTCAGATTATTGAAATTGCCCATGGCCAAAAGAAGGTCTTAGAATCAATACCCGCAATATCCACCGGTCTTTATCATGCTAAAGTCAGTATGATTGAGGCCAATGCCACATTTAACAAAACGGCCATCGAAAATTTCACTTTATGGCATGACCGGCTGGGTCATCTCGGGTCAACTATGATGCGTAAACTGATTGATAATACCAGCGGCCATTCACTAAAAGAAAAACGAGTTATCCCTAAAAACTTAATGTGTACTGCTTGTTCACAAGGGAAACTCATAGTAAAGCCATCACCTATTAAGGTGACAAAGGAAACTATTAATTTTCTGGAAAGAATACAAGGAGACATTTGTTGACCAATACACCCACATTGTGGAATAGTCAGATATTTTATGGTCTTTATTGATGCATCGACCAGATGGTCGCATGTCTGTCTCCTATCGACCAGCAACTTGGCATTTCCAAGATTGCTAGCTCAGATAATAAGATTACGAGCTCACTTTCCAGATTTTCCTTTGAAGACTATACGTCTTTATAATGCTAGTGAACTTACGTCCCAGGCGTTTAATGATTATTGTATGTCCATGGGGGTAACAGTGGAACACTCCGTGGCACATGTACATACAGAAAATGGCTTAGCTGAATCATTTATAAAACGACTACAGCTGATTGCCCGACCATTACTCATGAGGTCGAGGGTGCCGGTTTCAGCATGGGGACATGTGGTCCTTCATGCGGCCGAGCTTATACGCATCATGCCATCTAGTGAGCACAAATATTCCCCATCCCAATTACTAACAGGTCATGAGCCAGATGTCTCCCATCTAAAAGCCTTTGGTTGTGCGGTTTATGTTCCTATTTCTCCACCACAGAGAACAAAGATGGGACCACAGAGACGGATGGGATATATGTTCGATTTGACTCTCCCACAATTATAAAATACCTTGAGCCAACTACGGGTGATTTAATTAAGGCCAGGTATGCGGATTGTCATTTTAATGAATCCGAACTTCCAGCATTAGGGGGAGATAATAAGCTGGTAAAAGAAATAACATGGAATCAGACATCCATAAATTGGCAAGATCCTCGGACTCAAGTTTGTGATCTTGAGGTCCAGAAAATAATACATTTGCAAAAGCTAGCTAATCAATTGCCAGATTCCTTTGCTGACCCGAAAAGAGTGACTAAGTCACATGTACCAGTTTGGATTGATGTTCAAGAGGGACACAATCAATTTGCTACAGATTCCAAAACACGTTTGAAACATAGTAGACCAATTGGTTCCATAGATAAGAAACCTCGAAAAAAAAAGAAAGGTGCTATATCCGAGGTTGGCACCCCAGACAAGGAAGTGGCCGATCTTACCCGAGATGAGAGCGCACATAAATCCATAGAAATGGATATTGGTTCGGACGTACCAAGCAGTGATCCTCGGGACGCCGAGATTCATGGTACTGATGGTCCGAACAATAATGAGATCTCAATAAATTATGTCTTGTCTGGAAAACAATGGAATAGAAAAGATACCGACATCACATATATATTTTCTTATGAGGTAGCACTCGAACTAATGGATAATGAGGATCAAGAACCCACGTCTATATATGAATGCATGCAAAGAAAAGATTGGCTTAAGTTGAAAAAGAAGCCATAAACATGGAGTTAAACTCTTTAAAGAAGAGAGGTGTTTTCGTTCCAATAATCCAAACACCAAATGATATAAAACCAGTGGGATATAAAATGGGTCATTGTGAGGAAGAGAAATGAGAATGGTGAAGTCGTGAGGTCTAAGGCCCGACTCGTTGCACAAGGATTCTCACAGAGACCAGGAATCGATTATGAGGAAACATATTACCATGTGGTGGATGCAACCACTTTTAGATTCCTGATAAGTCTGGCCATAAGAGAAAATCTAGATATGAGACTGATGGATATCGTTACAGCATATCTATATGGCCCACTGGATAATGAAATCTATATGAAAATCCCAGAGGGTATTGAATTGAAAAATAAAGAGAGCTCTCGTGAACCACACTGCATAAAGTTGAATAAATCACTTTATGGACTGAAACAATTTGGCCGGATGTGGTACAGCAGATTAAGTGAGTACCTAGTAAAAGAAGGATACATAAATGATCCTATCAGTTCATGCATTTACATAAAGAAATTTGAAAATAAGGGCTTTGTGATTATAGCAGTGTATGTTGATGATTTAAACATCATTGGAACCTCTGGAAAGATTTTCCAAACAGTCGAATATCTAAAGAGAGAATTCAAAATGAAAGACATCGGCAAAACAAAATTCTGTTTGGGATTACAGCTTGAGTACATAAATGATAGAATCCTTGTGCGTCAAATGGCATATACAGAAAAAATACTCAAGAGATTTAATATGTCCGAGTCTCACCCTTTATCCAGCTCTATGGTCGTGAGATCTCTGAACTTGGACACGGATCCATTTCGTCCCAAGGAGGACGGTGAGGATGTCCTTGGTCCCGAAGTGCCATATCTTAGTTCCATTGGAGAATTGATATATTTAGCAACTCACACACGGCCTGATATATGCTTTGCCGTGAACCTACTTTCTAGGTTTAGCTCCTGTCCGACCAAGAGGCACTGGGACAGGATAAAACATGTTCTTCGTTACCTACAAGGAACTAAAGATTTGGGTCTGTTTTATACCAACAAAAACAAAGATGGTTTAGTTGGATTTGCTGATGCTGGATACCTTTCGGATCCACACAATTCTATATCTCAGACAGGCTATGTGTTTACACATGGTAGAACGGCCATATCATGGCGTTCAATGAAGCAGATACTCGTGGCCACTTTCTCAAATCATTCGGAAATATTGGCCATACATGAGGCCAGCCGTGAGTGTATCTAGTTGAGGTCGATAACCCAACATATACGATCAGATTGTTGGATGACAAAAGAAAAGGGTCCAACCGTAATGTATGAGGATAATGCAGCATGTATTGCTCAACTCAAAGATGGATACATCAAAGGGGACAGGACGAAACACATCCTGCCCAAATTCTTTTCTACACACGAGATGCAGAAGGCCGGTGTAGACCAAGTGGTACAGGTCCGATCCAGTGACAATTCAGCCGACCTGTTCACTAAGGCCTTACCAACCGCGACGTTGAAGAAGCTCATACATCAGCTTGGGATGCGTCGACTGAAAGACCTTCAGTGATGCATTCATCAGGCGGAGTAGTGTGTGTTGTACTATTTTTCCTTCACCATGGTTTTGTCCCACTGGGTTTTCCAGGTAAGGTTTTAATGAGGCAACATTAAACATACTAGGAACCCTGAACGGTTATGGCGTCCAAGGGGGAGTGTTATAAATCATATGGTGGACGGCCAATAACCACATGAGGAAGGAAGCGACGGCCCATACTATGTTTTCCTTTTACTTATCTACTTTGTACTTTTCCATATTTCTATTTACCTTTTCCTAGTTAGACTAGAAATTGTTAGTTTTCTATTTATCTTATGACGGTTTATTTAGGCGGTATAAACCTTTTATATATATGGAGCCTTTAGGCTATGGAATAATATAAGTTTTCTCACTGATTCACAATAATTTTTTAGTTTTTTAGATTTTTTGTTTGATTAAATATTTATTTATTATATATATAAATATAAGTATAATAGTCTTTTATTATTTAAATAAATGATAGTCCAATTTTATAAAGGTTTATAAATTATTTTAATTCATTGACTTTTGAAGTTTCTCTTTCTTTATCACCGTCAGCGAATTCAGCATCAACTTCCACTTGTTGTTCTTCTTCATCTTGTTTTGCCCCTATTTCAAAAAAATACAATAAAAAGGTTTATAAATGCTTATAATATTTAGCAATTTCAAATTTGATAAAGCCTTATAAAACATAAAAAAACACAATGACCTTAGAGTTTTGCTGTACATCTTTGTCTTCTGCCCTGCTTTGTCGACCAATGTCTTCTGTTGTAAGAAAAGCATCCACAAATCCTTGTTCCTAATCGCTTTTCTTCACTTTGGATCCTTGTTGAACTAGTTGTGCAACATTGTCAAATTCCTTATCATCAGGATGTGTCGGGTTCACCAAGTTGAATTCCTCAGAGGATCCAAACACTGTAGTAACCACACCCTGTAACAAGGATAAAACAACGTTTTAATAATGATAAGTCTCTGTAAATCTCTTATATATAATTTTATAAACCATTATGAAACAACATTTATAATATTTTATAAAACACTTCACATTTTTTACCAAGGCATCTACTTGTGACCCTTTTTCAAGGAGTATGTTTATAAACCTCTTTCTGAACAGTACAGTACCAATAAATTTATAAACTTTGGTAAAAACTCACATTATTTTTCTTCTCCACCTACAACACTTCAGTAATTATCCGAGACCTTGTTGAGTCCCAATGTAGACATAAAGGATCTGCAGAAGAGGTTACCTCGCATGGTTTTCCCAAAGCTTTACCAAGCATAGGCACTGATGACATAGCCCACAAATTTATGGCCAGCACAAAACCTATCACTTCATAACTTTCTCCTGTCTATGAACTTGCACTCAAACGGCTAACACTATTTGAAAAAACTGTATAAGCAAGTTTACCCCAAGCCATCTTCGAAAAACTATCATAGTTCTTATAAGCCATCAACCTTTCCTTCGGGATTAGAGAGCTAGTGTTTCCTGCAATAATTATCCCTTTTGTGATTATTGCTATTCCAATAGATAGTCTCTCTAGTCTTGTCATTGTTCGTGCTTTCTCTTCAAGCTTCTCACTGTGTACTTTTCCCCCTTGCTTTGCATCCAAGGATAAGGTTTCTTCACTTTTCTGGACAGTGGCTCTGTTTCTGTTTTATCTTCCTCGCAAGCTAACCATGTTGTCAGATGAAATTCTCGCATCGAAAACCTCATTGGTTGATCAGAGAATGTAAACCAAAGATATTGACCAAAAAACCTATGGTTAACTAATCTAAATTTAAAACCTTAACTCTAGACCCTAAATCATCAACTCAAAACCCTAAAACCTGAAACATCAATTCAAAACCTTAAACCCTAAACCCAAAAACATCAACGTTTTATTTATTGGTACTGTATTGTTCAGAAAAAGGTTTATAAACATACTCCTTGAAAAAGGGTCACAAGTAGGGTTTAAAGTTGATGGTTTAGAGTCTAGAGTTAAGGTTTTAAATTTAGATTAGTTACCCATAGGTTTTTTGGGTCAAGATCTTTGGTTTACATTCTCTGATCAACCAATGAGGTTTTCGATGCGGGAATTTCATCTGACAACAGGGTTAGCTTGTGAGGAAGATAAAACAAAAACAGAGCCGCTGTTCAGAAAAGTGAAGAAACCTTATCCTTGGATGCAAAGCAAAGGGGACAAGTACACAGTGAGAAGCTTGAAGAGAAAGAACGAACAATGACAAGAATAGAGAGACTATCTATTGGAATAGCAATAATCGCAGAAGGGATAACTATTGCAGGAAACACTAGCTCTCTAATCCAGAAGGAAAGGTTGATGGCTTATAAGAACTATGATAGTTTTTCGAAGATAGCTTGGGGTAAACTTGCTTATACAGTTTTTTCAAATAGTGTTAGACGTTTGAGTGCAAGTTCATGGGCAGGAGAAAGTTATGAAGTGAGAGGTTTTGTGCTGGCCATAAATTTGTGGGCTATGTCATCAGTGCCTATGCTTGGTAAAGTTTTGGGAAAACCATGCGAGGCAACCTCTTCTGCAGATCGTGACACGGGTCTGCTCGCCCACGGGCGAGCGTGACAGCAACATGGGTCCGCTCGCCCACGGGTGAGCGCGACCGCAATACGGGTCCGCTCGCCAACGGGCGAGGACCCACCCTTCATGGACCATTCCGAACCTGGTCCTATCCCGCAACCACGCATCTTCGTCTAAAGTTCTCGTAACACGGTCCTCAGGTCCATGGACACAATACCCATCTTTCATCTCACTTGGGATTATCGAAGAGAAACTTCGGAAAAGTTATAAAAGACTTGGTTGTCGAAGGATTCCTGCCTGATGTATAAAGCGGCTATGGTCAGCTTGAACACTAGTTTCCTTGACTATACGAGGAATTGGAATCCTTTCGGAAAAACCAACGGTTTTTTCTTGGGAAAAAATCGTAAAAAACGCCCAAAGTCCCAAGACGGCCCAGAAGGGGCCTAGATTACGGATGAACGGCCCACTTACGATTTTAGAATAAGATTGAGCCCAAGTCTGGTATGACGATCTATTTTTATTTACAGGAAAGGATAAATGTCAAGTTTCCGAAGATAAATGTTAAGTTTCCGAGGATAATCATGAAGGATGACGAAATATGGAAAAGCCCGTCTTGCGACGAAGCCGGTCCAAAAAGAGAGGCAAACCGACCTAGAGGGAGTATATAAGGAGAGCTTAAGACGAGGAGTAGGGGGGACCTCTTTCGGAGCAAACTTGGCACTTAGAGAAATTTAGGCATTTTTCCGTTTTTACTATCGAGCTGCGACTCAACTAGGTTAGAACTTAGGTGGCTAGACTAGCTTAATGTACCGACAGCTCTTGTGGCCTAGGATCCTACCTGTTGTTCACGCTCAAACGCGAATTTGGAAATAATATCTTTTTGTTCTCCTTTTGTTCTTTTCCGATTTATTATCCTTAATTCTTTCATATTGACTGTGTTGTGCGTGGCCCAGCAGATAATCGGGACCTTCAGGGAAGGATAGGCTAACTTGGCTTTCCTCCGATTAACAAAACTGGACGGTGTGAATTTCGGTTCCCACAGTTTGGCGCTAGAAGGAGGGGAGGGTAAGGATATATCTCTCTCGTAACCACACACGCTCAGTCCGATATGACAATCGACGCTGACAAAGACCCGCAAACGCACGATGGGACTCCCGTCGATGGCAACGCTGATAGAACTCCAGCTGGAAACATATCGACGGTCACTACTGACACCGTGATACTAGACCAGATGAAGGAATTGTTCGCCTCCGCTCAGAAAAAGTCGGACGAACAAGAAAACTCGTGGCCTCTCTCGCAAAACAGGTGGAAACCTTAACGGCAAAGGCCAAGAGCAAAGCCCCGCGCTGACCACAAGAGCCATCAGCGGTAGAATACTCGATTTGAGACTCCGGGAAATCGAGCTGCACGTGCGGACAAAACTTCTTCAGGCCAAAACCCTGACGAAACGCTCCCGCCATGTGCACAGCCGACTACGGAGAACCGTCCACCTTCCGAGCAACGAGAGGATGATATCGAAAGTGGATCGATCTGACATAAGCGACCAGTCCGACCGCCGGACGAAGGTGCTGATGTCCACCCAAGAAGAACACGGCCAGTCCGCCGGCGGACGCTGGCCATTGGAAAACCCATGACGGAGGAAGAAGAAAACAACTATTGGGTAGAACAGGAGGAGCTGGCTGAAAAACAGACCAGGATCCATCGCGCCATAGCCGACAAGCTCGCAAAACTCCCAAAACCCTGATGAAATGCACAATCTCCGTGAGTACATCACAAAACCGCGGCGAAGTTAAACCGTAAAGTCACAGATCCACCACGCCGATAAGCGCTACACCCGAGATCGACAGACTTCTCGAGGAAGCACGCGAAAACTCCGCTTCACCGCCGGATTATGGAAACAACTTCTCAGATCCAGGGAAGATCAAGATTCCCGTCTACGATGGCACCACCGACCCAAAGGCGCATCTGCAGTCTTTCCAGATCGCGATGGGAAGGTCCAAACTTAAAGAACGCTAACGAGACGCTGGCTACTGCCTCCTTCGTTGAAAACCTCAAAGGAGCCGCCAATGGTTTTCGCTTAAAGCTTAAACTCTATCGAAGTTTCCGCCAACTCACCTCAGAGTTTCTCAAGCAGTATTCCTTGTTCATGGACAGAGAGACCTCGGATGTCGATCTCTGGAGCCTATCTAAAAGAGAGGACGAACCACTTCGCGAGTTCATGAACAGATTCAAGCTAGTAATGGCGAGAGTCACTGGAATCAGCGATAAAGTAGCGATCGATCCTCTGCGGAAAACTCTCTCGTACAGGTCGAAACTCCGGAAATTGATATCCCTCGAAAAACCGAGAACGATCCAGGACGCCCTTCACAAGGCAGCTGACTTCATCATAATGGAAGAGGAGATGAAAGTCCTCTCCCAGAAGTACAACCCACAGAAGACGTCCGCAAAAAGGAAAAACTCTCGTAACGACAAGTATGTCCTCCACGAGGGAGAAGATCTCCAGGGAGAGCATAATTACACCATCAATTCCGAACAAGGGAAGACCTCCGGGAACACTTGGACCAGGAACCAGTTTAAGGATAATTCCTACTGCGAGTTCCACCAGACCCGAGGACATTCTACTGCGAACTGCAAAGTTCTCGGGGCGAGGCTCGCCGCAAAACTCCTCACTGGTGAACTCTCGACGGTCACGGGCATAAAAGATCTTATCTTGGATTCCGATCGACCTCCCAAAACTGATAAATATTCTCCCGAAAGGGACGCACGCAAAAATCAGTCGGGCGAGAAACGCGGAAGAAGACAAGACGACCAAGGAAACAACAGCAACCGTCGAATGGTCAACATGATCATCGGAGGATCACAATTCTATCACTATTCGGTCTCTTCGATCAAGGCTTACGGACGGAAGGCTGAGACAAGCTATAACTGGAAAACTCGATGCCCGACCGACGACATACCTAACGATACGATCACCTTAGGAGAACACAAAACCATCGGCATCGACAAACCGCACTACGATCCGCTGGTCATCGATTTGGTAATCCGAGACCTTGAAGTCGGAAGAATCCTTGTCGATACAGGAAGCACAGTAAATGTCATCTACCGCGACACGCTTCTAAGGATGAGCATCGAACTCGGAGAAGTCGTCCCAGAGCCAAAACCCCTTACAGGCTTTTCGGGCGCAATGTCGATGACCCTCGGATCCATCAAACTTCCTTTGATGGCTAAGGATGTAACGAAAATCGTCGACTTCATGGTAGTCGACAATCCGGCCATCTATAATGTCATCATGGGGACTCCCTTGATCAATGCCATGAAAGCAGTACCATCGACTTACCATCTTGGCATCAAGTTCCCAACTCCGAACGGAATGGCAGTAATCTGGAGTTGAATCCGCGATACTACACACTTGTGGGACATACACCCTACTGTGGGTTATCTCACGAGCATCCTATGGACCATCTAGAGAGGTTCGAAGATCTCATATCTGCTATCAAAGCCAACGAAGTCCCTGAGGACTATCTTCTCTGCAAGCTCTTCAAGTACTCTCTTGCCGGAGAAGCTTCCCAGTGGCTTAAGAAATTACCACCAGGATCTCTTACATCCTGGAGCGACATCAGGAACGCATTCCTGCGTAACTTCTTTGATGACGCACGCGCTGAAGACTTGAGGACAAAAATTGCTACATTCACTCAGGAACCTGGAGAGTCATTCAAGAATTCCTGGATCAGATTCATGTCATACCAGGGAGGTTGTCGACACCATGGATTCAACCAAGTGCAATTACTCAGCACTTTCTTCAGAGGCATCGCAATGCAATATCAGATGGCTCTGGACACAGCTAGTGAAGGCAACTTCAATACCAGGAATCCAGAGGAAGCTGTGACACTTATAGAAAACTTGGCATCCAGCAACATCACCAAGAACACTGACTTTGACAAAAGGAAATCTGCAGCATTCCTTGGAAAGGAGCAGATGGATGAAGTAAAAGCAAAGCTGGATAGTGTTCATAGGCTGCTAAGGAAAAAAATTTGCCCAGTAGAAGATGCGGAAGCTGTAGATGCAGAGGATGACAACATAGAAGAGAATGTGAACTTCATCAGTGGAACTGGATTTCAGAGGTCTGGGAACCAGGGAGGAAACAAGAACTACTTTGGACAAAGAAGTAACTTCAACCAGAATTCACAGAAGCCTTTCAGCAACAACTACAGCAGCAACTTCAACAACAACAGCAATTATGGAAATTCATCTTAGCTGAATCCACCACCACCAACTCAGAAGAGCAAGACAGAAGCCTTGCTTGACCAGGTTCTTGAAGGTCAGCAAAAGCTAACAGTGGATTTCAATGGGAAGACTGATGCTGTCTACACCAACCTGAACACAAAGTTTGAAGCTTTGAGCACTCATGTAAAGAAGTTAGCGACTCAGGTGGTTCAGGCAGGAGAAGTTTTTAAGAAGCAAGAAGCTTTAACAAGGGGGATAGGTGAAGAAGCAGCAAAACACCACGTGAATGCCATCATAGATGATGATTTCTGGCAAGTGTTAAAGTATGAGAAGCTGCAAGAAGGAGACTTCGAAGTAGAGAGCTCCATGAGTTTCGGCGGGTCACATTGGTGTCGACCAACATCGACTATTGACCATCGATCGACGGATTCTACATCGAGTCGATCGACGAGGTTTGGCGAGCATCGATCGACACCAGCAGCAGAATCGAGTGCTTCGTGCAATGTCGTGAAGATAATGACTCACGAGGAGTTCACAGCAAGACACCCACATCCACCCAGATCTTATTGCGTCAAAATCGATCGCATCAAGAACCAGCCATCGATCGACAATCTCCAGTACCTATCGATCGACGTGCACCTCTCACATACCGAGTGCAGCTATCAAAGATTGATGTAGAACGACTCAATGCACTCAGACAACAATCCAAACCCTCAGATACACCACCAGACACCATCATCACTCAACCCAAAGATGCGCCAGAACCTATGGAAGTTGATAAAGCTACAGAAGGGAGATCCTTGAGGAAAAGGAAAGAAAAGGTTCCCAAGTATCTGAAAAGGGGAGTCAATGAGAAGGAATTGGATAGCTTTACAAAGAGAGTTCTCAGAATCCCACTTGAGAAACCTTTTGAAGAGGCTTACTTTACCCACAGGCTGGGGATGTTCTTCAAAGAAACCAAGGAGACTGAAGAAGACATTAGAAGAATGTTCCATCAGGTCAGAGAAAAGATGAAGCAGCGGATCACATTGAAGAAGAAGAGTAATCCTGGGAAGTTTCTAGTACCCTGTGTAGTGCAAGGTATCACTTTCCCACGTGCCCTCTGCGACACAGGAGCTGCAGTAAGTATCTTACCCAAGGTGATGGCAGACCATCTAGGTCTGAAGATAGAGCCTTCAGACGATTAATTTGTATTTGTGGATCGTTCTCAAAGGAACTCAGGAGGAATCATAAGAGACCTTGAGATGCAGATTGGTAATGCATTAGTTCCAGTTGATTTCCATGTCTTGGACATCAAGCTGAATTGAAACACTTCTCTACTACCTAGAAGAGCATTCTTAGCTACAGTAGGAGCAATCTGCAACTTGCAGACTAACCAGTTATGTCCGACTCTCATAGATCCAAATGTCTATTATGATCCAGTCAAGACAATGAAGCCCAGCATGGGGATTGGGGGATGATCCAAGGTTTATTGGAGTATGTTTATGTGGAGAAGAGATTGATTCAGAAATTGAGTATGAGACAGAGTACGACGAATCGATCAACGACAGAATGGACACATCGATCAATCCTCGTCAATCTGAATCGATCGACAGAGGCTACTCAACATCGATCGACAATCATCATCACCTACCAAACCGACTGCGCACATCGATCAACACAACCTACAGTATATCGATCGACACTAAGGCGGCCGACATGGATAGAAATGGAAACTTTTCAATTGGCAGTTGGGATGATTGCTATAAAGAGAGCTTTGCAGTAGAGGAAACATCAGACGCCCTAGAAGCAGACAAGATGAGCAGAGGTTTCACCACATAAGACTTCTTCAAATTCAATGGCAAAGATGATACCCAACCTTCAACATCAATCAACAAGACTATTTCCACATCGATCGATATCCACCCTTCCACATCGATCGACATGAATCCAAACCCTAGATCCGAGGTATGCAAACAAGACTCAATAGATTATGGAGATCTAACACCGGATGAGTTTGGTATTTTCAGGGATCAAGATGGCCATCCACGAGCTATAAATGGAAGAATTCTGCCAGTATCCAGAGAAGACATTGCAGACATCCTTCAGGTTGCCAATGGACCAGAAAACCTGTTCACACAACAACGCAGCAATCCAGAACATCAGCAGGAGGTTTCAGACGCTCATAATGATACAGCTGGCAGATTCGAGCTAAGCCCTCGAACACATATTCAACCATCGCTCGACAGGACATGTCTTCCATCGACCGACAGGCGACTACCATCATCGATCGTCAAGACACACACACCATCGATCGACAAAGCTCAACCAGTATCGATCGACAGGAGTAAAGAGTTTGGCTCTAGAGCATACCGTCTTGGGATTAGGACTTTCGATTGGGGACAGAAGGACGAGTATGGAGTATACAGAGATGAGTCTGGGTTTGCAAGAGGATCAGATGGCGACATCATCAACATTTCTAAGGAAGATATCAGAAAGTTGTTACAGGGAGCCTCGATGGATGAGCGCTCTTACATATGTCTTCCAGAACATGCCAGTTCATTCACAAGGAAATATTTGGTGCATGAAATCTAAGCCAAAGATGAAGTAACGAGATGATCACTGGTATGATGGGTCAACCGAATTGGGAGAAGGCAACCATGCATAAGAAGAATGATGAAACTATTAGTCCACTCAAGAACACGATTAACTGGATGGTCAAGAGGAATGAGTTAATACAGAAAGAGTTGGATACTCTTCGCCAGAAGAGTGAATCCCGCAAAAAGCCATCGATATCGATTGATGCAGACCTCATTCCATCGATCGATACTGAGGTGCCGCAATCGACAACCTACTCAAAGAAGGAGATTGATGAGCTTGTCCAGAGTATTTACAAGGATCTAGGAACAACAGAGTACCACTTCACCAAGGACCTCGATGATGTTTACGTTCCTCTCAACAACAGTCTATCATGGTTGACTACACAAACAGACCTGATGAAGAAATCCATAACCAGACTTCAGGAGCCGCGCACGGACGACACAAGAACATTGACTTCGATTTATAGTCAGACTCGGATTCTAATCGAAAACATGTTTGAATATCTTAATGAAGTTGTGGAAATCTCCGCATATCCTCAAGTTCTTTATCACTCTTATCGTCGTCCCAGGAGGCGTGTTTATAAGCCCAAAAGCAATAGCTAGCCGTTCGCTGTGATGCATCAATGCTTTCTCTTTAGCTTCTTCATCGATGTCATGAAGAACATACTTCGTCTCCGGAACATAGCCTGCGTCTCTCACTTCTTTTCCTAATGATTTCAGCTTTATTATGGCCTTGCTTCTATCTACAATAGCTTTCTTCTGTCGTCAAATCTCTTTCTTATCTTCCCGTACTGTGTTTCTTGCTTATCGAGTATTGAAGATAGAGAGTTCATTGTAAGAGATAACAAAAGGTTTCATCATTTTAGAGATGGTACTTGTTCTTGCGGAGATTATTGGTAGAAAACTTTTGTATGAAACAAATTTGTGTATTTATAATAATTTCGTTTTACTAAAGAGTGTAAAATCAACATTTTCAATCCAATACAAATACTGGCAAAGGAAAAAAAATACAATGGAGTTATTATTAAGGATGAGGTAATTTCTTCTCCTTTGACTACTCCGATAACACTGAATTCTGATGAGATGCAGACCTCGTCGGTACTTTCTCCGGCACCAGAACCAACATCAGCATCTCCCCCACAAGCGCCTCTCTCACCTGCGCCTGTTCTGTCACCAACCGCGAACACAAACGACCCAACAGGCACCTCTTCTGCTGTTGACAACAACCAAACCGAGCAGTCCAACACAACACCTCAGTCACCAAGTACTGATCCAGCGCAACCTCCACCAGAGCCACGCCAAAATTTTCACCCGATGGCTACAAGAGCTAAAAAGGGTATTTCAAAACCGAATACCAAATATGCAACCACGGCTCAGCTACAGCAGGAAACACATAAAATTCTGACGACGATAGCAAAAGCTCTTGCTGATCCCCGGTGGCGTAAAGCTGTAATGGAGGAGTTCAACTCCATCGTTAAGAATGGAACATACTCTCTGGTTCCACCAACATCAAACCAAAACACTGTGAGTTGTCGATGGATTTTTACGATAAATATAATCCTGATGGGACTGTACGTAGGTACAAAGCACGTCTTGTTGCTCGCGGTTATACGCAGGTGCCTGGGATTGATTATACGGAGACTTTCAGTCCGGTGATCAAAAGCACCACCATTCGTCTGGTTCTCGACATTGCTATCAGTCAAAATTGGCCGATCAAACAGCTGGATGTCAACAACGCCTTCCTTCAAGGCACCCTAACTGAAGAGGTTTACACAACACAGCCGCCTGGTTTCATCGACGCTGATCACCCGCACCATGTCTGTCGTCTGCATAAAGCTTTGTATGGCCTCAAACAAGCGCCTCGTGCTTGGTACCGCGAACTAAGCAATCACCTTCTCAAGTCTGGGTTTACCAACTCTCTTGCTGATACATCTCTGTTCATTCTTAGGCGCCACACAAGTCTAATCTAAATTCTTGTGTATGTCGACGACATTATCATAACTGGTAATGATCCTATCTTGCTGCAATAGACCTTGTCTCTCCTTGCTACTCGGTTCTCAGTTAAGGACCCTGAAGATTTAAACTACTTCCTCGGCATAGAAGCTCACCGAACAGCAGCAGGCATGCATTTAACTCAGCGGCGGTAAATTCTAGACCTTCTCCAACGATGCAATATGTCTGACGCTAAGCCGGTTACCACTCCTATGGCCACTACTCCAAAGCTTTCTGTAAAATCAGGAACACCTTTGACTGATCCAACGGTATACAGGTCAACAGTGAGCAGCCTTCAGCACCTTGCTTTTACACGGCCAGACATCTCCTATGCTGTCAACCGGTTGTCTCAGTACATGCACAAGCCTACATCGGAACACTGGCAAGCTGCAAAGAGAGTCTTACGATATTTGGCAGGAACATCGTCGCATGGCATCTATTTCAGTCGAACCAATCCACTCTCTTTACATGCTTTTTCCGATGCAGATTGGGCTGGAGATACTGATGATTTTGTCTCTACCAATGCCTACATAATATATCTCGGAAAGCATCCCATTTCTTGGTCATCTAAGAAGCAGAACGGAGTCGCAGGCTCGTCCACTGAAGCTGAGTACAGATCAGTTGCAAATACTTCTGCAGAAATCCGATGGATCTGCTCCTTGCTTGTGGAACTTGACATAAAGATATCATCACCACCGGTGATCTACTGTGACAATGTTGGGGCAACATACCTCTGTGCTAACCCTATCTTTCATTCCAGAATGAAGCATCTAGCGCTTGATTACCACTTCATCAGAAACCAAATTACTTCCGGCCAGCTTCGTGTGGTTCATGTCTCTTCAAAAGACCAGCTTGCTGATGCCCTGACTAAGCCACTCACCAGATCACCATTCAAGCTGCTTTCTGACAAGATTGGTGTTGCTAAAGAACCTCCATCTTGAGGGGGGATATTAAGGAAAGAAGATCAATCTCTATACTTGCACATCACGTTTTGTATAATACTCTGTAAATGCTCAATATCTTTTTTCCCTTCTATGCTGTATGTAGCGTGTATAAATATGTACTCTTACACATCAATGGAAATCATCCTTCATACACTCATAGTTATTTGGACAACTAAATAGCGTCACAATACATATACAACATACATAGATCATACACTCAGTGTTTCACTTTGGCTTGCCCTTTTCTTAACAGACTTGTACAAGGAATATATATAAGATGCAAAACCAAGTATCCCAGCTAACAAAGCTCCTCCCTTAAACAATTCAATATCATCATCCATAAACCCAAACGCCACCACAACTAGAATGTTTGCTAAAGGGGTTGCACAGAAGCTGACAACATTAGAGAAAAGAGTAGAAACCAAACACACAAGACCCACAAGCCCTATAGACATTACTTGCCAGGAAAGTGATAATCCAATTAAAGTAAAAACGTAAAGTGGTTTCCTTTTCTTAAATGTCTCAAAATCTTCTTTGATGTCTCTGAACTCACCGCTTACGAATAGTCCAACCAAACATATCAACGTTGCAATCAAGGAAGCGTAGGTTTGAATCAACATCACCGCGGAAACTTTACTCTCTCTCTTCAGTATGACCTTTTCAAACCCTAATTGCATGATGCATAGAGATAAAGAGAAGGCTACCGTGCCAAAGAAGCCACACCACGCACCGTAACTCATTTTGTAACCTTCACCTTCGCAGGGAATATAGGCATCATCTGAAGAAGTAATGCCTGTGGCAACTCCAGAAAGTATAATAGATAATATGATCCAACGGTTGAATTTGTGCTTGTTGATGACTGCTGTAAAAATGGAAGTGAAGATCAATTGTGTTGTAAAGATCCAAAAGAAGAAGATACAATGTGTTCTTCCAATTGCATAAAGTTGGCTATAAGTAGCAAATAGGACGCCGAGAGAGATGTAAAGAAGAAAGAGTTTGCCAAAAGAAGAAGAACAAGATGAGGTCGTTTCTCTATGGTTAGAAGATAGACAACGCCATAAGAAGGCAAAGAAGGCTGTAAAAGGAAACGCAGCGTTTTGCACCACAGACTGAAGCCATGTGCCTTTAAATTGTTTTGGGTCGTCACAAACATCTCGTCCTGTTTGGACAAAGTAGAAGTTTAGAAGAAGAGTGGAGAAAACTCGTCCTGTTACGACCAAACCCGAACAGACAAAGATCCAAATCCACCAGTTTCGTGTCTTGAAAGTTTGTGGCCGATCAAGAGCTGTTGTATTTGATGTTGCTCTTGCTTGATTCTCAACTCCGATATTAGCTTCTTCTCCTTCTTAACCAAGCAAAATAAAAATTTATAGTTAGTTTAAATGACTTAAAACATCATCGTTGTGTCTTGTGACATGAATCATGAATGCACATACCTTGTGTAATTCGGTCCGGGGATTCGGTGTGCAAACCCATAAAGTTTTCCGGTGGAGAATGGACTATAAGTTTTTGATAAGATGTTAAATATAATTTCTCAAAACTATAAAGTTAGGAAGATTGTGACAACCAAAGTGAGTATAATACCATGACTTTGCATTACATATATGTGTTTTAATGATTCTATCATCGATATACAGTCAAACAAGCAAGATTGAAATATATACATGGTCAAATATGCCAGGTAATATAATGATTTGCGACTAAGCAACTGGGCGAGCAATTCAATGCGGAGCACATTATCTATATGCTATTCTATTATTCAAAAGATATGTTCGCGTCCTTCGTAGTTGCTTCGAACCAATTCAAACAAACTATTTTCCACACGACATTGAAATATATTGTGAGAAGAAAAACAAACTAAATAATAAAATAGAATACAATAATTCTGAGATCATGGGGCCTTCGGACTTTCTAGCTTTCGTTAAGTCGTTGCCGAAACATTTTAAATAGGCATAAATTTCCATGACAGTGTTATTTTGTCCAGTTATGTATCAGTTTATATTTTTGGACTCCTAATTATTCTGTTCCAGTTGTAACCCAATAAAAAATATGTCCCGGTACAAATGAATAATGACGTTGAATCCTAAATCCGGCGATGAAGTTTAAAAGACAATCTAGAAGTGTTTAGTGAGATTAATAAAGGTTAAAGGTTTCGTTTATTAAAGTGTAGTAAGAGACCAAAAGGAAATACAAAAGAGGACTCGTCGTCGTCGTAAGACTGATTAAGGAAGCTAAGTTACTTTCTCTCTCTAATATCTCTCTAAGTCGTTTTTCTTCTCTCCCTCTTGGTTCTAAGTCTTCTCTCTTTTTATACACACCTTGAGGAGGGGAGTTGTTGATTCGTCATCATTATTCTCTGATTCTCTACAGTGATCGGTAAGGTTGCTCGTCTGTTAGGTTCGGTGCCGTAATAGGCGTCGTTCCCTATCCTTGCTTCCCAGGGTTCGATGGTGTGTGTTAGATCGTCCTGACGGGCAGGTGAGCAGAAGGTCTCGAAGCGAGGAAATACATTCTGGGCCATATCTTCTCTCCGCTTCTCTTCTTCCGGGCTTCCATCTTCATATCCAGTTGGGCCGAGTCAACTCCTGGACCTTGACGCAAGACCGGGCCCATATCCAACAATAGCCCCTTTGTCCGTCGAGACCATTGGGTTTGTATGGACAACGAACAGTTATGAGAGAGGAGGGGCTGACTCGGCCTTTGTTCCCACGTTTGCTGATGTGGGTCATTCTCGTTGGGCGACACTTTTTCTTGTTTGTCGTGCAAGGTGTTTCAGCGAAGAGTCCCGTCTCCTTAATCGTGTCATGGTTGCTTTTGGAGCGTTGGGGAGTGTGCTGGGTTCTTCTATAAATTTTCCTCTTTCTTCTCTTGATATTTCCTCTTGCTATCTCTGATTTTCTTGTCTTCACCGGAAACTTTCTTCCGTCGTCTTTTCTCTCGTCTTTTGTAGTGTCATTGATCTTTCTTTACTTTACTATGAGGATTGATTCGAGTCTTTCTTCCGCTTCGGTTGACGGCCGTGAGGATTCCCCGATGTCTTCTCCTTCTGCGGTCAGTGACAGGGCTTCAGATTCCACTGATGATAACATTCCTCTTATCCGTCGTCCCATTCCTCATTGTGACGGGAGTGGTTTTCTTTGGCGGAGTGTTCGGACGACACCGGTGCATGAAGGAAGTTCTGGTCGTGTCCCGGTACGTCAGTTGGTGGATGAGGATGTCATTGATCTCGAGGATGATGATGTTGAGCCTCAGGAAGGGGGCGACCATCCGATGGGGCTCCTGTCTATTATAACGGACGATGCACTGAATAGGATAGCTAGGGCTTGTCGTTTTTTGATGCAGCTTTCTATGCTGGCTCCTCGGGCTGACGAGAGGCCGTGGACTCCGCCTCAGGGGTGGATGTGTTTGTATGAGGCGTTCTTCTCTCATTCTCGTCTTTGGTTTCCTTTGCCTCGCTTGTTGACGTCTTACGCCGCCGCCAGAGATATTGCTTTGACTCATTTTACTCATGCTGCCATGCGGAACGTGGTTGCTGCTCTGCTTTAGGGGCCAAAGTTGGTGTTGATATCGATTTTCGCTTCTTCGAGGAGTTGGCGAATATCAGCAGGAATCCTGGGACTCCCAATACTCTCTATATAAACATCAAGTCGCGATAAGGTATTCTTAGGGGAAGAGTGAGTAAGGCGCATGAGTGGTTTCAGCGCTATTTCTTCGTTTGGGTGGATCCTGCTTCTGTTGCCGACCCTATTACCGCACCGAGGGGTTCGTGGAACCCTTCGCCTAGTGAGTACCTTACCTTGTCTCTTTCCTCGTCGTGGTCCGTGTGTGAATTTATTCTTGCACTTTTTGGAATTTTTCTAGATCGTCATCCGATCTCACTTCCTCCGCCTTCTGGGTTTAACACTGCTGTGGAGAGGATTCGTGAACAGTTCAGCAATGGTCCGACTTTGATCTCGACCGGATTTTTCGGAGCGTTCCTAGCATATCAGCAGGTAAACCGTTTGTTGGCTTATATAATTTTTTTGAATTTCTTCTTATGGCTATCTGTTTTCAGCCGCATGGGGGTTGATGATGGCGGTCGTTCGGCGGTTCGTGGGAGAGGTTCTGCGCCTCCTCCGCGTCTTCCTTCTCCGACTCCATCTTGTAGTACGATGCGTTCTCCTTCGGTTCGAGTCGGGGGCGTTCGTCAGGCTATTCCGGCGTACGTCGATGTTCTTAACAGTGCGATGGCAGGTTCCTCCTTCGGGGGAGATGGGGGCATGGCCAAGTCCAGCCCCTTTAGTGATGATACGGAGCCCGAAAGGGAGGTTGGTGAATCAAATGACGCGGGTCCAGTTGCTCCAGGAAGTGGGGGATTGGTTAGGCCTGCAGGGGACATTCCTCCGACGGCAACTGGTTTTATGGCAGATGCCATTCGTTCTTCGGCCTGGGAGGCACGCACTCGGGGTTTCTTGAAACGTCCTTCTGAAGGTGTTTCAGAGAGCGAGCTGCCCGGGGAGAAAAGGCCTCGGAGGAACTTGTTTGCTCGGTTGTTCCGTTACGATGAAGATGTTCCTTTGGTGAACGATGAGCGTGCTAGTGCTGATTTTTTTTCTGTGCGCGGAGTGACGCTGTTAGTCTTCCAGATGCT
Organism: Brassica nigra; assembly: GCA_016432835.1. NCBI lineage: Eukaryota > Viridiplantae > Streptophyta > Magnoliopsida > Brassicales > Brassicaceae > Brassica > Brassica nigra. Next base: position 19,872,099 of record CM028246.1, read on the forward strand.
GATGATTTGGTTCATGCACAAGAGTTCAAGGATATGGCTCGCTCTGATACCCAGGTTCTTCTTCTGTCTTTTTTTTTGCGGAAACTTCTCTCTTTCTTTTTTTTGTGTAGTTGGCTTACTGCTGCTTTTTCTTAGGCGAAAGTGCATGCTCTTCGGGTAGTTCATCTCTACGAGAGGGATTTGAAGAGGGCAAGGAGGAAGTTGGAGGACATGTTCGCCGAGAAGGAGCTTCGTGATGATAAGATCAAGGAGCTCGAGAAGCTAGTCATGGCTCTGACCCTGGTTGCGGAAAAAGCTGCTTCTGAAGCGGAATCTCTCCGAGCCGATCTTTCAGCATCATTGAGTCATGAGGCCATTCTTCGGGCGCAAATCGGGGACCAGCAAAGTTCTCTTGGGGCTAGGATTGATTACCTTGAACGAAGTCATGAGGAGTATGCTGCGAGGGAGGTTGCTCGAGCCATTTGTGCTACAATAGAGAAGTATCAGGGTTGTCTCGAGAGGGTGAGAGTGTATCTGTCCGATCAGGAGCGGGTTTGGGATCTTGTTTTCAGGGAGAATCAGATGACCAGGATCGTGTCTTGTCTCGAAGCTTGTATTAGAGAAGGGATTCTGATTCTGCGGGAGAAGCTGGAGCATCATGAAGGTGCCCTGAGGGAGTTCACGCGTCTTTTGGATAGTACCGAAGTGGCTGCGCTGGATGTTGAAGACCTCGTGCTTTCTCCTCATTCTTCTCCCTCTTGTGATTAGAATTTGAGACTTATGATTGTTTTCGAACTTTTTGTTTTTGTCGGGAGCGTTGGTGCTTCTTTGAACCTTATGCTTTTCTGGGGTCGTTTGTGGCCCCGTTTAGAATGAACGCGTCGGATGTTTTGTTTGTTTTGCTTTTTTTCCAAGTATCTTGCTTATCTTTTGGATAGTGTGCGAGATTCGCTCGGCTTTCGGGTGTTTCTGAGGTCGAGACTCGGCTCGGTTTATCTCGTTAAATCGGGAATTGATAATACTCGTGCGAGATGAGCTCGGCTTATTAACTGAGTATCAAATTGCCGATGATGCGGGTCTGGGCCCGGCTTTTAGTCTTCTTTTTAAAAGAAGTGTGTTGATTATTTCGCCACTGCATCCGTGTGGAACGCGTATTTTTATCGGACATCTGGCCAGTGGTGACTATGTCATTGAGTTTTCTTCTTGTTCGAAAGCCCTTCAAAGAATTTGATGATTTTTTTTTGTTTATGACTGGACTCGTTGTACGAGAGCTGCCTACGTACCCCGGAGGGATCAAGTCATTCGTAGTTCCCTGATTTTTATTTTTGGCTTCGTCGGTCTTCAATAATAGTACTTCTTGAGGTGGACGGCGTTCCAGGAGCGGGGTACTGCTTTCCCGTCCATTTCCATGAGCTGATATACGCCGGGTCTGACTATTTTAAAATATCAGGTACGGCCCTTCCCAATTTGCTCCGAGTTTTCCTGCTTTTCCATTCTTCCTTGTTTTCGAAAGCCTTTCAAAGGACTAAATCTCCTTCTTCGAATCGTCTTTCTTTGACCTTCTTATTGTAGTATCATGCGGCTTGGTGCTGGTAGTTTTGTATCCTTATCAGGGCTTGATCTGGTTCCTCTTCTGCTAGGACGTTGTGATCGCCGAGCCTTTCATTGTTTAGTTCCACTTCTTCCGGCATTATGAGGCGTCGTGCTGTGGCGTCGGTTGCTTCGGCTGGTGCCATTGCTTCTACTCCGTGACATAAGGAAAAGGGCATTCTTCTTGTCGATCTTCTTGGGTGGTTCTGTGGGACCAAAGGACGCCGTCAAGCTCGTCGGCCCACAGGCTCTTCTTTTCTTCCAGCCGTTTTTTGAGGCCTTCGAGAATAGTTTTGTTTGTTGCTTCGGCATGACAGTTTCCTTGGGGGAAACGCGGGGACGATTTGCTCAATCGTATGTTCCAACTTGCGCAGAAATTCTCGAATTTGTTGGACATGATTTGCAAACCATTGTCAGTTACAATTTCATACGGGAGTCCATGTCGGCATATGATGTTTTCCAGACAAACGTCTTGACTTGCTCGTCTTTGATAGAGGGATATGCTTCGGCTTCTACCCATTTGGTGAAGTACTCGGTCATGACGAGCATGTACCGTCGCTGTCTTGAGCGGGGGAGAGGGCCAACTATATCCATTGCCCATCTCATAAATGGGTATGGTGGCGCGGTAGCCTTGAATAGTTCCGTTGGCGCGTGTATCATCGGCACGTGTCTTTTGCATTTTTCGCATTTTGAAGCATTGGATCGGCAGTCTGCTTCCATCGTTGGCCAGTAAAAACCAAGTTTCTTGATTTTTAATGCTAATGCTCTTCCTCCAGAGTGGTTTCCTCCTCCTCCTTCGTGAGTTTCCCTCATGACATTGTTGACTTCTGCCCCATCGATGCATCTCAGCCATGCACCCGTTGAGTTTCTCCGAAATAGCTTTCCGTCCAGATGCATGTAGTTCGCACAACGTGCTTTTAATCGTCTCGCTGCCCATTTATCTTCGGGGACATCTCCGTCTTTGCTGTATAGGAGGATCTCTGTTCGCCAGTCTACGTGCGGTTCGTCATCTTCTTGCAGTTCGTCTTCCATTTCGTCGTCGTTGTTTTCCATCTGTTCATTGATCAGGCACGCATCTGGTATTTTGCTGATACTTGGTTTCTCGATGCTTTCGACTAGAATTACGCGCCATTGTGCTGGACCGGAGGTCGAAGCTAGGGCGGCTAATGCGTCGGCGGAAGTGTTGTTGCCCCTTGGTATCTTTGTCAATGTGAAGCTTATGAATTCCTCTGCTAGTCATTGGACGATTTTCAGATAGGCGTCCATCCTTCCGTTTTTTGCTTTGTAGTCTCCTGAGAACTGCATCGCCACGAGTTGCGAGTCGTAGAAGGCGTCTATCTTTCTTGCGCCTATTGCCTTGGCTAGGCGGAGCCCTGCTATCAAGGCCTCATATTCTACCTTGTTATTGGATTCCGGGAAAGCGAGGCGGAAGGATTGCTCCAAGATTTCCTTCGTGGGTGACTCTAGTCGAATATCGATTCCACTTCCATGTCGCGATGAAGACCCGTCGACATGTAACGTCCACGTGTCATCCGGTTTTGGTATGTTTTTTTTTCTAATTCCAGTGTTAATTCGATGAGAAAGTCGGCTAGTACCTGAGATTTGGCGCAGGTCCTGTTTTGTATTCGATGTCGTATTCGCTGAGCTCAACTGCCCATTTTGCCATTCTCCCGGATTGGCTCGGACTGTGGAGGATGTTTCGCAAAGGCTGGGTTGTCATTACCGCTACGGAGTGTGATTGGAAGTATGGGCGGAATTTCCGGGCTTAGGTTACAACAGCGAGGGCTAATTCTCCAGTGTAGGGTATCTTTCTTCGGTGTCGTACAACGTTTTGCTGACGTAGAATATTGGTCTTTGCTCTCTTCGTTCTTCTCTTACCAACACTCTGCTTACAGCTGAACCGGTAACTGATACGTATAGGTATAGCGTTTCTCCTTCTTCCGGCTTGGCGAGGACCGGTGGTGACGTCAGATAGATCTTTAGTTCGGCGAAAGCTTTTTTGCATGCCTCATCCCAATTGAATCGTTTGTTGGCACGTAGCTGCTGGTAATAGGGCCAACATTTTTCTGTTGATCGGGAGATGAATCTGTTGAGGGCCGCAATGCGTCCGGTTAGTCGCTGTACCTCCCTGGTGTTCCTTGGCGATGGTAGTTCCATGATTGCAGCGATCTTTCTTGGGTTTGCTTTGATTCCTCTTTTGGTTACGATGTATCCCAGGAATTCACCGGAGGTTACTGCAAAAGTGCATTTCACCGGGTTCAGCTTCATTCTGTATTTGTTTAAGACTGCGAAGCATCCGTGAAGGTCGTCGACGTGGCTTTCGGCTCTGAATGATTTTACCAGTATATCATCATTGTATACTTCCATCGTGTTCTGATACACTAAAAATGAATCCTTGCTACTGCCAAGTTAACAGTTGTAATTATAGTACTTTAGATTCAAATCCAGAGGACCAGCCTACACTTTATTTCTATGAGTTTCGAAATCAAGCTAAGAAGAAGAATTGGTATTGGTTTTAAGAAAGACGATAGAGAACAAGTGAAACTAGAGATTGATTCAAATTAACAAGCAGCTAGCCTAGGGTGCTTCATTGGGTGTTGAATTGGAGCCAAACAATTATTCAAGCGCAAGGAAGCACTTTCTAGAACTCGGGTCACTCAGCTGGAACACCCCACTATCGTGGTGGTGATCTCTTTGCAGATCAATCTCACCATCTAACTGTCGTTGAGATGAAAATCGATTGCAAGCTTGGAGAACAAGTCCGATCAGTTCACTTACTACCCTAATATCTACTTTCGCTGATTAGGGATATTAAGCTCATTCAATACAAGTCAAATTATCTCCTAAGTGGTTAACTAGGTGATGGACTTAGAATCTAACAATAAGTGATCAGATTAATGAAAGCATTAAGAACAGGATGAATGAAGAATTAATGGAAATCGCTTATCTATGTTTAGCTCATGTCTCAACACCCTAAAAACCCTAGGCGAGCTAGGTCACTACTCGACCATGATGCAAATAGTCAAAGACATAATTCCTGAATAATATTGCATAAGAACAAGAGTAGAAACAAAAGGGTTGAGATGATCTTCTCTATGAGAGGATGGATTCTTCTCCCTTACAAGTTGCAGATCGCCAAGCTAATAGTTCTCTTGTAAAAAAACTAGCGTCCAAAAGAATAAAAAAGGTAGGTGGCGTTTTTATAGGGAGGCGCCAATAGGTAGAAAAGAGATTAGGGCAACCGGGCTTAATTCCCGAAATAGGAGATTCCTTATTCGTCGTGAACAATCTCGGGATTACTCCGTCTGATTGTTCCGCTTGAGTGTTCTCCGCAGAATTGCTCCAAGAAGACTTCTTCTCTTCATGCACCTTCTCTTCACTCTTCTACCAACTCCAGACCTGTAAAAGATCAAAAAGAACTAGACTGACACAGGTTAGAGACTCGAATCAAATGAAAACATGCATATAATGATGTGAAAACACCATATATCAATTCCCCCAGACTTAGATCCTTGTTGGTCCTCGAACAAGGCAAGTATCAAGAACAGGGAGAAAGGTTTGAAAGTGTGGGAACTCGCTTATTCTCAGCAACCATACTCTTACCACAAATCCCTGAACCATATAAGCTGTAGATTAGGACCACACACACTTACTGGGAACCCCCTGATCGCTGTTCAAGACCGGCTCCTTACTCTACATCTCAACCTGAAAAAGCGACACTTTCGAGACAAAAATCCTTATGCTCAATTAAGATTAGCGTGAGATTCTCATCATAGGCTCTACTCAGGGATAACGGGCTAGGTATAGAACAGGCTAACTTTTATGGTGGAGTTCAATGGTGTTTAGGGGTTACCAAGAGCGGATGCAGGATATCGCACAAAATGGTCGTGAGAGGACGGCTCCATTGATGTCCACAGCCCTTACTCATCTCTGCTAGTCGGACTGTTCTCCGATTAGATTGATCATAGGATTGCTCTGCGCGAATCAATTTCCCTTCAGAACACTTTGCTGGAACCACCATTGCTTTCTCAACTTCCTCAGTGGCATACATTATAGATTCTTCCCCTCCCCGTCACCAGTAAACAACAAAAATAAATACTTTCTCTCTTTTTTTTTTACAAACAAGCAAATGCAAGATGATGGGGGTGGTGGGGAAGGAGGTAGCAAGTGATGTACGTGATGCCACTGGTGATTCTTCATGGTTCGTTCTAGCCACTGGCTTCCCTCATTGTTCTTTCTAGTATCGGAACACTCTCACTGCTTGTTCTTTTGTCTGCCGTGTTCCACCTTCACTGAATGTGTGAGCATTAATGAGTAAGATTTGTGTTGATCCTTTCCTCTCCGACCTTTTTGCACATATCTGCACATAAAGTACTAGAAAAGCAATTGCATAAGGGTGGAACAAAAGGTTAGGGTACACGGTGGGAACTAGCTAAAGATGAACTAGCCACTCAGGAAAAGCAGGAGTGATAAAAAAAAGGATAAGAAGTCCTGAGTGTAAGTCTCATTCAGATAAAGTGGAGTTAAGTCTACCAAGTGTAACCTGATCGGTATAGAACTTCTGGAGTGTCCAATGAGGTAAGTTAGGGTGTTCCAGGTCCATTTGTGGGTCGTTCATCACTGCTAAGGTCACTGAATAAGAAGGTTAAAGCACGAGGTGGTTAAAAGATCATCACAAAATAAGGTCCTAATTTCCACAAAAGTTTTTAAGAAAAACTGACTCGATCCTAAAACAGACTCGATCAAAACAACTCAACGCAAGCAGACGGACTGACTCAGCCTCCCCCAGACTTACATCACACCATCCCTGGTTGTGAGAAGACAGATGGAGGAAGGCCTAAACACACATAACAAATAAGAAAACAAATAACTTGCAGAAACATAAAGAGTTCAAATGGATAAGACAATGGTGATAGATGTTGGCGGCGGATCAGTCTGACTCCCCGCTCCCGGATTGCCCAGCGATACGCCTGTTCCGCGGTAGCCGCTCTTCTCCTGATGTCGCTCCAGCTGGTTCCTTGCCTGGGCGATGGCCTGTTTGCTGAGATTGCTCTTGCTCGTCCTCTCTTTCCTGCTGACCCTTGAAGCATCCGCCGGCGATGGTCTTTAGGATCCTCTTCAGGAGGCTGTTGTTCTTGCGCTGTGAATCAATCATCCAGCGGCGGTATGTCGCATCGTCGAAGCCATCCTCGATGTCCTCGAGGACATAGTTTGGGTCAGGTGTTACGTCCTCGACGTCCTCCGTGCCTGGGTGGATCAACAGCAGATCATCTCAAAGGTGCTCTTGTTCTGGGAGGAACCGGATGTTCTCGAACTTATCCAGGCTTGTGATCTCGGTGTGAGGGAGTTTGCAGAACAATTGCGTCCCTGCCTTATCTTGGAACATATAGGTGCTCTCGTCGCGGAGGATGTGACACTTGATGAGATAGGGTATGTCAATGTAGAATGGCTCATAGTTGGTCTTGAGGGAGAGGTGGTCGATTCCGAAGTGGAGGAACAATGGCGAGAGGAGACTGCCACATCGATCCTTCGTTTGCGAACCTCTCATCAGCAGACTTTTCTTCGCGACGAACATTGCAGCAAGTAAATAGCCAGGGTTGGTGAGAACCTTCGTGATCGGAATGCCTGCTCGCGCTGCCCGTATCTGATCCTCTAATCCTGAGTAGAGCATCTGGAGTTCTCCATTTGTGACATTCGAGGTTTGGTCCTTAGCGAACAGCAAGTTGCTGAGGACCTTGGCAATGATCCGCACTGAAGGCTTGCGGATGTGGGACTGATAGGCTGTGCGAGGTTTGAAGTCTCCACTTGCGATCAGGTCCCAGAAGATCTTGGCGGGTGGAAAGCTTTTGAGGAGAGAGACCTCCCTTGGATCATCGGATATGTCATAGATCTCGTTGAACTTAACGAGAGGGAGGGAGCAATGTTTCCCACCGGCCATGAAACGGAAGTGAGTGTTCTCGAACGTTGGCTGATGCTCGTTCTCATGGTAGATCTCTGCTGTGGCCAAGGCTTGCCGGACCAGCTCCGAAACGAGGATTTGCGGCTTTGTGCAGAGCTCGAGTATTCCAATTGCTGAGAGAATGCGCTGAACGTCGTCGTCGAGACCGAGCTGGGCTAGTGTAGGAGGGTGCACGTACAGAGTTGGCTGGATGTCGATGGCGAGGAGAGCGTTCTACGCTCTTGCTTTTTCTTTGTCCCACCCCTCGACATTGACATCAAAGAGCCTAGGGTCCTCAATGTCGATAGGCACACCTTCCTTCTCCCGAGGCCATGGGTACGTTGGGTTAGGCTCGGCAGTGGGTGTCGATTGGGTCGCACTGTGCCTTGATGCTCTCTGGGCGATGTGCTTTGTTCGGACCTGCGAGAGAGAGAACAGCCATAGACAGATCAGCACTATTCGGGGGTTGGTTAGAAAAGATGGATTAACAAACCATTCTCACCGCATCCAATCGTTTCCAATCAACCACATCGAACAATTCATAACAAATCGAAATACTCTAATGCTCTAGAGTCATGAATATCAGAATCAATTCGATCTAAACCATTCATATGTCTAGAATCTATCAAGTGAAGCGCAATAAATCGAAATGATAACGGCTCCTTAATCGCGATTCACACAGCAATGCGAGTTGAGTTTCTTACCTTGGGTGGCATTGATTGAATCAACTGCAAAGACAATTCGATCTCTAGGGGATCCAAGAGGCGAGAACTTAAAATCGAAAAGAGGGGATGAGAAAATGGAGAGTTTTCGATTTAGGGTTCTTTTGCGGCGATGAGAGAAAGTGGGAGAGTGGGGGAGGTCGACCTTTAAATAGGGAAACCCTAAACCGCTTCCCCTTCTCTCGTCATTTATTATTATTATTTTTTTATCAGGGTTCGAAATACTTACCTGGGATCAGTTGTTCTCGAGCGAGAACAATCAATGGACTGTTCCTTCGATAAGAGTCCGAACTTCCTCTTTTTTTTTTTGAAATAGAAAATCAAAAGAAAACATAGAAAAATCAAAGAAAGAAATATTTACACTCACCAGTGGGTTGCCTCCCACCAAGCGCTTGGTTAAAGTCGCTAGCTTGACTTTGGTTAGCCTTTTCAGGCTGTAGAGGGATCGCTTAAGGAGATTTGTTCCCCTTCCGCGGTTGTTGTTTCGGAAAGGTACGGCTTGAGACGCTGCCCACTTACAACAAATTCTCCTCCTTTTGTGTCCAGCAACACAACTGCTCCATATGGTCGGACCTATTTAATTGTAAAGGGTGCAGACCATCTCGACTTCAATTTACCAGGGAACAGCTTAAGTCTGGAATTAAAGAGCAGGAACCGATCGTTTGGTTCAAAGTTTCTACTGATGATCCTTTTATCATGGTGCTCCTTGGTTTTCTCCTTGTAGATCCTTGAGCTTTCATAGGCCAGATGTCTGATCTCCTCCAGTTCGTGAATCTGGATTGTTCGCCGTTCCCTTGCTGATTTGATGTCAAAATTGAGCAGTTTGACAGCCCATGCTGCCTTATATTCCAGTTCCACCGGAAGATGGCAAGCCTTGCCATAGACCAGGTGATAGAGAGTGGTCCCGAGTGGAGTTTTGTAGGTTGTTCTGTAAGCCCATAGCGCATCGTCTAACTTAAGAGACCAGTCCTTGCGGGTTGTTCCGACTGTTTTCTGAAGAATGTTCTTTATTTCTCTATTAGACACTTCCACTTGACCGCTGGTTTGGGGATGGTATGCGGTTGCGACCTTGTGTTTCACGCCATTCTTTCTCAGTAATTCTTGGAACACCTTGTTGATGAAATGAGTTCCACCATCGCTTATAACCACTCTAGGCACTCAAAATCTTGGAAAGATGATGGAGGTAAACATCTTGGTTACAACATGTGCATCATTGGTTGGACTAGCAATTGCTTCTACCCACTTTGAAACATAGTCCACAGCAACCAAGATATACTCATTCTTGTGAGAAACTGGGAACGGTCCCATGAAGTCGATCCCCCAGCAGTTGAACACTTCTACTTCCAAGATGTAGTTCTGAGGCATCTCATTCTTCTTGCTTATACTCCCCATCCTTTGGCATGCATTTCATCGTGATATGAAAGCGTGGGCATCCCTGAACATAGTAGGCCACCAGAAACCGGCTTGGAGGATCTTGGAAACTGTTTTGAAGGTGCCAAAGTGACCAGCATAGGATGAACCGTGACAGTGATGAAGGATCCCTGGAATATCAGCTTCTGGAACACACCTTCTGAAGATCCCATCCTTGCCTTGCCGATACAAATATGGCTCGTCCCAGAAGTACTGCCTTGCTTCCCTTAGAAATTTCCTCTTATCATTCCCTGTGAACCTCAAAGGTTCCTTCTCTGCTGCTAGGAAGTTGGCAATCTCAGCAAACCATGGGAGATTTGGGTACTGCTTCTGGATCACCGCGACGAATGCTTCATCTACGCGGGAACAACCCTCGCTAGCAGGGAATGACTGTTCTGTGTTGCACAGACCTATCGCGTTGACATATTCCATTGGTTGTTCCTCATCAAGAGCTGTCTCATCTGACACTTTCATCCTGGAAAGATGATCCGCCACTCCATTATTGACTCCCTTCTTGTCTATTATCTCTAGATCGAATTCTTGGAGTAAAAGAATCCACCTTAAGAGCCGTGGTTTAGCATCCTTCTTCGTGAGCAGGTACTTCACAGCCGCATGGTCTGTGTGCATGATCACCTTTGATCCAACTAGGTAGGATCTGAATTTCTCAAATGCAAACACGATGGCAAGGAGCTCTTTTTATGTGGTTGCATAGCGACACTGGGCTTCGTCCATAGTTCTGCTAGCATAGTATATCACGTGCAGCTTCTTATCCTTCCGCTGTCCAAGAACTGCTCCCACTGCAATGTAACTCGCGTCTGTCATGATCTCAAAAGGAAGATCCCAGTCTGGAGGTTGAACAATCGGTGCACTGACAAGGGCTCCTTTGATCGTGTGGAATGCGGCTAGACAGTCGCTGTCGAAGGCGAACGGGGTTTCCTTGCAGAGCAGTCGAGTGAGTGGCCTTGCAATTTTCGAAAAGTCTTGGATGAACCTTCTATAGAAACCAGCGTGTCCCAGGAAAATCCTTATTCCCTTTACCGAAGTTGGTGGCTGCAGACTCATCATGACCTCGATCTTTGCCTTGTCCACCTTGATGCCTTTCTCTGATATCTTATGCCCCAGAACAATCCCATCTCTGACCATGAAGTGGCATTTCTCCCAGTTCAGCACCAGATGCTTCTCTTCGCATCGCTTCAGAACCCTGCACAAATTTGACAAACAGACATGAAAGGAGCTTCGATATACGCTGAAATCGTCCATGAAAACTTGTATTATGTCTTCGATTAGGTCAGTGAAAATCGACATCATGCAACGTTGGAAGGTCGCTGGAGCATTGCACAAGCCGAAGGGCATCCTCCTGTATGCGTATGTTCCATATGGGCATGTAAACGTCGTCTTCTCCTGATTGTCTGGATGGATGGGAATCTGAAAGAAACCTTAATAACCATCTAAAAAGCAGTAGTAAGGGTGGTTAGCCAATCTTTCAAGCATCTGATCAATGAAAGGAAGTGGGAAATGATCCTTGCGAGTTGCAGCATTCAGTTTACGGAAATCAATGCACATGCGATGACCAGTAACTGTTCTAGTAGGGATTAGTTCATTCCTTTCATTTGTTATAACAGTGATCCCACCTTTTTTAGGCACTACATGAACGGGGCTGACCCACTTACTATCAGAGATCGCATAGATTACACCAGCTTCTAGAAGTTTCATTATCTCTTTCTTTACAACATCTTTTAGATTTGGGTTTAACCTCCTCTGATGTTCTACAGAAGTCATCGATTCATCTTCCAGGTGTATTCTATGCATGCACAGATCAGGTGAAATGCTAGGTATGTCAGCTAGAGAATATCCTAATGCCTTACGATATTTTCTAAGTTCACATAAAAGCAGAGCAGTCTCGGCATTGTTCAGGTCGGCATTCACTATGACAGGATATGTGGAATTGGGTCCAAGGAATGCATACCTAAGTCCCTTGGGAAGGGATTTAAGCTCTACCTTTGGAGCTTTCAGCTCGCTCCACGAGTCATCTTTCTGAGATGACGGAACAGTCGGGTTCTGAGGCGCCGGAACAGTCGGGTTCTGAGGCGCGGTTGTTCTAGTTGTTTTGCTGAGCTCGCTGTTCTCCCCCAGACTTATATTTGCTACTATCTTTTACATACTTCTGGCCGAATCCAGGACTTTGGCACCATCAGCATCAATACTCTCTAAGCTTTGCTCGGCTTCAGCTCTGACTAAAGCAAGTTCAAAAGGGTCATCGGTGAGAATCTCCTCAATCATTCCCTCATGTGGTTCTAGCGGATCGCTCTCTTCTTGGACAGTAAAGGTTTGTCCATCCAGCATTGGTTTCTTGAGCATCTGATTCATCTCAAACTTCATCACAATGTCTCCGAGATGGAGATCAATTTTCCCTTGTCGAACGTCTATGATAGCTCCCACAGTGCACAAAAATGGTCTTCCCAGGATCAGGGGGTCTTTTGATTCTTCCTCGAGTTCCAGAACAAAGAAATCGGCAGGGACAAGTGTGTTCCCAACCAGAACTTGGAGATCTTCAAGGATTCCAACCGGAGACTTCACAGATCGATCAGCAAACACTAAGGACATCCTGGTTGGCTTGAAATCCGTATACCCAAGGCGCTTAGCCACAGAGTAAGGCATGAGGTTTATGCTTGATCCTAGATCGACGAGTGAGCATGAGAAGACTGTTCTCCCTATCTGGACTGAGAGGACAAATTTTTCCGGATCACCCAGTGTCTTGATCCTTTTGTCCTGGAGCACTGCGCTGCACTCTTTAGAGACGATCATGAACTCGCTGTCATCAGATATCTTCCCAGAGATCAGTCCCTTCACAAAACTGCGCATGGATGGTATCATCTGGATCGCACTCATCAGAGGAAGTTTGACTGTTAGGTCTTCCAGCATCTTTCTGCACTTCATCTCCTCCTTATCCTGGTGTGTAACCTTAGCTGGAACAGGATAGGGTACTTTTGGTACATACTGACGAGCAGGGGAAGATTCTGCAATCGGTGGAACAGCCCCAACAGGTTGCTCTGCATCAGTCGGAACAGTCTCAGTAGGTTGTCCTGCCTCTTCTTCATCTGTAGGTACGGCTTCAGGCGGTTGATCCAACTCTTTCTGTTTCCCTTTCTCGGCCAATGTGAATCTCCTGGTGTCCAGATCAGTCAGTTGCTTCCCACTCCTTAGCGCGACTGCGTTACACTCCTTGGGATTCTTATCTGTTTTTCCAGGAAGAGTACCTTGCTGTCTCTTCACACTCTCAGCAGTCTGAGCAATCTGAATATCCATCTGTCTCATGTGGCTTGAGACATTATCGTACTTGGCACTTAGGTCATTGAACATATAGTTCATTCTTGTGTTGATGTCGTTTGTGACCTGATTCAGTGCTTTTCCTTGGATCTGCTGTCCTTGGAGCAGTTGGCTCATCATCAATGCAAGACTCTTCATATCATCCTGCGGAGCAGTCTGAGCCGATTGTGCAGCTTGATGATTAACCGGCTGTTTCTGGTTATGGAACTGGGCATTCTGAGCCGGGCTGAGGACATAGGTTCTTCTTTGATTTCCATACCCCCTTTGGTATCCACTGTTCTGACCCTGATTTCCTTGAGTGTTTTCTGTGTTACTGTCTGGCTTAGGGTTGTTGAACAGGTGGGTATTGTTCCTCACATTAGGATTCGGGTGATAGTTCTTGAACTGCCATCCTTGCCCGTTAACATAGCTCACTTCGTGCTGATCTTCAGCCGACTGATCTGACTCTGATGTAGCTTCCGCGGTTGCTTTATCCTGAGGGGATTCTTCCATGATGAAGACATGATTCTGATTACTCTTAATCAGCTGATAGACCTTGGCAGAGAGCTCATCAATCTTGCTGTTGTCAATGCTGTTCACCTTCTGTGTGCGATCAGTCTCGCGGTTATTATCAGCTGAGCTTGAGGCCATGTTCTCAATCAGTGCGAAGGCACCTCGAGTGGATTGGGTCATGAAGTCTCCATTACTGGCTGAGTTCAAAGCGTTCCTGTACTCCCAACCTACTCCATCGTAGAACACTCCAAGCAGATAATCTTCCTCAAAAGTGATGTGGGCACTCTCTTTGGTAGACGTTGAATCGTTCCCATGCATCACAGAAAGGCTCATCTACTAGCTGTTTGAAGGTCGCGATCTTCTGTCTCAGAGCTGCCGTCTTCGATTTCGTGTAGAAGTGGCTCAAGAAGGATTCGGGTGATAGTTCTTGAACTGCCATCCTTGCCCGTTAACATAGCTCACTTCGTGCTGATCTTCAGCCGACTGATCTGACTCAGATGTAGCTTCCGCGGTTGCTTTATCCTGAGGGGATTCTTCCATGATGAAGACATGATTCTGATTACTCTTAATCAGCTGATAGACCTTGGCAGAGAGCTCATCAATCTTTCTGTTGTCAATGCTGTTCACCTTCTGTGTGCGATCAGTCTCGCGGTTATTATCAGCTGAGCTTGAGGCCATGTTCTCAATCAGTGCGAAGGCACCTCGAGTGGATTGGGTCATGAAGTCTCCATTACTGGCTGAGTTCAAAGCGTTCCTGTACTCCCAACCTACTCCATCGTAGAACACTCCAAGCAGATAATCTTCCTCAAAAGTGATGTGGGCACTCTCTTTGGTAGACGTTGAATCGTTCCCATGCATCACAGAAAGGCTCATCTACTAGCTGTTTGAAGGTCGCGATCTTCTGTCTCAGAGCTGCCGTCTTCGATTTCGTGTAGAAGTGGCTCAAGAAGGATTCGGGTGATAGTTCTTGAACTGCCATCCTTGCCCGTTAACATAGCTCACTTCGTGCTGATCTTCAGCCGACTGATCTGACTCTGATGTAGCTTCCGCGGTTGCTTTATCTTGAGGGGATTCTTCCATGATGAAGACATGATTCTGATTACTCTTAATCAGCTGATCGACCTTGCCAGAGAGCTCATCAATCTTGATGTTGTCAATGCTTTTCACCTTCTGTGTGCGATCATTCTCGCGGTTATTATCAGCTGAGCTTGAGGCCATGTTCTCAATCAGTGCGAAGGCACCTCGAGTGGATTGGGTCATGATGTCTCCATTACTGGCTGAGTTCAAAGTGTTCCTGTACTCCCAACCTACTCCATCGTAGAACACTCCAAGCAGATAATCTTCCTCAAAACCGTGATGTGGGCACTCTCTTTGGTAGACGTTGAATCGTTCCCATGCATCACAGAAAGGCTCATCTACTAGCTGTGTGAAGGTCGCGATCTTCTGTCTCAGAGCTGTCGTCTTCGATTTCGTGTAGAAGTGGCTCAAGAAGGCAGATCAAACTTGTTCCCAAGTGGTGAGCGATCCAGTAGGCAGGGAATCTAGCCAGCGAACAGCCTTCCCATCAAGCGAGAAAAGTAACAGGGTACACTTGATGTAATCGGGTGGTACTCCATTCGCTTTAGTGAACCCACACATTTTCTCAAAATGCTCAATGTGGTCCATCGGTATTTCTGCAGGAAGTCCATTGATGATCTCCCTTTGCACTAGACTTATCAAGGCCGGCTTGATCTCAAAGTCTTGCCTATTGCACGGTGGAGGCTTGATGGCAGATCGCGTAGTAGGCAGATTATGCAGTAGATTTCTCTGGCCGATCGGAACAACCTCCTCCGGTTGATTCTGCTGATTCGCAGCGTTCAGAGCTGCTTGCTCGGCAGGAGCTTGCTGTGCTTGGATGGTTTGCTTCATCTGCTGCATCTGTTTTTGCATGAGTGCAAACGCAGCAGTGAGATCATCCTGGTGATCACCCATGTTGGTGTTCGTGGGTCTAGGTTGTTGACGGTTCTGTCGTTCCAATCTCGCTAGTTCTTCGTTGGTAAGCTGATGCAGTGGTCCTTGTGCGTTGCTCCTAGTATGCCTACTGGTCATGCAACTGGATCATCAGCTGGAAAAAATAAATAGAAGCGAGTTAGATATCTTAGACTAGATGTGAAACCGAAAAATAGAGGTAAAAAATCTGGTCCCCGGCAACGGCGCCAAAACTTGATACACTAAAAATGAATCCTTGCTACTGCCAAGTTAACAGTTGTAATTATAGCACTATATATTCAAATCCAGAGGACCAGCCTATACTTTATTTCTATGAGTTTCGAAATCAAGCTAAGAAGAAGAATTGGTATTGGTTTTAAGAAAGACGATAGAGAACAAGTGAAACTAGAGATTGATTCAAATTAACAAGCAGCTAGCCTAGGGTGCTTCATTGGGTGTTGAATTGGAGCCAAACAATTATTCAAGCGCAAGGAAGCACTTTCTAGAACTCGGGTCACTCAGCTGGAACACCCCACTGTCGTGGTGGTGATCTCTTTGCAGATCAATCTCACCATCTAACTGTCGTTGAGATGAAAATTGATTGCAAGCTTGGAGAACAAGCCCGATCAGTTCCCTTACTACCCTAATATCTACTTTCGCTGATTAGGGATATTAAGCTCATTCAATACAAGTCAAGTTATCTCCTAAGTGGTTAACTAGGTGATGGACTTAGAATCTAACAATAAGTGATCAGATTAATGAAAGCATTAAGAACAGTATGAATGAAGAATTAATTGAAATCGCTTATCTATGTTTAGCTCATGTCTCAACACCCCAAAAACCCTAGGCGAGCTAGGTCACTACTCGACCATGATGCAAATAGTCAAAGACATAATTCATGAATAATATTGCATAACAACAAGAGTAGAAACAAAAGGGTTCAGATGATCTTCTCTATGAGAGGATGGATTCTTCTCCCTTACAAGTTGCAGATCGCCAAGCTAATAGTTCTCTTGTAAAAAAACTAGCGTCCAAAAGAATAAAAAAGGTAGGTGGCGTTTTTATATGGAGGCGCCAATAGGTAGAAAAGAGATTAGGGCAACCAGGCTTAAATTCCTGAAATAGGAGATTCCTTATTCGTCGGGAACAATCTTGAGATCACTCCGTCTGATTGTTCCGCTTGAGTGTTCTCCGCAGAATTGCTCCAAGAAGACTTCTTCTCTTCATGCACCTTCTCTTCACTCTTCTACCAACTCCAGACCTGTAAAATATCAAAAAGAACTAGACTGACACGGGTTAGAGACTCGAATCAAATGAAAACATGCATATAATGATGTGAAAAACACCATATATCATGTTCCCTAGTTGCTCCGAGAACATCTCATTGACCAACCGTTGGTAGGTAGCTCCGGCATTGTTGAGTCCAAACGGCATTACCTTGTAGCAATAAGTTCCTCTTTCTGTGGTGAACGAGGTTCTTTCGCGGTCCTCGGGATGCATCAAGATCTGGTTGTATCCCGCGAACGCGTCCATGAAGGATAACAGCTCGTTTCCTGCTGTTTCTTCCACGATGCGGTCTATATGCGGGAGTGGAAAGCTGTCCTTTGGGTGCGCTTTGTTTAAATCGGTGAAGTCTACACAGACTCTCCATGACCCATTCCTCTTTTTTACTACTGCGGGATTTGCGAGCCACTCGGGATATCTCACCTTAGTAATTGAGCCCGCTTTTGTGAGGCCCTCTACTTCGGCGTTTGCTGCGGCTGCTCGTTCTGGACCCAATTTCCTTCTTTTCTAGCTTAACCGTCTTGTGGGTTGGATAAACGTCCAGCTCGTGGCATACGATTCTGGGGTCTATTCCCGTCATATCGGTCGTTTTCCATGCGAATGTCGACACGTTCTTTTTGAGGAAGTCGATCAATTCTTCGCGTATAGTGGGCTTCAACTCGCTTCCTATTCCGACGCGCCGCTCTTGGTGTGCGTCGTCGATGACGACCTGTTCGATGGATTCCCTTGGCGGCTCGTCCGTCTTGGCGTGTTCCGCGGGATTCACGCTTATGACTACATTGCATGCTTTCCTGATCTTGATTTTGTTTGGTCCCATGACAGAGCATGCTCGGGCGGTACTCTGGTTACCTCGTAACGTGTAGATTCTGGCCACCTCAGGGAACTTCGGGCATTGATGGTAGGATGATGGCACTGCTTCCATCGTGTGCAACCATGGGGTCCCTAGGATGATGTTTTAGACGGCCGGTTTGTCGATGATGGTGAACATCGTGATCTTGGTGACTCCCCCGATGTGGATGGGTAACTTTATCGTTCCTACTGACATGGTGGTTTCTCCTGCAAAACTTGTCAGCGGGCGGGGTTTCGGCTTATGGTTGTATCCTCGAAGTTCCATCTTCTGAAGTGTCTCTTGGAAGATTAGGTTCACCGAGCTTCCCGTGTCTATTAATACTCTCGAGACTTCGCAGTCGGCTATCATCACTTCGATGACGAGGGGGTCGTTATGAGGGAAGTTGACTCCATCCGCATCGGATGCGTCGAAAGTCGTTACATCATTTCTGGAGGGCGGTATTCTGAAGATTTGCGGCTGTTTTTCGGATCCAAGCGTTCCATCGGTCTGTAGTTTCCCCTTTCCTCTGGTAGGCGCGGATGGACCTGACGGAGTTGTTGCAGGCAGTTAGTCCTTCCATGATTACATTTATCCTTCTTCAAAAGTTTGGTGGAGAATCGAGTTCGGCATCTCGCCCCCTTTTGCAATTTCGTTCAGCCGGGCCGGGGTCTTTTTGCAGGTATTGCATCCTCAGGTTCCAGATGTTTGGGTTCGGGTTTCTCGATTCTTGACGATTTTTGTTTCTTATTTCGCCTCTTCAATACTTTGAGAGTAAATATTCCTGCAGAAGACGGTATTCTTCCGTTCTATGCCCGGCGCGTTGATGGTATTCGCAATACTGCGACCACTGCGAGGGGTCGGGAGGGGTCCTCAGGTATGTCTGCTTGCTCGGCGGGGGACCTTCTCCTATGTAACAGATTCTGGATCCGCCTCCCCGTCCTCGCCTTTCTGGGTTTCGGCTATTTCTTCTTCGGGATGGGCGTGCCGCCTGTGGGGTTTGCGTGTTATTCTCAGCTTCCGGTTCCGGAGGGGGTGGCCCGGTTGAGGCGCGGAGTTCTCTCAGAAGGTCTGTTAGGATTCGGACTTGTTCGGTTAAGGCCGCGGCCATCTCCTGTCGATGGATGTTATGGGGGGCCCGGTCCGCTGCCTCAGTCCTTTGGATTCTGATGGCTTGCACTTCTGATCTTACTTGTAGTCTGGCTACCTGCTGTTCGAGCTCGTCGATTTGCTTGTTACATGCAGCTTGGGCTTCGTTCAGCACCGCTGCTCGGGTTTCGCCTTCCTGACTCACATCGTCCAACTTTCCTAGTAGGTATCTGAGCACGGCGGAGGAGTTATATTCGGCCGTCGGTAATTCATCAGCTCGGCCGGTGGTGACAGTGGAGAAGTTGGGCTACTCGGGACGTAGGACGTCTCCGAGTCAGATGCAGTTGTGGTTTCGTCTTGATCGGAGGATGGCATTGCTTCTTTCGGAGGAGCTTTACTTTGTGCGTTGGAAACCTTCTAGCCCCACGGTGGGCGCCAATTGTTGAATCCTAAATCCGGCGATGGAGTTTAGAAGACAATTTAGAAATGTTTAGTGAGATTAATAAGGGCTAAAAGTTACGTTTATTGAAGTGTAGAAAAGGACCGAAAGGAAATACAAAAGAGGAACTTGTCGTCGTCGTAAGACTGATTAAGGAAGCTAAGTTACTTTCTCTCTCTAATATCTCTTTAAGTCGTTTTTCTTCTCTCCCTCTTGGTTCTGAGTCTTCTCTCTTTTTATACACACCTTGAGGAGAGGAGTTGTTGATTCGTCATCATTATTCTCTGATTCTCTACAGTGATCGGTAAGGTTGCTCGTGTGTTAGGTTCGGCGCCATAATAGGCGCCCTTCCCTATCCTTGCTTCGCGGGGTTCGATGGCGTGTGTCAGGTCGTCATGACATATATGTAAGCTGAAAGTCTCGAAGCGAGGAAATACATTCTAGGCCATATCTTCTCTCCGCTTCTCTTCTTCTAGGCTTCCATCTTTATATCCAGTTGGGCCTAGTCGATTCATGGGCCTTGACGCAAGACCGGGCCCATATCCAACAAATGATATGAGTTATGTATAATTTTTTTTCTGTATTATATCCGTTCTCTTTTTTAGTTAAATGATTAACAATTTTTTGTGCTTCTTTTTTGCAATATGATAAACAACTTAGTTGCAAAAAAAAATATATATATGAACAACTACTTACACTATTCTCTATCTTGACTTTCAACCGATTTTATAAACTTTGTAAGCAGCAATTAACATTGCAATCATTTGCCCATTTACTCGAACGGGTAACATGAGAGATCTTTGTCTCAACTTTTCCTAGATGAACCTACCTTCTGATTCTCCCCGAGATAGGGATGAAAATTCTCGTGGATCAAGACAAGTCCGTCCTTAAACTTTTTCATCAATTCGTATCATTGCCATTAACTTTCCACTTCTTAATGCCCTTTCTCAAAAAAAAAAAAAACTTTCCACTTCTTAATAATATAGTTGATACGAAAATAATGAGACTGTTTTAACAAATTTCCTGCCGCAGAATAATGGTTTTACACTATTCCTTTGAAATGAGACATAATAGACAATTCTTTCTTTTTATATTAGACAAACTTTTAACCTGTTTTTTTTTTCTTTCTGAAAGCAATTTCTACCTGTTCATCATACATATAATAGGACTGAAAAAAACTCTCCAACTAGTTTTTTTTAATCTCAATCACAATTTATTAATTCAAATCAAGCTAAGTAAGAAAATAACCATAATGAACTAGAAATTTAGATACCAAATTAACCGATTTCAAACGAAACCAAAGTGTATTTAAATTTGTATTTTTAATTAACAATATAGAAAATATATTTAAAAATAAAATCATAATTAAAATCAGCAAATCAGAAATAGAGGGCTCATTTGGGCAATGGAGAGTACGAGAAACTTACAGTTCCATGTGACGTTTGCGACAGATTATTCACTTAATGAAGATAGTTTCGGAACCAGAAGAATGACTTACTTTTGAACATCTCTGGAAGACGTTTAGATCCTTAAGGAGAGTTTTGCTCACATTGAATTTATATATATTCCACGTTTGCAAAATACAAAGGCGGATAGTATGACCTGTAGTGCTCGAAAACAGCCATTCATTGTCAATCATATGGATTCAGAGTTATCAGTTTAATTCACATAGTCTCATTGAGTTTGTGTGTATGTTGGTGACAAAAAAAATCTTATATTTTATTAATTTTTTTCAGAAACTAAAGTAACTTATAATTTGGTTTCAAGTTAAACATATTTTCTAATCAAAAAACAAAAAACTATAGTTGATAACTTGATCCTAAATGGAATTTATTTTCTTAAAAAAAATTTTTTAAAAAAGATGAAATTATTTAGTATTCAAAGTCTCACCCTAAGGAAAAATTTGGCCGAATTGAACCGATTAAGTTTTTCGGTTCGATTTGATTCTGTCTTGTTTTTTGTTTAGTTGAATCTTTACACAATTGGTTCATATTATGGTCAATTGTAATAATTTTGGTTTAATATCTAAAATTTCAGTTGAGTTGGATAAGTTTCAATTATTTTGATCTGGTTTTCAAAATGTATAGTAAATTTATAGAATTATATGTATATTAATTATTAATTTATGATTTTAATAGGATTATTTATTTATTTAATTTTTCAAAATTTTATTTCTTATCGAAAATGTTTTACATAAATTTATACACAAAATATCATTTCATCTTGTTTATTAATTTATAGCGTTTTTTGTATGCATGTGCCAACTTTTTTTGTCGACCATCATTAGATTATAACACCCAAAAGGATTGTTGATATGGTATCATATTACAAACAGATTCGGCACATGAAAGAAGACAAAATAAAAATAAAAACAGTTATGGGAGACAATTGAATTTTTCAAGCGTTATCAATAAGAAAAAAGCTTTACAAGACACACATAGAGACTGTTGGCAAACAAGCTCTGATTCCGTTTGCTGCAACAACAACACAAGCTTCTTACAGCTTGCTAGGGTCGCTTGTTCAAGTTTCCAAAAACATCAGACAAGAACACACACACACACACACACACAAATCATATAAGGCGTAAACTAAGAACACAAGAGGATTGTGTTGACCCTGAGTTCACCCCTCGGTATGAGGTAAAAGCTACATCTCAGAGGAGAGAAATCTTGTCTCTCGTCCTCTTCACTATAAATCGGTGTGATTACAAGTGGTATTCACCGGAGATTACAATCACCCTCTCACTGTTACTTTCTTACACTCGGCTAACAACCTAGCTCGAGCTTCTCAAGAACAGAGAAGAAGAATAACAAGAGAAGAAGAGATATACAAGAGGAACCCAAGGAGAACTCTACACCAAGCTCTCTCTTTCACTCACTCTCACTCTCTCTTTGAGCAATCAAAAACATCTCTCTTGGACTCCCCTGGCTTGGCTGCTATCTCAGCAGCTTGCAAGCTGCAAGGCTTTTTGGATAAGATAAATGAACAGGTATTTATAGCTAGGGCTTTAGTGAGAACCCTCTGCTAGAATCAGATACTTTACTTCTGTAGATATATTTCCTACAACACCAAAGTGCTGAAGATCGGTTTTCCAAAGGGAGCACTTTGAACCGGTAGATAATTCTCTTCAATTTGGATCACAAATCAACATTCTCCACCTTGATCCAAACTTGAAGAAAGCTTCTCAGAAACATGCCCCATAAAACCTTTGATACCCAGCTCTAATCTTGGCACAAACAATCTCCAATAACCTGCATAAGTAACCTTTATGCAACTGTCACTACAAGAAAAATGACCATTCTTAGCGGAAGGAAACAGCTATGATATACTTTTGTTAGCATTATTGAAAGCGCTATGTCTGCCCGAGCTATAATAGGTCTCCCCTATATGATAGTAGTTTCTTAAACGCTATTATAGTGGAGACATATGATAGCATTGTTTTTAACTTGCTATGGTTAGTCATATTTTATGATAGCTTTTGTTTTGAATGTGATCATATTTTTTATCATAGCAATGTATCTATGCTATATCTATTATCGATTATGTGCTATTAGAACCTGTTCATAGAAACATGTTTTGTTGCTAATTAGATTTACATAAAAATCATTTTCAAATTATATTTCATTAATAAACTAAAATGTATTTACTAACATCCATACCCCAAGAAAGTTATCATCAAATCTTACACAAACATCATTACAAAAGCAAAATAAGAACTAAGTATAAATATGACTATAGAAAACAAGGGAACTAAATCAAAACCTTGAGCTCCCATTTCCTTCTTGGCCTTAGCTTGTGTCTCACAGAGAAAGCCTAAAGGATTTCCTTCTTGGTCTTAGCATGTATCTCACATAGAAAGCAGAGGGGTTGCACCTAATAATCTCCCAAGTTGGTGTTCCAAAAACCTATAAAAAAACAATCAAAAGGGTTCAGCTGTCTGAGTTTTTAAATTAAGAATAGATAAAAAGTTCACTTCATTGTCTTTAAGTTTAAGAGATGTATACTTCTTTATAACATACAACTCCACCTCGTTGTAGAGATCTTTGACAAACTCCTTGCCACATTCACCAAGTGAACCAATCAGTACTAACAGCTTGTTACTCACTGCTTGTACCATTTAATCACGTCTCTACTCACAACAAAAAAAAAAACTTATGATACGCCAGAGACGCTTCATCTACAGCTTCGTATACATCAACTACCAGCATGTAGAATCTACCAAAATATTTGGTACCAGCATCATTCTCCTTCAAATATGATGATGCTAATCAGAAAACTCGTGCTACCTACATAACCATCTTCCAGACTATACATGACCTGTTTCTTGCGAGATGCAATATTAGATCAAACATCTTTGAAGCGAATTTACTTGAGAAAACCTCTGTCTAAATTGATCACAATGGCTTCAGCATTCACATGCTCGAAAGCTACAGCTTTCCATATTTCAGCTATCTTGAATTCCAGATTTCAGAATCTTCCATATATTTGATTTGGTAAACAAAGATTGATAGAACAACCAACCTTTCCTCAGATGGAGATCAAAAGACTTTGACCTCTGCTACCGAAATAGCCAACATGAACCCCTTGTGTATACCGCCATTCGAATGAACAGAACACGTCGCATGGCACCTAATTCCATGAAGACTTTCGACATACACTCAAGATCCAGTAAATCATAATGTTATACGGAGATACTTCCAAATCAAACAACAGAGACTCAAAAGACATAAATGACTTCTCCTGATTCATAAGACTCTCATGAGCCTTAAAGATCAGAACAAACACAAGATACCATCTGAAATATAACTCCACCTCGCGGTGAACACCTTGTAATCCCAATTACTCCACCTGTAATAATCAACAATCCAGAAGCTTCTTTCTTATAACTTCGCATTCACTTCTCAAGATAAAAGTCTATCATTTCGTCTTCGGTTTTCTTATCAGAATATCACAACAAATCTACATTCTGATTGAGCTTATACATTTGGTATTACTCCACCAAATTAATCAGGCAATCAAAGGCCTCAGACGAATTTCTTGATAAGTTGTAACTTCTCAAAGAATTTAGATATCTTGACCCATTCATATACTCTCTTGACTCACCATCAAGAAATGTAACTTCTGCAGTACTCACCAATGCTCAGAATGTATTTCTTAAACATTCTAAGAACAAACACATGAGTCTGTTTGTGTAACAGATAAAGTTCCCAATGATAAGGTCGATTTAACCAAATCGTAAACCATGAGAGTTCAATCCAAACCAACTTGTAAACCATGAGAGTTCAATCCAAACTAACCAATGGCTAAACACAACCCTTTATTAGACCAGCTCCAACTCGACATTACTAACCAGGTTTATGCTATACAATCATTTTGATTCATTCACCAAAATGCAAACTCGACCTTGATGACAACCAATCTGACCTGCTACTCATTATCAATGAAACCCCATGTTTGTCTTAATTAACATGTCACTATAACAAATGACCGTGCAGACATCAAGACCTCTAGTCTTTGTATATGAACTCCACTTTGTCCAGATTATCCATCACTTTTGAATCATAAACCACCTTGATTGAAACTTGGTTTATGCAGCACTGATCTCACATCAGCTTTCCACGAGTTTATCCTTTTTTGAAAACACTTCACCGTGTCGCATCAGCTCCAGACTGAGCTTGATTCAAGTTTTCTTCAACATCCCACAGAAACTACTTGCTTCTGTTTAACATAAGAGTATTATGTTGCAGCAAACTACGGAATGTAATTTACACATAATCTTTACGCATCCAACTGATACAACCTTGAGATTCACAAGTCCTTGATCCAGAGTTTACCTATAATTCTCCAATCTTCCTTAGACTTCACGATCAGTTGTTTCGACAGACTTCACATCTGTTCCAGCACTCAAGTGCAACTACAGAAAACATAAGAGATTTCATCCATTTATATGGATACTTCTTTTACTGCTACAAGCTTCATGATACTCATTAATCATCAAATCATGAGCTTCCTGGATTCACAAGAATCTAGCTTACAATGCCAAGACTGAAACTACGAGACCGAGACTGGTCCTGCAAAACATGCTTCCTCAAACCCTTAACTCATTCAGTGCTCATAATCTGTCTTGTTTCAAATATAATTTCCTCATCTTGTTTCAATTCATCTGCACTTCCTTTATTAACCTTGAATCATGAAATCTTAACTGATAATAACCCAGTCATCAACACACATAATTCTCTCTTGTAAGGCATCCCCTACTCATGAGATTCACATGTATTTGATCTTTGGCTTGATAACAGAAAACACTCAAACGTCTTCAGCATACCATCAATCGCTCGCAGATATAACCAAAGCAAACAATCTAAACCAGTACAAACTTTGATAAATCCCCAGTAAACCAGTATACCACCACATGTTCTTCCAAGATTTCATTTCCCTTGAATATGCAGACCATGAGCAACACTGAAACAGTTACACAAATAGCAATAAAGATACCTTCAAATCTCAGCGGAAAACCGACTATTTGTTTTCAGGTGTTTGGGCCTTGAGAATTGATGAAACAACTCTGATTTCACATCCATGAGCCAAATAACCATGAACCAAATCTTCATGAATCAGAATTCAACACTAACGAGTCAAATACTTCACCCACACATCATTCTCAAGATGATTCCAAAATGCAGACCAAGAACATCTTACAAAACAGAGTGTTGTTGCTTTAGTCTCTGAGATTCATCTATCTCCTTGTGCAGCATCATTAATCACGTGAGTATTTGGATTAGATTTCACATTGATGCAATGCTCCAAAACAGTTGGAAATACATTGGAGATTCTCATGATTTCACAAACCCGGAAATCCTCAGACTTGAGCAAATCTTGCTACAAGAATCGTCTTTCCTCCAACTCTGGCGTCTTCAGCCAAACACAGCCTCATCTTCTTGTTCTTTGTTCTTGTTGTGCCTTCATCCATACCATGTGTGTCTACGAGCTAAAGCTCTATCAAAGGTATAACCTTTCTTCTTGAAACTTGAACTTTCTTAGAAAGTTTGAAGCTTTCTTCACTACAGTTCCGAATCTTTAACCAAGCTTGAATCTTTCTTGGTCTTCTTCACAAAGTTCAAAGCTTTCAGTAGTTTCTTCCATAAAGCTGGAAGCTTTCAGCAGCTTAACAAATATCGAAGCTTTCCGAAATTTCCCCGACAAAGCTTGAATCTTTCTGTTCTTTCTTCAAAGCCCAAAGCTTTCCTCAAGAACCAAAAGCTTAATCCTTTCTTCAAAAACCTATGGCTCTGATACCACTTGTTGGGAAACAAGCTCTGATTCCGCTTACTGCAACAACAACACAAGCTTCTTACCGCTTGCTAGGATCGTTTGTTCAAGTTTCCACAAATATCAGACAAGAACACACAAACACATAAATCATATAAGGCGTAAACTAAGAACACAAGAGGATTTTGTTGACCCTGAGGTAAAAGCTACATCTCAGGGGAGAGAAGTCAGGTCTCTCGTTCTCTTTACTATAACTCGGTGTGATTACAAGTGGTATTAACCGGAGATTACAATCACCTTCCCAGGTTTACTTTCTTACACTCGGCTAACAACCTAGCTCGAGCTTCTCAAGAACGGAGAAGAAGAATAACAAGAGAAGAGGAGATATACAAGAGGAACCCAAGGAGAACTCTACACCAAGCTTTTCTCTTTCACACTCTCTCACTCTCTCTTTGAGCCATCAGGAACATCCCTCTTGGACTCCCCTGGCTTGGCTGCTATCTCAGCAGCTTGCTGGCTGCAAGGCTTGTTGGAGAAGATGAATGAACATGTATTTATAGCTAGGGCTTTAGTGAGAACTCTCTGCTAGAATCAGATACTTTACTTCTGCAGAAATATTTCCTACAGCACCAAAGTGCTGAAGATAGGTTTTTCAATGTGAGCACTTTGATCCTGTAGATAATTCTATTCAATTTGGATCACAAATCAACAGAGACAAATGTCCACCATTGTTTATGCGACAAGTCTCAGACGTCGAAAAACTTTACCAGTGCGAATGCTTGTGAAGCAGCCCTGATACGAGTACGGGGATTGGAAACGGGGAAGAAAACGGGGATGG
The DNA here is from genome assembly GCA_016432835.1 of Brassica nigra. Classification (NCBI taxonomy): domain Eukaryota; kingdom Viridiplantae; phylum Streptophyta; class Magnoliopsida; order Brassicales; family Brassicaceae; genus Brassica; species Brassica nigra. Next base: position 19,899,270 of record CM028246.1, read on the forward strand.
AAAACAGCAAAACTAAAAAAATAAGATACGGGTACGGGAGTAGGTACGGCATATATATTTATGTATATATGTAAGTTATAAGTTAAATTTAAGAGTTACGCAAGTCTAGTTAATTTTGAACACTTGCTTTACTCTGTTTTAGTAAGTTTGATCTTTTATGGTTAGTTTGCAATGGAGATAGTTGTCTTATTATTATGAACTTAGCTAATTTTAATCACCAATTTCAGTTGTTGTTTTGATATTAGCAAAACGTTAGTTAATTAAAGAAAACGTTGGAGATAATTTTATTACAAATTTCTTAAATAAAATCATTCAATCTAGTTTAATGTTAGTTACACCCTTTTGCTATTTAAATTTTATAAATACTATTTGATATTATTACTTTATAAATGAATATGGTTAAAATTAAATAAAAATATAATATAATGAGTCAAATGAAAAGCCACACTCATCGTCTTCTTCGTTTAAAGAAGTGATTGTGTTTGATTTGTAAATTTGCAGTACCGTAGATTTTTTATATAGAACATTAGGGTCTTCGGGGACACGGGATTTTTATGTCAAGATGTTTCGCGTCCCGTATCCAAACCTTTCCATCCCCATAAACAGATTGTCGTCTCCCTCTTGCTTGAAACGTCACCGGGACCTTTCTGTTAAGGTTCTAGAAGGATCTAGAACCGACATATATGTTAGATGAGAATATTCTGTTGTATGAGATAGATTACGATAAGTACCAAGTATATTTGAGTATATCTCGGAGGTGTCGAGATGTATATAAAAATGTACGTAAGCTAATGTGAATAACAAGTTATCTTCTCATACTTCTCTTGTCTTTCATGGTATCAGAGCCACCAAAATTAACTTTTTGAGTAGAGTTCATTGACAAGAGAAGAAGAAGAAGAAGAAAATGGGTGACGGAAAGACTGGTGAGTTCGCCTAGTGTTGCAGGCAAAGGAACCTTGTCGCCATACTACTTGTCTCCATCACACAATTCGGAGACAGTGATGACTCTGGTGGTCTTGACTGAAGAGAACTATGCCAAGTGGGCATTAGAACTCGAGAATGTCTGCGTGCTAAGCGTAAGATCGGGTTTGTTAATAGGAGTTTGAAGATTCCTGACAAAACGGAGAAGCCTTTGGAGGAAGAGATGTGGAGAACGGAGAACTCCATGATAGTCGGGTGGATCAGAGCTTCGATATCTCCAGTGCTCCAATCGACAGTTCTTTTCTCACCTGGCGCCTACAAGATGTGGACAAAGCTCAAGAAACGCTTCTCAGTGGGAAGTGTGTGCGAGTACATCAGCTCAAGCAGAGCTGGCTTCGTGTAAGCAAGAAGAATCCAGTGTTATGGATTACTTTGGGAGATTATCTCAGAAGTGGAAAGAGTTGTTGAATTACAAGCCTATCCCGACGTGTACGTGTAAGGCTGCAGAAGTATATGCTAAAGAGTACGAAGAAGAAAAGGTTCATCAATTTCTCATGGGGTTAGATGAAGCGAGATATAGTAATGTGTGCACCAACATTATTGGAATGGAGACTTCGCCAGACCTTAAATCTGTGTATCAGAGAGTTGTGTGAGAAGAGAAGAGACTAGGAGCCTCTCGAAGTGAGTTTAAAGAAACACCTGTGGGGTTTGCGGCTAAAGAAGTTTTAAGAGAAGGAGAAGAAACTGGGATAGGAGGAATGATGGCAGCGGTAGCGAGAAGCCATCACTGAGAGAAAGGAGTGTTGGCAGATTGTCGAGTTTCCTGATTGGTTCACCGAGAGAAACCAGACAAGTGGAAAAGGTGGCAGAGAAGGAAGAGGACATGGTAAAGCTAATTCCTCACGAGCTAACGCGGTGCAGTTTCAGGGTGCTTCTTCTCAGGGATCATCCGGGAACCAGAGCTATTCCACAGCTTACTGCCAATCAATCGGCGTCACTGACGGGGCTTCTTGAGCGTCAAAAACCTTCTCAGATTCAAGATCAGTTAAATGGTACAGTACAAACGGGAGAGGTGATTATAGATACCGGAGCATGCATCACATGACAGGGGATGTCACACTGCCGATGTCCATAGTGTCATTCCTTTCCCAGTGAGCTTTGCGAACGGTAGTAATGTCATGGCTAACAAGAGTGGTAACTTGAACTTCGTCTAGCCTGACATTGGCGAACGTTCTCTATGTTCCAAACTTAAATTGTACTATGTTGTCCGTAGCAAAGTTGTTTAAACAGACTGGTTGCTTAGATGTATTCACAGAAATGTTGTAGACCGTTTTACGAGGACTATGGTTGGAGCCGGTGAAGTCAAAGATAGTGTTTATGTTTATCGGGATGTCACGGTGAAGAGGGGTCAAAGAGTTAAAGCTTCTGAAGATAAGGCTGTGTGGCATCATCATCTAGGACATCCTGCTTATGGTGTTTTAAGTTTTTTGCCTTTTGTTTCTGGTGTTAAAGACGTCCCAAACAATTTTGGTGGATGCGATATTTGTTTTCACTCAAAGCAAACAAGAGAAGTGTTTTCTGAAAGTCTTAATAAAAGTTTAGCGCCTTTTGACTTGATACATGTTGATCTTTGGGGTCCCTATCGCATACCATCTTCGTGTGGGGCTGTGTATTTCGTAATAATTGTGGACGACTTCTCAAGAGCTGTGTGGATTCATCTCTTGCTCGAGAAAAGCGAAGTAAAAAGAGTATTGCCTAATTTTACCTCTCTTACACACCGACAATTTGGTATCATGGTCAAGATGATCAGGAGTGATAATGGAAAGAAATTCACGTGCTTTTCAAAGTATTTCCAGGAGAAGGGAATAGTACATCAAACATCTTGCGTAAATACTCCTCAACAGAATGGTCGCGTGGAGAGGAAGCGTCGCCATATTTTAAATGTTGCGCGTTCAATTCTGTTCCAAGCCAATCTACCAGTCAGTTTTTGGGGAGAGAGTGTCTTGGCAGCAGCACATCTTATAAATAGGACTCCCACAAAGGTTCTTGGTGGGAAGACGCCTTATGAAGCTTTGTATAAGAAGGTGCCCTCATACGATGACATAAAAACATTCGGATGTCTATGTTTTGTACATCACGCAAGAAGAGATGAAGATAAGTTTGGAATGAGAAGCAAGAGGTGTATCTTTGTTGGAGATCCCTTTGGGAAGAAGGGGTGGAAGCTGTATGATATGGAGAAAGATGGGTTTTGGTGTCTAGAGATGTGGGGTTTGATGAGATAAACTCTCCATTTGTAGAAAAGCGAGAAGCTGAGGCTAGTATCGTGCCTCAAATAGAACTTGGAGTGAACGATGAAATACAACAGCCAGAGATGATGATAGACAGGAGGAGAAAGTGATGTTCTCTCTGCACTACAAAAAATATGAATATTGGTAGCAGTTCACGGTAGCATGAATTCACCAACTGCTACTAGAAGTGTCAAAATTGGAATTCGACTCTATCGTAGCATTGAATTCGCGCTAGAAAAACAATTTATTAAGCGGGAACACAAAATTCACGGATTTTGTTTATTATAACACTTTGGTGCGAAATTTTTTTTTTGTCCGCCCAACACTTAGAAAAATACTCATTATTCCTTCTGTTTATTTTTCTCTCTCTTCTCTAACATTGAATTTTTTTGATTTCTTACTGCAATCTATCTACCTTCTTACGTTATCTTCTTCAATCATAAACCTGAGACATTTGTTGAACAAAAAAACCTCAGGCATTCTCTGTTGGAAAAGACAGCGAATCGGATTCTTTTTTTTTTGAATGAATGTTAAATTTATTCATCAAAAAAACCTTTATACAACCAGTGCATACTGTTTACTTCTTTTTTAAAAAAGCAATTATGCTAAACTCAAACTACTTCAACTTTGAAATGAAAAAGCCTATTTACAATCTAGTGCTAAACCAATACTGCAAGAGATCCTCCTTGCCTTTGATCTTCTTCGCACTCAATAGGCTGATTCTGTTTCGTATCCCTTTCTCAGTTACTTTTTTTAGCATAGCTAAAGGCAACATCTTCTCTCCATGTCTAACCTTGTTACGTTCTCTCCATATTACATATAGAGCCGCTTGAAATGCATAACGTATGCAGAACAAGCTCTTCTTTTCCCTAGCCTTATCTGTAATAATTGACAGGATCTCAGGCCAGAGCTTTGTGTGCGAGCTACCAAGAAGACCCTTTGCTACATATTCCCAAACTTGAGCAGTGTAAGCACAGTCAAAGAAGAGATGACTTCTCGTCTCTTTTGCAGCTTTACAAAGCACACACACTTCATCAATACCTCGACTCCATTTAGCTACTCTACCCATAGTTAATAATCGATCTTTTATAGCAAGCCACGCCATAAACGAAAACTTAGGAGTTGCATAAGCAAACCAAACACCACACGCCCAATCACAAGCAGTTTTATTCTCTCTCAACAACTCCTAGGTCTCTTGTGTAGAAAAACTTAGCTTGTACCTCGAGCTACGTCTCCACAAACTCAAATCTTCTTCATCTGGATTAAGGGAGATAGAACTTAACTCAGATTCAATATCATTTAAAGTACAAGTTCGGTGTGTCTTTCTTCTTCTAAAACTCAAGACAGCTTCCTCTACTGTCGCTTCTCTACTGATCCCCATGTCAATAACCCCCTGTTCTCCCAACAGCTCAGCAATAAAACCTTTATCTGACCAATGATCAAACCAAAAAGAAGTTTGTCTGCCATTCCCCAAACTTTTTTTATAAAACGATTTAGCTAGATCTCTCAACTTGAGCATCTTGCGCCACATCCAAGAACCCCTTTGCATATTAATTTTTACTTCCCAAAAACTCTTTCCTTTTAGCAAGCTCGAATGAATCCATTTACCCCATAGAGAAACTCCAGATAACATTCTCCATATTAGTTTAAGCCCAAATACTCTGTTCACTTCTTTCAGATTTCTTACCCCAGACCACCTTCACTCTTCTTACTGCATATTTCTTGCCATGAAACTTTAGCATTTGAGGTTTTTAGAGCTGGTCCCGTCCATAGAAATGCCGAGCAGGTCTGTTCCACCTCCTTGATACATGAATTTGGCAACCGAAACACAGTGATCCAGAAATTTATAATGCTGGTAAGAACAGAGTGTATAAGCTGGAGCCTACCAGAGTTTATAAGTCGGATTCTTCTCAATCAATTTCATGTCAATCGAAGACATTGACATCATCTTGTTCAAAATCAAAACTCACGAACCCTAATTTTATGCCAATCGAAGACATTGATGGAAGCAAACCCTAATTCCGCCTTCCTCCGTGGCTCTTCACCACCATGACCTTTGCGTTCTCTTGCTTCTTCTTCTTCTTCTCGTCTTTTTCAGTTCTCTTAACTTGTTTACTCCTCCGTGTCTCTCACGGCGGCTCCTCATTCTCCGACGATCCATCAAGCTGTTCCGTGTAGCTTTGGCTTCGTTTCTGCTCCACTTGTCTCTCCCAGAACTTCGCGATTTGTTATCCAAGCCAAATGTAAAATACTTTCTTCAATCCCCAGTTCGATTCTGTCTTCTTGACATTGATAATTTGGTTTCGAATTCATTCTTTAATTGTTCTGGGTTTGAAGCAGCGGAACCATCGGAGCAGTACGCTCGTCGCTCTGGGACTTACTTCTGTTTTGATGAAGGTGTTACTTCTGTCGTCATCAAGGTTTGATAATTAACCTTAAAGTTTCCAACTCTCTGGTGGAATTGTTCTGAGTAGTGAATATATGTATTTGTTCAAGGATTATATGATTTGGAGGAGATTGCTTCTTCTACTTGTAGATAATGATTTGCCAGAAGAAGACTTAGAGTTGGTTTCTTGATTTATACAGTAGCTATTAGTTATCTTAATGTGGAATTTTGTTGAATATGTGGTGGTTTTTGTCTACAGTAACTATCTTTTTGCGTTGATTATAAACTACTTGGAGAAGAAATTGAGCTAGTTCTACAGAAGAGATTGGTCGATGCATTTGGGCATCTAGTTCTTAACTAATGAAGTGGCTATTTCTGGGGAACAGGGTTTGGCTGAGCATAAAGATGTGTATGGTTCACCGCTTTGTCCTTGCAGGTGATCTTTGCTTCTGGGTTATCATTATTTTTTAAGAGCATTTGTAATTTTAAATATCAATTCAACGAAGTCTGATATTTGTTATTTCTGGTGTAGACATTTTGATGATAAAGCTGCAGAGGTTGGACAGGGCTTTTGGAACTGTCCTTGTGTTCCAATGAGAGAGAGGTAAGAAGTAGCTCCATGTGCCTGCAGAAAGCATTCTGCGTGTGTGTTTGTTTTATATACTAAGCATAGAAGGTTCTTTTGGAGACACGGGTTATATGTTATATGCTGGAGACCGTCTCAGAATTGTTTATGGTTTGTAACTAGAGAGTGTTCAGAAGCATATGCACGTTATAGTTTCCATAGTGGTTACAAATGCCAGTCAAGTAGAGGTTTGATTTACTGAATCCCTTAACCAAGGTCAATGGACATGATAAAGCAGTCTCTCACTGAAGATCATCCTGCAGAAAAAGATGGTGAATATATTTCCACACCTGCTGAGCAGAGATTCTTAGGTAGAGCAAGAGCCAATGCTGTCAAAGTTCTTCTTTCGATGGGAAGAGAACAGTTGTGGCAACAAAAATCAACGAAGTTTTACTTATAAAGACTTGATGTAGATTGTAAAGACCTATGTATGTTTTAATTTTTAATGGAAAATACATGCTGTTTTATGATTTACTTGTATTTTGTTAGAGTAAATTATATTTATTAATGATTTTAAAAGCAGTAGTTAATAAATAAAATTTGAGTAAGCCCTAATTTTTTAATATTTCATCCTAAAATCTAAAAATAACACAAAGTGTAATATAATAAAAAAAATCTAACACTAATAAATTAGAAAAAAAAACAAAAAGAACATTTTTTACCTAAACCCTAAACATGCCCCAAACCCTAACCACATATCTCAAACCCTATATGTTAAATACAAATTTCAAGAATAATTTTTTTTTAAACTTGAATTTCAAATCTTAAATATAAAACTCTAGGTTTAGTAATTTTTGAAATTTTAATCTCAAACTATATATTTGATTCCAAATTCCAAAACCATAATTATATACCCTATACTCTATTTCATAAATCATAATAGTTTAGAGGTTTATTTGTTTAGTGTGATATTGCTATATGGAGATTGGTGTAAATATATATTTTAACTATATACACACTCCAAATTCTAAAACTATACATTTCAATAATTCTAACATTTATAGACCTTAATTTGAATTTTAAATCTCAAACCCTATATTTAAACTCCAAACCCCAAACTTAAACTCTACATAGAAAGTCATTAATCTAATCTAATATTTTTAACATCAGTTCTTAAATTTTAAAGATCCTAATTTTATTATAACTTTTTAAACTATACTTTTAACTAAAAATTGTAACTTAATTTAATTTAAAAAACAGTATAACAAAGAAGAAGAAAAAAATAAAAAAGAGAAAAAAGACTTGACCAATGAGGAAGAATGATGAGGATAACTAACATATCAATCTCTCTCTCTCTTACCTCGTAATTATTCTCTTTCACTTTTTCTCTGCTCTGTCTCTTTCTCTCATCTTCTTTCTTTGCCTTAAACAAATTCTTTTCCGATCTGTTTCATCTCTGCATATCTCTAACTGTTTAGTTTATATATAGCAATCACGACTGTTGTAACCATTTCAGAGACATTGAAGAACGATGGATTGGCTACAGAGAAGATTAAGTACAAAGTCTCCCTTTTTATGATAAAAAGCTTTCATCTGATTTAAGATATTGTTCTCATCTTGTTCAGAAGCGTTGACATCGACTGTGGGAATGAAAGACGAGACTAAAGGAGGGATGGTTCAGAAAGCAAAGGCTAGTTATCCTCTCTATCATCTACCTCTTAAACAATTGACTTCTTATTTTTACATTCTTATTGTTGTTATGCAGATTGAGATTGTGTTGGGAAAATCAGACAAGTTTGACTCTTTGGTTCCTCCTGTCCAACGGCATAACTCCCGAGGAGGTAGCTAAAGCAGAGTCGGAGGCTGAGCAGAATAAGAAGCTGGTGGTGTAGAAGCTAATGGTGGAGGAGGTAGCAAGGCGGTGCGACTGGAATACGGCGACGACGAGACAACGGCATCATGGTCGGCGGAGACTGAAGAAGAATGTAGTTTAGTGGCTGTATTAGGTTTAGTTATGGTTAATTAGTAAACCAATTTGTATTTGTAAACCAATGTAAACCAAAATTCAATTTATAAAAATACCAATTTTTTTTTTGTCAACTATAAATTTATTTTTGATTTAATTTTAATCAATTATTTCAATTAATTAGTTAATTTAATTAATTTAAACAATTAATATATTTAATTTTATTATTTAATTTTAATTATAGCGTTACATCGTTGTCATTATAAAATATGTTACAACGTAAGAAAAACACCATATAAAAATATGTAATAACAAAAATAAGATGCTATTAAAACAGTTTAATATAACACATGAACAACGCTACAAAATCTATACTTTTTATCGCAAACGAAAATACGCTACGATAGGGGGGGTCTATTATAGCTGCGGCTGTCACGGCGTTCATGGAAACGCTACGAAAACGATATGGTAGCACATTCTCGATGCTACTAATGCCCATATTTCTTGTAGTGCTGGTGTTCTCATAGAACAAGTTGCAGAAACAGAGGAGGAGAGTGTCCAAGAAGAAGCTCAGCCTGCCGTGATAGAGGAGCTAGGACGTGGTCATCATAAGCCAACTCCATCAGTTAAGCTTCGAGATTATGTCACATATAACGCACGAGCATGTCCTGATAAACAAAACACCATCGCCGGTCTACAATCAGAGCCACCCTCGACGGTTCCAGGTAAAACCCAATGTTTGTATCCCATCACAGATTATGAGCATCATAAGGCCTTTCGTGCGGCTGTGAGTGCTGGAATAATACCGAAAAACTACAAAGATGCATTTGCAGATGAAAGGTGGAAGAAGGCTGTGAAAGGAGAAGTTAACGCTCTCGAGGTCAACAGAACATGGGATGCAGTGGATTTACCTAAAGGAAAGAAAGCAATCGGTATTAAATGGGTCTTTACCATCAAATATAATGCAGATGGGACGATAGAGAGATACAAGGCGAGACCTATGTGCTGAGTAATCATCAGATTGAAGGGGAGGATTATGAAGAGACTTTCGCGCCAGTGGCAAAGATGGATACAGTAAGAATACTTTTGGAAGTTGCAGTGGCTAAGAACTGGGAAGTGCACCAGATGGATGTGAGAAACGCATTTCTTCATGAGGATCTAGAAGAGGAGGTATATATGAGGCTACCACCAGGTTTTCAGTCTGATGATCTGAATAAGGTATGTCGTTTGACAAAATCTTTGTACGGACTGAAGCAGGCACCGCGATGCTGGTTCGAGAAGCTGAAAAAAGGGCTGACGAGTTTTGGCTTTGTACAATCGTATGAGATTGTTCAGTTTTGTGAAGGAAGGTAAGAATATCTGAGTGCCCATCTATGTAGATGATCTGATCGTGGCTGGTAGTGACCTTGAGATGGTAAAGAAGTTCAAGAAATACATGAGTGAAAGTTTTCCTCATGAAGGACCTCGGTAGAGCAAAATATTTTCCCGGCATAGAGATAGCAACATGACCACTGGGAATGTTTCTCTCGCAGAGTAAATACGCATTGGATATTGTAAAAGAGATCGGGATGCTGGGGGGTAAACCTGTCTCAACTCCGATGGAGGTTAACCATAAATTGTTGGCTGATAAAGGTCCACTGATTAAGGATCCAGTGAGGTTTCGAAGGGTGGTTGGACGGCTAGTGTACCTAACTATAAATTGTCCGGACTTGAGTCATTCAGTCCATGTACTGTCCTAGGTAATGCACCAGCCGACGGATGCACATTGGAAAGCTGCAATGAGGGTTCTACGCAGGACAAGGTATAATGCTAAAGTCTTATAGTGATCTGCATATACAGGTTTATTGTGACTCAGATTGGAATGCTTGTCCACGTACGCGACAGTCGCTCTCAGCGTATATGGTGATGTTGGGAAACTCACCAGTTGCCTGGAGAATAAAGAAGCAGGATACTGTATCACATTCCTCAGCGGAGTCCGAGTATCGAGCTATGTCAGATGCGTTGAAGGAACTTAAATGGTTGAAGAGGTTGCTGGCGGATCTTGGAGTAAAGCATGAGAAGCCAATGGATTTGTTTTGTGATAGCAAATCAGCTATTTATTTTGCAGCAAATACTGTCTTCCACGAGCTTGCAAAACATATAGAGTTTGATTGCCATAGCATGAGAGATGCTGTTCAGGCTAAGCTCATTGCAACAAGACATATTCAGAAAAATGAATAACTTGCAGACATATTGACAAAGGCGTTGGGGAGCTCTGCATTTTATTACTTGTTTTCCAAGTTCGGAGTGTATAATTTACAAGCTCCGACTTGAGGGGGAGTGTTAAGGATCTAGAATGATCTAGAACCGACATATATGTAAGATGAAAATATTCTGTTGTATGAGATTGATTACAATAATTACCAAGCATATTTGAGTATATCTCGGAGGTGTCGAGATGTATATAAAATTGTACGTAAGCTAATATGAATAACAAGTTATCTTCTCATACTTCTCTTGTCTTTCAGTTTCCGACGTGTCCCCTTGATGTCCCCGTTTCAGAGACGTTTCCGGTACGCGAGACGGCTCCCAGTACACGTACCCGTGGAACCTAGGTCTCAACTAGTCTTCCTTTCTTCGATACCAACTGGAGCTACAACTTTTTGTTCGCATTCCCTTCTTCAATCTTCTCCAAATATCTGATTGGAGTGCATCCACGTCTTCGGTAATCTTAACCTGAAAATCTTTCTGCTCATTAAGGATTGCAGATTTAAGCGAGCTTAATATTACCCAGTCAAAAATAAATGATTCTGATCGGGAAGAGATCAAGTGGAATTGATATTGAGTGTTAGAGAGAAATCCCTCAAATTACGAGTACTAGTTCAAAATTTTATTAAGTTCAGCCCAAAACAAAAAATAGATAAATTGATGAAGAAACTGCTCCATTTTTAGATTAAACTAGATTTTGACCCGCGCTTAGAAAGCGTGGGTTTTTTCCGGTTAATACAATGTTTATATAGATTAGTATTTTCTGATTATATAGAATTTTTTTACTTTTTAAGTTAAGAGTCATATTGATTTATATGGATGTGATCAAGTGTTTGCGTTTTTGAAATTTGTTAGAATTTGAAAATGATGTTTGTATGTTTAAAAGTATATAAATTGTCAAAATGTAATTATATCTATTGCCATTGGAAATAATGTTGCACACACACACACACACATATATATATATTTTAATAACTATCAATGTAAAAAGAAAAAGAAACCAAGTATATAAAATGGATTTAACTGTAGTCATTATAAACATATAGGTTTGTAAAAGTATAGTCAAAATATCATAAATCTATACTAAAAACTATGGTTGAGACATATGATTACAAATTTATAACTAAGTTCTTAAATTATAATTTATTTCTTATAGATTTTAAATGTGTTTTAAAAGAATGGGCTTTTCTAAAAATATTTTTTATATATTTGGTTAAGCCAAATGGGGGCTTTAAATTAGACTTGTAGAGGAAGTAATATAAATATTTTCGGATTTTGTTAGTAAATATTGTATCTACAATATATTGTTAACAAAAAGATTTGCATAATACATCTGAATTGATTAATTTAAGATAGTTGGTAACGATTTTGGCAATAAAATCGCCGAGTTTAAATTTAAATTTTTGCCTAATTTTTTGCTATACCAACGGTAGAAGACTATTTGAATCATACCGATTTGATTTACAATCGTTTGGTTTGGTTCATTTTTCTTTGGTTTTCAGATGATGGATTGATGGAGGTAATCAAGTCGAGCATGATGCTTTAGCTTCATCAAAGCTTTGAGTTCATGTTTCCTCACCATTTCTCTGGTAAGAATGAAATACTAATATACTGATAAGAATGAACGACTATTATACTGATACTGATAGAGTTTGGGGGATAAAATATATAATAGTGTTACTAACATGTTATGATGTTATGATAGAAATCTTCATTTAGGTGGACGAAGATGAGATAGATAGCTTGTATATTAGATTTATATTGAGTAAGGTTGTTTCATTGGGTCAGTGTTCTAGTGTTCAAGCTCAATATTATTGTCATGGTTGTAATATGAATGATCTCAATATATTGAAGAAGCATTACTATTGTCCCTGTATAATTTATATAATCTACGGCAGTCTCATATATACACCTTCTCTCTTCTCTACTCTTTGGTAAGAGGATTAACGCAAATGTTAGACAGCAGATCAAAGATACTCTTGGAATTCAGAATGAAGGAGGAATGAAAACTTATCTAGGAATTCCTGAAGATATTAGCGGCTCAAAATGCAAACTTTTTGCATTTCTGAAGAAAAAGCTAATGCATAGGGTGAATGGATGGACGGGTAGATAGCTTTCAAAAGAAGGAAAGGAGGTGTTGATCAAATCTATTTTGCTAGCTCTTCCGACATATGTTATGTCTACTTTTTTGCTCCCTTTGGAGATATGTGAAAACCTATAAAGTGCCATTGCACAATTTTGGTGGAGTTCAAACCCCCCGAAGAGAGGAATTCATTGGGAAAAGTGGGAAAATGTCTGCTTACCACGAGAGGAGGGTGGGATTGGTTTCCGTATGATCCATGAGTTTAACCTAGTTTACTAGCAAAACAACTATGGAGGCTAGTTCAATACCCTGATTCGTTGGTGGCTAGAGTATTGAGGGGAAGATACTATAGAATGAGTTCGCCTTTACGATCACTCTCTGTAAGTAGTCCTTCATATGTGTGGACCAGTATCTCGAGTAAGTAGTCCAACGAGTCCAAATATCTTTCCTGTCTCGAGTATCTATGCTAATATGGATTATCTCTTCTGGACGAAGAACAACATTGTTGAACCATATTTAGAAAGAGATCCTTATCCCTGGATAATCTGGTACATTTGAAAGGCCAGGAATAATAAACTTTTTAGGGGAATAGACAGAGATCCTTTGGAACAAGTTCGCTATGCAGAGAGTGAGTGTCAAGCCTGGTTTAATGCAAATGAGATGGTGCCACCAACTTCACAAGATCATAGTAGTGATGAACCTCAAGTCTTAAGCTTGGGCAATATTTGCATGATAGATGGATCATGGACATCTACAGCACAGTTCAGCGGGTGTGGATGGATTTGGATGGACAGTTTGGGAAATATTCAACTTATGGGGACACAGAATTATATTCGGCGAGAGTCTGCTCTGCGCTCAGAAGTAGAAGCACTAAGATGGGCGATGGAGAGTATGCTGCAATACTTAACATGCCAAAGCTTTGGAACGGACTGCCATGATTAAGACCGCCATGATTAAGGAGACCCATGCTTGGCCAAGATTTGCAACATAATTGGAGAGGATAGAGATTATGCAGATATGTTTTCCGGAATTGAAGATTACTCATATTCCACGAGTGCAAAATCGGATTTCAGACTCTTTAGCTAGGACGGCAAGATTTTTCCATAGAGAGCTTCAATTTATTGGTTGTTCTATTCTGGTCTGGTTACCAGATCAACTCAAGTTTTAGTAATAGAATAGCCTTTCGTTGTCAAAAAAAATAAAAAGAATATACACCTCTTTTTAAATCGACATGGATAAGTTCTACATTATCCTATGATTGAATAACACATGATTTCAAAATCTATTTTGAAATCACAAAACTAATAACACTAGATTTAAATATAGATTTTAAAATCATATAACCAATAACACTACATTTGGTTTGGATTTCCAAATCCATTAAAATATACAAACCAATAATACCCTCTAAATATATTCGATATTTATACAGGTAAAAGGATAATATATTATTGTTAGAGTAATATATGGTAACAAATATGGTAGGGGAAATAATAGGTAGACCAATATACTATTAGTTAAGTGAACAATTTGGATAGGTAAATTTTTCAATATAGATTACACAACAAAAATTGATAAACGGAAGACAAAATAAGATCTTAAGATCGAAAATATTACAAACAAAAAGTTCAACTAAATCTTTTCAGATGCTAAATCTTTTTCCCTCTGAAAGAAGGTAAGAGAGAATTTTTTGTGTATTGCACGGGCCTTGTAAAAATCTTAAAAACGTTGAGAAAGATGGAATTCGAACTTGGAATTAAAGTTATAAAATCCTGATGTGTTTTTATACAAAAAATTAAAAAAAAAAAAATCTCGAAGTTGTTAGTTCCTCAGCAGTCAATCATCTAACGTCTCTGAACGTAACTGCGATTTAATCCTATTGATTTTCATAATATTTATGCCGGTGCCCAAAACAATATTTGGAAAAAGATTATTCTTCTACAAATTAAAATCAAAGTTTCAAGGAACCGAAAAAACAAGGCATGATGTCGCAAGAGTTGCCGATAAACAAGAAAAGCTCTCTGCCGGAAGATCAGTTGAACTGTGTTTGGTCTCTCAGTGGGAGTGGAATCACATAGACGGTCTCTGACAGAGGATGAAGACTTGACAACTGATGAAAGCCCATTACCAAAGAAGTCAACAGCTCAAACCCAACAACTTTGGGGAAATGCCATCCCATGACTCTCCTTAGATAGCTTGTGATTGAAGGCATTGTAGCAATGATCACTGCACATGCGTATATGATGGGGATCAGGGTCTGCGGCTTGTTCTTGCGTAGCCACATCAATGAACCTAGCGCAGCTAAAGATATCGTGAACACCTGAGATTTGACACAAGCATTTTTATGCAAGTAAGAAACAATAACAGATGGATCTTTCTAGAATTAAAGATTGGTACATACCAGGTTTGCATTGGCTTCAAGCCCTTGCAAAACATAATCCCAAGTAAACTCCAGCCCTCGAGCACCAACCCAGAGAGGTGCCAACTTATGCAAAACAGAATCCGCAAATGCCCATCCTGAACAAAAAGGAGATCATCTCTTAAATCACAGTTGATAAATGTTCGGTGATGCAAACAATCACTGAGAGGTCTAGAAATGATTGAAAGCTTCAAACGAAATTAGTCACCGGGAGACTTCTATACAAATAATGGAAATGACTTTTTTTGATGAAGCCTCTAAAAGCAATTCTATCATCATGTCGACGATCTAAAGCAGTATCCTTGATCCGCTTACCAAGACCAACAGCTTGAAACTTGTGATTTTGGGAGATGTTCCTGTGTGTCAGCTGAGCCAGAGCATAATACAGACCAGCAACATCAATAAAGCCAATCATTGCTTTCAGTGCTTCCTGATATAATGCAGAGTGGATCCTTTATTAGTCAGTTAGATTGTAGACTAACAAAACGAGGCAAGGCTGAGCAGGGGAAACAAACTCAACAAAGTAAATGCAACTGAATAATTGAGCAAAGAAATTATCTAGCACAGTTGATCAATGAAGCCCCCCTACTTTCGATCTCTAGCAAAGAAATTAACTTCACAATAGGGAAATAAAACAAGTGACCAAGAAAAAAGAATGAGAGGTAAACACTGTTTATCATTTTAAAGATGACAACTTCATCAGCTTCCAATAAAAAGGTAAAACGCAGACTCATCAAGTGGTAGAGTGATTCTAGCATGAAGAAGATACCTGGTATGGGTCGAATACTTGGGTCTCAGATACTTGAAGAAAAGTTGCCAGACAAACAAGCTGCCATGATAAAACAACTAAGAAGCTTCTTCGCTAATAGCAATGCAAATTCGTTTACAAAAAAAGATTGGTTAACCTTAACCAAAGCTGTAGCGAGGTAAACAACAGCAGCCTTTACAGAGGTTCCAAGAGTATTATAGTCAGATCTGCATATTCAACCTATGTCCATTATAGATCACAAGGCGTGATTGTTCAGAGCCAAAATCAATTACAGATCGAGGAAGAGGGATTCGTACAAAGGAGTGGCGGAGTAGTAGACGGCGTGGGGGCCAAATGTGAGAATCGCACAATTGAAGAAGTGGAAAAGCGTCATCTTCCACCAAAGCACAATCTACAGGTCCGGCAACAGAATGACGACGACTACGACGTGGAGCTATCAAACTGAGGAAGACGAACAAGAAGGTTTTGGTCTTCTTCTCAAGTCGGACATTAACTCCATATTGTTGGGATGGATTTACATGCTCCTAAGCCTATTAGACAAACAATTAGAACCACTTCATTCGGAAACTGTCTACTTTATAGAAAGGAAAATTTTCCCCTCTTAAGATCTATAGCACATTCTTGTAGAGATTTAATAGATTATAAAATTCAGTTTATGCTTGAAAAATCATCTTTGTAATAAATCTTTATCAATAAAATTTATTGAATGCTATTTTTTCCATTTGATTTCATGAAGATTTCTCTTCAGCCTCCATGTATTGTCTCAATCCAACAAATATACCATTTTTGGTTCAAACAATTGGCTTTAGAAGGAAGGGGCCAAGGAAAACTATCTTCAAAGCATATCAAACTTGGGAAAATCCTAGATTTAAAAAAGAAGAAAAAATTAAGAATCCAGATCTAGCTTCACCTTCTAGTCTGAGAAAATAGAAGATTTCGCAATCCACTGTGGTCTCTGGAGAAAGGATGAAGTTCTCTGATGAAATACCGACCAAACTCGAGACTTTACCATGGCTCATCATCTAGTCGCACAAAGAGGAGCTTTCGGGGAGAAGAGCTCTGAGATCTCCATCTCCAGCATTCACCAAACATCCAGCAAGTGGTCAGTTCAACATCTCCGGACCAGAGAACTTCAAAGGCACGAGCTTTTCGTAGACCTTGCCGACAAGGAGCACACGAGTTTGTTTTCCTCTGCTTCATACTCCTCTTGGTGATGCGTGAAAATAGAGCCTCTGAACTGGACAAAAAGATGCTTCATCGAGCTCTGTTCCTGTCTCTCTCTCTCTCTATACCTCCAACTTGTGGTTTCGATCAGTGAGGTTAGCAGAATGGAGGGTCACGACCAAAGAGCCCAAGATCAATCAAGACTTATACAAACAAAATCACCGCTGAAAGAGAGCTTCGCAACTGCTGTTCTGTTCCTTCTCTCGTAAAGAAACTTGATCTGAGAAACTCCAAACAGTTAATCTCAAGCTGGTCGCATGCCACGAGCTCGAGCTGGCCAAACGCAGTGACAACAGAGCTCCGTCTCGGCAAGGTTACTATCTCACAAACTACTAGCTCGGCATCTCTCTCAAAGATGACGAACTCATCCTGCCACAGTTCTCTCACAAGCTCGCCATCTCGGTGAGCTGCCTCACCTTGTCTCTATGTAGAAGCACGTGACAGAAGGGGAGGAGAAAAAGATCATTCACGACCTCTTGTGTTGGCTATGAACTCTAAAGTTCTGAGCTTTATCTTGGAAAGTTCTGCAATTTAGGGTTTTTGTTGTCCGAATTGCTTAACGGAAGATACGTTTTGCTGGTTTCAATTCGTTCTCACAATGCTGCTTCAATCACGAGTTTTGGAGGCGGACTCTTTTCAGGACACAAGCATGTGAATCTCGAGTTATCTGCTCTCAGAAAGTTCGCAGGAGCGTTGAAGCAACAATGTCCGCTCGTCTTGTGCCTTACAGTGGATGCTCGCCACAGACATCTACTCAGTAACGAGCAGAGGAGAGCTGCTCTATTAACGGCGTTTAAACAAACCTCCGTTAAATCAGACCATACCCATGTTCTTGCGAGGCGTCTCATGCTCTAAAGATGATAGACTCATCGGCCTTGATCTATCTTTCAAAAACTTCTCCGGAGACTTCTCCCATCTCTGTCTCTGCAGTAACCTCACCTTCTTCAGTTTGACAAAGAGAACAAGACGTTTCAGTAAAACTGTTGTAAGAAGTTGGTCGAGTTCCAAAGATTCACGGGTATCTCTCCAGTAAAGTCGTTGTAATCCAAGTCAAGAGCCATCAATGGGAGCTTAGAAAGATACTTAGAAAGGGGTTCGAAGAGATCAATATCCTCCATTGCACCTGAACCACAAAGCTCCTTAGCGATCAAACCAGTTAACAAGTTGCTAGCAAGATCGAGATGCTTCAACATCGGACAATCTCATGAGGGATCTTGAATCAAAACCAAAACTCATGGCGTGAAAGTCATGATCTGTATCATTGACGCTCGTTATTTTCCTCACGATTCTAGCAAGAGTGTGCTAGAGAATATCTACATCAACTCATCACTCTAATCTTAGAGAGCGTCTTCAACTGGTTGCCGACTTGTCCTTTCTCTTTCAGAACGAGGCCTCAAACATCACGAACTCGTCGTATTCAGTTTAATTTCAGAAAAACCGGTGGCGATGTACCAACCACCTTATTGTCTCGGCATCTCGTCATCCCGTAATCAGATGATTCAATCTCGGCAGTCCGTGCGTCTCGTTCTTGGCGATTTGAAGACATTGGTTCACATGATTCTACTTTCCTGAAATTGTCATATCATTCAATTCTGCTCATCTCATTCTCGTTGATCTCACGGAACCTGCTCAAACTTCTGATAAGCTTCACCAATAATCTCGTTTCATAAACGTAACTAGAAGATGAGCACTTGAGTTTTTTCTATCGGTCAATTCTTCAGTTTGAGCCGAGAAGGCCTCTCATCTCAGCTCCACAAGCTTGTCACAGCCGGCACAAGGTCCTCGTCAAGAAGAAACAGCACATGAGACATGACCCTATCTTCGGATCATCTCTCCAAGAATCCTTCTCGTCACGATGACCTAGACATAACAACGAAGTCTCATCTCGGCAACAAAGGTTATTTGTCACAAGCTTGCCATCTCGGTCGTGTTTCACCGCACCAGTCATGTTCTCTGTTTTCTTCAACTCCTTTCGGAGCTTGAAGCTGTTAACGACATACAACTTGTAGGAGAAGAGTATCAAGTTCTTGACTGAACAATCAATACAATCAGAGATTGTCTCCTCTCATGGGAATCAAGTATATTTTGTGATCGGCGCATCAGTTTGAGCCGAGAACACCGAGGTGGACAACTCACCACCTATTCTACAAGACATCATCACCAACCAGTGGGGTGACTCTTTGCGATCAACTCAGGGTCATCTACTAAAAAGAAAAGAGAAGAAAATGCCTTATCTCCAACAACTCGCGACCACTCGTCATCAAAGATAAGTGTTTCATACATTCAAGTTTTATTAGATAACTCAGCGTTGATTGCTTTGTTGTTTGTTGTCTGTGCATATTGTTTAGTAATTAATAAATTACTACTATCATGCTTTCGTGAACACTAAGCAAAAACAAGTTCGATGGCTTGCTTATTGATTATGCAAAAGTTGGTTATTTCTTTTGGTTTATATTGATCTAATCATGTTCATGCTTTTTGTGAACCAGAGATCTTTGAGCCAAAGAGGAAAAGAGAATCAACAAACGGCTGCCATCCTCGTGTATCAAAAGATGAGCTTTCAGCTACGAGCTTGTTGGGAGCAGTACAAACGGCACAAGCCATCACGTTTCTCGACGTCATCACAGCCTGACGAACACACAAACCAACAACTAGCTCGGCACATACAATCTCAACATGAGATTTTGGGTCGGCAATAGTTCGGTAAACGTGTATTTTAGGCACAAGTTTAAATTTAACTTGCTTTTTATTAGGCACGAGTTTGCAGTCGACTCGCATATTGTTAGACATCAGTTTACAAACACTCGTCTTTGGCTAGGCATGAATTTACAGAAACTCTCCTTTTACCAGGCACGAGTTCTCAGTAAACTCGCCTTTGTTTCAGCATGAGTCCAGTAAACTCGTCTTTCACTAAGCACAAGTTTATTTAAATTCGCCTTTTACTAGGCACAAGTTCAAAGTAAACATGCCCAAATCGTCATAGGAATGAATGTGTCTAGTTCATTGCCTAATAAACTTTATTCGTAAAATTCACAGAGATCGATTTCATCTCTCTCTATGAGCTTGGGGGGACTTACTGTTCGGGATGGATTTACATCCTCCATCAAGGCCCATTAGACAAAGAATTAGGCCCACTTCACTAGGAAACCCTAGACATATTCCTTCTATAAAAGGAGATGCCTCCTTTGTAGAAAGGATATCTTTTTCCCCTCTTAAGATCTATAGCACATTCTTGTAGAGATTTGATAGATTATAAGATTCACTTTACACTTGAAATCATCTTTGTAATGAATCTTTATCAATAAAATCTATTGAATGCTATTTTTTCCATTTGATTTCATGAAGATTTCTCCTCAGCCTCTATGTATTGTCTGAATCCAATAAATATACCATTTTTGGTTCAAACACATATGCCCCTAGGACTCTTGAAATTTTTTGATATCACCCTGATATTAAAAATAATATATAATAATTTATTTTTGAATTAAATTTAAATACAGGAAGCAGTTAAAGTCAAAACCACCTTTAATGAAATGGTTTTATTACCAGATCCAACCTAATTTACCCCGCCCACCCAAACTTAAATGGGTTACAACCCGGATCCTAACCCTAATCCCCTTTGCTCGCGAAACGCTCCTATTCTCCATCTCATCTCTTCTCACGGTGACAGAAAGGGAGATACTTCAAACCCTAGAATCAATTTTGCTACTTCCTCCCATCCTCCATTTGCTCTTTTTCCTTCAAAATCTAGACAAATCGAGAGTCTTATTGTTCTGGATATTGTTCTTCTTTCCTTCGTTTATCCTGGTAAGGTTTTGTCAAATCTCGAGGGAAGACAACTATATTCCCACCAAAGATTCTGTTGAATCATGGTGTGCCTGTGTACAAGGCTATCCAAAGACCTGGAGAGTTCATCGTCGCATTCCCTGTGTTCTGAAACTACATTACAGTTCTATATGTCTGAGAGTTGATACCGCAGACAACTGATCTTGTGGTTGTTTTAAGTTTTAATTGTGGTGAGGCAGTGAACTTTGCGATGGGTGACTGGCTTCCTTTAGGAGCTATTGCTAGTTGCCGGTATGCTCATCTTAACATGTTGCCACTTCTTCCTCATGAAGAATTGATTTGTAAGGAAGCAATGGTTCCAGGACATTCGTCAAGGGTCAAGGAACGTGAGGGAGTATGAAGATGAATTTAACTGACTCAGGAGGTTTGCGGGGCATTACCTGAGTGACAGGGAGCTAGTACGTCGATCCCTCAAGGGGATGAGGATATAGTTGAGGAATACCTTTAACGTACTGTATTACCGGGATGTCCACGAATTGATCGAGAAGGCCGCAGAACAAGAGGCTGGATTAGAGGAGGACCGACGTCAGAACCAGACCTCCCAAAACCGGGGTAACAAACGGACCCAGGATGCGGCGTGTCCCACTGAATTCGCACCGGCCAGGGCTCCATGCGGGAGATGCGGGAACAACCATCAGGGAGAGTGCCGGATGGGAGTGTGTTACGACTGGGGGTGACCCGGCCATTTCACGAGGGATTGCCGAACGGAGGACAGGGACGACCAGAAGCTGGCCCGAGAGCACGATACCATCGCTGCGGTCAGGAAGGACACATAGCCCGAAACTGTAGGACACCGCTCGCCGGTAACGCAGAAAGAGCACAGTAGCAGCAGCAGGGGAAACAAGCCAGAGGGCCACATGCGTATGTAGCGGAAGGCCAGGAAGGAGCTGAGCCGATCACTGGTATGTTTTAATCCAAAACTTAGTGAACTTGTTTTTCTTTTGAAAAAAATATATAGACCTATGCACGCGTAGCTTAGCGTTAGCATCATGTAGGGTCTGTCGCGGTCGGAGGACTGGCGGTGCTCACTCTCTTCGCAACAGGGGCGACCCATAGTTTTGTAAGTCCCCGACTTACACGCGAGTGGGCCTTTAAGGGGAGCTTCAACGCCAAGGTTACGGGGGTCGAGACCACCAGGGAGGAAAGGATGATGGCTAAGGGAAGATATGATGAGGTGCCGGTGATTCTCAAAGGCGTGAACCTACCCAGAAACCTGTTAGAGTTGGAGCTGGGACGATACGAGGTGATACTGGGAATGGATTGGCTGGCTCGGGCTGTGGTTGACTGCGCCAAAGCATGTGTCTGGATTCTGCGGGAAGGCGGTCGAATTATGCAAAAGGGAATGAAGAATAAGACTGGAGTATCCGTCATATATATGGTACAGGCCGAAGATGCGATCAGGAGGGCAGTGAGGCCTTTTTAGCCACCATACAAATGGTGGGGGAGACCGGGACGCAGACTTGGGGAGTATCACAGTGGCTGCTGAGTTCACGGATGTTTTCGAACCACTGCATGGACCCCCACCTGACCGGAGTACTGCTTTCACAATCGAACTCAAGCCTGTGACTGCTCCGGTCTCCAAGGCCCCATACAGACTAGCCCCGGCAGAGATGGCCAAGCTCAAGAAACAGCTGGAGGACCTCGTGGAAAAGAGGTTCATCAGACCGAGTAGTTCACCGTGGGGCGCACCTGTGCTTTATGTCAAAAAGGACGGAAGTGTACGACTTTGCATCGATTACCGAGGACTGAACAAAGTGATCATTAAGAACAAATACCCGCTGCCTCATATTGATGAGCTTATGGACCAATTGGAAGGCGCCAAGTGGTTTTCGAAAATTGACTTAGCCTCCGGTTACAATCAGATCCCTATTCATGAGGGGGCCATCAAAGAAAACGGCATTCCGCACCCGATACAGCCATTACGAATTCGTGGTGATGCCCTTGGGACTGACAAATGCCCCTGCAGCCTTCATGGGGATAATGAACGATGTGTTTAGAGAATATTTGGACCAGTGCGTGATCATGTTCATTGACGAATCCTGGTTTACTCCAAGAGCCGGGAGTACCACGGCCGGCACTTACACATGGTACTGAAAAAGTTAAGGAAAAAGGGGTTGTACGCCAAAATCAGTAAGTGTATCTTTTAGCAAAGAAATATCGACTTCCTCGGGCACGTAATCTCAGAGGAAGGGGTGGCAGTAGATCCATAGAAGATAGAGTCAATAACGAAGTGGCCGACACCGGGGAATGCGACCGCGATTCGAAGCTTCCTCGGGTTACCTGGGTATTACCGAAAATTTGTACCGAGATTTGCTACTGCGGCGAAGCCGCTGACTCAACTTACCAGCAAGGTGGCTAAGTTCGAGTGGTCTGAGGCATGTGAAAGAGAGTTCCAGCAGCTGAAGCAAGCATTGACAAAATCACGGTACTGATACTACCCAAGACGGGAGTGCCATACACCGTTTACACCGACGCGTCTGGGGTCAGGGTGGGATGTGCACCCATGCAAGACGAAAGAGTCATTGCGTATGCATCCAGACAGCTGCGGAAGCACGAGGTCAACTATCAGACTTGTCATCGCAAAGCCTTAGTCCGAGAGTAAACCTAGGTCTTGCCCTAAACCCAGCCATGCTGGATCTTGACATCTCAAAGACATAGTATCAACACCCCGATACGAGATCCCAAAATTTGTCTCTTCATTTATATTTTTACGTTTATGAGTCTCCGCAAAACAAAAGACTTCAGGAATTCTCATCTTACACAACGACAGGTATGGTGATCATCTGAGAGACAGGAATGAGACGACAACTCACACCCTGTCCCTCTAACTTCGAAAAATGGAAGTTCTCTCAATTTATAAAAGCCACGATTTTATAAATTTGAGCAAAATATTTTAAAAGCCCTAAAAGGGCAGGGATTCAAAGCCGCCAGCGGCCAGTCCCAAAATACATCATGGCCTCATAACGGCCAGAACAAAACGAAATACCATCAACAGCATCATGCTCGAAAGTCTCTGCACGACACATAACCAGACCATATAAGTCTCGCTGGAAAACAGATCACAAGGGTCTTAAACTCCAAAACAAACTACGAAGGCTTGATCCCCGACAAAGTGCGTGGGCAGCCTTCGAAGGCGCAGCCCAACCTTACCACTTTCAGCGGGCGTTTCAACCATTAATTCCGCCTACTTTACCTAACATGTCTTACCGCCCGTAAAAACATCGCGAAAGTTCTAACGAGCTGGGGGGCTAACTGTTGGGGTCAAAATCTGTCACGACGGAATCAATGCCTGAAAGTCCCCGGAAAGTATTTCTCGGAACAAAAATTCTCGTATAAATCGAAAAGAGGTTATACGACAAGTTCTCGAAATAGAATATCTAATCTCTTCAACAAACAACTCTCGGGAAACAAAAGGCAAAACAAAAGGAGTTTGGAGCTTGGTCTTACCAGGTCAACTCGCCATAGGGCAGGCTCAGTCTTCCCAGCTCACCCTAGGACAAGCTCACTTTGTTCTCCTTTGAGTCTAGATCAAAATGGCTTTTGTTTCATCTCAATCGGAGTTTCCGATGAGATTTTACGAAGAGAACAAAGTCACTGTCCCGGCCACCTCGTGGGTGTACTCGCCGGGCGAGCTCGACCAGCACGCGGGTCAGCTCGCCGGCGATCTCAGCCCCAGCATGGGCATGCTCGCCCGGCGAGTATGACCTTCATACGGGTCAGCTCACCGGCGAGCTCAACCCCGGCACGGGTGTACTCGCCGGGCGAGCTCGACCAGCATGCGGGTCAGCTCGCCGGCGAGCTCAACCCCGGCATGGGTGTGCTCGCCCGGCGAGCTCGACCAGCACGCAGGTCGGCTTGACCGACGAGCTGACCTGATCCCGGCCTGTCCGACTTACTTCAACTCCTGTACCTTCCGTATAGCTGTGACGTCCGACCTTCGGGACCACATACTTCTCGCTTCGTTTCGATTAAAGTTATTCTCGAAGTTTTTCGACTAAAACTGAGAAAATCGTATAAACGCCCAAAGGCCTAAAAACGGTCCGCAGGAATCCAAACTTGTCTAGAGGCCCACCTACGATTTCAGAGGGGATCCAAGCCCATAGGAATTATGACGGTTTATCCTAAGTCTCAGAAGTATGATAAATGTTAAGTTTCCGAAAATAAATGTCAAGATTCAAGGATTATCATGAAGATCGACGGAAAATGGAATATTCCCAAAAAGAGATAAACTTGGGCCCGAAGGCAAAGGAATAAACGGGCCACCGACCTAAAGCAACTGTATAAGGAGAGCTGGAGCAGAAGAAAAAGGGATCCGAGAATTTAGACTTTAAAAACTCCTGCTAGCTTAGAGAACTTAGAACCTAGGTGGTTAGACTAGCAAGGCAGGACTTAGAACGTCTGGCCGCCTCTTGTTCTAGTTTTATCTTATCGGCAGACCTCTGTTCCTCTCGGAAGGATCTAACAATTCTTTAACTTCAGAGCTCCGCACATAGAAACCCTAGGCACAATCTTCGACATGCCTGTTTCTGATAGCCTTCGTCTTAGCGAACTTCGCCCAGGCAGTTCGATCTCTTGTTCAATTCTTTCTAACTGAACTACGTCCGACTTGATTCTCGAAAGGGGTACGTAGGAAGCCTTTCTTAAGGTCCAGTCCCAACTCCTAACAACCCATTTTCCGCATTTATTTGGTCACTTGTCGTTGGCTGTCGCAGAGAATTCGGACCTCAAGGAAAGTAGGGTTTTCCTTGCTTTCCTCCATAATTTATTCATTAAAATTTGTGTGAATTTCGGTTCCCACAGTTTGGCTAGAAGGAGGGTGGGACGGATTACTCTTACTCATCACGGCCAAAAGCGCTTGATCGGCGATGTCGGAAATATGAAAGAAAAACTTCGCGGTTTCGTCGGCGCTGGTAAAACAACTCCAGCAGCGACTGCTCATATAATAGCGCAGGCAAACGCCGCGGTGCTCGAGAAAATCGAAAACCTAGTCGCGCTTTCCGCCACAGGAAGAGCACCGAAACGAGCTCGCAATTTCTTTATCTAAACAGAGAGGGCGACGATAAAATCTGTGAAACCAAAAATAAAAATCTGTCTAGTTATCCAGGGAAAGAAATATCAACAAGAAATTGTTATACCAAAAAACGTTTTTGCGAGAACTTTTCGGAAAAATAAAACTTGTTCTCTTCGAAACCATGGGGAAACCGTAGATTACTCGTGACAAAGAAGCACGACAAATCGGGTCATCAATTCCCCACTGCTGTACTTCTTTCGGACAGTTCTCGGGAAAACAAACGACGAGACGGAAAAAGTGCTTACGAATACTTCCCAATCGACCGAACTATCCTGAGGAATCACAAAGCTCCGACTGTCCTGACCAGCTTACCACACAGCGAGCTCGGCCCTTCTCGACAAACTCACCATACTGCCAACTCGGTCCTTCTCGGCCAGTTTTGAGAAAAAAAACAGAGCTCAATTGTATAAAATCACTGGAAACCTAAGACGGTTAAAGAAGACTAAACAAAGCCAAAACAAGAGGTCGTATCCCTCACTTCTAAGACGTCTTTTGAAACCTAGAATTTCATAACGCTGCGCGAACTCTCGATTTTTCCACTAAGCTTACTTCGGAGAAACTACTCCTTCAGATCAATCCCGCGGAAACGACAAAATTTCTGATGAAGTTTAGTCACAAAAATTACAGCTCACCGTAGCGAGAGTTTCTGATATTAAAATTTGATAACATTTTACGGAACACCTTTCGTAAAATAATACTCGACTGTATTTCAAGAGACAGCTTTTGTTCAATTAAACTCGGCAACATTTTGTTGGGGCCAAAATTGGTCACGACGGAATCGATGCCCGAAAAATCCTCGGAAGAACAAAATCTCGGTCAAAACTTCGAAAACAAGTAACCGAAACGAATCACCCGGCGAAGGGGCTCGCGAGCTCGCCGAGACAAAGAGCTTCGCCCGGCAGGGGCAGCCAGCGGCTCGCCGAGACAAGGAGAGCTTCGCCCAGCCAGCCAGCTCGCCCAGTGAGCACGGCCAGCTTCGCGAAGCACGCCCAGCTTCGCCCGGCGAGCTCGACCGAGACATGGGAGAGCTTCGCCCGGCAGCGGCTCACCCGGCGAGCGCGGGCCAGCTCGCCGGCGAGCTCGCCCGAGACAAGGGAGAGCTCGCCCAGCGAGCGCGGGCCAGCTCGCCCAGTGAGCGCGGGCCAGCTCGCCCGGCGAGCACGGGCCAGCTTGCCCGCGAGCTCGCCCGAGACAAGGGAGTTCACCCGGCGAGCACGGGCCAACTCGCCGGCGAGCTCGACCATGACATGGGTCAGCTCGCCCGGCGAGTACAACCCCGTCATGGATCAGCTCGCCAGGCGAGTTCGGCCAAGGCACATGAAAGCTCGCCAGGCGAGTTCGGCCAAGGCACAGGAAAGCTCGCCCAGCGAGCACGATCAACCTTCCGACGATTATTTCTGAATCCGGTCTTATCCCGTGACCATGCGTCTTAGTCCGAAATTTCCATAACTAAATCCTGAGGTCCACGGATATAACATCGACGTTCCGTCTAGGGTCGAAAATTTAAACAAGATCATATGAAACAATAGTGTCTGGGACATGAACAGTTCGCTCATAGCTTGACGAACTAAACCCGAATGACGTCTTGTCCATTGCTTCCTCTTTCCTAAACGCCCCTTGTGGCCTGCTTCTCCTCCTTTTGTTTCAACGATCTCGCAAAATCCCTCCGGTCAGGAAACAAGAGGAGAAGAAGAAGGATGTAGAGGCAATCACGAATCATCGATGAGACTAAGGTATGCCCGACTTAGAAAGTTTTATCGGTTTTTAATTTTTCGAAGGAAAGGAATGAAAATGTCTTGAAAACTGCCGTAAAATTTAGGGAACCTAGAAGCTAGGTGGATAGTCTATCAAGCTAAGTCTTAGGCAATTTTTCCAGTCTTGTTCTATTGTTCCTTGACTGTCCAGGCAGAACATGCAAACCTATCTAATCTCGAAAACCGAGCGATGCAAGCATCCTAAGAAATTTTCATGCA
This sequence comes from Brassica nigra, assembly GCA_016432835.1. Classification (NCBI taxonomy): domain Eukaryota; kingdom Viridiplantae; phylum Streptophyta; class Magnoliopsida; order Brassicales; family Brassicaceae; genus Brassica; species Brassica nigra. The sequence goes on from CM028246.1 coordinate 19,927,028, forward strand.
ACCAAAGGAAATTTATACGAACCATTCATCGTATAACTGAAACTTAAAGTGGAAAATTTTTTTTAACAGCCATCAGCCGTAACTTCGAAAAACTCCGCTATGCTTGGCTGTCAATCTCGGCGAATGCTATTCGCCCTCGCCAACTATGCCTTTCCATAAAGCCCGAACCTGAATTCGGCATCCCCTTAAAAGACAATCGTAAACTAACATGACCTCAATCTTAACAAGAAAGGGTCATGGTCTAATCCTTTACCACCAACTTCCTTGGCTATACGGCTGAACACAACCTTCATGCTACTCCCAAATAATTGAGCGACCACTACTCCAGTTGTTAGCGGCAAAAGCGACAATCCACGATTCGTCATAGACGCCAAGTGACTATTACGCAAGCAGTTTGTCGAATAAATCCAGAATCGAAATCATACGATAAATTCTTCATAAACTTATCATCAATCGATTAAGTTCTATACGCCCCGTAAACACAGCATAAAAAGAAACACTTGTGACAAAGCTCCAGGAGTTATACGAGTCATCCTTAAAAGTATACAAAATAAATCCCGGAAGGCCAACACTTCACGAAGCACAGTGAAGGTAGACGCTTCTCCCTGGGTCAAATTTACGCGAACCCTCAGTCCTAATTCCTCGATCAAAAATCAAAGAAAAATTTTTGCGTCAAACTGAAACAACAGTTTCTGGCTGCGAACATTCGCAAAACATCTCCAAGCCCGCGAACATTTCAACCACGAAATGCGGCACAAGGAAAACTCAACCTTCAGCACTGCGAGACGTCGCTAACGCTCGAAGGACATTCTTTTCCTCAAAACATTCCAGACGAAATGCTCGTCTCAAGAACTCAAAAAATACAAACACGCCTCTAACGGTAACATGCCTCAAAAATGGTATGATTTCGTTGTTGCTGATAACAACAAACGAACTCTAACGTCCTATACAGACATTAGCCGCCCTCGAAAGGATAGGCTCTCTTACATCCGACAAGGATAACAAAGCGCTATACAAGAAATCCGAAATTTTTGTTAGCACCTCCAAACGGTCTTTGGAAGTAGCTCGATTTGTGCCAAGACAAGTCATATAAGCCGATAACAATTCGCGGACTTTAAATTGGTACGAATCAGGTTAAAATCGCAAACAGGCAAAACGAAAGCCGACTTGTCATCGCAAAGCCTTAGTCCGAGAGTAAACCTAGGTCTTGCCCTAAACCCAGCCATGCTGGATCTTGACATCTCAAAGACATAGTATCAACACCCCGATACGAGATCCCAAAATTTGTCTCTTCATTTATATTTGTACGTTTATGAGTCTCCGCAAAACAAAAGACTTCAGGAATTCTCATCTTACACAACGACAGGTATGGCGATCATCTGAGAGACAGGAATGAGACGACAACTCACACCCTGTCCCTCTAACTTCGAGAAACGGGAGTTCTCTCAATTTATAAAACCACGATTTTATAAATTTGAGCAAAATATTTTAAAAGCCCTAAAAAGGGCAGAGATTCGAAGCCGCCAACGGCCAGTCCCGAAAAATACATCATGGCCTCATAACGGCCAGAACAAAACGAAATACCATCAACAGCATCATGCTCGAAAGTCTCTGCACGACACATAACAAGACCATATAAGTCTCGCTGGAAATCAGATCAGAAGGGTCTTAAACTCCAAAACGAACTACGAAAGGCTTGATCTCTTCGACAAGAGTACGTAGGCAGCCTTCGAAAGGCGCAGCCCCAATCTTACCACTTTCAACGGAGCGTTTCAACCATTAATTCCGCCTACTTTACCTAACATGTCTTACCGCCCGTAAAAACATCGCGAAAGTTCTAACGAGCTGGGGGGCTAACTGTTGGGGTCAAAATCGGTCACGACGGAATCAATGCCTGAAAGTCCCTGGAAAGTATTTCTCGGAACAAAAAGTCTCGTATAAATCGAAAAGAGGTTATACGACAAGTTCTCGAAATAGAATATCTAATCTCTTCGACAAACAACTCTCGGGAAACAAATGGCAAAACAAAAGGAGTTTGGAGCTTGGTCTTACCAGGTAAACTCGCCATAGGGCAGGCTCAGTCTTCCCAGATCACCCTAGGACAAGCTCACTTTGTTCTCCTTTGAGTCTAGATCAAAATAGCTTTTGTTTCGTCTCAATCGGAGTTTCCGTTGAGATTTTACGAAGAGAACAAAGTCACTGTCCCTGCCACCTCGTGGGTGTACTCGCCGGGCGAGCTCGACCAGCACGCGGGTCAGCTCGCCGGCGAGCTCGACCAGCACGCGGGTCAGCTCGCCGGCGAGCTCAGCCCCAGCATAGGCGTGCTCGCCCGGCGAGTATGACCGTCATACGGGTCAGCTCACCGGCGAGCTCAACCCCGGCACGGGTGTACTCGCCGGGCGAGCTCGACCAGCATGCGGGTCAGCTCGCCGGCGAGCTCAACCCCGGCGTGGGTGTGCTCGCCCGACGAGCTCGACCAGCACGCAGGTCGGCTTGACCGATGAGCTGACCTGATCCCGGCCTGTCCGACTTACTTCAACTCCCGTACCTTCCGTATAGCTGTGACGTCCGACCTTCGGGACCACATACTTCTCGCTTCGTTTCGATTAAAGTTATTCTCAAAGTTTTACGACTAAAACTGAGAAAATCGTATAAACGCTCAAAGGCCTAAAAACGGTCCGCAGGAATCCAAACTTGTCTAGAGGCCCACCTACGATCTCAGAGGGGATCCAAGCCCATAGAAATTATGACGGTTTATCCTAACTCTCGGAAGTATGATAAATGTTAAGTTTCCGAAAATAAATGTCAAGATTCGAGGATTATAACGAAGATCGACGGAAAATGGAATATTCCCAAAAAGAGATAAACTTGGGCCCGAAGGCAAAGGAATAAACGGGCCACCGACCTAAAGCAACTATATAAGGAGAGCTGGAGCAGAAGAAAAAGGGATCCGAGAATTTAGACTTAAAAAAAACTCTTGCTAGCTTAGAGAACTTAGAACCTAGGTGGTTAGACTAGCAAGGCAGGACTTAGAACGTCTGGCCGCCTCTTGTTCTAGTTTTATCTTATCCGCGGACCTCTGTTCCTCTCGAAAGGATCTAACAATTCTTGAACTTCAGAGCTCCGCACATAGAAACCCTAGGCATAATCTTCGACATGCCTGTTTCTATGACCAACGCTCGTACTAGACGAACTCGCCCAGGCAGTTCGATCTCTTGTTCAATTCTTTCTAACTGAACTACGTCCGACTTGATCCTCGAAAGGGGTACGTAGGCAGCCTTTCTTAAGGTCCAGTCCCAACTCCTAACAACCCGTTTTCCGCATTTATTTGGTCACTTGTCGTTGGCTGTCGCAGAGAATTTGGACCTCAAGGAAAGTAGGATTTTCCTTGCTTTCCTCCATAATTTATTCATTAAAATCGACGGTGTGAATTTCGGTTCCCACAAGGATCGATAACTGGGATCTCACGGGAGAGTATCGCTGTTATATGTTTTTGTTCGGAAGTGTTGAGCGGCCTCTGGTAGGGTCCGTTCGAGCTGATACCCCAAGATATGTTGTGGGGTCTCGATTTTTGGAGGGACCATTGCCCTGAGCAACTCCATTTGTACCTTTGTTTTTAGTTTCTGACGTTTGCTGAATTTCCTTTTAATAATGAGCCCTTTGTTGCTCTTTTGTTTCTGAAATAATGGTTCATGAGCTTCATCTTTTTAATGCGATTTTTTTCCTTTGAATCATCTTGCCCCGTATTCTCTTCTATTTTTTTAAGTAGACTGCTTTCGACCGGTGGTCTGTTCTGGAGTCTTGGGGTAGCTGGTTTCTTCTGGCTCGAAAAGTGCCCCCCGACTCTCATGGCTAGCCCTGGCTTGACTGATTACAGAAGCCGGGGATCCTGAGATCATGAAGGACTCAAAAATCGCGTAAAATCCATAAAATTTTTGCTTGGGCCCAGGGACTATTTATGACTCGGGAGTTGTTTAGGAATCCTTAGATCTACGGTCTTAAGACCGTATAAGAGCCGTAGGTCGAGGTAGAACCCGTAGGTTCCAGGTCCTGAGACCGTAAAGGACCCGTAGGTCGAGGTAGAACCCGTAGGTTCCAGGTCCTGAGACCGTGTGACACCCGTAGGTCGAGGTAGAACCCGTAGGTTCCAGGTCCTGAGACCGTGAGGGAACCGAAGGTCGAGGCAGAACCCGTAGGATCCAGGTCCTGAGACAGTGAAGGACCCGTAGGTCGAGGTAGAACACGTAGGTTCCAAGTTCTGAGACCGTGAGGGACCCGTAGGTCGAGGTAGAACCCGTAGGTTCCATGTCCTGAGACCGTGAGGGACCTGTAGGTCGTGGTAGAACCCAGGTCCTGAGACCATGGGGGACCCGTAGGTCGAGGTAGAACCCGTAGGTTCCAGGTCCTGAGACCGTGAGGGACCCTTAGGTCGAGGTAGAACCCGTCGGTTCCAGGTCCTGAGACCGTGAGAGACCCGTAGGTCAAGTAGAACACGTAGGTTCCAAGTTCTGAGACCGTGAGGGACCCGTAGGTCGAGGTAGAACCCGTAGGTTCCAGGTCCTGAGACCGTGAGGGACCTGTAGGTCGTGGTAGAACCCAGGTCCTGAGACCATGAGGGACCCGTAGGTCGAGGTAGAACACGTAGGTTCCAGGTCCTGAGACTGTGAGGGACCCATAGGTCGAGGTAGAACCCGTCGGTTCCAGGTCCTGAGACCGTGAGGGACCCGTAGGTCGAGTGATATACCATGGATTTTACCCACTTTAAGCCATGGTATATAAGTGTTTTTAGATACATTATCATGTTTTAGAGTCTTTTTAGAGAAATTACAGGTTCAGGTACTTATTTGAAGGAAGTGATGCTTTTGGGACATTTTGGATTGCTTTTATGCATGGAGAGTCAATCGATACTTGAAGAGAGACATCGGTCGATCAAAGCCAATAAAAATCGATCGACGGCCATTGTATCCCATCGATCGATACCGAGACCACTCGAGGATTAATGACAAAATTAGAAGATTTCAAGTTTCACATCCTAAGTCCTAGAGAGGCAGACTCGGCTAGAGACCTAGTTCGGAGGAGAAAAGCAACTTGACTACCATTAGAGACAGAGCTTAGGATTGAGAAATAGATCTGAGACTACAGAACAGAGAAGATCTTGAACTCCCTATTTTCCATTTCTCTTTATTCTGTGTTCTTTATTTTATTTAAGAGTTATTCAAGCCATCATGATTTTGTCTCTCATGAATATGTCTGAGTAAACCTTATTGTTAGATTTAGGTTTCTCACAAGGTTGAACTATGTACTTATAATATGACTACTGTTAGGGTGTTTCTATTAGTTCTTTCATCCTAGTTATACTTAATGCTAAATTTAGGATTGATCACTGATACGTGCTCAAATTACCCTAGAGCAACCTTACTCTCATCAAAGAGGTCAAGTTGTAGTACTTAGAGATCGAATCCACAGGGAGTTGGGGCACACACTAGATCTTATTGTAACTAAGCTAGGTTGAAGATTTCAAAACAGTAAATTGCAAGTAAACTTAAAACTGGCGAGCAAGATAATTACTCAATTGATTGATTTCGGGGTTTAACAGATAAGAGGAAAGCGTTAGACTTAGGATTACTATTCAGGTTATCAGGATTATAATAGTATGAATGCCTATGTGAGATGCTTGCATGATATTAGAGAACCCAACGGTAACAATAACCGTACCACTGTCGTTTTCTGGGTTATCTATTACTAGAACCAATGATTCGCTACTTAGCCCAGGTCATAATCAGGAAGGCATCGATCGACCTGCTGTCGCACGTATCGATCGACATAACCTCGCGTCAATCGATCGATGTCTCTATAGGAGAATCGATCGATGCACCTCTAGTAAGCTTTAAGCGCGGGTTGATAACAGTTCACCAGAGATTTGCTAGAGCATGATGTCGCTTGCGCCTAGCAAATACTGACTCCAAGAAGATAGATCCCAGGATAATATCCACTGTCATCATGTATAGGTTAGCTACTCCTACACAAGCATTAAGAACAATCTTCTAAGATGAATATCACTTGCTCAAGTATTCATATTTGGGGCTAATCCCTTAAAACCTATTTGAATCCTAAATCTAACAAGGGTGTTTACTCAGACATAGCCAAGCAAAGCATCATAACAATTAAATAAAACCGCATAGAAAGAATAGATAGAAAATAAAGGTGTTCAAGAAAGCTCTCAATAGTAACTCTCTCTCACAAAACAATGGTATGAAAACCTTTAGGTAGGAACTATGTCTAAAAAGCGTGTATGTGCCAAAACACTTAGGCAAGACATAAATACTAAACAATTAGGTTAAAACTCGTCAGGGGTATCTTGGTAAATAGATGGAGTCTTGGGCTTCAAGTCGGCTGTGACCAAACTGGACTTCTGAGTGTTTAATATCGATCGATATCACTGAAGGTGTATCGATCGACGCGTCTCTCTCTGTGTCGACCTCGGGTGGTCGATATGTCATCTCGGGTGAAATCTCTAAAGTGCTCCAAAATGCTCCAAAACACCATCTTTCCTCCAATTGCTCCTGAACCTGTAAATTTGCTATCTAGACTCCAAAATGGATTAAATATATCCTAAAACTCTTATATACCATGACTAAAATCGGGTCAAATTCATGGTATATCAATCACCCTTAAATTTAGATCTTAGGATTTATTCAGATAAGCAATAGTTTTCCCTCAATACCTGAATCAAACTAGTGTGATCTAACTGACTAGATACCCACAAAAGTTAGTTTAGAAAGTTAGGGAATAACATCAAACCCACTCGCAAGGCTTGCTAGAAGAACTGTCGATCAAAGCGACTTTCGTTGTGTCGGTCGATAGTTTGAAAGGTGTGTTGATCGATGTGTGTGGGAACCGAAATTCACACCGTCGATTTTAATGAATAATGATGGAGGAAAGCAAAGAAAACCCTACTTTCCTTGAGGTCCGGATTCTCTGCGAGAGCCAACGATAAGTGACCAAATAAATGCAGAAAATATAGAAAGATAACAAAACGAGTTTGGAAAAAGTGGACCTTTATTTCGAATTTGCGTAAGAGCATTGTGATGGTTACAAAAGATTATAAAAGCTTCGGCCGCGAGAGCTGTCAGCGAGTTTTCTAGTTCTAGCTGCCCAAAAACCTTAAACCTAATCGAGTCGCAGATCGATAACAAAAGACAAAAAAGATACGAAAAAGGTTTATGAAAGGCAGCCTACGTACCCCTTTCGAGGATCAAGTCGGACGTAGTTTATTTAGAAATAATTGAACAAGAGATCGAACTGCCTGTGCGAGTTCGTCTAGTACGAGTGCAAGTCATAGAAACAGGCATGTTGAAAATAATGCCTAGGGTTTATAAGTGCAGAGCTCTGAGTAAAAAGAATTAACGAATCCCCTCCCCACCTTTGCTCCAGCTCTCCATATATAGGTCTCCAAGTCGGAGGCCCTTTTACTTCCTTGCCTTTATGCCCAAGCTTATCTCTTTAGGTAATATTCCTTTTTTCGTCGATCTTCATAATTATCCTCGAACTTTTACATTTATCTTCAGAAACATAAAATTTATCCTATTCCACGGGCTAGGATAAACCGTCATAACTTCTATGGGCTTGGATCCCTTCTAAAATCGTAGGCGGGCCTCTAGACACGCTTGGATCCTTGCGGGCCGTTTTTAGGCCTTTGGGCGTTTATACGATTTTCTCAGTTTTAGTCGTAAAACTTCGAAAATAACTTCGATCAAGAAGAAAAGAGAGGTATAAGTTGACAGAAGTCGGATTGACCGGATAGTATTGTCCTCGCCCTGGGACGAGGTGGATGGACCACGGGTTGTCCTCGCCCTGGGGCGAGGTGACTTTGGTATGGGTGTCCTCGCCCTAGGGCGAGGTGGACCGACCATGGGTCATCCTCACCCTAGAGCGAGGTGAATTCGGTGCGGATGTCTTCGCCCTAGGGTGAGGTGGACTGAACACGGGTCGTCCTCGCCCTAGGGCGAGGTGACTTCGGACGTGCTGTCCTCGCCCTAGGGAGAGGTGGATCGACCACGGGTCGTCCTCTTCCTAGGGCAAGGTGACTTCGGATGTGCTGTCCTCACCCTGGGGTGAGGTGGCCTCGGATGGGCTGTCCTCGCCCTTGGGCGAGGTGGCCTTGGATGGGGCTGAGCTCGTCCTAAGGCGAGCTGGCCGGGACAGTGCCTTGTTTCTTCGTAAAATCTCAACGGAAACTCCATTTTGACGAAACGAAAGACATTTTGACCTAGACTCAAAGGAGAAACAAAATGAGCTCGCCCAAGGGCGAGGCGGACAGGACGGAGCTCTCCTCGCCCTAGGGCGAGGTGGCCGGGACAGTGACTTTGCTCTCTTCGTAAAATCTCTCCGACTGAGACGAAACAAAAGCCATTTTTATCTGGACTCAAAGGAGAAACAATGTGAGCTCGACCTAGGGCGAGGTGGCCAGGACAGAGCTCTCCTCGCCCTAGGGCGAGGTGGCCGGGACAGTGGCTTTGTTCTCTTCGTAAAATCTCAACGAAAACTCCAATTGAGACGAAACGAAAGCGATTTTGATCTAGACTCAAAGGAGAACAAAGTGGGCTCTCCCTAGGGCGAACTGGGAAGACTGAGCTCGCCCTATGATGAGTTGACCTAGTAAGACCAAGCTCCGACCTCCTTTCGTTTTGTCGTTTGTTTCCCGAGAGTTGTTTGTCGAAGAGATTGGACATTCTAATTCAAGAACTTGTTATATAACTTCTTTTCAAATTATACGAGATTTTTCATATCGAGAATTACTTTCGGGAGGCTTTCAGGCATTGATTCCGTCGTGACCGATTTTGACCCCAGCAGTTAGTCCCCCAGCTCGTTAGAACTTTGGCGATGTTTTTGCGAGCGGTAAGACATGTTAGGTAAGTTAGGCGGAATTAATGGTCAAAAATATCCGTTAAAAGTGGTAAGATTGGGGCTGCGTCTTTTGAAGGCTGCCTACGTACACTTTTTGAAGGGATCAAGCCTTTCGTAGTTCGTTTTGGAGTTTAAGACCCTTGTGACCTGTTTTCCAGCAAGACCTTTATGGTCTGGTTATGTGTCGTGCAGAGACTTTAGAGCATGTTGCTGTCGATGGTATTTGGTTCTGGCCATTGTGAGGCCATGATGTATCTTTCGGGACTGGACGTTGGTGGCCTTGAATCCCTGCCCTCTTTAGGGCTTTTAAAATATTTTACTCAATTTATAAAACTTTGGTTATTTTATAAATCGAGAGAACTTCCGTTTTTTGAAGTTAGAGGGAGAGGGTGTGAGTTGTCGTCTCATTCCTCCTCCTCAGATTATCACCGTACCTATCGTTTGTATAATGCGAGAGTTCTCGCAGTTTTTGGTTTTATGCGGAGGCTCGTGAAAAGTATAGACTTAAGTGAAGAGACAAATTTTGGGATCTCATATCGGGGTGTTGATACTATGCCTTTGAGATGTCATGATCCAGCATGGCTGGGTTTAAGGCAAGACCTAGGTTTACTCTCGGACTAAGGCTTTGCGATGGCAAGTCGGCTTTTGTTTTGCCTGTTTGCGATTTTAACCTGATTCGTACCGATTTAAAGTCCGCGAATTGTTATCGGCTTATATGACTTGTCTTAGCACGAATTGAGCTACTTCCAAAGGCTGTTTGAAGGTGCTAACCAAAATTTTGGATTTTTTGTATTGATTCCGTCGTGACCGATTTTGACCCCAACAATGTGCATCACGTCATATCGATCGACACTTTCTTGTGATCAATAGACGATTGTTGAGATCTGAGATCTAGTCAAAGAAAACCCAACTGGTTTTACCTCCTGTTTGAATTCGACAACAATCAAACCCTTAAGTCTAAATTAAGTCACATAAATTTCATACCTGAGATAATACCTGAATCTAGCTATTCTCCTAAACTAAAAACAACTTCAACTAAAGCTACCGAACAACTACCTTGTTCACCCCGCTATTTACTGCTTTAAACCAAGTCTAGCTTTATTTCTAATACCTTAAATCTACTGTGTAATCCTAGAGTCCTTGTGGATTCGATCCCTAAGTATTACAACTGAACCTCTTATTTGAGAGAGTAATTCACTCCTTAGGGTAATTTGAGTGATATCAAATTTGGTGCCGTTGCCGGGGACTCTTTCTTATTACCATTAGATTTAGTTTACAATTTAGTATAGACTTCGTTACAATAAATTTTGCTAAGTTTTCCTTCTTTCCCTGATTTCATAGGCACTAAGAATGGAGAACATAAATTCTGGCCAAGCATCGATCGACACGGATATTACCCAATCGAGCGACGTAGTGACCGATAAATCGATCAACAAGCAGCTACCAACATCGATCGATACCGCCCTGCCGGAAGCAGGTAAGTTTTCTCTTACCGCACTTGCTAAAGGGAAAGTAGTCCAAACTGAACCAATAGGTCAATTAAGCAATGCAATTAGCCAAACTAAAAGTAAACAGGGGATTGAAATCGCTGTTAAAATTAATTCCACCTTGCACAAGGGTGAAGAAATAAAATTTCCCTTGCAAGACTACTTAAACCCTGGTAGGACCTATCCCAATAGGTCCGCTATTAGAATACCAGGAGACGATACCAAGAAATCTAAGTTTAGCGTTGATTATTACAGTATGGTACGTCGAAACCCTTTCCGTGGATCTCTCTCAGAGCATCCGCAGGACCACATCGAAAATTTGGAAGAACTAATCCCTGACGATTACAACCGTTGAAAACTATTCTCATTTTCTTTAGAGGGGGAAAACCTTAGATGGCTGAACTGTTTACCAACAGGATCCCTTACTTGCTGTAAGGAAATTAGAAACGTCTTCCTTAAACAATTTTTCGATGATGCGCGCTACTGGGAAGTAAGGAGGCAAATTTTTGCATTCTGCCAAGATCCACGAGAATCGTTCAGAAACGCCTAGGGAAGATTCAGGAGCTATGAACTTGAATGTCCCCACCATGGTTATCCAGAACCACAATTCCTTAACATCTTCTATGGTGGCGCTAACCTAAACTACAAAACTACGCTCGACACGGCGAGCGAAGGAAGTTTCATCACTAGGAACCCCGAAGATGCAAGACGCCTTATCGAAAACATAGCGATAGGAAAATCCTATGAAAATATGGATGAAGAGAGAGGGAAATCAATAGATTTAGAAGATAAGACAAGTCTCGCAGAGATAAAGAATTCCCTCGACTCACTTCATTCTTTTCTAAAAGAGCAGAACCGATCTGACGCATTCCAGATTGACGATAATTCTCTGTCTGATATGGAAGATCAAATTGATTTTATAGGAGGAACAGACCATTCAGACCCTCATCCTGTGCTTAACATCGATAGCTTTACCCGAGATTATGACAATGCTGTGAAATCACGCACTGAAAGGGAAAAGTTCAATATAAAACTAGCCTTTACTGGAAACCGTTAGATGAAGGCAGACTTCTACGGAAAAATAATTATCGTCTACGGAAAATTGATGGAAAAAACTGAATCCTTAAGAGAACATATCCGGAGATTAGAAAGTCAAGTAGCTGAAATTTCAATTGCCATAAAGAGAGAGACAGGACGTCTCCCTGGAAGAACTGACTCAAACCCGAGACGTCAAGTCAGTGCGGTAATATTGCGGAGCGGAAAACGTCTCGCTACGAGTACGAGGGACAACTCTAATGTTGATAATCCCACCAAAACTGACAAGACGTGCAAAAGCAATTCCCAGCCTATACTTCTAGATGATCCAGACCCTGACCCAGAATCCTCTCACGAAAACGGAAAATCTATCGCTGAAAAGAATAAAGAAAAGTCGATAGATTTAGAAGGAGAAGAATATGAATCAGAAATAGAGGCCGAAATCGATCGGAATCTGGTAACTGTGTCGATCGACCGGTAAGGCCCAACGTCGATTGACATGCCACTAGCGATGTCGATCCACGACGAACTCCCAATGAACCAACGATCGGAAGTGTTTATAGAACCCTACCCCCTTTTCCTCCCAACAATAAGCAAACTAAGAAAGCATTGGAAAACGCGATCTGCAAGAAAGCGTTAGACAAAATCACTGTAGAGATGCCCCTTAGTGACGCTATGAAAATAGCACTTTCAATAAAGAAATATATGAAAGATATGATGTCTCCAAGCTATCCAACTGTGGAGCATAGCGTGACGATGGTGTCAGAGGAAGTGAGCGCCATGATTCAAGGAGAAACTCCGATCAAAAGACCTGACCTTGGTAGTTTCGTCCTAGACTGCAACATACAAAACGCGCGATTTCCTCGATCTCTTTGTGATCTTGGCTCTAGCGTAAATCTTATGCCGTACTCTGTGGCAGTATCCTTAGGGTATGATGAATTCATGTCGACTCCGATAACCTTGGTTCTAGCTGATCGATATATCAGGGTACCCGAAGGGATACTCGAGGATGTGCCCTTAAAGATTAATGATTGCTTCGTGCCTACGGATTATGTTGTGTTAATGAACGCAATCATTGAGGTAGCAAATGTCGAGGAGGATGATGACTCTGATATTATTGTTGATCGATATCTCAGAGAGTCCATCGACCGACAGCCATCTTCATCAGCCAACTGGTGTAAGGACAAAGCACCAAAGGTAGAATTGAAGCCACTTCCAGCTGGTCTTAAATATGCATTCCTTTATGATCAGTCTTACCCCGTTATCGTAAATGCTAATCTTACTAACGGAGAACTCATGCTATTGTTAAACAAATTACGCAGGTACAGGAAATCCATCAGGTATTCTCTCGATGACATTCCTGGTATCTCTCCTGACCTTTGCATGCACCGTATTCATTTGGAGGACAATTCAAAACCATCGATAGAGCAGGAAAGGAGATTAAACCAGAATCTAAAAGAAGTAGTGAAGAAGGAAATTATTAAGCTTTTAGATGCTGGAGTTATCTACCCTATTTCGGACAGTAAATGGGTAAGTCCTGTGCATGTTGTCCCCAAAATGGGAGGTATTACAGTAGTGAAGAACGAAAATGATGAGCATATTTCTACGCGTACCGTCACTGGACATCGAATGTGTATTGACTATAGGAAACTAAATGCGGCTACTAGAAAGGATCATTTTCCCCTACCCTTCATCGATCAAATGCTGGAAAGATTAGCCAATCACCAGTACTACTGTTTTCTTGACGAATATTCCGGATTTTTCAACATCCCTATACATCCTGACGATCAAGAAAAGACAACCTTTACATGTCCTTATGGAACATTTGCATATCGCAGGATGCCATTCGGTCTTTGTAATGTCCTTGCAACTTTCCAACGCTGCATGATGTCAATCTTTACAGATATGATTGAGGATTTTATGGAAGCTTTTATGGATGACTTTTCAGTCTATGGATCAAGTTTTAAAAGCTGCCTCGATAATTTGTGCAAAGTATTGGAAAGATGCGACGAAAAGAACCTTGTCCTAAATTGGGAAAAATGCCATTTTATGTTTAACGATGGCATTTTATTAGGACATAAGGTTTCTTCTGCTGGTATAGAAGTAGATCAAGCTAAAATCGAAGTAATGACCGGTTTACCAGCACCCACAATTGTAAAAGAAGTGAGAAGTTTTCTCGGACATGCCGGATTTTATAGGAGGTTCATACAAGATTTCAGTAAGATCGCTAGACCTTTCAATAACCTCCTGTGCAAGGAAGTGAAGTTTGAGTTTACCCCCGAATGTATGAAAGCTTTCGAAGAATTAAAAAGATCACTTATAACTGCCCCCATCGTACAAGCCCCCGATTGGAATCTCCCATTCGAGATCATGTGCGATGCGAGTGACTTCGCGATAGGAGCAGTTTTAGGCCAAAGAAAAGATAAAAAGTTACTTGCCCTCTACTACGCCAGTCGTACGCTTGATGAAGCACAAAGGAACTATGCAACAACAGAAAAAGAACTACTTGCGGTAGTTTACGCATTTGAAAAATTCCGTCAGTATCTGATTTGATCACATATGATAGTCCACACTGACCACACTGCTATTAAATATCTAAGGCAAAAGAAAGATGCGAAGCCACGACTCATACGCTGGATTTTACTACTCCAAGAATTCGATATAGAAATTAAAGATAAACGGGGAGTAGATAATGGAGTCGCTGACCATGTTTCCCGGATAAAAATAGAGGATGACGTCCCTATAGACGATTTTCTTCCCAACAGAAAACGTTCCCGAATAGATACATCATTTGTCGGTCAAATATCTCTAGCATCCGATGCGACATCGATCGATGCTAAAGATGATATGTCGATCGATTCCCGTGATGGAGTGTCGATATAAAGCCAGCTGCTGAAAAGAGATTTATTCAGCTTAAAGAGCTCAATGAAATCAGACATTTAGCCTATGAGAGTTCAAAGTTATATAAAGAAAGGACGGAAGCATATCATGATAAGAAGATCATATCCTGACACTTCGAACCAAATGATCAAGTACTTTTATATAACTCTCGGCTAACACTATTTCCCGGAAAGCTCAAATCTCGTTGGTCAAGACCTTTCACAATAACAGAAGTGAAACCTTATGGAGCCATAACACTAATAAACGAAAAAGGGGAACAGTTTACAGTGAGCGGCCAGTGAGTAAAGAACTATTGGGCTAAACCACCAAGCATTAGGCCCATTCGTTTAGAACCTCCCGATGACTGATTATTTACTCAATAAGTCAAGCTAAAGACTTAAAGTAAAGCGCTGAATGGGAGGCAACCTATTTTTGATATTAATTTTAATTTTAATCGTAATTTTAAATTTTAGTTTCAATCTTAATTTTAATTTTAATTATATTGCTTAGAGTTTAAATTTCATGAAAAAATGGAGATGATATCGACCGACGCGGCACGCTTTGCGTTGATCGATGCGGATATATCGAGGGCGAACCTCATTTAAGTCGACATCCGCATCTTTCACCCCATTTCGCAAAACCCTAACGAAAACAAAACCTCCCCATTCTCTCTCGATTATTGACGGAATCTCTCCATTTCTTGTCCTAGTTCGCTCGATTTTCAACTAACTATCTGTTTAGTTCATTCACTCCTTCGATCTTCAAGGTATGATTTCAAAATTCTCTATTTTTCGTAAGCTCTAAAGTTGAGTGATATACCATGAATTTGACCTGATTTTAGTCATGGTATATGATAGTTTTAGGATACATTTAATCCATTTTGGAGTCTATATAGCATATTTACAGGTTCAGGAGCAATTGGAGAAAAGGTGATGTTTTTGGAGCATTTTGGAGCACTTTAGAGATTTCACCCGAGATGACCATATCGACCACTCAAGGTCAACACGGAGAGAGATGCGTCGATCGATACACATTCAGTGATATTGATCGATATTAAACACACAGAAGCCCGTTTTGGTCACAGCCGACTTGAAGCCCAAGACTTCATCCATTTTACCAAGATACCCCTGACGAGTTTTAACCTAATTTTGAGTATTTATGTTTTGCCTAAGTGTTTTGGCAAAGAGAGGTTGTTTTTAGAGAGAGTCTTTTTGAAAGTTCTTCATACTATTGTTTTGTGAGAGAGAGAGAGTTACAATTGAGAGCTTTCTTGAACACCTTTATTTTCTATCTATTCTATCTATGCAGTTTTATTTAATTATTATGATGTTTTGCTTGGCCATGTCTGAGTAAACACCTTTGTTAGATTTCGGATTCAAATAGGTGTTGAGGGATTAGCCCCAAATATGAATAATTGAGCATGTGATATTCATCTTAGAAGATTGCTTTTAATGCTTGTATAGGAGTAGCTAACCTATACATGATGACAGTGGATATTATCCTTAGATCTATCTTCTCTGAGTCAGAATTTGCTAGGCGCAAAGCGATAGCATGGTCTAGTAAATCTCTGATGAACTATTATCAACCCGCGCTTAAATCTTACTATTGAGCATCGATCGATTCTCCTATAGGGACATCGATCGATTGACGTGAGGCTATATCGATCGATACGTGACAGCAGGTCGATCGATGCCTTTCTGATGATCTGCAGCGGTATATCATTGGTCCTAGTAATAGATAACCCAAGAAAACGACAGTTACGGTTATTGTTAGCGTTGGGTTCTATAATATCATGCAAGTATCTCACATAGGCATTCATACTATTATAATCCTGATAACCTGAATAGTAATCCTAAGTCTAACGCCTTCACCATATATGTTAAACACCCAAATCAATCACTTGAGTAATTGTCTTGCTCACCAGTTTTAAAGTTTACTTGCAATTTACTAGTTTGAAATGTTCAACCTAACTTCGTAACAATAAGATCTAGTGTGATCCCTAGCTCCCTGTGGATTCGATTCCCAAGTACTACAACTTGGGCGAGTGTGACCACGACACGGGTCCGCTCGCCCACAAGCGAGCGCGACCATGACGGTGGTCCGCTTGCCCGTGGGCGATCCCGACCGTGACACGGGTCTGCTCGCTCACGGGCCAGCGCGACCGCAACACGGGTCCGCTCTCCCATGGGCGAGCGCAACCATGATGATGGTCCGCTCCTTCACGGGCGAGCGCGACCGCAACACGGGTCCGCTCGCCCATGGGTGAGGACCGACCCTTCACGGACCATTCCGAACCTGGTCCTATCTCGCAACCATGCATCTTCGTCTAAAGTTCCCGTAACACAGTCCTCAGGTCTATGGAGACAATACCCATCTTTTATCTCACTTAGGATTATCGAAGAAAAACTTCGGAAAAGTTATAAAAGACTTGGTCGTCGAAACGGATTCCTGCCTGATGTATAAAATGGCTATGGTCAGCTTGAACACTAGTTGCCTTGACTATACGAGGAATTGGAATCCTTTCGGAAAAACCAACGGTTGTTTCTTAGGAAAAATTGTAAAAAACGTCCAAGTCCCAAAACGGCCCAGAAGGGGACTAGATGACGGATGAACGGCCCACTTACGATTTTAGAATAAGATTGAGCCCAAGGCTGGTATGACGGTCTATTTTTATTTGCAGGAAAGGATAAATGTCAAGTTTCCGAAGATAAATGTCAAGTTTCCGAGGATAATCATGAAGGATGACGAAAAATGGAAAAGCCTGTCTTGCGACGAATCCGGCCCGAAAAGAGAGGCAAACCGACCTAGAGGGAGTATATAAGGAGAGCTTAAGGCGCGGAGTAGGAGAGAGCTTTTTCAGAGCAAACTTGGCACTTAGAGCAATTTAGGCATTTTTCCCTTTTTACTATCGAGCTGCGACTCAACTAGGTTAGAACTTAGGTGGCTAGACTAGCGTATGTACCGACAGCTCTTGTGGCCTAGGATCCTCCCTGTTGTTCACGCTCAAACGCGAATTCGGAAATAATATCTTTTTGTTCTCCTTTTGCTCTTTTTCGATTTATTATCATTTATACTTTCATATTGACTGTGTTGTGCGTAGCCCAGCAGATAACCGGGACCTTCAGGGAAGGCTAGGCTAGCTTGGCTTTCCTCCGAATAACAAAACTCGACGGTGTGAATTTTGGTTCCCACACCTATTGATCTCACTGTCTTGAAGATGGCAACTGAGAAAAGAGTCCCATTGATCCTTGGCACTCCATTTCTCACAACAGTTGGAGCTTGCATTAATTTCCCTAACAAGAAGGTCACCCTCATGAATGTGAACAAAGCTGTCTCCTATCCTCTCCAATCTCCAATGGATGTTGGATATTGTGGGACAATCACTTGTGGAGAACAATCTGTTGAGAAGACCCAAGATGAAGTGGTTGTTTGTGAGGAAGAAGGTCTTGCATGAGAGTCTTCTCAACAGCTGTGTGGTGAGCACTTGGAAAGTGCTCAAATGAAGGGGGTGAGTGGAGCCATAAAGGCCACTCATGAGAGTCTTCTCAACAGCTGTGTGGTGAGCACTAAATGAAGGGGGTGAGTGGAGCCATAAAGGCCACTCATGACAAGAAGGAAATGCTGAAAGAACCTCACCCTCCACCCTTTGGTCTGCTCCCACACACTCTCACTCTCCATCCAATGAATCTCAAGGATGGTGCCATTGAGTACAAGATCAAGTGCAAGGGAAGGTCCAAGTCATTCTCAAGTGCAAGGGCCATCATCACTCCTCAGCTCCAAGATGACCCCATCAAGCTTCAAGATCTCCTCTCTCAGGTCCTCACCATCACTCTTGAAGGTGGGAAGGATCCTTCTTCTCACTAGTCCAATAGAAAAGGTAGTCAAGATAGTGACTCTAAACAAGCTCACTTGGGAGGAAGTCCCATATCTATCCTTGTAAATAAACTTGCTATTTATTTTTTAATAAGTGTGGTTGAGGTTTCCAGGTTGAGCCTAGCACTAGAGGTGGTGAAGCACCTGAGCCTTATGTTAGACACCCTGTAGCAGCCTCCTCTGGTTGCTATGAATCAGGCTAGCTCCTAGCACCAGCCCTAGACGCCAAACACCACACTCTAGTCTCCTCTTGAGGTACCACTTCAACTCTTCTTTGTACATAGCATTGCTTTATCATGTGTTCGGTATCTCCTTCTCTCCTATTCACACAGAGACTGTGTGATTTAAATTTGGGGGAGGTACCAAGTATTTGATCATGTTTGCTTTGTTGATCATGAGTCTCATACATTGGATTGTACATACATTTATGCATAGAAAAACCAAAAAATTTGAAAATTTTGAAAAAATGCAAAAAGATCATGTAGTTGGATCACTTGCATTCTTAAGATTGAGTCTAGAAGCATTTAGGTTGCATTCACTTGCATATGGAGCAGTTGTTGATAATGCCTTGTAAAGAACACTTTTTTGCACTGAATTTGACACCCTAGTTAAACATATCAAGTAGCTTAAGCATCTCTTGAAAGGCTTGCATGCTTTGAGCCTTGAAAACTCTTCTTGAAACATGTTTGCTTGCTTAATATTGGCATTGTTCTTGAAACCAGCTCCATCCTGAACTTAGACATGAATGAACTTAATCTCTCTTGCATATGGACATTTTCAAACTTGATCATGGATTTCATACACATTTGGGTTATCTTTTCCCCATTGTACCACTCTTTGTTAACCCAAATGGCACTTCCTTATCCTTGAACCTTATCCATTCTTTGAAGCCTACATTGATTTGCATGAGTGAGGCCTCTTTTGATAGTTTGTCATGTGAAAAATCTTAAGAGTATTGGGAGCGACATGGATTTGTTCTCACCTCTTGCTAGCATAGGGTCATCATTTGAGCTAGCTTCTAGGATGGTGAGTGGGTCTATGTTCCTTAAAGGTTAATATCTTGGGATTGGGAAGCGATAAAGTTGAGATTGATGAACAAAAGAGTGTCATGAAAAAGAAAAGCTATAGGGACCTTAGAATAGAAAGAAAAGAAAGCTCTATTCTTGGGTCATGGGATGAACAAAAGGGGTGTAGAAGTTATAACCACTTAGGAATGGGGTAGAATGATGAGGATGGATCCATGTATGCATGAATTGCTCCTAGTCGTAGATAAATTTTGCATAATGATCAAGCTCCTTGATTCTTGAGTGATTGCCACCTTAAAATGATTGCATTGAACTCTCCTCTTCATCCATATTAGAACATTTGATCACCTAGCCAAATTATTGAGATCATGTGCCCATTTGTGAGAATTCACCTTGTGTGTGTGTGTGTGTGAATCAATGTGAGGGTTGGTGGGGAGAGCATGTTGGTTGAAAAGCATTGCATCTTGTGTAGAGGCATAAGAGTATTGATAGGCCTTGAGAAGCTAGAGTACAATAAGAGAGTTTGCTCATGCTATTTTCTATGCTTCGTTAGGATGTCAAGTTAAGTGCTTTGAGTGTTTCTTTTGGCTAAGCTCCCTTCTTTATATCTCTCCTCCTTGTGTTTTTTAAAAGTTTACTTGAGGACAAGTAAAGGACTAGTGTGGGGGAGTTGATATCTTGCATATTTACATGTTTTTAGCCATCATATCTTGTGCATTTTGATCATGTAAATTAGGAATTAGGCATCTTTAGGGTCCATATTGCATTCATGAGTCTTTATCAGGTGTTGGAGTGTATTATGGAGTTATTTGAGGTGTTTGGGAGCTTTGTGATCAAAAAGAGGTGAAGAATGGAGTTTGGCCAAGTTTGGACAAGCCAAACCATAGACCATGACGAGCCTGACCCGGGGTGCACCACTCGGGATGGAGTACCCGCGCGGCCTGGTCGGGACGAGAGAGCTGGACGGCCGCGGGTTGGCTGGACGCGGGTCACGGCCTTATTTTCCTTCCCGTGTCGACCAGTTTCTTCCTTTTGCTGGTTTCTCATTGGTCGAAACTTAAATGACTCCAAGGGATTTTTAGACTTTTCTCTTTATGTTGTTTAGGGCTTTCATGCCTCATATAAATACTCTTGTAATCCCCTTTGGAAAATTTAAGTTTTATTCTCTCTTGAAACACAAAGCACTTTGTAGAAAGTTTGATTCTTGAATCTAAATCTCATCTTGTTCTTGTGTTCTTGAGTGTTTTATCTCTTCATCTACATGATTAAGCTTGAATCCTTCATGGATTTGAGAGTAATCATGAGGCTATTAGTTGGTCTCATAGGCCAGATTCTCATGGATGGGCATTTAGAGATTCTGGTAAATATACTGTTAAATTAGGTTATAAAATAAAATATACAGATAAGGACCTACAAGAGGTTACTTATGGACCAAATATTAATGATTTATGAAGTTATACCTGAAAACTTAAATGTCCGCCGAAGTTGAGACATTTTATTTGGCAAGTTATAAAGGAAACTATTCCGGTTGCGAAAAATTTGAGGTCAAAGGGTATCGATTGTGATCCACGTCGTAGTATCTGTGGTGCTGAGGAAGAATCCATTAATCATGTTCTTTTTTAATGCCCACCGACTTTGCAAACATGAGCTTTGTTGAAGATACCTTCTCCCTTCCCAACCCATCGGTTTTTACTAATATGGATTATCTTTTTTTGGAAACTACCAAGGGATTGTGACTTCAGTTCTTTCCCTTGGATATTTTAGTATATCTGCAAGAATAGGAACAATAAGATTTATATATACAAAAATGGTAACGCTCAGGAAATTCTACAGATAGCGAAGATGGAAGGAGTGGTGTGAGCAGATGCTCAACTTCTGGTTCCTGAACGGAATCAGTCAGATCTTTCATCATTTGATTGGCTTTCATCAGCGCATTCCAGTCTGTTTTGTTGATGGTGCATGGAGGGCACAAGATAAGTTTTCAGGACAAGGATGGTTCTGTAGTTTTAATGATTCATATGAGAAGATGATGGGGGCAATGAATCTCCGAAGAAGCTTATCCGCTTTACATGCAGAATGTTAAGCCTTGATATGGGCTATGGAGTGCAAGAAGACCCTAAATTTCTCAGACGTAGCTTTCGCAACAGACTGTTCTCAATTGGTGAAGATGGTATCATCACCCGAAGAATAGCCAGCTTTGCTACACACTTGGAGGAGTTCCGCCGCAGTAAGACGTTCTTCCCTATCTTCAAGATCCGACATATCTCGAGAGCGCACGAACAAGCTTTCACGTGGTTCTAGGTGTTCCCCTTCTGCTATGTTTTGTGTCGATTCTATGCCTCCGGCTTGGTTCTCTGAACCGGTAGTGCATATATCATAGTTTAACTTTATTGTTGTCAAAAAAATTGAAATATGGCCCATGTGCCCTAATCAGCTGCTTATGTTGCCTACCCTCTGGGACGGGCCTAACGGTACCTATATTTTTGGTAATTAAATGATTCATATATTTAGGAATTAAGGAATTTGTATGACTTTGTATTACGAGTTGAACTTTTATAAGTTTAACGTTAATTAGACCTTGATCTGTGCATCGTATGGGTATTGTTTTAATATAATACACATATTTTTTTACAATATAAAATATAATGGTTTCACAAATATGAATTTATCTGGGTGTTTGTTCGATTTGTAGTATATAAGATTTATGATAAATCGACGGTCTTTAATTGTCTGTAATTTTTAAGTTGCTTATATTATATTTGGATATTAAGCCAATAAAACTGATATATTATAACATATTCATCTAATGATATTTTAACTACATTAACAGGTTTTGATGTATTTATTTATAAATTAGTGCACCAATTAGTATGTTTATGTATATTAATAAAATAAATAAGTAAATCTTGTTATATTACATCTTAAATATAACTTTAATATTTAAAGAATCTGAGTATGTAGATGTATAAAATGTTTTATTCTTGCTTATATGAATTAATATATGTTTAATATATAATAGCAGAGAAAATATATAACATTATGTAATTTACTCTTTGGTTAAATATTATTTTTATGGACTATAACTTGTAAATTAGCATCCAATATTAATATAGTATCCGCGTAATTATGATGCATTAAGAAGAAAATTGAAATATTACACACGATTAAATATTAGATTTATAGTTGTGCTTGTTTACATAAGTATGAGTATCATATATATCTTATTATATAAAGAACAAGATTCTCTCATTTGAAGGAGCCACGTCAGATAGTGAGTCAAGGAGAATGCGACATCTGTCCTCTTTTTAAAACGCGCTGTATCATTAAACTGTTATTCATATGGGCTTTTGTTTCTTTGGGCCGTTTCTTCCCTTCGTCGAGCCCATACTGTAAAACGCTACCTTTTTCAATTAGGGTTAGCGTGTGATGTCTTCCAGTCCACAGAGCTAATGGCGACTTGGGTTGCGCAGACACGATCTTTCATCTTCTTCCTTACTCTACGAAATGATACCAGTAACCGAGTTATCCTCTTTAAACCCTCCATTAATCGATCACCCACGATCTAAATTCAATGCACGATCCATTAAGAATGGCTTAACTCCCTTCTCCTCCATTGGAGCTGCATAACTCCTGCCATGTCGCTTTCCATTCACCTTTGGAGAAGCTTCAGCTTTAGGTGAATCTTCTCCCAGACATCAGTTACAGAATGACAGAGTATGTTTCGCATTAAGTTTTGTTTTTTTTCGTTCTGTACTATCAAGTCGATTAAGATTTTTTTTCTTGCCTTATATGAGAGAGCAGGATCAGGTGAAAGAAGAAATTGATCGCGTACGACAACTTCCCATAGAAATTACCTTCATCACTTGAACTATCTCAGCGATCGGAGATGATTAAGTACATTAGAGGTGTGGATAGGAGCTTTTACAAGGAAGATACTTCCGTGGCATATTTTTCTCTTAGTTCTCGAGATATTTCTCGACGTGTAGTTCACCATGAGTACTCTCCCCTCTGCTTCCATGTTCCATATGTCCATGGGTTTCTTTCTCTATTTTCGTGAGTCCCTCTTCTCCTTCTTCGTGTCTGATCGAATGCTCTGATGTTTTCATTTTCTTAATCAAGTTTCTTAGAATCTATAAATTGGATTTTTCGTGTCACATGCTCATGTTCTCTTGCAGATTCTGCAAAAGAGGAGGATGATAAGCATCCTTTCTATTCTTAAATAATGCTTTGTTTTTTATATATTTATTAAGTCTCCAGCTTTGCTCTCCTTAAATACAAAGGTATTGGTGGTTGATGGAAATGGAATATTTCATGCACGAGGTATAAAAGGCAAAATTTCTTTCATTACCTTGGTTTATTATGTCTGTCGCATCTCAAGCATTGTAGTATGGGGCGTATGATCTTCTCGAAATATATTTTCCAACCAATATTTTTGCATTTGATCAGTAATGTGGAATGTATGGTTTGTCAGATCTCAACTGCATCATGTGGATGGTCTGAAATCAATCTGAGGTTTGACAGGCGTTTAAGACGAAAGAAAACCAGGAGCAAGTTATCACTTCGGTAAGGAACTCTGGATTTACGTGTGAGAGTAAGTGCCGTTGCTTGAACATGTGAGAAAGTGAATTCATTGTCAGGTTTCAATAGGGGTTTAGACCAAATTTGAGTTTTCTCAAGCTACTATACGTTTCAGTTGGTCCCCGCATAGGTCTGGGGTGATGGAAAATTGGTAACTAAAACGTGACAGTTCTTGATGAGGCATGCAATGGCACCCCGATATTGGATAGTCTGGAGGAGTCGAAGGTGTCGTGATGTCAGAATGTATGAGTTTCTGTTGTGTTGGAAAGCATTATGATTTCTGATCCTACACGCAAGAGGGATTTTGTTGGAGGAGTAGGTATGAGAAACAATGTGAAGTCAGAGAACTTCAAATGATCAAATCCTTTGCATATTTGTTTCTGTTTCTTTACTTTTTAAAATTTTGCACTGTCTCAGGCATTTTAAAGTGAATGAATTAGAAATTCCTGCTACGGCATCCTTATCCATTCCCTAAGTTGGCATCATAACATGATAACAACAGCAGAAAACCGGATACCGATGGTAAACGGATTAGTCAATTCGGGAAGATTTGAAAATCCTAGAGAAAAATCACCATTGTTTGATACCCACAAAGTGTTTTTACCAGCCACGAGTCTAGAACCTAATCTAATCTCTATAACCACGAAGCGGAACGACAAGAAGCCTAGAGAGCGTGATGAACGCAAAGCTCGAAGCAGCATCTTTGTCTATGGGTCCGAGATACAATACCAAACTCTGGTTTCATCTTAACATATTTCAAAAGAGCTTTAGGTCTCACGTTAAAGAACTTTTGAATTTTTGAAGAAGAAGATGTGGATGGTATGGTGTTACTGTCATAAAAACAGAGATTTTAAGGGTCGAAATGGACTCCAAGGTCTGTGGATTTTCCTGAAAATATATCAGAAGAATGAAGCCATGAAATAAAGAAAAGTTAGTTTAATGTTTGGTGAATTAATTGTACTATATAAAGTTTTAATTATTTAATTTTAAATCCAACTTTTACAAATGTTATTTTAATGTTTGGTGAATTTAATAGTATTACCATTTTTATGATATAGTAAGACTGGTCTTACTAAATAATACATTAAAAAAAATATTATTTTGTTATGTGCTTTTCATAATTAATAGTTTGTAACTTTTAATAAAATATTTTTTATAAAATAAATACATAAAATATATAATATTGTTAAACCAAAATATATAAATGTAAATAAATTTTATAAACGTAAAATTACAAAAATTAAACAAACATAATATCTAAGTATGATAAAACCATTATATATCAATTACATATAATAAAAATATAAAATTATTAAACCTGAAACATCAAATAAAATAAAATATTATTTTAATGTAACTTTTGATGTTATGGTTAGAGATGATAAAAAATGACACTAAAACATCAAATTTGAGTAATTTCAACTCTAATTTGATGTCATGGGCTGGAGAACCAAATACACACTCTCACTACCATTTCTAAAAATACCTTAAAGGTCATGTGTGTCTGCGACTTCAACCCCACTTTACAATCAGTAATCAGTTCAGACTGAAAATATAACATTATATAATAAGACCACAACAAATGCTAAATCATGTCCGTAAATCTGGTGGGCAACTCATACAAAACATCGTAGCTCCACAACATTCAATAATAATATGGGACACGTAATTGGAACTGGGAATATAAAGACCCCATTAATCTTCGTCACACTATTCAACTCCAAACACAGCTCATATGTATACATAAAATAATTGATTACTCGGTATAACAAATGAAAACAATATAGGAGATAATAGAATAAGCAAAACAACAACTTATTATACACTGAAACTGGATAGCAATATTTAATAAAAATACAAGTACATTCAATCTAAATAAAATATAAAATAATCAGTCTTTTAAGTTTTAAATCTAACCACAACAATAAAAACTAGAATCTACTTACTATATATAAAAATTGAGCAAACATTTAAGAAAATATATACCATTTCAAATATGAAAATTGCATCATGCTAATACAATCTTATAATCTCTAACAAGAATAATAAAAAATAAAAAATTTTAGTTAGACACATGCGAAGATGATATAAAATATGTTTTATTATAAAAACATAAAAAAGAAAGATAATAATTAAAATAATATAATATCATAAAATATATTTGACAATAAAAACAAAAAAAAAGTGACCAAAATAAACGAATATCAAATGTTAAGAAAAATGAATATAATATCTTTCGTTACTTAAAATTTTCTAAAAGACAAAAAAACAATATTATACATTCTCTTGCAAATGAAAACAAAAAATATAAACCATAAAATCATACAAAATAAAATAAAATTCGAGATTACAAGTAAAGTATATTGAGATTACAAGTAAAGATTGCAAATGAAAACCAAAAATACAAACCATAAATTCATACAAAATAAAATAAAAATAGAGATTACAAATAAAGTATATCCCGCCAGTAGGACGAGTCTTACCCTAGTTATAAATATTATGTAAAGTTAATAGAACTTGTGATATCAATCGAGAAAGCAAATATTGTGTTTGTAATTTTTACAGTTATGATATTTGTTATAATAAATGGTATGATCTATAAAAATGTTGGGATGAGAGCAAGTTTTATCTATTTTATTAGAAAAACAAATGAAAAATGAGTATTTTGATTTTGTATAAAGAGAAGACATGAAAACAAAAAAACACAAATCAATCTAATTGAATTTGGTATTCAAATCGAACTATCCCATAAATAAATAAATTGTATGAATCTCACTTCCAATCGGACTAAATTGGTTAATTCATGATTTGGTTATCATGACAAAGTAACTATATGTGTAACTAATAAATTATTTATTTATTAACTTATATTTAGTATTAAATATAGCATATATTTAGTATTAAATATAGAATATATTTAATAGATGTTTGATCAGCAAATGTTAGATATTTTAAAACAAAAATATAAATTTTTGTTGTTCGATAATTGTAATTGAAAAAAGTGCAAGACTGAGAATATATTTGAAAATGTCAGATCTTATGCACATTAATTGTAAATCTTTTTTAGAAAGTAGATTATAAAGTTAGTATATCCGTGATTTTTGGTTTGACATTGTTCTGCTCCACATCTATGACACACAACATTCGTGCAGCGGTGTCTATCTTTGAGCTTGCTTACCAATGCCACAAATCCTAAAAGTGCGTCCCAGAGGAAGTGTTTAATGTTCCTTGGGGTCTAAATCTTTGATATCACTTTTTCAGTGGTGTGATACTTGGTTCCACCATTCCCTCGGAATTATGCTGTTTTTTCAGTTTAACTGCTCTATCTTAATCCGACCTGATTGTGTAGAGACCCCAAGATGTGTAGTACTAGCTATACCCGACTGACTGTCCAGTCCGACTCACTCTAAGTGATATGACACAACAATGAACTCATTAATCAACTCCACATTCCATTCTTTTGTATCATGATCTATTAGATGATGGACTTTTAAATCGGAGTCTTGAATGCATTTTTGGGGAGGGAAGTTCAAGCTGGTGTGGTAGGTATCCACAAATATTCCAAAACTTTTTTATTTTCTCATGTATGTACTATCCAAATTTGTCTCTCTTGCAGAATGACTTTCGCTGACATAAAACGACTCCAGCCGAGAGAGGGGTTGTTTGCCTTGCCAGTGTTGAGAGGGGTTTGTGTGTCTAAAATATCTTCCTTTCAGAACCCATGCCAGAAGGGACTGAGGGGCTGTAAGTAACCTCCAAACCTGTTTAGCAAGGAGCGCTAGATTGAAGTCTCGGAAGTTATGGAATCCTAATACACCTTCATCCATCGGCACACAAATTTTGTCCCAAGCGACCCGCTGCAGACCTTTGTTATTATTTCGTGTGCTACACCAAAATAGCACCACTGCTGTGGAAAGTTTGTTGATATCATGTGGAAGTAAATAGCATGGCATTTACATATGAACGAATCGCTTGTGGTACCGACTTAATTTGAATCTCTTTCTCACCTTGGGTTGGGAGTTTTCCCACCATGAATTTATATGATTGTTCATTCTCTCTTAAACGAAGGAGAAAACTTATTTCCTTGATCCAAAAAAATTTTCTGGCATACCCAGGTACATTCCCATTATACATTTCCCTCTACCACCGGGTTGTGAGCTGATGAGATGTCAATGGTTTGGAGCATCATAATTCGCGTCAAACTCAAACATTCCGCGATATAATCCAACCTGAGTTTGATTATCAAGACAATGGACCTCCTTGAGCAAACCATGAATATCCAACTTGCATAGCTGATGTTAGGACTTTCCAAGGGTCCAAATCAAATGAGTGTAGTATAAAAGATTGTCGAACCAATCTAGATGATTCTGAAACAAAGGGAATGCAGGTTCATACTTAATCTAAGTGCAATCCGATTTTAAAGATGATATGAACTAAGAACTAGAATCTAAAGGAATAAAGGAACAAACTTTCAAGGAATATGAGTAAAAAGGATCTAAGGTGGCAAGCTATCAATCAAACATTCTCCCTATGCCTAGACACCAAACTAAACAAGCTCTATCTCTAGATGAATGCTCTTTTGCAAGAGTAACTCAAGCATCAAATCTCTTTAGTTGAATATTACTAAAGCAAACATGGAGGACAAGTCTAATAGCAATCTTAGCCTCTTCGGCAACTAATCTCTTAGGCAAAGCAAGCTAAAAGCATTGAAGAGTTGGTTCAGGCATTTCATCGAACACCTCTCGGGCGTGAAAGCCTATAAATCTATTTTGATATGGTTTAGACCAAAATAGCATTGAGAACCCTCAACAAGCAAGGAAACAAGTAGATCTAACACTAAACACCCTAGATCTTCACTTAAACACCCTAATCACCCTAGCCCATGAATCCAAAGATGATCTACTCACTAATCCTTTTGTTTTCCAAAAATATCGACCTTTGAAAACTTTTGAGAACAAACAATCTGGTTTATCTATAAACGCCATAACTGTTTTGCCAGTAATGCAGTATTGAAGTTCAGAAGATCTCGAAAACTCAAACCACCTTCGTCCTTATGTTTACACACTTTATTCCAAGAGAGCTAATGAATCCCTTTCTTATTTCCAGTACCACCCCACCAAAAATTAGCAATAGCCCTTGTAATCTTTTTTGTAACCGTCTTGGGTAGTCTATAACAAGACATAACGTGATTCAGTATTGCAGATGCTATTGATTGTATCATAACTTCTTTTCCACCTTTATTAAGAAATCTGACCATCCAACTATTAACCTTCCGGTTAATCCTTTCATTCACATAGCCAAAGTCCTGAACTTTAGATCCACCTAGACTCTCCGGTATACCCAAGTAGTTACCCATACCTTCCATCGTAGTAATACCTAACTGAGATTTGATTCCCCCCCCCCTTTATTTCAGGTACTTTGTGCCTAGATTGTAAAGAGGATTTGTCAAAATTTATAAGCTGCTCTGATACGGCCTCATAATCTTTGAGAATCTTAAGAATAACTCCACATTCATCCGAATTAGCCTTGCATAAAAAAATAAACTATCATCCTCAAAGAGAAGATGAGAAACCGATGGACCTTGTCATGTCCCCGTTCCTGGAACTTGGCCTGGGACATAGACGTTTCAACAGAAACGGGACTGCTTTGGTTCAGATCATGGGAATTGATCGTGAACAAGCTGTAATGAAGTTAATGATCAGAATGGATCATGAGAAAACTACGTCTAGGTCTGGAAATGGACCAAGGGACTTAGAAGTATTGAATAAGATGAAGAAAACTAGCTGGACGCAGTGTATGACAGCTAGGAGATGAAAGGAAGAAGCTCAACCAGCTGGACGAAGCTCGGTTGGAGCTCAAGTAGAGTGTGTTAGCTCCACACTACTAGCTCAATCAGCTGGACAGCTGGGGATCAGCTCAACTCAGCTGGACTGAGTGTTCAAGTCTTGGGAATTTGGGCCGGGTCCGGACAGTGACCGGGCCATGTGGACGACCCATGTGTACCGATGGGTTGGTGGGCTCTTGTGGTTGGGCCATGGGTGTGGGAAATCACTTTTGGCTTGTGTGTGACGTGTCTAGGAGCAGTTAGGCCTGCCAGGGACGTCTGGTAACTGCCATAGACATAAATGAAAAGGAAGAAAAGGAAGAAACTGCCAAGGGAGGTTACTGGGCAGTTACTGGGCGACGATTATAGAAAATAACCACCCCTTCTTCTATATGGAAAAAGGCAATTCCGTACCTTGCAGGCACACAGATGCTTTCTCTTACATCCTGAAACACAAAGAGAACCAGAGAAAAAGAGAGATATGGTCGGATTGCTCCATCCAAGACCAAGAGTGGTGCGAAGGCAGCAAAGACGCATATTTGTTGGTAATCAAGAGGGGGAGTTGAGAACGACCCTTTGATGGTGATTGATCATGGATGATCACGTCCTAGAATTCCTCTATGTCTTAAGATCACACAAAAATAGACAGAATAGGAGATGGATGGCCGGAATGCACTTCCAATAGTTGAGAAGCCTTGAAGGCAGATGTGTGTAGAAAGACAGTTTCATGGGCACTGAAGGGGGAAGTGATGCACGACCCTTGGGTGGTTTTTGATCATGTATGATCACTTTATAGGCTTTCTGTATGTCTTTAGATCACATGTGAATGGCCTGGGGAGAAGGAAGAAGGCCGGACTCCACTTTCAAAGGCATGAACAACCTTGAAGGCGGATGCAGTGCAGAAACTGGTCTCGTGGAAGTTCCATGGAAGAGATGATGGGTACGACCAATGATTTGGATCTTATCAATACTGGAAGTATGTGATAAGAGCTTGATGTAGGCGTACTTGGAGGAGCATGGTCATCCCTGATAAGGTAACAGGTGTGGCCAAGGACCACCAGACATGGCCTGCGGATGATCCGTTTGGTACATGGTTTGGTCTGGTTCATTTGGTTACACCTATCTCTGCTTTTTTCTACTAGGTTCTTTTTCTATATATTGTTGTGGTATTGGATGATGATGTTTCAGATACGGAGGCACTGATCCTAGGCCTTCGCCGGATCAAAGAACTGTTTATATGTTAATATAAATGTCTCGTCGATTTTTTTATTCAAATGGCATAAGGACAAAAAAGTTGTTTGGGTTTAAACGTCTAAAGAGACGGAGGGTCAAATTTTCTAATGGATTATAGTTAAGGATTTATTTCAATTTTAAAATACTTGAGGATTTAAAAAAGGATTGCACTATAGTTGAGGGTTAATTTTATTAAATTCCCTAATTTAAGTTATGCCTACATCTTATATATAAAGCATTACATTCCAAAATATAGTTTGATCAAATATACTAATTTAAGTTTATATAAGATCATCATATTGAATGATCGTAAAATAAGCAACTATCCCTAATCTCCCCTTTGGAATTGATGGCCTTCTGTTAATAAACGTTAAACTAATTGTTTTTTTTTTCTACGCTAATTAATTGACTTCTTAATGAGTCAACTGTAACAGAAAGGGCACCAAACTAACCAAATTATTTTATGGACTTTTACTCATTATTAGTATCTAATATTTATACTCAAGTATGACATGATCTAAATCTTCTCTATTAAGAGTTGATATATGTTAATTGTAAGAATAATATTTTTTTGAATTAACTTATACAAAATAATAATTAAACTTTAAGGAGGGTGTATTGAATCTAACATTTGAGGTGATTTGATTTTTAATGTAGTTTTAGATGATTTAAATAAGTTGCAGAGATTTAGGTAACTTTTGTTAAAACACTCTAGAATATCACCTAAAACCATCGGATTTGGACTTCAATTTTTTTAACTAAGAAACTCCACCCAAACATCCTCAAATCACCTAAAAACTCTCCATACCTTAAATTATGTTCAATAACAGTGGATTTCAGAGTACTTTACGAAATGTCAAGTTCAATAATAGTGGATTTTAAATGAGTTTTTAAAATTCATGTTTGAATAACAGTGAATTTGTCATTTTTATACAAATCACCTAAAACTCTTAGGGTATGAATGGTGACCAGGGAATGACGGAGAATAATGCATTCCTCAACATTCCTAAAAAAATTCACCATTCACAAGGAATAAATTTTCCTTCTCATTCCCCCTCATTCCTTTTTTTGTAGAGAAATAAAGAACAAAAATGTTCCTTGTAAAATTTGAGGAGGAACAACCATTCCTTTTCATTCCTGCCATTTTTTTCCTCAACGTTCCTTTTCTATTCATTCCTTTTGTTACCAGAATGGTCACCAGTCGGACCCTTAGTTGAATACACCCCCTAAGAGTGTTAAGGATGAAGAAGATTTCTCTACGCACAAAGAAATGAAAAAAAAATAAAGGAAAAATTATTTTTAATGAATAGTAAATTTTTAGAATGATAAGGAATGTAGTGTTTTTTTTTGAACATTCCTTTTCATTCTAAAAATACTGTTCATTAAAAATAATTTTCCTTTACTTTTTAAAAGTTAACTTATACAAAATTTAACTTATTATTAAACTTTAAGAGTGTTAAAAGTTTTTCCTTTACATTTTTCCTTTGCTTTTCCTTTACATTTTTCCTTTATTATTTTTGAAAGTTAAATTTTATCAATCATGTTGTAGCTTTATTTTTAAAAGTTAAAACATACATCATGTTTCTACTATTTTTTTATCAATCATGATTTAGCTTTATTTTTAAAGCTACAACAAAAAAAACTAAAGCAATTTTTTTTCTTATGTATTTTAGGTAAGAAGTCTACATCCTTCTTTTCTAGGCTGTAGAATCTTTAAAATGAAAAAAACTATCTCTAATATCAAATAAATTTTATAATCATAATAAAACATATATAAATGTCTTAATTTATTTTGGGTTTATTAAAATTATTGAAATATTTTAAAACATAAATATTATTTACATATCACATTTTGAAAAGCAATAAATTTTGATAATTTATTAAAATATTATTATAAATTATTTTAATTGATAAAAATAATTTTTATATATACATCACATATTTCACATATTTTATTTTAAAATATCTACAGCCTATAACTTACAGCTACAACAAATTTAACTACTGCAAAACTCTCTGCAAAAAAATCTAGAGTAACAACTTTACAGCTACAACCAACTTACCTACAACTAAACTTTTACAGCTAAATTTTTACAGTCACAATCAAACCAATCACCCCCAAAGAATGTAGTGTTTCTCTTTATTCTTTTGGTTACTATTCAAAGCGGTAGATTTTATACATTCTTTGTAAGTATTTTTTTTCCAGTTTATCATTCATTTGTATCCTTTTAATTTACCACATTTTTAGTTTACCTTTTGTTTTCAATCCTCTCATTTCTTCTCGTAACTTTAAGTGTTCACAGAATCACAGGAGAGAGACTTAAGGTATTTATTTATTTAAAAACGAAAACAAATGATCTGGTAGCATGCTATGATAAAATCTTTAGAAAATCTTAAATGTGAAGCATGTTAAATCTTCTGTAGTTTCCAAGGTATGTGGTTTTAAAATAAAGTAATATATTTTTAATAGTTGGTGTCATGACCAAACTCTCAAATTCAACAAGCGTCATCATGACAATGGCTTCGAATGGGACGCATATCAAAAAAAATGCAGATCAAATAGATAATGCAGATCATGCAGAACAACTGCAGATCATGCAGAACAAATGCAGATCATGCAGAACAAATGCAGATCAAACTAATTTATGATTCATTATAGTTGATCGAATATTAAAAATGAAAATGGTGTAAAAATTTAATATTTAAAACAAAATTCTAAATTCTAGATGAATATAAAATAAAAACCCATTTAAGTATTATAATATATGTTGAAACAAATATATATATTTGTTAAACATTGTTGATAATATATTAAACTTTCATAATTCTCTAAAACACTACAAATTCAAAATAATATTCTAATTTTTAGATATTTTATAGATGTAGAAAAACAAAATAAACTAATATGTAAAAGTAATTTAACAAAACATAAGTTACAATATAAGTTATCAAATAATTGACATAAAAGAAATTTGTTTAATTTTTTTTAAAATACTAAGTGACTGTAAAATAAATTATAAATTATAAATATATGTGATTAAAATATAAATTATCATATCAAATCATATGCATGCATTCATCAAACTAGTTTATATAAAATATTAAATTTACGAATTAATTAAATAGAATATATAAAATTCTGGATATGTTAAATATATATGATTTAAGTTTTTTAAAAAAAATCTATTGTATTATTAAATTCGTTTAAAATAAATTATTTCATAAAACAAAATATGAAATCTTATACTATATCATTTTATAATTTTTATGAAAACAGCTCTCTCAAATTATTACATAAAGATAAAAGCACTAAACCTTATTTGGAAATAAATTTAAATGTGAAAGTGGATAAAAGAAATTAATAAAATATTTACAAGCAACTAACTACAAAAAAAAAAAAAAATCTAAAGCATGTCATTGGGCATCTGCTTTCAGCCCACACGTTATTCTTTCATATATGCAGGACATCATTTTCATGAACAAAAGGATCTGCATGCAGGTGGAATTTTATTTTATTAATTTTTTATAGTTCTGCATTTATAAACATGAATGAACACTAATTGCAGTCATATCTGCATTTTAAGTAGTCTGCATTTTATCTGCATTTACTCCTGCAACCCATTCATAGCCAATAGAATCATAAAAACCAATAAGACACTTAAAGATGTTCACCTTGATCCAAAGGTTGTCTATATATAGATCAACTACCCAACATTTGCTTAAATATGTCCACAATATACGACTATGATGCCGTTTACTACTTTGTGACTTCTTACATCATTGCCTCTCAACATGTGTTGTGACTTCTCTTGATTATTCCTACATCAACTTGATTATTCCTACATCAACTATTATTATGTTTCTCCATTTTTTTTATTCATAGAGGAGTTTGAATATCAGAAGCTCTCTAAACGAATAAAACATATTATTGAAATATGGTGAAGTAACAGAAAATAACATATGCTTCAAAACTATGACAGGAGTAATCAAGATTGTTAAACGGTGTGATACCGTCTACGTCTACCAGAAACAAAATAAGATTTTGCTTTTGTTTAAGAATTTCAATCACACTTTGATTTTGAGAATCTAGTTACGGTGGATCCAAACGGGGCAAGTGGAAGATTGATTCTATATTTTAATAATGAATGTCAGGTTAAAATTTTATACTCCAATAACCGGATCATAGACGTGGAAGTAGTAAAAAAGTCTTCATGACATTTGTATACAGAGAACCGATCCAAAAATTGAGGGATCAAATATGGGAACGTTTAACGAGATATGGACTAGCAAGATCCGAATCGTGATTTACTATTGGAGATATAAATGAGATTACTAACAACCATGAAAAAAAAAGATGGTACTTTACAAAGTGCATGATCTTTTCTTCCTTTCAATAATATGATCTGGAATACTGGTTTACTGGAATTTCCGGCCCGAGGAAACCAAATGTCCTGGCAAGGAAGAAGGAAGAAAGTAATGGTTAGATGCCGTCTGGATCGAGCATTGGCAAATGAAGATTGGCATGCTCTTTTCCCGTGTTCTTAAACTGAATATTTAGGGAAGGTGGGTTCTGACCATCGGCCAGTTGTTGCTTATCTTGAGGATAAAGTACCGAAACGTCGGAGATAATTTTGTTTTGATAATTTAACGATGGATTGGAATGGATGGTCTGATGGAATCAATAGAGAGAGGTTGGGGCGCTTCGGCATAGGAAAACTCGGGGGATTTTATTTCGAAAATTATTAATTGTAAGCATGAGATTTCTACGTGGCGGAAGAATAACCCACCATATGGAAAGGGAAAAATTGGTGAGTTTCAAAAAGCTTTGGAAGAAGTATAAACTGATGACAAAAAAACTCAAGAAGACATTTTGGATATCTCTAGGAAGTTACAAGAAGCATACAAGGATGAAGAAGATTTTTGGCAAGAAGAGTCGAAATTTGTGGAACACAGCAAGGAATCTTAATACTAAATTCTATCATGCCCTAACAAAACAACACCGAGCTCGTAACAAGATTGTGGGACTTTATGATGAAGATGGAAATTGGATAATCGAGGAAAAAGGTGTAGAAAAGGTTGCAGTGGATTATTTTGATGACTTGTATTAGACAACCTCTCCATCCGATTTCAATGATTTTTTTAGATGAGATTGCACCTACTATTACCCCCCCATATGAATCAGAGATTAATTAGGTTAGCAACCGAGGAGGAGGTTCGTCATGTCCTGTTTATTATGCATCCAGAAAAAGCTAATGCGCCGGATGGAATGACGGCTCTATTCTTTCAACACTCTTGGCATATAATAAAAATGGAGTTACTCGAAATGGTTAATAATTTTTTGATCAGAGGGAAACTGGATGCAAGGTTGAACATTACAAACATTTGCTTGATTCCCAAAACGGAGAGGCCAACAAGGATGAAAGAGCTAAGACCTATAAGCTTATTTAATGTAGGATATAAGATCATCTTCAAGGTATTATGTAAGAGATTAAAGGCTTGTCTTCCCTCACTTGTTTCAGAAACTCAATCGGCCTTCGTGGCTGGAAGGCTAATCTCTGATAATACCCTTATAGCTCAGGAGATGTTACATGGATTGCGGGCCAACAAGTCACGTCAGGATAAATTTATGGCCATAAAAACGGACATGAGTAAGACTTATGATAGAGTGGAATAAAATTTTATTCAAGAATTACTCTCAAAGATGGGGTATGATCATCACTGGATTCAGCTAATGATGAATTGTATATCTTCGGTAAAGTACATGATATTATTGAATGGTCATCCAAAGGGACATATAATCCTCCAGAGGGTCCTTCGACAGAGGGATCATTTATCTCCTTACTTATTCAATATGTGTAGGGAAGCGCTGGTAGTAAATATTAAAAAGGCTGAACGAGAAAAACAACTAACCTGCATAAAGGTTGCAAGGGCTTACCCTTTCATTTCACATCTGCTTTTTGCAGATGACAGTCTTTTTTCGTAGAGCACAAAAAGAGGAATACCGGACAATTTTCAGGATTCTCAAGGAATATGAAGGGGTATCGGGTCAGTAGATAAATTTTGACAAATCTTCGATTCATTCGGACACAAGATTGAAGAACCCATCATGCAAGAACTAAGGGAAATCTTAGGGATACAAAACCTTGGTGAGATGGGATTTTACTTGGGAATCCCTGAGAATCTGGGTGGATCAAAAATACAAGTCTTGGCTTTATTCAAGATCGTCTGAATAATAGGTTAATGGATGGACTTTCAAGTTCTTTACCAGGGGAGGACAGGAAGTGATCATAAAATTGGTGGTAACGGCTTTGCCAAACCATGTAATGTCCTTCTTTCGCAAACCAAAAACAGTAATCAAAAAGCTCACGAGTGCAGTGGCACAATTTCGGTGGAGTCCAGGGGATAATACAAGAGGTATGCATTGGCAATCAGGGAACAAACTATGTAGTCCTAAGGAAGAAGGATGGTTAGGATTTAAAGATCTCAATGACTTTAATACGGCTATGCTTGGAAAGCAATTTTGGAAGCTAATAGAGAAACCAAACACTTTATGCTCTCGGGTTTTCAAAGGTTGGTATTTCAGGAATGCATCACCCCTGGAACCAATTCGTTCGTACTCGTCGTCCTATGGTTGGCGAAGTATTGTTTCTGCTAGATCTCTGGTTAGCAAATGAGTAATCAAAAGGATAGGATCATGATCATCTATCTCAGTATGGAATGATCTTTGGCTTCCATCCACTCGCCTGAGACCAACAAATAAAAATCAAGACAATTTTTATCCGGATCTTACAGTGGATTCTCTCATCAATGCAAATTCGAAGACATGGAACTTACGGACGATTCAGAGTCTGGTGTACTCAAGATTTTGAAGAGAAGTTTCACTAGTTCGGAGCTTACCCATGTATCTTGGACGTAGAAGATAAGGATGGACAATCTAGCACGTACTGCAAGAACGCAACCATCTTTTATCGTCCATATGGATGTGGATCTATTGGTTTAGTTTACAGAATCTGTTTAGCTGCTGACAAAAAAAAACGGTGTGATACCAATAAACTCTTCAAACATCGAGATTCTTCATATTGAAAAAGCTTACTGAATATATTACACATTTCAACAGTCCAATTCAAACCAAAAGCACTCTTACACAAAACACAGACAATAGAAATTCTCTTTAAAACTTTAAACTTATCAACCAAACAAAACACCACTGTCTTCTTAAAATAAGCTATTAACTCAGTTAGGACTGAAGAACTTAAGCTTAAGTCCTTGAGTAACTATACTCCATATCCCACCTATGGAGAATGCCAAGCTGAATGCAACTCCTAACCAACCCAATCCCCAATGGAAATACCAATTGAAACTGTACTTGGCCGGTCTCTTGATCAAAACCCACATAAAGCAAGGATAAGCAAAGGTTACCGGAAGGGTGAGTCCACCGAGCAAACCCGCGAGACTAGACAGAAAAGGGAGTGCAACGCCGATGAAAAAGGAGACAAATCCGAAAAAGACTCTAAAACCTGATCTGACCCAGATTGAACATGGCTTGTTGGTTCGGCTTGTGTAGCCAGCCTCAAAGCTGTCAAAGGCGGGCATAGAGTATATTTGAAAGCTGCTCAGGCAGCTGAAGACTACTAGGAGAAATGCGGTCGCTAATAAACCTCGAGGAATGTCGTCAATGTGGAATGCATAAAGAGCAGCGAGCATACCTCCTGAAGGCATCTGTAAGACCAAGAAACATAAAGTTTATCCTTACTATATTTTGCTTAAGAAATGAAAGCCAAACCAGTTTCAACATTTCATACACCAAAATGAAAACGAACTAAAACTGAATCTAAACTGAAAAAGAAGAAAATAGAAAAGAAAAGAATCCAACACCAAACTAGGAAGACATAAACCAAGTATAAAATAGTAAATGGATCTTACAAGGTTCCCATAAGCCCAAAAACCTCCGATGGAGATTGGAAAGATACACAGAGCAATGAAGAAGTAAGAAACTTTGGCTCCTCTCCACATTGGTATATGAGCTGGATGCTTAAAGGTTGATGGCATCGTCGACTACAAAGAATTTTCAGTACTCAGAATACAAGTCCAGTATTGCATTTAATATAAACAGAAACATTTTGCATTTTCTTTACCTGAATTTCAAGAACCAAGTTGTGACCTCTGAAGGCAAAAGCTACAATACCAAGAGCATTCAACACAGAAAAAAGCGAACTGGAAAGCGAAGGCATAAAGAGTGGCTCGTAGGAAATAGTGGCTGGTCTTGGTTGACTAACAGATAGAACCCAAACAATTGTAGAGTATGTTATCGCAGTCACTGCTCCTATTAAGGAGAGTCCCGCGATGGAATTGAGGTTTGGAAGTTGAGACAGAACGATGCATAGAGAAGTAAACACCAGATACCATTCCACTGTTGTTAAAGGGTTCGAGGTGCATAATGGACCACAGACTATTTGGAAGAAGAGTTTCATTGTCTCTCCACCGATCAAAATCAGAGCTGTCGCGGTTCCTGCTGATAAGTAAACCGTAGGAAACAATGCAAGCCAAACTCCCAATCTTTCTCCTGTTCCAAATCAGGAATCCAAGATATTAGTAATTGGTGAGAGAAAAAGTTAGTATCAGTGAAAGTAGATTTCACTTACCAAATGCAGCTTGTGCAAGCTCAACATATCGATTACAACGTTTCCCTGGGACAGCTTCGTGTAACTGAACTAGAATCCACAGTGTGTAGAGTTGCCAGATATAGGCTATTGTCAGTGACAGAATTCCCCAACTCCTAAACAACATTAGTCGACAGAAAATGGTTTGTTCTTAACTTCTTGTTGTATAAAATCTTTTACTTGATTGCAACTTCAATGGCTTGCCATTACAAAGCCACTGAACTAGCCAAATATTCAATCTAAACGTAACAAGTTATAAATGATTCAAATGTTTGAACTTGTAAAATTATAGTGTATCTTTTATTTTTCCATATAAAATTTATATTGTCTGCAAACATAATGTTAATAAGAACAAATACTCATCCTTTTGACATCAAATACATATACTATTAAGAAAAAAGTATATTTTCCGGAAATTAACAAGAAACAAAATAGGAGCCAAAAAAAAAAACAAGAAACAAAATAGACGATAAAGATAGCTCTGTCTTAATCAACATTAAAGCGAAAAGTATGACTGAGAGTGGCCACATGTGTAATGATGGAAGCACGACAATATAAAGAAATATATACTGCCAATTTTAAATTTCTTTGAAACTTAAAAAAACCATTTTTTGCTCGAATTCTTTTCGAAAAAGAACTAAAAGTGGATCTGAACGATAGAGAGATTGAACAAAAACATCTAAGAAATTTTGAAAACACACAAGAAAAATATGCTGGAAATGAAAAAGAAAAAGGGGCACAACGCACCAGCCAAGAAACGCAAACGCAACGGGAAGAACGAGGGCTTGAAACCCAACACCAGCGTTTAGGTTATGAAACGCGGCATAGTGAGCGTTTCCGTTTCGAGACTCAGTAATAGGAAGCCAAGCGTCTTGTGGGTTGAGCTTAGTGAGATGACCCACTTCCTCTAGATATCCTTTCATGTTGACAAGAACACGTTTCATAGGAGTTCCAATGGGACTCAAGAACCTCGGCGATATGAAGGAAGTAGGAGTCCATGCCGCCGACGAGGATTTAGTAGCGGGACGAGGAGATCTTTGACCGGACGGAGTTAGAATCTCTGGAGTGGAGACTCGAGGAGTTGCTGGTATTGATATTAGCTCTGTCTCGGGTCTCTCGTCCATCGTTCTCTTTCTCTATCTGCGCAGGTGGACAAAGATGGTGCTTGTTTTGCTTTCTTCTCACTATCACTCTTTCACTCTAATTTCTGGTCTCTATTGGGCCTGAGGATTTTATTATGAGGTTTTTGTCCTTTTATTTTAATTATTTTTGTACTTTAAATACTTTTAGGATTCCAACAAAGAAAAAAAAAACAATAGGGCTACTTTATTGGTCTTGAAAAAACTTCTTATTTAATAAAATAAATGACATTAACTAAAACAAGATTACAACTAATGAATACAGAAGCTCATAATCAAGAAAACATGGCATGTTTCAAATTTGTTGTACTTATCCTTGCTACTAACTACTAAGTACTAACATTGTGGCATGTTTCATGATGTGAAGAACAACTTGCCAAAACATAACATCAGTGATTGGAAATATTTTTTGGTGGAATTTAAAAGAAATACGAAGATACATACATTGAAGTCTTGGAACCAAATGTTATATCCAACAAAAAATGAATATGGCTTTCGTGACTTTAAAACCTGATATATTGCGGAGGTAACTATTGTGTATTCTAAAAATTTATTCCTCATTATCACCTAAACTACCAAAGAACCAACGTCAAATCACTACTTGTACAAAGAAAGTATAGCAGACGTGATTGGACAACCTTTTATGGGTTAAAAACATGAATGAGACAAACACAATCATGGGATGATACTTAATGGTTACTGTTGAATCTGAGAGTGGTTGGACTTGGTAAAAAAACACAAACTCGATTGCGGGTTATTTCAAAGGTGCTTTAATGTTCAGAAGAGAGTGAGAACAAAATAAAATTAGCCGGTGCTCGTCTGATCTTAGCCGGAAAAGTACAAGTCGACAAAAAAAGTAAAGTGTAACCTTAATTTCTAGCCGTCAGTCTCTGTGTGTGTTTAAGTCCGGATCCTCTCCTTGTTCACTATTGGTTTCATTTTATAGATAAACCTCCTCTTCTGTTCGCCCGAAGTCTGTTTGACCTAATGAGCCGGGCTAGATCTTAATCACAAGCAACTGGGTAGATCATTTGGACTGTTGAGCCAAGCTCTTGTGCCGAACTCGGGGCACTGAATAAAGTTAAGTCGTTGAGCTGAGTGAGAGTGTCAAGCTGATGGCACCGAGTACCACTGAGCTGAGCCGATCTAATGGACCGAGTTCCTTCTTTGATGGGACTTATAGAGAGATGCAATCTATCTCCTACAATAAATCCCCTCAGTTCACTTGTGAGAGGTGCAGCCGATCTCACTGAATTTGCGCAATGGGTCTAGAGAATGAAGAACTCGGTCTATGATTGCAGTCTTAGAAGCCGTGCGAGTAAACTGTAACAAGTATGACAGCCAGGTACTCGGCTGGCCTGGATATCTTATCAGTTCATGCGAGTTAAACGTGACAGACGTAGCCATCGTTTACTCGAAAAAGTCTTTTTAGCGTGCTGAGTGTAGTCATTGAGATTGTCTTTTACTCGGCTGAGGGACTCTCATTTTTGTGTCAATGTTTCTAAGAGTCTGGTTTGGATTTGGTTCTGGTTAATCAGCGGTGTGGTTTAAACCGGTTTCTGGTTTACTCCGAAAAGTCAAAACATCACTCCTGAAACCTTGAAAAAATAGGCAGCGCTCTAGGCTCAGTAAGCCTAATGATGATGCCGCCTTAGATACTCGTCCCTCTTCTTCTATAAATAGGTGACATCACTCCATTCTCTTCACTTCTCCGTGTTAAAATGTAATTTCTCTCTATATCTCCATTTTTTCTTCTGTTTATTTTCTCCGATTAGCCACCGTTTTTTATGTGATTCTCCGATTTACTCGTCATTCATCATCTGTTCTTGATAAAAAGTCTCCAATCCAAAGATTATTGAGAGCCGAGAAAGGAAAGGATATAGGCATTGCTTCTAGCCTGGAGAAAGATCTATCGCGCAATGCAAGTCATGTCGATTACTTGGCTAAAGATCATCAAGACGCTTTGAGGGATGTGGCCGGCTTAGATCTTGCCTAGTGTTTACTGGTTCTTGATTCCGAGGGACAGCTAAAGGAGGATGGGGATGGTCAGAATCAAAGCCACGGAGAGGACGTTGACGATGATGTTGAGTAAAGTATCATCATCATAGCGGATGATGCTGAGAGAGACTCTCACAGTTCAAAGGATGCCAAGGAAGTGTCTGTATCAAACCAGCTATCTACCCGGTGCATTACTTCCCGATCGGGACATCTGAGCGGATGCTTGAATTACATCCACAGTTTATTCGACTGTCTGTGGTAACATGTAAAAATTGGGAGAACGTTCTACCCTCATGGTCGACATTCACGAGCGTATCGAACTTACTAAGGGAATTTCGTGCGATAGGCGTCACCTTCATAATCCCAAGGAACGACTAGCATCCATTGACTCATCCGATCGCGTTATAGTGCATGTACCAATATTTTTCGAGAAGGATGCGAAGCTTTGGTTTCAGATTCCTCGGCTGATCACATCGTACTATGTTTGTCGGGGTGTTGCGATGACTAATTTTGTGGGGGGGGGGGTCGATCAGGATTGCTGTGGTGCGGTTTGTGATGGCGCGGAGATAGATGTCTCTATGAGCGTCTGTGTATTTGAAGAGATGACACAGACTAAGACATTACCGAATGGTCTTTTCTCGGTAAAGATGAGGTCAAATCTGCATATCTTGACCAGCCATCCTTTGGAGGCAAAGCACAAAATCTGAGGAAGCAGCTATTGAAAAACCACCAAACAATAACTACCGGGCGTTGTGGAGTCCAAACTTAGTAGATAGTTGAAGCTAAACTATTTTTATCGGCTTGAATTAATCCATGATTTTTCTTTCTCTTTTGCATTTATACACCTCAACACTATCGCGTACATGGAAGAGTTCTTTCCAAAAGTTCTTAAGGTTGCTGCTCTTAGTCATCAGAAGTGGCCACAATTTGACAAAGAGAAGATTCAAAGGCAGCGAAGAGGCATTGCAAAAGGTAGTTTTCTCGGCCATAGAACATTTACTCGGATTTGCGAGCTTTGATCGTTTTAAGAGTTTTTGCTCAGTCTTACAAATCTGATTTTTCTGATTTTTACAGTCAATTGGCGATCCGATATCCCGTGCTTTACGAATACTGGTAAAATGCTGAGGCTAGTTCCCAGAAAGAGTAGCAAGACTAGAAAAAAGATGAAGGTGATGCCAGACTATAGTTCTCTCCTAGCCGAGGAGCTAACCTTGGGGAATTGGAACCCCCTGGAAATCCTCGTTGGAATGGAATCGGGGGCTTTGACGAACCTAAAAGTTTCTTATAGAATAATTTGAGGGATATCAGGAGGCTTGAGACATACTCCACAAAACGGAAGCTGATGCCCCGCGACGAGCAAACATGATGTAATGTTTGAGGAATTGAGCCGACATGTCATGGAAGCTGTCGATCAATCATAGGCTAGCCTGAAAAACTAAGTTAATGCCGGTCAGCTGAAGCTCTCAACAAAGAGTTGACAGAAATCGGCGTCTGTTTCTTCGTCAATGAAATGTGCACGCCCTAATGCTATGTTGAACTCCATCACGTGATCGGTGGTGTCGGAGTCGCCGGAGTAGTACATAATACGGAGTTTATCCGTTGGTAGAACTTTGACATCAGTAATCCGTTTGGAGAAAGGATTTTTGAGAATTGTGGCGAGGACAAGCTCGATCTGCAAGGCCGAGCTTGTGACGTAATGGATTTTAATGTGGATATCCTGCAGCGAGAGCTGAGGTTCAAACGATTTCGTGGCTTGTTGTTGGGTCTAAGCTGCCAGTCATTTTCTTGACGTCGTTGGTCGCTAGGTTTGCAACATCGCCCCTTTTTTCGACACCACCGGCCATCTGGTTGGTGGTGAAGAGCTCTCTTTGCTTCACCGGCCAAAGTTTCCGCATAATCACAACCATGTTTGTCTCATTACAACAGTAAACATACTAAAATTCATTTTTTCAAAAAAAAATTAGCCCAAGTTCAGATTAGAGAAATACATGGTTCAAACCTTTATGATTCATATAGTACTGTCGCGTGGCTTTCTTTACTTCCA
Organism: Brassica nigra; assembly: GCA_016432835.1. Lineage (NCBI taxonomy): Eukaryota > Viridiplantae > Streptophyta > Magnoliopsida > Brassicales > Brassicaceae > Brassica > Brassica nigra. The sequence goes on from CM028246.1 coordinate 19,971,711, forward strand.
CGATTGTTTGGTTAGATTAGAGAATGACTTGGCTCAAACCTCACTTGAAAATTACAACTAAATAAGATAGTAACTTAAAATATGACTGATTGGCTTAGACCGCTTATCAGTTTAGGCATGTGCAGACCTTTCGGCTTAGCTCGAGACGGGTCTCTACGTGGCCTACTTTGGAGTGGCATAGTGCAACGTCTAAACCGATTTTGGCAGTAGCCAACATCTGGGAGGCGTAATACGATATCAAAGCAAGTCGAAACAACCTCTGGGATTAAGACAAAAAATAAAAGAGTCTCCGGGTTTATATCCGACAATAAGTCATACAACCTCCAAATTTAAAACGGTAAACGCAAAATAACCTTTGGGTTAATATTCTGAAAAGTATTATACAACCATCGGGTTTAGAACAACAAGTATGAGTTCTCTTTCAGGGAAAAAAAAAAATTAGAACCCTCGGGTTCTTAGGGATAAAATCTAAGAATTCTCCGGGATCTAACCTAACTTTCAAACTTTAAGGATAAGAGCTACAGATTCTCCGAGATCAAAGAATTTACTCCTTCTAACCTTTGGGTTCTCAGGAGTAAAATCCATGAATCCTATGGGATCAAAGCCTATATTCCTTTTGACCTTCGGGTTATGAAAAATACTTGACTAGACCTCCAACTTGTACATGACATGTTTCAACACATCCAGGTCCTGCAACAAAATATGGCTCAAACACTCGAAAGAGGATATATTAGGTCATTGATTATCTACTACAACCGACAAGATTTGAAAGACCGGTATACTCCTTTTATGTCTGATATTTCCCACAAAGGAGAAAAAATATAGTCTCCACCGACTCCTGATCATAAGCAAGATTGCCTCCTTCTTTGGAAACAAATTCCAAGGGGAGAGCAAAGAAAGCAGTTGAGAAAGTCCATTGGGGACATGAAAAGATAAAAAAGGAAGCATGGAAAGGTGGTTATAAGCATGTAACAAAAAGGAGCTGAGACAGAACTTCAAAAGCAAAGGCACAAAGGCCAAATAAATCAGGAAACACTAGAAATTCTTTCAAACATAAAGAAAGGCCATCAGAGAACCAACAACAAATTCCAAATATAAAGAAACTAAAGTGATAAAGTGTGAAAGACAATCAGCAAGATAGGTCTTCAGAGGTCACTGATCCCATGTCAACATTGGAGAACCCCAATCATCATCAATCCCCATGAAACTTGTACATTCATAATTCTTCCTCAAGCTTTGAGTGTTCCACTCGCTTATCCAGCCATTCCCACATAAGTTTTCAGCGAGTAATAATCCTCTCCTTCTTTGTCGTGAACTCTTGTTGTTTGGTCAAAGCCCCGCTATACCATCCTGCATTTATCGACCAGCAGGAGAACTTAGGAGGTTGAGAAAATCCAACTTGGCTTAGAAGAAAACAAGAGACGTCAATCAATTGAGCTATAAATACGGAGGAACTTGCATAGGAAAAGGACTTTCACAATCACACAGAAGTTGATTTACCTTGGTTTTGCCGAATTCACAATATTATTACGATTGCATTATATTTCTTTGTAATCGACATTTGATCTCTTAACAAATGTTTTTCATATAGCCCAACATCTCGAACATATGATATACCATGGATTTTTCCTCTTTTAGACCATGGTATAAGTCTTTTATTGAGTCTAGTGTATTTTAGAGTATTTTTCAGGTCAATGTACGTTCTGGAAACTTTGGTGATTATGGAGCTTTTTGAGGTGATGCGTCAGAAGTTTAGCTATGGATGGAGATCTTACCATGGTGCAATTAAGCCCATAGTTTGACAAAAGATAGATTGTTGAGTTAGCTTTCCAATGCCACCAGTTTTAGGTTCATCTGATGGTTAGATCTAAAGTGATACCTGTTTTACTGAAGCGTGGTATGTCTTACTCGCGAGAGGAAGCTGCCGAGGATATGATGGAGTGTCGATCAACACTTATACCTTGGTGTCGAATGACACTGATGCGAGAAGATGGTACAAGTCTATTTTATGACTGACTTAAGCCCATAAGTCACCAAAAATTATCAAAATGCCCCTGGACGACTTGATACCTAGTTCTTATAGTTTTCTAAGCAATTGTTGACGGCTAAACTTTATTTTATTGTTTTGTTTTTGGTTTTCTCTAAGTTTGTGAGAGAAAAAGGGAACACCTTCAGAGTCCTCTCGGAACTCCTTTGTTTATTTAATTATTTATATGATTTCTATTCTATCTTTGATTATGTCTTGTTTAATCATGTCTGAGTAGATTCATTGTTAGATTTAGGGATTTCATGAGTTTAATGTCAAACTGATAATCAATTAGAATTGCTAGGTTATCTATAAATCTCTACACCAGGGTGGCTTGTAATACTAGGATCTAGAATAGTTAGAAAAGCATGAGAGTGGGACAGAATTGCTTGAATCAGAATCATAGGAAAATTGAGAAGCACGAGAGTGCAATCAATTAACGGAATCTGAATCCTGATGAATTAGATACCTAGGCGCATACGAGAGTTGCTCAAGGAATTTAGTCGAACAATATCGATCTGAGAATTAAAGCCTGTTTGAAAGAGGTATCGATCGACACCCTATAGGTGTATCGATCGATACTCGTTCTATATTTAATAAGAGAGTATGAGTACTGATTTGAACATCCTTGAATGATAAAATCCTTAGATCTAGTGTTTCCTACTTATGGTTTACAAACCGATCTCTTTAATTTATTATTTATTGATTTTATATTGTTTGCCTAGCTTAATCTTAATATCTATAGTCTATTGTGTGCCCATGCTCCCTGTGGATTTTATCCTCAAGTATTACATCAAACCTATTATTTGAGAGATTAGCTTGAAGGTTAATTTGAGCATATCAACATACCAAATTCAGATTCAATTGACGACCACGGTCCAGTGAGCGGGCATGGGAGGCCATTAGCTGTGGGCGGTTGGGTCATTACAAGTGGTATCAGAGCTGAACACAGACAAGTATGGAGTCATGTGTGGGCTCACACTAATATGGGTACAATCTTAGAGCACAACAAGGACGTTGTGTTCTGTGAGAGGAGGTGAATTATAACATCTCGATTTGTGGTATATTGAAAGGTTTGAGAGAATTAATTTGGCTACATATGTCACCAAAGTGCACATATCTTTTTGGTCACCAATCTGTTTAGAACTCCAGAGTTAAGCATGCTTGATCTGGAGTCGTGGAACGATGAGTGACCTATCAGAAAGTTATTCACGATATCTTGCGAGTAAGGTTAAAACACGGAGAAATGTCATGTAGTAATTTCATGGTCAATAAATAAAACTTCCGAACCTCCAAAAAAAATTGACGTACCCAGTTGCACAAAATAGAACCCACAGGTCGAGTGAGTGGGTTTGGAGGTCCGTTAGCCTTGGGCGGTTGGGTCGGTACAATATTATGGTTTTGTATCTTTAAAAAATTACATTTGTTGTTAATAATATGTAAGGTATAAGTTTCATTGTTTATGATGGACCAGACAACTAAAACGTTTTTTTTTTTCCTGTTTGAAAAGACACCACAGGTGTTTCCGGAGGAAGTGCAGACAGCGTCTTGAAAATTAAAATATTAATGAAGAAAGAGAGATGTCGTTAAATAATTAGGTTAGTGTCTAAGATATAACAAACTCATTAGCATTATCACAGAGGAAGAGGATCAGGGCTTGGGAATATAGTGGTCGTCATTCCATGAACGCTCACACTCAACATGACCGCTCCACGTGTTGTGGAAATGGGAGGCTTTATAGCTTTTCCAGTCACTGAGAACAAGAGTGAGATCAAAGACCTTGGGAGGGATGTGGCGGCAGCAGTTGGCGTGTACGGTAGTGACAGCGCCCATGTCAGGGCTGTCTTGGCAGAAGCCGCTGAATTCGGTTGTGTTGAGGAAGCCAACGTTGACTCCGAGCTGATTGAAGAAACCCGAGTCGAGGATCTTCTTGAGGACATCTTGTTCTTTCATGCTCGAAGAGTTAAGCCTCATATCGTACCATTTTTGGAATAAGGAGATGGTCCTGTTGTTAGACAGAACGTGATAGAATCCCGTGTTGATCAAGTGTCCAGCTTCCAAGGAGTTGCGGTCCACGCTTATCTGCATATCCATGATCCCGTTGTTACTTAGCCGGAAGAAAGGGTTCCTTAGCCACATCACGTCTACGTCCTGACAAAAAATTAATATCATCATAACCATATAGTTCCGAGACCCTATCAAAGTGTGTTACGAGACCCGTTGGTAAAAAATAAAACTTACCGTGAAAAGAAGATGGTAACCGCGGTGGAGGACGTCGAGGAGCAAGTGAGTCCTACGCCACATCATCTCAATGAAATCAGCTGACATGTATACCTTCTCTCCTTCCAAGTCAACCCCCTCGGTGTCCATCTTGTAGCAATGGAGCCTCCTGAAGCGGCAGCGATCATATGCTATCTGATCTGCTGCCACCACCAATAGATGGTCCAGAAGCGGCAGCGTCCCTTCTCCTTCCCAGAAACTCTCCAAGAACAGATCTAACATCGTTCTCCCTCGTTCAACCTCCTCCACGTACGCTCTGTTCACTACTGCTATTATCACTGTCTTGTTGTTTCCTGCCGCTGCACTGTCCAGCACCGCCCCAAGCTCGTCCACCGGAAGTTCTACATTTTTCTGTAACCACTTCCATACAATATCATCTCCTGTAGTTACTCTAGATTTCAATATATATTATGAATAAACTTACCAGTGGCTGGAAAGTGTTGGCATTATGTAGGAGATCGGAGATAGGACCATAAATCGAACGAGGGGAGAAGCTGATATATAAGGCGCCAGCTAACATGAGAGCCACGGCCAAGGCGAGACTGCCGGAGGAGTCATTGCAGAGAGGCATGTTTTCAGTGATCGGATTATTAGGAGTAGGAGATTCACGTATCTTATGTGACCTTCTCTCAGTTAATTCCCTTCAATTTGTACCTAACAATCTTATTTATATAGGGGATAATTAATATACACCTAACTTTTTTGGCAAACCATATACACCAGACTTTTTATTTTATTTCTTAACGGATATACACCAAACCTTTTTGTATTTGTGAACAGATATACACTTTTTATTTGCCAACGGATATACATTAATCTTAGGTGATCGTAATTTATGTGAACAAATTCAGACTTACTGCGTAGATAAGTAAAATTTATTTGGATGATAGAAAACAAAAGGAAAAAAATAATTTATTTAATGAACATTACTCGACAGTTTTAAATTATAACAAGTGCCAAAAAGTATATTTAAAATTTTATAGTTGATTGTCGACCAATCCATCAATTTCGACGGAATGATCTTTGAGAAGTAGCATTTCACTTTTTTGGTCTGGGAGACTATTGTGTTTGATTTACAATAATAGTGGAAGTTTAGGCGGCGGTATTCAATGTTATAATTCAATTAAATTTTAAAGAATTAAAATTATTTAAACAATCTAGTGCTATTTAATGATGTATTTCATCAATTTTATAAATACACGGTCCGGACTACGCCCGGGATGTTTAGATATATTTATTTTTAATTATATCATTTTAATTTATTCCAATATTATGTATATATTAACATTTATTATTAAAATATAAATCATTAGACAATTTTTTAAATGAATTTAAAGAAATATATTTTTGGTCTACCATATTTGAAACTTACTATTCAAGATATGTTATTTTTATTATTGTTAATTATATATCACGTGATGAAAAATATATAAAAATGATTTAAGCTTAGTTTAGCCTGAATATTTTATTGTACTTATTTAAGTTTAATTTAAATAATTTTTATGAACAATTGGTTTAAATTTTATTTTGGCTTTAAACTATTAAATTTGTAACTTTTAAGGATATGTTACTTTTTTTTCCTCCTCCTCCTCCGTCTCGGTTGATGTATTTGCTATCTATATATAATTAGTTTAAATAATGTTCATTTTATTTTCTCAGCTGATCAAAATAATTATTAACAAAGTATAACAAATTTTGTACTGTGGTTAAAAATCAATATTATAATTATCTTTGGATGTCACATGCTAAACATGTAACTGAAGTTTTTCTAATAGGCTTGCATGATCATTGTATATCATCCATCATTACAAATGCTTCTTGGTTTTATATTTTACGTGTACTTTTCTCGCCCTAGAAGAGCAAAGCTTTATCGTACGTTTGATTTTTATGCTTACTCAAGTATGCTTAAGTATGTTAATTAAGTATTACCTAGGTAATAGCTTATAGCCACATTTTTGTCTTTTGTTTTATTTTCATAAACCCTCTACTCACATCTCGGTTATCTAACCTCTTACTTTCCACCTATTCATTCATGCAAAAATGGTTTTGATACAAAGGTCACTTAGTTCGTCTTGTTTCAGTACAATTGCTCTTTCTTTCTTCTACCACGGTTTAAGACATGTAAAGACACGAACTTATAAAAATTATACAACCAGAATCTAACAAATCTATGTATGAAACTAAAAGCAGAAAAAACAATAATAATATAATTTATAATACTATATTAAAATCTTGATTGTCATTATCAAATGGACATTTAATCATCATATGATAGCAAAGTTCAATGACCAATCAGATGTATCGCATGATATCTATTGCCATACACCGATTGAAAATTTAAAACAGATGCAATTGTATATCAAGATCAAACATCTTATATATATGCCAAGTGCAACGAACACACATGCGTCTTTGTTATCTGCAACAAAGAATGGGATGAGGACATTGTTTAAATAGTCATAGAATTAGCTGAAGACAGTCACCGTCAAAGTTTATTTAAAAAAGAAAAATTCCCATAACTTTTTTTTTATTTCTTATATTAGATACATTAAAAATAAGTCATAAAGGTAATTTTCATAGTTGATTTATTAACTAAAAGATCTTTTTTCTCTAACTTCTTTTATTTTCTTCTCAGTTTCCTTTTTACTCTTCTCCTTGCGATCTTGCTCCTTTAATTTCTTCAAATCTGTCCTTTAACTTCTTGAAATGTCTCCTTCTTCTTCGATCTCTCCTTAATTTTTTTTATATTTCTTTTTCTTTTCCTTCATCAATCATAGATTTTTTCCTTTTAAATCTGATATTTATATTTACTCGTTGTCCATGATTTAGCTTGATGCTTTTGTTCTCATCTCCTTCTTTCAGATCTGACCTTTTTGGAAAAGACACAGATGGTTGATTTATACAGCACAACCGATGATGTTTACATTCACCATCCTTGCAACCGAGCACCGCTGTTTCTTCGACGGCCATCACCGTCGCCAATTTTCCAACACTGACATCACCGCCGAAGGTGCGTACCGACAAATATATTTAGTTTTATTATATAGCTTATTCTATTTTATTTTAGATTTTCATTATTTTCGCTTATATTTTTTAATTAAAATTTTAAATTTTTGTGGGAACTTGCCAATGCCACCTCGTTTCCGAGACTCAAACTCGGACGAATTGAAGTTTATGAGAAAAGCGTCGGAGATGACGTCTTCTGATGATGTACCGACAAACTTGAGCGTCGGTATAGAGACCGTTTTATTGTAGTGGGTTCCTTTTATCTCATTGTTATACATGAGTATCTACGTAAATACTTCTTCTGATTTGATCTAGTGTGTTTTGTTTGTGTTGATAGTAGTCTGTTCTAGATCCAGAACATACCACTGTCAAATTCGCAGGTATACATTTGATTTATTGTAGAGTGTTTATGTTAGAACGAATTGATTATGTCAAAGCCCACACAAAATCCAAAGTCCGTATCTTTATCCTTATATTTTAATGAAACGCAATATTTAGCAATTGACTGGACACGTGTCACGTTCAGAGAAACTGAATTTCTGACCTGGATGCTGATGTGGCTTCACCAGGAGAGAAAAAACAAATGTTTTGAAAACCGGACCGGACACCGACTCGGTGTAGCTACTGGTTGACTGGTTGGACCGGTTCAACCGGTCAAACCGGTTTTATTTATGAAAATTATATATATATATATATTTATATATATATATATATAAAATTATATATTTATGTTACATGAACTTTACTTTTATATATAATATATATTCTCTTTCTTTTCTATAATTAACTAAATATAAATAATAAATATAAATCTAATTATATATAGTAAAAAATTGAATAGTGAATACTATGTAAACTGAAAATGATAAAATCATATGATTTACTATTAAAATTATCATATTTATTTATTTTACAAATAACATCTCAAATTTTATGAATATGGTAAAATAAAACTAGTATATGAAAATCAAAAATAGAATTTTCACATTGTTTCTTAAAAAATAAAAATTAATTAAATAGTGATAGTTGAATACTAATTATAAAATATTAAATTTTAGCTACTAATAATTAAAATATTTAATTATATATTAATTTTAAGAACGGGTTTTAAAATTGACCGGGTCACCGGTTTGACCGGTTTTAGCCGGTTTTACTGTTTTCATAAATCCGGGTTTAAACCGAACTCGGCTTCTTCAGAGAGTCACGGTCGGACCGGTTCGACCGGCCGGTCCGGTCCGTTTTCAAAACACTGGAAAAACCTTTCTTTATAATAATAGATATATTATTAGATTAATATTTTCAACCATTCTTCCAAAACACGGGAAAACGGCCAAAACCAACCCAATCTATTCAAATATGGCCAATCTATACCCAGAGAATATGACCATGCCAAAACATACCCAAACTATTTTTAATTGGAATTACATACCTAAACAATTTCTTTTGTGCCAAAACCTTCAAAATAGTTTGAATGTTAACACCCGTTAAAACAAACTTAATATGAATGCCACATGTTTTTTTTTTTGACATCGAGATAGTAACTAAAAGAGCTAAGTTTCACTATGCTGGCCAGCAGGAACGTCTAGCCATCTTGGTGCAGAGCTTTCAACGAAAGGATGGTTGAGGACGCGTGATCTTCCGCCTTTGGCAAGACAGTCGGCACGGACATTCAGAGATCTTGGGACATGAATTATGGAGACTTTCAGATATGTTGAAGAGAGAGCTTTGATTTTATCAAGTTCCGCTGCCAATGATGGCCAGTCTTCTTCCTTATTTATCAGCTTGACAAGTTGCTCGCAGTCTAGTTCAAAGCGCACCTCTATCTTTCCAGTTTTTTGAACCTCTTACATGGCCCAAATCAAACCTTCAGCTTCGGCGTGTAGAGGAGTAGATACCTGCTGGATTCCTGATACTCCAAACAAGGTCGGGGAACCTGTATTGAGTAACACGAAGCCCAGCCCTGCTCAATCTTTATTGCTCGTCCATGATGCATCTGATTGGCATCTCCATTGGAATGGGGTTGTCTCGGTCGTTTGCATTGTTCGGCCAGAGGTTGGAGGATCCTTTTGTGAAGGATCTTCTATGGCTTCAACCCGCTGTGCTAGGTTCCAGCTCTCTGCTTCCTTTACTGCCAGTTGCAGCGTTTCAAGAGGAAAAATATCTTTATTATTAAAAACCTTCTCCTTTCTCGCTTTCCAGATATACCAAAGTATCCATGGTATTGGGGTCATCACTGCTCCATTTAACCCTTGCTTCTTTGCACATAGGAGCAAGTAATCAAAATTTCCAAATAGTGATGAACACGGGAATCGTCCCGGAGAAGAAGGGATAAGAGAATGTGCCCAAACCTGGAGTGCTGGAGGGCACTCGAAGAGGGTATGGTTTATGGATTCATTTTCAGCTCCACAGCGCATACTGCTGCTGTCTTGTGCGCAATGCCGATCTCTAAGTTGTTGCGCTGTAGCTAAGTATCCTGAAATAGCTTGCCATAAGAAGTGTTTTAGTTTCCTAGGAGCTTTAAGTTTCCATACTTCTGTTTTTAGCCCTTTCGTACTTGGTTCCAAAAGTAGTAAACGTTTTGGTGAGGTACGAATATCATATGCAACAGAATGGCCGGACTTAACTGTATATAAACCAGACTTTGAAAAATCCCAGCTGTAGCAGTCATGCCGACCTGTCCTGCTTATTTTTATCGAGGTGATGTGATCTATATCTGCTGGAGTGATCATCTCGTGTAACCAATCCAAGTTCCATGTCTTTCGCTCAAAATCGATTAGATGGTGAACTCGTAGATCCTCATCTCGTGAGTGACCTGCGTGACTAGGTGGTCTTGCTGGGTTAAGCTGCAGCCACGGTTCCTCCCAGACCTTTGTGTCATATCCATTTCCTATCCGCTTCCTTAGGCCACGCTGTAGAACTTGTTTTGATGCTATTATACTTCGATGATTCTGAAATTCTTGATGAAGATGCACAAGTAGAGCATAATTTAGCTGGTTTTGTTGATGAAGATGAGCATCACAATGATGAGTTAACTCCTCAGAACTCTGATTGTAAGGATAATGGTCCCCGATACCAAAGATGTAAAAAAGGGAGTGGTGAACTGAAGTTAGGGCAGGCATTTGATAGTATCTCTGAGTTCAAGGAAGCTGTGGTTGATTATGCATTAAAGAGTGGATGCAATGTGAAATTTACTAGATGGGGATTGGTAAAATCAGAGGTGCGGTGTGCAGTTGTTTCTGAAGTTGAGAGTGACAATGATGGGGCAGATGGTAATGGAGATGGAAATGATAAAAACGAGCACAAAGGCTGTCGGTTCAGGATCTACTGCTCATACAAAAAATCAGTGCGGATGTTCTTGATTAAGACATTTGAGGATGAACATTCATGTATACCTGATGGATATAGCAGGGTCATTAAGGAAGGGGTTATTGCTAAGTTGTTCTTGAATGATATTAGAAGAGATACTACTCTCAAGCCGAAGTTCATACAAGAAAGACTTGAAGAGAAATACAAGGTGATCACCTCACCTGATCAGTGTAGAAAGGCTAAGAAAAAAGCTTTGATGATGATTCAAGACGAACATGACGAGAAATTCGCAAGGCTTAAGGACTACAAAGTAGAGGTTTTAAAGTGTAATCCAGATTCTACTGTGGAGATTGAGACAACTACAAATGAAAGTGGTTTTGAGATTTTTGACAGGATATATGTCTGCTTGGCCGCCTTGAAGAGGACATGGATTGAATATCGTCGTCCAATATTTGGCATAGATGGTTTTTTCTTGAAGACTAGTGTCCAAGGTCAATTCTTAGCAGCTGTTGGGAGAGACTCAAACAACCAATTGTTTCCTGTTGCTTGGGCAGTAGTGCAAGTGGAGAACACTGATAGTTGGCTTTGGTTTATTCAAAAGCTTAAACATGATTTAAAACTGTTGGATGGGGCAGGGTTCACTTTAATCTCGGATAGGCAAAAAGTAAGTGGTAAAATGCTATTCATTTAACTTGTTTGTTTTCATGGTTCATTAAACTGGTTTGTTCTCAATTGTAGGGTCTGATAAATGCTGTTGAACAAGAACTGCCTCAAGTTGAACACCGTATGTGTGCAAGACACATCTACGGAAACTTAAGAAGAGCTTTTCCAGGAAAAGAACTTCCTAAGGACTTGTTTTGGGAAATTGCGAAGAGTTTTAATATTGGAGACTACGACGTAGCTCTGAAAGCGTTGAAGAACTTTGATGTTCGGGTCTATGAAGCAGTGATGATGAAGAATCCAGAGAATTGTAGCCGAGCTTTCTTCAGCTTTACTTCTGTGTGTGAAGATGTGTCCAACAACTTCTCTGAGTCCTATAACAATACACTCAACACTGCCCGAGAGATGCCATTGGTCGAGATGTTGGAGACAGTTAGAAGGCAAGCCATGATCCGTATGGATATGAGGAGGACTAAGGCATTTAGGTGGCAAGCAAAATACAGCGAAAAGGTATCTAATACCATCAAGGCCGAGAAGAAGCATTTGTTTGACTGTCGAGTGATACCAAGTGGTAATGATATTTATGAAGTTGGAGAGAATAATCATGCTCATACGGTTTATTTGGTTGAGAAGACGTGTGTTTGTAGAAGGTGGAGCATGACTGGTATTCCTTGTCGACATGCTTTGAGGGTTATATTAAAGAAGAAGCTTGATCCTCTGAATTATGTTTCTCATTGGTATTTGACATCAACATGGAGGAAGCAATACTGTAATCCAATTGCTCCCGTAAACGGAATTAACTTCTGAAGATCCTCTGGCGAGCCCACCATTCAACCACCTCCAAGAGATGTTCCACAACCAACAAAGAAAGAAAAAAAAAGAGATTTAAAGGTAAGAATGAGTCTCCAAAGAAAAAAAGAAAGAAAGGAAAGGGATTAGAAGCTGAGAAAGAGAAAAAGATAAAGCTGTCTATTGAAGGAAGAACCTCAACTTGTGGAAGATGTGGACACAAAGGACATAACAGTAGGAAATGTCCTAATAATGGCTGTCCGGTTTATAGGCCAAGGAAACAACCTTTAGGAGTTGGTCAAGGCGAAGGATCAACCCAACTATCACAAAGTTTGAATCTAGGTGGTAATATTTCCTTTGCTTGCACTTATTTGTTAGTTTGCAAAGGCTGGCTTCTGACTTATATTTTGTCTCTTTTTGTTTTTTTCAAGGAGCATAGAAGCAGCTTTTGGTGTTGTTTTGAAGGAGGTTAGAAGAAGCTGTTGGTTTTGTTTTGTTGTTGGTATTGTTTATTTAATTATTGTGCTCTTGGTATTGGAGTTGTCACACCATCGTTTTTTGTATAACTTTTGCAATGGCTTTGTGTAATTTCTGGATCTATAATATTGTCTTTTGTTGATTATCAGCACAAATCTTGTATGGCAACTAAATTATCAGCTCAGATCTTGTCAAATTCTCGTACAAGATCACGCAAATCTTGTTCATTACAACAAACAAACAAGAGATTAATTCTCATCACAAGCAAGTCTTTATTGGGGAGAGAGGGTTTTAAAACGAAGACGTTTTTCCAGGTTTATTAGTATCACAAAATATCATTTCTTTTGTAACAGACATGTAAGCTTCCGTCCACAATCCGTTTGCGAGATGTCAAAATTGAAGGTTTTGGCACAAAAAAATTGTTTAGGTATGTAATTTGAATTAAAAAATAGTTTGGGTATGTTTCGGCACAGTCATATTCACTGGGTATGAATTGGCCATATTTGAATAGATTGGGCTGGTTTTAGCCGTTTTCCCTCCAAAACACATTAAATTATATGTATTCAATTTAGTAATCTTTAATTTGTTAAATATTTTCTTATTGAGTTTTGAAGGATTTTGTAGTAGTAGTATTTGAAAAACTATTAATGAAAATTATAAAACAAAATAACTAGTTAGACATTTTAAGTTGAACTTTGAAGATTATTATTTATATTGTTTATTTATCAGATGTGTACTCTAAGATCATCACTATAATATCATAGATTTGGTAATGTAATTTTCACTATTGAAAAATGAAATATCATCTTGATGTATGAAAAAAGCATAGTAATTCCTAGTTCAATAGACAAAAGCATAGTGAAATATCATAGGTGTTCTCCGGATTTTGATTCGATTTTTTTTCAGTTTTTGGTATTTTCGTATTTTGGTTTATAAAAATAACTACAATAGTAAATTATATTTAATTTGGTTTGGTTTGGTTTGGTTTATATACCATCTGTTTTCAGTTTATCCAATTTTATACCAAAAATCCATAAATATATTTATCTTTTATAACATTTTTTGAATATTACTTTAGACGATTAGATATTGGCTTTAATAAAACATACATATTTTAGTTTTAAATAGACAATTTTTTCTTTTCTTGTTTACTATTTAAAATAATTAGTAAATACATTAAGTTAATAATAAAATAATAAAGTAATAAAAATTAGAAAACTATAATATTATTAAATAACGAAATATTAGCACACATAGTTGTCAACGAAAAAATCATAAATATCATACATGAACAACCATTTTGGAACTTTTAAAACTCAAGCATTCAATTTTCATCTCTCTCTTTTTTTTCTCATTCTACACCAACCAAACTTCATTTACTCTCATTTCATCTCCACTGTCATCCCATAACTTCCTTTTTCATGAACCCAACTTTCATATTTTGGTGATTCTTCATTAAGAATCTAAACAATCCCTTCTTTTTGCTCATATTCGAAGTCTGGACGGTGGAAAATTTTGGAAATGAGCTTACACTTTAAAATGTAACTATTATTTCATAACTAATAATATCTATGTCATCATAGTAGACTGTTTTATATGTATATGCTTATATGTATATTTAATATGCGGTATGGTTTTCAAAGCACATGTTACTTTTGAAATTGACCATATTTATATCTTTGCAATGTAGATTTCAGTAGAAGTCTTTGTCTTTACCTTTGAAAACATAACAACAAATTTTGGTAGATTTACGAAAAAGTCAACATATAGGAGATTAATTTTGCATTTGACCAAAACTCTGGCTTTTTAGTAGAATTAATATGAAGTCTACTCTACAAAGATATGCTAGTTTTATGGTTGACTAAAATATTAAAAGATTGACCACAAATTAATTAAAGTGTAGTTTTCATATAATGTCATCTAATCTTAGAAAAACGTAACTACATATGAAGCTACTATTTTATTTTGGCCAAACACAAAACTAACTCGTCGGTTATGAGAGTAGACTTTAGATGAAGTCTATACTTTGGTAATTGTAACAAAGTCACCCAAAGATTAGGCGTCTATGACAGTCTACAAATGTTGATTGAAAAGGAAGTCTATTGTAGTGCTGACTTCATATGGATTTTACGTAGAAAATGCTATTAAAATTTAATTTGTGTATTATTGAGTAATTTTTTTCACGATTTTGTTTTTTTTACCATGTGTGAACCAACCCCAAGGGTAGCTTGTTCCAAGAAGGTTATTCCTCCTGCAGCACCTCTACCTCTCCATACCATGTCCTATTCCTACTCAAGTATTGTTTCACTTGTGAACAACAGAGAGGAATGTGTTGAGCTATTTCGTCGAATTAAACAGACTGTAAGAAGTATGCCGACAGTGTCTGAGCTGGTGAATCCTGAGGCATATCGAGATGTGTCCCATACCGTCTTTTGTTGTTACTACCTTTGTTAATCTCCCTTAATCCAAAATGGCATTATGCAGCCCACAAAAATTACATGGAGGTTGGGTATGAGTCCTATTTAGCGGAGAATGAATCAGCTCTGCAAAAGGCAATGCAAGCCACCTCATCGGCCGAGGATAACCTGACGACGTTGAAAGATTAGTTCAAACCCTTGGGGGATCTCGCCGACGGAGAAATCAGATAAAGATATCAGGCTCTTGGTGATCTTGAAACAGCAAAATAGCTACTGGTCTTGGCTACCAAGGATGCCAAGGATTGTCATACAGGAATCCACCAGCTAGAAAAGGAAAAGGACTCGATAAGGAACTTGAATAACTTCTTGGTCAATTGTCTGAAGATTGCTCGCATAAATCATGCCGCTAAGATAGAAACTGAGATGCGATCAAAATGCAATGCTCGCTAGAAGAGGTTCAGAAGATAGCTTGAAGAGCAAGCACATGTAATACCAACACTCCATTGTTCAGTCAAGCGAGTGGGGCGAAGAGGTGTCTGGAGAAGGTTGTTTGCAAAAGTGTACAGATTCCAAATCAGTGATGGATCAACTCGAAGCTGACAAAGCACGATTTGAAAAGGATATCGATGCCATGAAACTACTGTTATAGAAGACGAATATCTTGTGCTTTCGCATGTTCCTGGCTCAGTTATGCGACTGATAAAGCTTCCCTATCTGGTCGCTAATTAATTCAGCAGCAATGAAGTCGTACTGACTCGTGTCGACAATGCCTCCTTAAGGCCTATGGTAATAAGGCCTAAACAATCGAAGATGACTGAAGAGCACCGTGTTTTGAAGGAGCCGAGCTAGATAATTAGTCTTGTTGTACTTTATTGTTGTATCTATGTAAATTTTCTATTGTTCTTGCTTTTGCAGAAATAAACTCAGCGGGCCATTTTTTTTAATTTAACTTCAACCAAATCCAACTTACTTTTATAATTAAGTAACTCAAACCGTTTAATTAATTATGTCCCATTAATCGAGATGCAGCTCTGTTTGAAGCAACGGGCGTGTGGCTATGTAGGGTTGGTAGCCCTAATGATTGTGCCATTTCGTTCTTGGTGCCACATCCCTCTATAATGAAGAGCCCAACTTTCCGATTAGTTCTTTCATATTCCGATTCATCTGCGCTGCCTCGGCGATATCAGGACACTTGTCTCCAGCCACAAGGCTGGAACAATATGTCATTAAACAATGTAGGTTCCAAGGACGATTTTGAAAAAAATCCACCAATATGAACTGAACCCGCAAGAGAAAAGGGAATGAGAGGGGTGAGCATTTTAATAAAATCTCAGTGATGAAAGCCCTAAGAGGCCCAAAATCATCACCAAAAATTTACCACACAACATAATAAAAGCTCTACCCATAACTCCAGTAAAGCAACATCAATAAACAAGAAACGAGGATAACCCCCGACGGTGCCAACATGAGACCACACCACACAACACTGTCTCCACGCCTCTCATGTTTTCAAGTGAGAGCTCGCCAGGTCACACGGTCTCCGTGAGTTCCATGCCTTCATGCGATCACGCCACATCACACTGTCTCCACATGATCCACGCCACCACATCTACACGATCACGCCACATCACGCTATCTCCACATGATCTGTGCTACCACAGTCTAAACTTCACACAGGCAGGCCACATGCCCACTCCGACGATGAATCATGCCACGTCATGCAGTCTCCACAAAATCCAACAAGAAATGATGAAATGTTAGAGATGTACGTACGTCCACCACTGTTCATTGGCACACATAGGCCTTAAGACTTTCTATATCACATACACTGCCTAAACATGCTTAATCCCCACGTAAAAGAAACATCCGCATACAAGTCTCAATCATCATACAACCAAATTGCTTTTAGCAACCTATTAGTAGATCTAAGTATTCACACACTACAATATAATATGTAGGTGTGTATATATGATATCTTTCACTTATCAAATAAATATGTGTATGCTTATAGATAACATGTAGGTATTAATAGTTTAGATAAATACATTTTCTATGAAGCGAGAATGAAAGAAGAAAGAAGAGATCACATCAGTCCTCACCTTAGCCATATATCAAAAAAAGAAAGAGAGGAAAAGTAGATCTCAAAAATAAGGCTTTCATCGAACCAGATCTACAAATGAAAGGATTGGTGCTACCACCTGATACGTGCTCAAATTACCCTAGGAGCAACTTTACTCTCATAAAAAAAGGTCAAGTTGTAGTACTTAGGGATCGAATCCATAGAGAGCTAGGGCACATTAGATCCTAATCAGCAGTGATTAAGCTAGGTTAATTATTTGTAAATTAAACAACAAGGTGAACAAGGTAGTTGTTCAAGTAACTGGATTGAAGTTGTTAACAAATAAGAGAAAGAGTTAGACTTAGGGTTTCTATTCAGGTAATCAGGATTATAATGATATAGAGACTAATTGTTGCTTGCAAGATATTATAGAACTCAACTGGGAGTACAATCTAACAACTTTCGTATGTATAGATTGTCTTTTATCTAGTTCTTGGATCTCAACTTTCATTTACTGATCACAAGAAAGTGTCGATCGATTATTCTCTATGAATATCGATCGATACACCTTTCACAATATCAATTTATTAATCTATATGATTGTCGATTGATATCGCTTCTAGCAAGCTTTAAGATCGGGTTGAATGAATGTTCACTAGGCTCCCTAGATCAATTGTTGTTTGTTTCTAACAATCCTAGCTCAATAGAAGTAGTTTAAGATAGAAGACCAAGCTTTTGCTTGTGCCTAATGATTCTAAGATCAAGGTTCTAGTTAGCTACTCTAGAACACAAGCAATAAGAACAACCTATTGACGAATATCACAACTTAGCAATTCTATATTTTGGGG